>CM046657.1:130843698-132043698 GCA_025594165.1 Tamias sibiricus | reverse complement strand
CTCAGTTATTCCCTACCAGGGGATTAATTCACTGATTGGGTTAAAACTCATAACCAAATCATTTCTTATCTGAACCTT
The DNA here is from genome assembly GCA_025594165.1 of Tamias sibiricus. Lineage (NCBI taxonomy): Eukaryota > Metazoa > Chordata > Mammalia > Rodentia > Sciuridae > Tamias > Tamias sibiricus. The sequence goes on along the minus strand of CM046657.1, from coordinate 132,043,620 downwards.
CTTACACTGTCTCACATGTAAGCTTTTGGGGTACACCTTATATCCAAACCATAACACTTACCTTGCCTACCTCTTCACAAGGTCCAACACTTAGTAGGATACAAGGGATAAAAGAATACATGGCTTCAGTGCAAAGCCAAACATTTAGCAACACATTAGGCTCAATTACAAGGGTGTGACAAGACCATGGAACAGGCTCTTCACAAATCAAAAGGACATCAGTGGAATCAATGAAGTACGAAGAATAGAAAGATGGAGATAGCTTGTGTTTGCTTAAAATTCTCCCCACTCATAAAGTTATCTAACTAGTCCATGAGAATAATTTAAAAATCATGTTAGGAGTTCATTTATAGAAACTCTAAAACAACTCTGCCAACTTGAACAAGTGGCATCCCTGCTCAGTATGAAAGGTATTTTCCAAAAACATACTGTTGGGTTAGACAATCCCAAATGGAGGGACTTTCTACCAAACACCTGGGCCACTAGACTTCAAAAAAGATGAATAAGATTTGACAAGAAATCCAGAAACAGCTCCAGGTTAAAGGATACAAAACTAAACTAAAACTAAAGAGGTTTTAAGTGTGTGTTTAGAGTACACTTATTTCAACTGAACCACAAAAAAAGGATATTATTTGGACAGTCTCTAAATTTGAGCAAAGTCTATATAGTAGATAACAGCACTGCATCAAAACTTCTGTATTTGAACAACTGTACTGCAGCTATATGTTATTATTTGGGGACCATGGATGAAGGGTATATGAAAATAAACTTTTAAAATCTAAGTTGTCTGAAAAGTTAAAAATTTAAAATATCATACAGATTGACAATCCTTCCAACTATTCAAAATGTCTCTTAAAAATAAAATTGGTGGTAAGTAAAAAAAAAAAAAAAAAAAAATCAAACATCACAAATAATGCACTGCTCATATGGTGGTATAAGACACCCTCTAATGTCAGAAGTAAAGTGAAGTTAACAGCTCCTGGAGATAATAAACAATGAAGCTGGCTGTGACCCTAAAGATTTCTGCTTAAAGTCAGAAGATACTGGATTTCCCTCAGTTTCCAAAGGAGCAGGGATACAAAACCGTGGACTCCAAAGGTTCAAATCCCTAATTTAAAGGTAATGATAAATAAACCTGTGATGAAAATGGGACATCAAGAAAGATAAATGTACAGATGAGACCACTTCTAACAAGATGACCATAGGTATACAATCTGAATTCATAGTACCCTACGTCATCAAAGAAAAGGGTTTACTTTATAAAGGTTATGAATTTTAGTGCCCTCATTTCAACTGGCAAACTATCTTCTCAAGGAGTGTACATGTAACAGTCTTCAGACTTCCCATGGATAAAGTTCCAAAGAAACTAGTGGCTCACAGTGAAAAAAAGCCCAAAACACAAGGAAACTAAGTACCATGGGGGAGAATCTGCCATAGAACTCATGAATTAAAGAGCAGATAAGGTATAAAATCTGGAAGAAAAACTTGGAAATGTTTTAAAAGATTTTTCTTTTCTGAAGGAAAAATTTGTAAACTGCAAGAATGTTTTTGAGGAAATAATCTATATGTAGCCCAGAGAGGCAGAAATAGAAAATATGAGGGAAAATAAACAGGAGCAAAGGTATCAAAAACAAGAAGCACACTCCTATAATCCCAGTGGTTTGGGAGGGCTAGGCAGGAGGACTGCAAGTTAGAGGCCAACCTCAGCAACTTAGCAAGGCCCTAAGTAACTTATACCCTGTCTCAAAATAAAAAATAAAAAGGGCTGGGGATGTGGCTCATGGTTAAGTGCCCCAGTGTTCAATCCCCTGTACCAAAAAACAAAACTGAAGAAGCATTATTCAAGGAGACATTGGCTGAGCTTTCCTGGGAATTAGCCTTAGTAGATATTACAGCTATCATACTTAAAACAGTATAAAGCAGGATAAGCCAAAAAGAGAAACAAATGGCAGAGAAATGAGAGGTATAGACTGATCAGACGTGACCAGGCATTTTATTTGTTGGGGAATCCCAAACTGTCACTAAAAACAAATCCTCCAACCAATACCTTGGGCTTCTTTCTTAGCCTTTGCCCTGCTCCACTGTCCCTGTGTTCAAAGGCTTCTAAAAATATAGTCTCCTTGAAATGACTCACTACTTACAGTATTATTGATATTAGTTGGACAAAGTGAAGGACCAAAAAGGAGAAATGAGTGGCGTCCCCTCATCACCATTATTACCATTTAAGTTTTTGTCATTCCCAGCAAGGGCTGCCTGCTTGTCTGTTTCGGATTCTGCCTCATTTTCATCCATGTTGTAGTCATCATCTGCTAGTCTTTGTTGGTTTCTCCCTATAAAATCAACACATAAAACACAAGCTACATTATTTCTCTTGTGATGCCACAGAAATACCAGGACCTGGGTATTGGGGATTACCCAGTCATCCTTAACAATCAGATCATTGTTACCTCTCAGGAAAAGGTGTTTACTTCTAGTGCAGATGCCATGCAGGAGTGTCCTCATGAATGTTCCACTTAGCTTTGATTCTACATAAAATAAGGTCCTGGCAGCCAGAGATATAGTTCAGTGGTACAGCACTCTGCCTAGCATGAGAAGGGCATGGGTTTGATCCCAGCATTGCAAAGCAGGGGATGGGAGGGGAAGCCAGGCACGATGGCATTAGTCTGTAGTCCCAGCAACTCAAAAGGCTGAGGCAAAAAGACTGCTTAAGACTGGTCTCAGTAACAGAGCAAAACTACTCAAAAAAAAAAAAAAAAAAAAAAAAAAAAAAAAAAAAAAAAAAGCAGAGGGGTGGTCTACCTAGCTAAGTAAACCAAACATTTTTAAAGAGACAGTCATTTCTAGGCTAAAGGAAAATACCACTGTTTTTTTTTTTTTTTTTTTTTTTTTTTTTTTTTTTTTTGTGGTACTGGGGATTGAACTCAGGGGCACTCGACCACTGGGCCAAGTCCCCAGCCCATTTTTGTATTTTATTAGAGACAGGTTCTCACTGAGTTGCTAAGTGCCTCGCCATTGCTGAGGCTGGCTTTTGAACTCTCGATCCTTCTGCCTCAGCCTCCCAAAGTGCTGGGATTACAGGTGTGCGCCACCGCGCCCGGCTACCACTGTTGTTTTAACATTCCTTAGAATGGCTCATTGCTCCAAGACAGGGAATGGAGTCAGTACTATGAATCAAAGGATAAAACTGTCCATACAGAATTGGATCATTCAATACCATGTTTATCCCTAGAGAAAAGAGTTCCCAGAAAAGAAGACCAATGCAAAATGTATTCAAGAGACCCATTCAAAGGGTTTAACTTCAATTTTTGTACACAGGCAAGTAAACCATTTTTTTAAGCATGTCTTGAGAAATCTGATTATGTTATTTCTCTGTACTCACTGCCTAAAGGAAGCAAAGCACATACTGTTGTACCCTGTAGGTTTTTTCTTTAGAAGAAACCATCACAACTGCATCTGGAAGCAGGTGCAGTTAAAAAGCCACATAGGCCTTTAACTCTTGTTTGTGCTCAGTGGTCTGATGCATGAGAGTCATGGGATAATCCAACAGAGTGTGCTTTTCCCCATCACCCTCCCAACATGAATTATCTTGTGGCTGGGCAGGTATGCAAAGCAGGGGACCTGAGCAGTGATGCTTTTAGCGAGAGGCTGATAAAATACAATTCTTTAGGCCAGGCAAGGTGGCACACACCGGTAATCCCAGTGGCTCAGGAGGCTGAGGCAGGAGGATCGTGATTTCAAAGCCAGGCTCAGCAAAAGCAAGGCACTAAGCAACTCAGTGAGACCCTATCTCTAAATAAAATACAAAATAGGGCTGGGGATGTGGCTCAGTGGTCAAGTACCCCTGAGTTCAATCCCTGGTACCCCCCACCACCCCAAATTCTTTAATTGGAACTTGGGAGGACATGTTCTTCCAAAAGAGAAACAGAAGTGAAAATGAGATTTAATTAGCAATCAGGGTAACTTCTACAAATGAACACATTCCCAACTTCTGTTATTTGGTTTATCCCCCAAAACAAGTGTTATATCTTCATCAGTGTTCCTGGCTAAGGGGGATGGAAATTTTCCACAACTTCAAGGCACTGAAATAATAATTCAGTTGATCTCACATTCCCACTTTTTTTTTTTTTTTAACAGTACTAGGGACTGAACCCAGGGGTGTTCTACCACTAGAGTTATATATCCTCAGCCCTTTTTATTTTGAGAGAGGGTCTTGCTAAATTGCTGAGGCTGTCCTCAAACTTGGCCTCAGCCTGTCTAGTCTTTGGGATTATAGGTGTGCACCACCATACCCAGCCCCACTCTTTATTTCTTTTTTTTTTTTTTTTTTAATATTTATTTATTTACTTCAGTTGTACACAATGCAATGCATTTATGTTTACGTGGTGCTGAGGATCGAACCCGGGTCGCGCATGTGCTAGGCGAGCGCTCTGCCGCTGAGCCACAACCCCAGCCCCTACTCTTTATTTCTTAACAAACAAAAAAGGCAGGATTCTCGTGACTTTTTCAGTATACAAATATGCACTAATTCTCACAGTCCTTGCTTCCTTCAGTCATTCAGCAGTACTATCTACAGCACACCACATGAAGTAGAGATATAGAGAGAGGCCTGTGGGTGGTCTTCCTGCCTGCAACTGACATTTACTCTGCTAAGCACCCACCTCCAGGTCATCTACCTGCAAAGTCCCTTCGACTTCCTGTTAACACTGTATCTGAAACTTGAAGTGCTGTATGTGCACTGCCTATTCTTCTTGCCTCCAACTTTATAATGAATAATAAACAAAGGAGGAGCTACCAAATCTTGAATTACATTTGGAAAAATTCAACAGGATGCATCCAGTGTTAGGAGTGAGATTAAGAGGGCTGAGCCTAGCAGTACGAAGCTCATGGGCCTCTCACTCACCTTCCCTGGCAGTGTCCTGTTCCTCCTGCCCATCTCGAATAACAAGTTGGTCCCGCTCAGGGTCTTCACTCTCCTGATTTTCTGGCACCTGTGCAGTTTGGCTGAGTTCTGCTCCCCCATATCCTCTTCCACCCACAGCTCTGTCTTCTACAGCCTGAGGCAAGAGGCTTGGTTCCTGGGGCAGCCGCAGGCTCTCTCTCTGAGGCTCCTCCTCACTGACAACCTGGATCTCATTGGTTTCCTCTGTGCACAGAATACAGTTAGCTCACCAGCACTTTATTTTAACAAAACAAACAACGCCCCCCCCCCCCCAATCTGGGGCCATTCAATTCCCAGAGTGTTTCTGAGAAATGGGGACAGGGTGTACTCTGTACTGGGGAGCAGCTCATCTTCAGTAAGGAAGAGAAAAGTTGTTTAACAAAGTAATCTGGTCTAAATTATCTCAACCTACAAGTGCTGAAGGGGGGAACTGCTGAGCTATGATCATGTCTGTTAGAGACTCTTGGGAGCCAGAGTCTGGGGGTCCCACCTCCTTCCTTTAATCCTACAGTCCCACTGGTGTCCTCAATAAAAGGACCTTTACTTACACAGCTGTCAAAGAACAAGATACTGAGTTTATAATGATAAGACATCAGTAAGACAGAGAAGCCCTGTGGCCCCAATTCCAAGTGCCCAGAGAGAAACCTGCACCTGTCAGTCCCATTACCGAGCTCACTGGCTGGCTCTAGCCACACACTCTGCCCACCAGAGTATCTGGAGTAGGAAAACATGAGCTGCCACTACTGGTTAAATTGCCAGGCTCTGCTTACCTTTCTTACCTCGTCTCTTCAAATCCAAAACCACCTCTAAACTGGGGGCTGGTGTCTGGGACTTGCCTTTGCCTGGCATGTTTCCCTTCCCTTGTGGCACCTGTGTCTGTGGCAGTCCTGCTTCCTGCAGTCTGGGCTGAGGTTCACTGACAACCTGGGGCTGAAAAGAGCACAGGACAGACAGGGTAGGTCTCTGTGACCAGAAACCTTATGAAACCCTCACAAAAGTACAACACACCCTTCCCACAAATAAGGACACAGGAAACCCTGAGAAATACCATAGTCTACCATGATTGTGCTGTCACAAGGCAAAAATCAGAAGATATGTTAAGTTCAGGTCCCCCGTAAAGCACTTGAGTGTGGAAAACTAGGCAGAAAATGAACAATGAAACAGACCAACTAGACCAAACAAACATCTACATCAACCCAAGAGAAAAATTTACATTCTTCTCAAATACATGTGGGACATTCCCCCCAAGAGGGCCATAAAGAAAGCCTCAATGGATCTAAGTGACTGCAATCACACAGAGCAGGTAGAAAGCAGGTTTGCCATCATATGGAATGAAGCCATAACTCAGTAACAGAAAGAAATTTGATAAATTCACAAATATGCAGGTATTAAGACACACCTGAATAACCCATAGGTCACACAAATGATAAACCAAATTAGAAATATACTTTGAGAAAATGAAAACAAAAACACAGCATACTACAATTTACGGGAGCCAGCTGAAAGAAGCACACAGAGGGACACTTATACTTCCAGGCACCCATATTAAGACAGACTTCTGGTTTCTAGTTGGTTGTGTAAGGAGCTTGGACATCATCACTTGGTCCTTGCAAGTAAAAGCTGAACAGACTGAAAAGCCATCAAGACCCTCGGATCCACAAGACAGGTGAGGGCACAAAGCAAAGCCATGCCCCTAAGACTTCGGAACAGAGAGCAGAACACAGAGTCACGGCTGACCAGCGCAGAGACGTGTGGGAACCAGTGCTGGGGCAAGGAAAGCAGAATTGTAATCTATGAACTGCTGGAGGCTCAGTGTGACAAGCTTGAGGGTTAGCCCCTCTGGGGAGACCAAGTCACAACCTCCAGGAGCTCAACCCATTCCCAAAATGAATACCAGAGAAAGCTTCTGGCAGTGGAAGGTAGAAAGGAACCATTCAAAAATAGGCCAGAGCACTCTGTGTCCCTTCACAAGGTCTACCCTAAGTTACTGTGCTATTATCAGCTGCTAACTATTGCCCATGTCAGTCATCCTGTCCCACTTGGGGGTGCTGGGTTCTGGGAAGCATATGTAAAGTTCCCAGAACAGAGGCAGAGGCTCACTGAGTGAGACCTCACAGGACTACAGAAATGCCTCCCCTCTATTACACCTCAACAACACATTACTAAGGGCCTATTTACAGCAGTTCCTTTTACCCAATATATCATGTCCAGCAAACAGGAAAAAACTGGAAGGCATTCTACAAGGCAACAAACTCAATCTGGAGGGAGTAAGCATGAGAAGCAAACATGGCAGAGATGTTAGAATTACCAGACCAGGAATCTAAAACAAACATAATTAATATGTTAAGCCTTTAGTGAATAAAGTAAACAGGAAAGGAGAGAGAGAGGCAGTGTGGCAGAGAGATGGAAAACACACAAAAAATGCTAGAACTCAAAAACTGAAGAAAAGTTGGGGAAATAGCTCAGTGGGAAAGTGCTTGCCCAGCAGGTGCCAGGCCCCAGGTTCTAACCCTGCAGCACCACAAAATAATAAAAATGCTAACAAAAATGGAAGAATGAAGCCAGGCCACATGCCTATAATCCCAGCACTTGGGAGGCTGAGGCAGGAGCATCGCCAGTTCAAAGCCAGCCTCAGCAATGGCGAGGCACTTAGCAACTCAGTGAGACCCTGTCTCTAATAAAATACAAAAAGGGCTGGGGATGTGGCCCAGCGGTGAAGTGCCCCTGAGTTCAATCCCCGGTACCAAAAAAAAGGAAGAACGTCTTTTATGGGCTCCTTAGTAGACAGACACAGTCAAGGAAAAAACCTGAGTTTGTGGATTTTTAAAATTTATTTATTTTAATTAGATATTATGACAGCAGACTGTTTTTTATACACAACTGCAGAACTGCAGTACAATTTTTCATTTCTGATTGTACACAATGTAGCGTCATACCATATGCGCAGTCATACATGTATCTAAGGTAATATTGTGCATCTCATGAAACATGAGATGATGAACATGAACATGAAAATGTTAGATCCAGGTCGGTAGGCCACACTTCCCAGGTACCTTCGACAGGCCACACCTCAGGTCCCTTACTGAGCCAATCATGGCACACAGTTCCCCTTCTGACCCCAGGCATCCTATGGAGTAAGGGGTCCCTCGGACTACTATTTAAACCCCTGCCAGGCTGAAACTTGCCCCCTTTTCCCCCTTTTTCCCTTTTCTGCCTTTCCGGCCCTTTTCCCCCTTTCCGTCCAGTTTCACCCCTTTTCTTCTTTTCTTTTCATTGCCCTGTCTCCTCTCCTCTCCCTTCCCCCTCCACATGTCCCTCGGCTGATTAATAAACTTCTTTACTACATGGTGGTCCCAGCGTGGTTTCATCTGCCCTTCAGAAAGGGTGCTGTATTTTGTCAAATGCTTTCTCTGCATTGATATAATAATATGACTTTTATTTTTAAGTCTACTGATGTGATGAATTATATTTATTGATTTCTATATGTTGAACCAACCATGCATTCCTGAATGAACCCCACTTGATCATGGTGCACTATTCTTTTAATATGTTTTTGTATGTGATTTGCCAGAATTTTATTGAGAATTTTTGCATCAATGTTCATCAGGGATACAGGTCTACAATTTTCTTTCTTGATGTGTCTCCGGGTGGTTTTGGTATCAGGATGATACTAGCTTCATAAAATGAGTTTGGAAGGGTTCCCTCCTTTTCTATTTCATGGAATAATTTGAGGAGTATTGGTATTAATTCTTCTTTGTAGGTCTTATAGAACTCGGCTGTGAATACATCTGGTTCTGGGCTTTTCTTGATTGGTAGGCTTTTGATGGTGTCTTCTAATTCCTTGCTTGAAAGTGATCTGTTTAAATTGTGCATGTCCTCTTGACTCAGTTTGGGTTGATCATATGCCTCTAGAAATTTGTTGGTGTCTTTGAGGTTTTCTATATTACTGGAGTATTAATTTTCAAATTAGTTTCTAATTGTCTTCTGTATTTTGGTAGTGTCTGTTGTGGTACTTTTTCATCACAAATTTTAGTAATCTAAGTTTTCTCCTTCCTTCTTTTCATTAGGGTGGCTAAGGGTTGGCCAATTTTATTTATTTATTTTTTTTCAAAGAACCAGCTTTTTGTCAATTTCTTGAATTGTTTCTCTTGTTTCAATTTCATTAATTTCTGCCCTGGTTTTAATTACTTCCTGTCTTCTACTACTTTTGGTGTTGGTTTGTTCTTCTTTTTCTAGGGCTTTGAGATGTAATGTCAGCTTGTTTACTTGTTGACTTTTTCTTCTTCGAATGAATGAGCTTAATGCAATGAACTTTCCTCTTAGCACTGCCTTTATAGTGTCCCATAGATTTTGATAAGCTATATCAGAGTTCTCATTTACCTCTAAGAATTTTTTTTCATCTCCTCCCTGATATATTCTGTTATCCATGCATCATTCAATAGTGTATTATTTGGTCTCCAGGTGTTGGAGTAACTTACATTTTTTATTTTATCATTGATTTCTAATTTCATTCCATTATGGCCAGATAGAATGCAGGGTGCATCTCAATTTTTTTGTATTTGCTAAGACTTGTTTTGTGGCATAGCATATGGTCTATTTTGGAGAAGGAGCCATGCTGCTGAGAAGAAAGTGTATTCACTTATTGATGGATGGAATATTCTATATGTCAGTTAAGTCCAACTTATTGATTGTAAATTATTGAGTTCTATAGTTTCTTTGTTTAGAAGATCTATCCAGTGGTAAGAGAGGTGTCTTAAAGTCACCCAGTATTATTGTGTTGTTGTCTATTTGGTTCTTATAGTTGAGAAGGGTTTGCCTCATATACACAGATGCCCCATTATTTGGGGCATAGATATTGATGATTGTTATGTCCTGTTGATGTATGAATCCTGTAAGCAGTATGAAATGTCCTTCTTTATCCCTTTTAACTAGCTTTAGTTTGAAGTACACTTTACCTGATATAAAGATGGAAACCCCTGCTTGTTTACATGGTCCATGTAAGTGGTATGTTCTTGCTCACCCTTTCACCTTCAGTCTGGAGATGTCTTTCCTGTAAGATTAGTCTCTTGAAGGCAACATATTGTTGAGTCTTTTTTTTTTTTAATCCAATCTGTCAGTCTATGTCTTTTAGTTGATGAGTTTAGGCCATTCACATTCATACTGAAATATGATTTGTATTCTCAGACATTTTGGATTAATTTTGTTTTTTAACTTGATTGGCTTTTCCTTTGACTGCCATTCCTTTTAGTGTAGTTCCTCCCTTTGCTGATTTTCATTGTTGTTTTTCATTTCCTCCTCCTGGAATATTTTGCTGAGAATGCTCTGTAGTGCAGGCTTTCTCACTGTAAATTCTTTTAACTTCTGTTTATCATGAAAGGTTTTTATTTTGTCATCAAATCTGAAGCTTAACTTTGCTGGATATAAGATTCTTGGTTGGCATCCATTTTCTTTCAGAGCTTGGCATATGTTGTTCCAGGATCTCCTGGCTTTGAGGGTCTGGGTTGAAAAATCTGCTGAGATCTGAATTGGTCTCCCCCTATATGTGATCTGATTCCTCTCTCTTGCGGCTTTAAAATTCTATCCTTATTCTGTATGCTAGGCATTTTCATTATAATGTGTGTTGGCATAGATCTGTTGTAATTTTGTACATTTGGTTTTCCAATTCATTCTTCATGCTTGGGAAATTTTTGGATATTATTTCATTGAAAAGATTGTGCATTCCTTTGGTTTGAATCTTTGGGCCTTCCTCTATCCCAATAGTTCTTATATTTGGTCTTTTGATGCTATCCCATAATTCTTAGCTGTTCATGATTTCTTATCATCTTAGCTGTGTGGTCAACTTTTATTTTTAAGATTGTATGTTTTGCTTTCATCATCTGATGTTCTGTCTTCCAAATGATCTAGTTTGTTGGCAAGGCTTTCTACTAAGTTTTTAACTTCATTTATTGTTTCCCTCAATTCAAGGTTTTCTGATTGTTTGTTTTTTTCCCCAGTATCTCTCTCTCTTTCTTGAAGTAACCTTTTGCTACCTGTATTTGCCCTTATCTCTTTGTTGATGTGATCAACAGTTGCCTGTATTTGCTCTCTTATCTCTTTGTTGGAGTGATTAAGTTTTGCCTGTATTTACTCACTTAGGTCATTCTTTAATTTGTAGATCATTTTAATTATGTACATTCTGAATTCCTTCTCTACATTTCATCAACTGCTCTGTCCATGGATTCTATTATTATAATATCTTGGTTTGTTTGGGCACGTTCTTCGCTTGTTTTTTTCATGTTGTCTGGGTGTCTTCCTTTCTTGTAGTACAGATCTGAGGTATTACAGTTTCTATCCTACCATCTTGTAGTGTCCCTGGAGATTACCTGTATCTCACCTTGGTGTTGGGCTTCCTTTCCCTGGCTTGTGTCCCATGATGGATGCTACTACAACTAAAGGTGGTGGTGGCAATAGTGGAGGTAACTCAAGATAGCAGTGGGGGTGTCCCAAGATGGATGCAATCACTTTCAGAAATGGGGCTAAAAGGGTGAGCTACCTGTTTGGAGATGCAACTGCCTCCAGGCCCTATCTGTTGTCCCAAGGTGGAGGCTATTGCTATGGTGATGGCTGTAGTGTCGCAAGATGGAGGTGGGCTAGGCCTGGGCTCTGGCATGAGTATGCTAGTTGGTGGGGCAGTCCTGGGCCTAACCTTGGCCTAGGCTCCCATGCTGGTCAGCAGGGGCAGTCCTGGGCAAGGACCTTGGCTCCAGCATGGGTCTGCCAGTCGGTGGAGAGTTTAAGGACATTTAAACCTCCCAAACTGAAAAAAGAACAAATACTAAAAACAACAAGCAGAGTATCCAAGTACTGTGGGACCACCACGAAAGGTTTAACATGTGTAATGGAAATACAAGAATGAGAAGAAAGAGAAAAGACAGAGAAGAAATATTTGAAACAATAATTTAATTCCTTAAATTAATGTCAGACACCAAATCCAGGAAGCTCAGTGAACACACACACAAAAAAAAACTGGATAAATGACAAAAAACCTACATATAGGCATATCATTTTCAAACCACAGAATATCAAGATATCCTGAAAGAAATGTAAAGGAATAGACCCACCTTATCTTTCAAGGAAAGAAGATAAGAATTACATATGACTTCTCAGAAACAAGAGAAGGAAAAGAAAAAATCCTCAATCTAGAATTGTGTCCTGCAAAATTAGCTTTCAAAAGCGGGAGGGTGGGGGAGAAAGAAACAAAATGGGAATCTGTTGCCAGTAGACCTGCCTTGCACAAAATGTTAAAAGTTTTTTTTAAGACACTCAGAAGTATAGCCTGGTGCACTGGCACATGCCTGTAATCCCTGTCTCAGGAGGCTGAAGCAGGAGGATCATGAGTTCAAAGCCAGCCTCAGCAAAAGCAAGGCACTGAGCAACTCAGTGAGACCCTGTCTCTAAATAAAAGTACAAAATAGGGCTGGAGATGTGGCTCAGTGATCCAGTGCCCGAGTTCAATCCCCCTCCCCTGCCAAAAGAAAAAGAAAATCAGAAGTACATAAAGGCAAGAAAAGGAGAAAGAATAAGTGAATGCAAAATAAAAAATGTTTGCCGGGCGCGGTGGCGCACGCCTGTAATCCCAGCACTTTGGGAGGCTGAGGCAGGAGGATCGCGAGTTCAAAGCCAGCCTCAGCAATGGTGAGGCACTTAGCAACTCAGTGAGACCCTGTCTCTAAATAAAATACAAAAAAAAGGGCTGGGGATGTGATCCAGTGGTCGAGTGCCCCTGAGTTCAATCCCCGGTAACCACAAAAAAAAAAAAAAAAAAAAATGTTTATCTTCCTTATTCTGATTGATCGAATGAAGAATAGTTTGTTCAAAACAGTATCAATGACATATACAATTATGTATGCTTATGTATATAACATATACATCTGTCTGCTTAGGTATGTCTATAAGTGAAATAAATGACAGCAATGATACAAGGGACGTGAGGTAGGAGTAAAGATTATTTTGTTATTACAAGGCCTTCAAACAACCTGTGGTTTAATGTCATCTGAAAGTAGGCACAGACTGGTTATAAAAATATGCTGCAAATTCTAAGGCAACCATTAAAAAAAAGTATAACTGGTATGACAAGAAAGGAGAGAAAATGGAATCATAAAATGCTCAATTTGATAATCTAGATGAAATAGAGCAATTCCTTGAAATGACAATCTGACAAAACACAACAATCTGAATATAGCCTCTGTTAAAGAAACTGAATCAATAGTTAACAACCTTATAAATCAGCACAGCACTCAGATCTGAGTTCACTGGTGAATTCTATCAAACATTTAAGGAAGAAATTACACCAGTTCTCTACAATCTCTTTCAGAGCACAAAATACAAGGGAATGTTTTCTAACTCATTACATGAAGCCACATAAGGACATTAAAAAACTACAGACCAACATCTCTCATGAACACAGATGCAAAACTTGTCAACAAAATATTAGTGAATTAAATCCATGATGTATAAAAAGATTTAAATTCCATGACCAAATAAGATTTATCTCAGGTATTCAAGGCTTATTCAACATCTGAAAATCAATTAATCCAACCCATCACATCAACAGGCCAAAATGGTCACATCAATAGCTGCAGAAAAAACATTTGACAAAATTCAAAACCTACTTTTGATAAAAACTCTCAGTAAACTAGTAAGAGAGAGGAACCTCCTCAACTCAAGCTGAGAACATCTACCAAAAAATCTTCTGACATGATTGTTAATGGTGAGAAATTTGAAACTTTTCTACTAATATTAGGTGCAAGGCAAGGATGCTCCCTCTCTCACCATTCCTTTTAAGCATTGTACTACAAGTCCTAAAAGTAAAAAAAGATAGGAAAAGGGGAAAAAATGTTTAAAAATTGAGAAGGAATAAATAAAGCTACCTTATTTGCAGGTGACATGATTATCTATGTAGAAAATCTGAAAGAACTGTCCAAAAAAAAGGAACCCCTCCTGGAATAATAAGTGATTATATCAAAGTTGCAGGATATAATGTGATTATGCAAAAAACAAATCACTTTCCTATATATCAACACTGAACAAGTGGAATTTGAAGTTAAAAACATAATACCATTTACATTAGCACCCCAAAATTAACTATTTAAATATTTAAGTATGAATCTATATCAAAACTTGTACAAAATCTACATGAGGAAAGCTATAAAATTCTCATTAAATAAATCAAGAATTAAATAAATGAATAGATACCCTCCTATCTTCATAGACAAGAAACTCAATATTGGGAAGATATCAGTTTTTCTCAACTTAGTGATCAATATCACAGCAAGTTATTTGTGGATATAGACAAATTCTTAAGTTTATTATGAGGTCAAAATACCCAAAAGAGGTAACACAATATTAGGAGAACAAAGTAGGAGGACTGAAATTACCTGACTTTAAGACTTACTATAAAGCTACAGTAATCAATATACTGTGGTGTTATTGGTGAAAGATAAATAGACCAATGGAACAGACAGCTCCAAATCAGACTCATGCAATATATCAATCTGAGTTGTGTGTGTGTGTGTGTGTGTGTGTGTGTGTGTGTGTGTGTGTGTGTATGTATGTTTTTTCCCAGTACTGGGGTTGAACAAAGGGACAATCTATCACTGAGACACATTTCCAGCCCATTTTAAAAATTTTTAGACAATGTCTCACCAAATTGTCAAGGCTGGACTTGAATTCAGGATCCTCCCCATATTGCTGGGATTGTAAGCATGTGCCACCATGCCCAGCACAAACTGATCCTTAACAAAGGAGTAAATACAGTACAACTAAGCAAAGACAGACTTTTTCAACAAATGATGTTGGTACAACTGGGCATCAATACCCCCCCCCCCCCCCGCAAAAAAAAAATCAATCTAGAAACACACCTTATGCTCTTATTTGGATTTTCGGTTTTGTTTTGGTAATTCCTTAGGATTTTCTGTATACAAGATTACATCATCTACAAATAGAGATAGCTTTACTTTTTCCCTCCCAATCTGCGTGCTTTTTATTTATTTTTTATGGCTTAATTGTCCTGGATAGAACCTCTAATGCAATAGTAAATAGAAGTGGTGAGAGCAGACCTCCTTGTTTTGTTCCTGATCACAGGGATAAATTATTCAGTCTTTCACTATTAAGTACAGTTTTTTTTTTTTTTTTTTTTGTAGATTCCCACATCAAATTGTTTCCTTTTGTTCTTATTTTTTTTTTTTAATCATGAAGAGCTGTTGTCAGATTCTTTTTCTGCATCTATTGAAATGATCCTGCAATTCTTTTTGTTGGAATTAATTTTGGAGGTTAATCTAACCTTGTACTCATGGATAAGTGTTGTTCAGTCATGTGTATGATTCTTTATATAATAAATTTGTTGGATTTGATTTTCTAGTATTGAGAATTTTGGTGCCTATCAGGTAAAAAAAATTTTTTTTACAGTCTTTTTTTCAAACAAATGGTACTGAGAACATAGAATGTTATCCACATGGAAAATGGAAAGTTGAAGCCTTACTTCACACCATATACAAAAATTAACTTAAAATGGATCACAAGCTTAAATGGAAGAGCTAAAACTCTTAGAAGAAAACAAGAGTAAATCTTCATGATCCTGTGTTAGGCAAAACATTCCTGGATTGACACAGAAAAAATAACAAAAGAGAAACAGATAAATGGACTCCATCAAAATTTAAAGCTTCTATACTTTAAATATACAACATCAACAAAGTGTAAAACTCCATGGAATTGGAAAAAAAATTGCAAGTTATATATTCTATATAATCTAGATATGTAGAACATATAAAAGATCTTGTAACACGAATAAAAAATTTTTTAAATGGTCAAAGGATCTGAACATTTCTCTGAATAAGAGTACAATAACATCATTAGTCATCAGGGAAAGGCAAAACACAACCACAAGACACTAAAACACACCCATTAGGAAGGCATCCTTGAAAAGACAGTAAGAAGAGTTGACAAGGATGTAAAGAGATAGAATTCTAATAAACTGTTGTTGGAAATGGAAATAGGTATGGTCACTGAGGAAAACAGTCTGACAGTTTCTCAACAGGTAAATACAGATTATCATATGATCCAACAATTCCACTCCTAGGTACTGACCAAGAAAAATGAAAATGTATGTCCCCAAAAACTTGTACACAAATGTTCATAACAGCATTATTCACAATAGCCCAAAAGTACAAACCAAATTATCTATGAATTGACAATGAATAATCAAAATGTGAATGGAATATCATTCAGCCACAAAAAGGAGTAAAGTACTACAACATCACACATGTAATCCTAGAAGTATTATGTTCAGTGAAAGAAGCCACACACACAAGGTCACATATTGTGAGATTCCACTGACAAGAAACATACAGATAAGGCAAATCTATAGAGACAAAAAGTAGAACAGTGTTAGTCTGTGGCTGTGCAAACAGATATACACAAATGAGGGTTTCTTTTGCTACAAAATCTTCTGAAATTGATTGTACTGATGGTTACAGAACTTTGTGACACCAAAAATCACTGAATTATAAAGCTTATGAGTGAAGCACATGATGTATAAATTATCTCACTAAAGCTGCTATATTTTTTAAATGCAAACAACGATCTCCTATAATGCTTGAGCAGCAAATTCCTGGGCTGTGTGTGGTATAGGAGGGAGGTGACAGCGCCAGAGGTGAGACACCTGGGCTCTTGATGGGTCTATCACCAACCAGCTGGACACTGGTCAAAGTACTTAACACCTCCATGGGCACTGGAAGTGTCCTCACAACTGATGAGCTAAAGCAACCATCTCCCAGAGTGGCTATGAGCATCAAGCTTGGGAACTGGGGCTGGAGGCACACATGGCTAGAATCTGGGCCTCCTAGGCTTTGGTCTGTTGTACCACAGGGAACCAAACCCACCAGGGAGAGTAGATAAAGAGCAAATCAGCACATAAAAGGAACAAAATGCCTGAAGAGGGGATAGCAACACTGTCTAAATATCCTTGGCAGAAAATTTCCCCAAATTACCTGCTGACTTTGGTTGTTTTTGTCACTCAGGTCTCTGGAAGCTATAGCTTCATTTCCTTTTTTGGTGACCTCTTCTATTCGCTCTTCACACTGCTCCTTCACCTCTTTCATCTGGTTGATACACTGGCTCCTTTGGTGGTAGAAAGCAAAAAAGAAAGGGGAAATATTTATGGATGTGTATTTCCCTGCCGGACTCTGAAAAGCCACTTCAGTTAAAGAGACACAGGTCATCACTCTCCTATCTCAGACTCTGTAACTGACAGGGCATTTAAAGACAAGGCAATGTATGTCTTTTCAATGATTAAATGGCAAAACAAAAAACCTGCAGTTAAGCCGGGCATGGTGGCACATGCCCGGCATCCCAGCACTTAGGAGGCTGAGGCAGGAGGATTGTGAGTTCAAAGCCAGCCTCAGCAATGGTGAGGCACTTAGCAACTCAGTGAGACCCTGTCTCTAATTAAAAAAAAAAAAAAAATACAAAAAAGGGCTGGGGATGTGACTCAGTGGTCGAGTACCCCTGAGTTCAATCCCTGGTACCAAAAACAAAAAAAAAAAAAAAACAAAAAAAAAAAACCCCTGCAGTTAGCTGAAACCCACTGAAGATCTGTCACATTGGTCTAAAAAATTAGTGAACTTCACAGATTATAAAAAAATTTTTTTTTAAATATAATCTGTAGAATAACATAGATATATATACATACACACACACACGTATATATGTATATGTATTTGGTCTTTGACGATGGCTAGTGACAGGAGTGTTTTTGTTATTTATAATGAGCTCCTCTGGACCACACCTGAGTTTATGCTCATGGAGTCAGGCAGGGCTGGGGTGGTCCATGGTTTCAGGATGGGGCTGACTGCCAGAAGAATCAATCATAGAACTGGTGAGTTGGAACATGTGGCTCCACCCCTTAAGGCAGGGGAGAGGGACTGAAAATTGAGTTCAAGCTCATTGCCAATTATTTAATCCATCATGCTTACATAATGAAACCCAGATAAAACTCTGGACCATGAGGCACTAGAAGTGTGTAATCAACCTGACTCCACAGGGATAGAGGCTCCTACCCCACTCACCACCACGCAGACCCTAGACCCTGCCTTAAAACACTACCATTTGGCTATTCCCGAGTTGTCCCCTTTAAAATACAACTGTAATAGTAAGTATAGCTGTTCTCCAAGTCATCCTAGTAAATCAAACCTGAGGGAGTGGCAGGCAGCCCTGAAATCTATAGCCATCCAAGCAGAAGTGGTGGGGGGAGCTGGGAACACAAAGGACTTGTGGCTGGCATGTGAAATGGGGACCCCTTAACCTGTGTGATCTGAGCTAACTCTCAGTACCAGAGTCAAAACTGAAATGGATTGAAGGATACCAGTATTGTCAAAGCAATGCTAATGAGATATAGTTGGAGGATTCAGTCTTCTGCTGGGAGTGTTTCAGCAAGTGTCAGAGCAGTTGAAAGAATCCCCACTTGCTTTGCAAATGAGGAAGCTAAGAGGTGACCTGATTGCCTGCAGTGGACCAAACCACTCAGGCTGAAGCCAGAAGCCAGACTCAAGGTTTCCTGACTGTGCAGCACTCTCTACCACACATCACCTTTTCCAAATCACAGGCATTTCAGAGCTAAACGAGAGTACTACACTCAGGTCTTAACTTGGAGGAAACCTTTCAGTTCAGAGGACCACTGGGTCATAACATTCCCAGCACAGAAAGGGCTCAGGTGCTGGAGAAATAATGAAACAGTGTTCTTGACCTCAGACAGCTGACAGATCATATGAAAAATTCACTGATATAAACTTCTCACAAACATATAAGCCATAGGTGGTAGACTAATGCACAGAAGAGAACAAAAAGAAGAATCTGTATCCTGAGAAGCTGAACAAGCAGGTCACTGCTATCCCCGAACCTTTGCACCTAACAAAGGGAAACACTGGCTCCACCTGCTCCCAGCCCTGCCAAAGTGAGAACAAAAGGCCTTTCTCAGCTTTTCAAATGAAGTTCCATTTTCCACATTCCAGCTTGACAACAGTAAGCACAACAGCTCAGTGCAAAGCTAAATCCTGAAACACAGGTCATGTCGATTGTGACTGTGTTAGTTCCCGAAAGCCTCAGACTGGCTCTTTCCTACATATATGAGGTAAGCACATTGACATTAACTGAGACAATCCTATCATCCAGACACTGACCATGACTCAGGATCACCAAAACACTTCAATACCAACACTTGCAAACTATTTCTTCAAAGTGTGGTGATAAGATGGCAAGTGGTTCACCTCACTTTGACTCAAAGTGCTCTGGGGAGAAAAATGCAAGGTTATGTTTGCATGAGTGCCGTGATCACTTAGTGAAGGAGTAAGAAGTGAAGATGTATGCTGACTCCCAGCAAGAACACTAACCCGAGCCATCAAGAAGCCTGGCCTATCCACCAGCTTTTGTGTTCTCACTGCCTTCTACACAAGGATTAGACCAGTCAATGTGACTTAAACGAGGGTGTGCTTCAGGAACTTATGAATCCTACAAATTGAGCACAACTTTGTGTATATATCCATTGGTAAATTTTTTTTAACAAGACATCCAATTGTCAAAAAGGAGTAAAGAAAGTTAAAGACAACTAGCTCTTTCTAGCATCTAACATTACACGAACAGCACCTCAGATAGCTTCCTATATCTGGCACAGGGCCTTGGGCACAACTAGTGAAACAGATACATTAGCCAGAAAGTGCTTTCAGTCTAAGCTAACAACCTTCTATAAGAAAAAAAAGAGTGCATTCACAAACATAAATCAATGCAGCTTAGCAGAGACCACCACTGCCCGCAGGGGAACAGAACTCCAGCTAGGTCCAAACCTTCTGGGTTAACATTTTATTGAGTGAGCCCATTAGTGGCTTTACACATTTCAATCAACAGAAGGGAAATATCACCATTAATGTATTTCTTTTGGGGGAGAGGTTGTTTTGTTTTTGTGGTCCTAGGGACCCAGGGGTACTCTACCACTAAACTACCCCAGCCTTTTTTAAAATCTTATTTTGAGAAAGGCTTTCAATAAGTTGCCAGGCTGGCCTTGAACTAGCCATGCTCCTGCCTCACCCTCCTGAATCTCTGGGGTAACAGGAGTACCCCATTCCACCACCCAGCAGCACTGTCTTTTTTTTGGATACCAGGGATTACACTTAACCACTGAGCCACATCCCCAGCCCTTTTTATTTTTCATTTAGAGACAGGGTCTCACATTAAATTGCTGAGGTTGGCTTTGAATTCATGATCCTCCTGCCTCTCAGCCTTCTGGGTTGCTGGGATTATAGGCATGTGCCACTGCTCCCTGCATTAAGGTGTCTTTTAAGGATGAATAATAATAAGACTGGGATACTTCATTTTTATAAAATGTAATTCTTTGATTATAGGAAATCATGGTTTCTCACTACAGACATATCGGGCTAAATAAAACTTCATTTTGGGAAGATATCTTGTGTACTATAGGCTGTTTGGCAGCATCTCTGGTCTCCATCCACTAGATGATAATAGCATACTCCCAAGTTGTGACAAAAAGGTCCCAGACTACAAAGTTCTCCTAGGGTAAAGAATGTCCCCTACTTGGGAATCACTAGTGCTGGTAGCTAAGTGGTAGAGCCCATGCCTAGAATACAAGATCCTGGGTTCAATCTTCAGTACTGCCAAAGGGCAGGGGGTGGGAAACCACTGGCACAGCTGAATAAGGTTCCACATGTACACTTAGTAATTCTGTTCCCTTTTGACTGTTTGCTCATGTCCTCTACACAGCTAAGCAAGGCATGTGCCACATGTTTTAGTCAACAAGAGACTGCATACACAATAGTGGTCCGATAACATTATATGGCCTACTGACATCGGAGCCATCTTAGTTTGTGAAGTACAGTCTGATGTTCGTAGGATGAATCACCTAACTGTGCATTCCTCAGAACTTATTCCATTGTTAAGTAGCATGTGATTGTTTGGGGGGCTTCATGTTTTTAGTGGTTATTCAGTTTTAAAGTGATGAGGAAGAAATGAAGGTGAGTGGACAATGCTGAAGAACATGGGCATCCCTAGGAGGACAATGGGTGTGAGACAATTTACTCTCCTACACTGTTAGTGATTGAGAGTTGCAAAATCCTTTCAGAAATCCATCTGGCAATTTACACTTAGTGACAAACCTTACAGGTGAGTGTCTTGTATAAGGAAAAAATAAAAAATAATTTTTAAATGATGAAACACTATATGAATTTTATATATGATGCAAATAAGTACAAATGTTAAAAATTTTATGGCTACAATTATTTTTTATTTAAATCATATGACTTGGGTTTGGGCTAAAATGTCAGTAAAGGGAAAAGAGGAGTCATGGGAAAATGGGTTCTCTTTGAATTCCTATATTTCTGTTATATTGCTTTTTTTTTTTTTTTTTTTTTTTTTTGGTACCAGGGATTGAACTCAGGGGCACTCGACCACTGGGCCACATCCCCAGCCCTTTTTTGTATTTTTTTTATTTTAGAGGCAGGGTCTCACTGAGTTGCTAAGTGCCTCGCCATTGCTGAGGCTGGCTTTGAACTCTCGATCCTCCTGCCTCAGCCTCCCAAAGTGCTGGGATTACAGGCGTGCGCCACTGCGCCCGGCTATATTGCTTTTATGAGGAAAAAAAGGTGGAAAAATGAATAACAATTTTATTCTCTACCTTGTAAACTGTTTTTTACTTTTCCCAATGGGTTTAGCCCACTTTTAAAATTTATTATCTTCATCATATAAGTACTCCATTCTTGCTGCAAAATTTTGGAAAAATACTGAAAAGCCTCAAGAAAACAATGCATCCACAATGATATCATCTAGCCATAAATTGTGTTGATGTTGTGGCAGAATGTCTTAAGTTTATGAGTTTGATTTAGCTCACATCTGAGAACTTTTGGAATACATTTTTAAAAGTTTAATTTCTTAACCAATACACCTGCACTTTACAGAATCATAAGTTACATTGTTTTACGGTTTATGGTTTTAAACAATTCATTTCCTGCTGAGAACTGCTATGTCTTTTGTGTGTGTATATGCCCACCTTTCTTATTTATTTTGTATTATGAACCCTTGCTGGCTGACACCCCATGATTTTTTTTTTTTTTTTTTTTTTTGGTACTGGCGATTGTACCCAGGAACACTCTAGAGCTACATTCTCAGCTCTTCACCGTTTTTATTTTGAGACAAGGTCTCACTAAAGTGCAGAAACTGGCCTTGAACTCGCCAATTCTCCTCCCTCAGCTTCATGAGCTGCTGGGAATACAGGCATTCACCACCCTACCCAGTGCTTATTCCATGGCTTCTGAAGCACTGCTGGCACTTTAAAAATAAAATGCATAATAATTTTTAAAGGACATGAAGCCCAAAAGGGACTCTGCCTTTCTTACAGAGTCCTAGAACATAAAAACTTCATAAAAGGAAGAGTGAGCATGCTGGACTCTGTCCCTTGTCTTAAAACACCTAGGTGTGGTCTTCCAGGGAGTGGGCACTTGACTCTAAAACACTTACAGGTCATAGGAGAACTTCCGCTCCAGGTTGGTCTGGTTCCTCTGAAACTGGAGCACATCCTGCTGCAGCTTGCCGTAATTCCTCTGAAGGGTCTTCAACTGGTCTAAGCCAAAAAGAGAACAAGTAACTGTACAGATTACCAGTATGGCTGTCATGCTGCTCAGCCAAAACACAAGGGCAGACTCACAGGTCACAACACAAGGGCAGTAACACAAAGGGCATAAGGAGGGACGGAGAAAGCTTGCGAACAGCCCTTCCCCTGCGGTCACCACACCCAATCATAGACAGCCTCAGAAGATCATCAATCCCACAGGAACCTGCATCTTGATTCTTTTTCAAATGTCTGTTAAATTTCCTTTTTGACCTCCAATTCTTAAAATGAGAATGGGAGCGTCTATTTGCCTGTTTTTTTCTTAAGACTGCAGAAGCCCAGAGTTGTTCAAAAGATCACACACACCACTGTCTCTCACCCCCGGAAAAGTATCCTTCAGTCTGTAAAACACTGGTCTCCAAGTTTGATGTGATAAGCAGCCGCCCCCCCCGACACCCTGCCCTTGGCTACTCACCAATATCCTTCTCTTGTCACTTATTCACAGCCAAGCTATTCTCCAAGGTCCTGAGGTTATTTATTCACCCAACCCTCTAACCAGAGAAATAGCAGCTTTCTTTGAGGAAATTCCTCAGCCGCATTCCACTGATCTGACCACTAGACTCAGAAAAGGTCTGTAGGGAAGAGCACTGGCTAGGCTGGGGATATAGCTCAGATGGTAGAATGCCTGCCTCCAATGCACAAGGCCCTGGGTTCAATCCCCAGCATCAACCCCAACAACAACAACAAAACAAAAAAAAAAAAAAAAAAAGAAGAAGAAGAAGAAGAGCAGTGGCCAGCCAAGTCAGGATAAAAGGAAAAACATCTACAAAGGATGTCACCAGATGCTCTGTGGGGGAATAAAACTGAAGGATTCCATGAACTACTGATACCCACAACATGGACCAATCTCAAAAGTATATAACATAGAACAGACTGATTTGGAACAGATGATGGGGGGGGGGTGTTGAAAGGGGGTTGGGTTGGGTTGGGTGGCCAAAGGGGTCAGCCCAGACAGACTGGTGCTATGTGCTGTTTGCAGCAGTGGTCTGTGAGACTAAGTACTTGTCAACTGTATGGAACTATACAAAGAATAAATTTTATTATATATGTTTCAATAAACCTAACTTAAAGGAAGAGATTCTTGTAATTGAGCCATGTGCAGGACAACGGAACACTATTTGGCAATGAAAAGGAACAAATGACTGATGTCCACACAGGGATGAATCTCATAATGATCATGCTGAGTAAGAGAAGAGAGATAACTTGGAACACATGTTCTCATCCATACACACATATAAAAATGCTGGCTAAGCTACAGAGACAGGTAGAAGATCAGGGTGCCTGCAGGGGGTGTGTGGAGAATTACCTAGGGGCACAAGCAAGCTTATGAGGGTGACACTTTTACTATACTGATTTTGGTGGTGTTTTCCTGACATGTATGCATATATCCATATTTGTCAAACTGTACATTTGATGTGTAGTTTACTGAATGTCATATACATGTAATTAAAACTTTAAAAATATTAAGTATAAACAAGGTTTCATACCATTCCCCTATTCAAGGACTAAGCAGTCTAACCAGATCATAAGCTCTGACAAGCACTCAACTATCAGGCAACCTCTTTAATTTTGTGTAACTCTGTATTCCCTCAAAGAAAATTTGATAAAGTAAATTTTGCATATTCCTACTGATATTTTTTTAGCCTGATTTGGAATAGACCAATGCTGTCCAATAGAACTATAGTGCAAGCCACAGAGGGAGTTTTATATTTTCTAGTAGCAACAGTTTTAAAGTAAATAAAACCAGGTGGAATTAATTTTAGCAATATGTTGTATTCAACTGGGTAGATTAAAATATTATCACATCAATATCTAATGAATGTAAAAATTATGAACGAGATAATTTTCTTCATGCTAGGTCTTTGAAATGCGACATGTATTTTATAATCATAACACATTTTAATTTAATAGTTAAATTTTCACTAGAAATTTTTGATTGGGATTTAGATTTCATAAAATTTAGTTAAATAGAATGATTCATACAATGTTGCCAGGCACAGTGGCTGTAATCCCTCTGGGAAGACTTGGAAGGCTGAAGCAGGAGGATAACAAGTTCAAGTCCAACTCTAGCAACTTAGCAAGACCCTGTCTCAAAAAACAACAACAAAAACTAGGCTGGGAATGTAGCTTAGTGGTAAAGTGTCCCTGGGTTCAATCCCCAGTACCACAAAAGGAAAAAAAAAAAAAAAAGGATTGATATGCTCGTACTATCCCAAACATATTTAAGTTTCCCAATAATTGAATTAAGTATATTTGTGTGGGAAGTATATTTGTATATTAAGTATATTTGGTAGGGATTGACCCCCAGGGTATTCTACCACTGAATTACATCCTAGTCCTTTCTGGTTTTTATTTTTGAGACAAGGTCCTGCCAAGTTGCCAAGGTTGGTCTCAAACTTGTGGTTTTCTTGCCTCAGCCTCCTGAGTCATGTGTGCCACCACGCTCAGTGAAGTATCAGTTTTAAATTTAAGATACCGAAAACTAACAAAACTTTAAAATCCAGTTCTTCCATCCCACAAGTTATATGTCAAGTGCTTACAGATATGCAGGGCTCCTAGCTACTGTATTCAACCGCACAGCAGCTAGAGACTGACCTTCTTGTTTTAGAGAGGTGTAAATTGAGGTTCCAGGGGCTCACAGGAGCTTCCTATTCAAAACCAGAAATCCTTTCACTTGTCCTCAGGACACACTGGACCTCCTGACTCCTCTGATCACAGCAGAAGGGGAGCAGACCACACAGAGGACTTTGCCCCATTTACTGCCCCACTGGTGCTTCAAAACGACCCAAAGAAAATATTAATCCTGAGTTGCCAAGTAAGTCAGCAGCAAAAAAGAGAATTAAATTGGGGTGAACATTTTTTTCTTCTTTTTTCATGGCACTAAAGATTCACCTTAGTACCGAGTTCACCCAGGGGTGCTTTATCATGGAGTTACATCTCCAGCCCCTTTTTATTCTAAAACAATGTCTTGCTAAGTTGCCCAGGCTGACCTCAAACTGGGATCCTCCTGCCTCAGTCTCCCAAGTCACTGGGAATATAGGCTTACACCACTGTGCCCAGAAGGTTGAATGATTTTTATAAGCTCCATGAAGGCAATCTAAATTCAGGGTGACCTCATTAAAATAAGTGATATATATATATATATATATATATATATATATGTATATATATATATATACATGTATATATATGTATATATATATACACACACACATATACATGTATAAGTATATATGCATTGTGTGTGCATGTTTATATATATATCCCATATATGTAAAACAAACCATATACATATGTGTATGTGCATATATATATGTATGTGTATGTTGTATATGTATGTTTTGGATTTCAGATTTATTTTCAGATTTTGGAATATTTGCAAATATATTGTGAAATACCTTGGGGATGAGACCTAAGTCTAAACATTAAATCCATGTATGTTTCATGTACAACTCTGTTTATATACTTTGTTTGAGGGTAATTTTATAGAACATATTTAATAATTTTATGTACTTTGTGACCCACTGCTTGAAGTCAGGTGTGGAATTTTCCACTTGCAGCATCATACTGGCACTCAAAATGTCTCAGATTTGGGGGCATTTTTTGGTTTCCACATTTTCATATTAGGGATGCTTGACCTGTATCATTTCTTTTCTAGGGATGCGAACCAGGGCCTTGCACATGCTAAGCAAGTGCTCTATCACTGACTGTTTCCCAGCCTAATATTTAACATATTTATAAATGAGAGTCTGAATTCTTCTGTTCATTAGTTTGTAATATATTCAGTAATATTTTATAAAGGAAAAGCCTGTTAAGGAAATATAGATAGGCAAAAAAGAATAAAGATTGCTCAATTACTCATACCACAACCCACCATGAGATTCTCATTAGGAAAGCCACCTGAGACCTTGAGGAAAGGTGAGTTTTTAGGAGCATAGGAGGGGAATGGAGCTTACCTTGCAGATCTCTGATGAGCCTCTCACCTGTGGTGATATTATTCACTAAAATCGCCTGCAAGGAAGACAAACACAAAATGAAGCACCACAACCTAACAACTTAGGCTTCATAAGACATACCCGCTGGAAAAGGAGGAATGAGTAGCCCTTTTCTAGGCCAAAGCAGCTGTCAGGGGAGCCATGCCTTTGGCTCTGGCTGCATTACCCCATGTCTGCAGCTGAAAAGGAACCTGCCAGTTTAGAGATTTGCTTTCCGACCACCAGCCTGGAATGTACTTGGATCCTTAGCTCCTTTCCAGCTCCAGGACACCACTTCCTAGTGTGTTGTGGCTTTTCCCCCAGCCTATACCACAAGTCCTCTGGGAGAAACCAGGAAGATCAATTCCTTGTTCACAAATCAAAGTCTGAATCCCAGGCTGGCTAAGAGATGGAAGAACAGAGGATTCAGTGGTGTCCACTAGGAGGCCACTCTTTCTCCTGGGGGAATGGAGAGTTTCACCAAGCGGGAAAAGTCAACAAAGCAGGGAAGAAGCAACTTGGAACCCAACATGATAATAATAAATAGAAAGAAAAAGAAATACAAGTGTTGAGTTACTAGTTTAACCTCTGGCCAGTACTCAGGAAGAATCACTTTATGCCAGCTGCTCCTGAGCAGAGCACATTTATCTATTTGCTCACTTACTTTTTTTTTGTACTGGGAATTGAACCCGGGGTTGCTGTACCACTGAGCTATAACTCCAGTGCTTTTTAATTTTTGAGACAGGGCCTCAATAAGTTGCTGAGACTGGCCATGAACTTGCAATCCTTCTGCTTCAGCCTCCCCAGCTGCTGGGATTACCACTGCACCCAGTATTCATTTACTTTTCATAACAGCTGTATGAGGTGGACAGTGTATGATCCCATTTCAGGGCACAGGAAACTGTGGCACAGCTTGCTTAAGTGGCTCAAGGTCAGGTGCCTATGGAGAGATAAAGTCCAGCCCCAGCTGGTATGCTCCAGAGAGCAAGCACTTCGCAACTACCTGCCAAATTGCTAGGATAGCAATTTAATGGACTGCACCTGTGGCACTTAGTTTTAGGCATCAACTTGACTGGATTAAGGAATGCCTAGAGAAGTGGTAGAGCATGACTTGTGGGCTTCTCTGTGAGGGTGTTTCCAGGGGACATTGGCATGCGTATCAGTGGACGAGTGGACAAGACCTGCCCTCAGAGTGAGTGGGCACCATCCAATCCCCTGGAGCCCAGAGAGAAGAAAGAGAGAGAAAAGGACTTCTCTCTCTCTTCTGCAGTGGACACTCCTCCTGAGACACAGCTGGGACATTAAAACTCCAGGCTCTCTGGTCTTGGGACTCTAGAACCTACTCCAGCAGCCCCTGGGTCCTTGGGCCTTTAGCCTTGGACTGAGAATTATACCAATGATCTCCCTCATTATGGGGTCTTCAGACTTGGGACTGAGCCACACTACCAACATCCCAGGGTCTCCTGGGACAGCCTGCAGATGGACTGTCAAGGGACTTCTCAACCTGCATAATCGGATGAGCCAATTCTCCTAATAAATCCTTTTTTCATATATATTAGTTCATTCTCTTTGGAGAACCCTGAATATCATAGCACCCCATGCTAAAAATCAAGCAAAAATTTGAAACAGAGGGGAACAGAATATGAAATATCAGAGTGCATCAAACAACAAGGGTCACTTTGTGAACACACATAGTACATATGTGTGCTTGACTGGACAAAAAAGGTTTTTTACCATGTCATCATCAATCAGTTTGCCAAACTCTATTCATCAACATGGTGCCAAAACATGGAGATATATTTGTGCTCCATCCTGGTTACTAGTGTAAGAAGACAAACTTGCCAGTCCCTCTTCCTGTTTGCTCTGGGACCTTTCTGTACAGCCTTCATGCTTTCTTAGACAGAGGTGAGGTTATTGGAAACCACAGTTTTACTCCAGATGTTTAGTAATATAGGGATGTGCACCCTGAGATGCAACCTTGCCAAACAAATCTTGTGTTTATTTTGAGAGATCACAAGACATGGAACAGTTCCTGGGCAACAGAAGGGAAATTCTGAAAATAAACAAAGAATAAAATTTATCAATCAGGGAGAGTTTTCCAGACGGGCATTTATTCTACCTGGGAGAGGGTAGAAAACAGGAAAGGATGAGAGACCCTCAGTGGGAATCCAATTTACACAGCTGGAAACGCCTATTCTTGGAAAAAGCATGCAAATATTCAATTGAAAAGACAAAAGATTACCCTAGGATCCTGTAATCCCACCTACAGGTATATATACAAAAAAATTCAAAGCAGAACCCCCCAAGAGATAGTTGTATTCCCATTCATTACAGTTATACATAAAAGCAACCTAAATGGCCATTCATGGATGAATGAATAAACAAAATGTGATATATACAACAGAATATTATGCTGCCTTTTAAAAATAAGGAAATTCCAACACATGCTACAACATAGATGAACCTCAAAAGATATTGGGATAAGTAAAATAATAAGCCAGTCACCAAAGGAAAATACTACATAGTTTTCACTTGCAGTCAAAAATCATAAAAATAACAAATAAGTGGTTTCCCAGGGCTACAGGAGAGGGAGAATTAGTGTTTAGTGGGTTAAAATGTCATTGGTACAAGTTCAAATCTAGAGAGTTACTGTACAAAAATGTAAATTAATTTCACATTACTGACTCATACACTTAAATTTACCACCTTGCCTCTGAATAGTAGTGCTAAAACAATACAGAAAAAAAAAGAACATTTAAGTGATTATATGCATCTCCAAATTTGTTTCTTCTGAATAAATCATTTCTACAAAAATCATGATAGAATTTTAAAGGCTGTAAGAGAGAAAAAGTCAGATAACCTATAAAGAAAAACCAATTCGCATCTCAGCAGATTTTTCAACCAAGATCCTCAAAGCAAGGAGAGACTAGAATAACATATACCAGGCTCTTAAGGATAAGGGATGCCAACCAAGAATCTTATATCCATCAAAATTAAGCTTTAAATTTGATGATAAAATAAAAATCCTCCATGATAAACAAAAGCTAAAAGAATTCGCAACAAGAAAGCCAGCACTATAGAATATTCTTGGCAAAATATTCCACGAGGAGGAACTGAAAAACAACAATGAAAACCTGCAAAGGGAAGAACTACAATAAAGGAAAACTAACCATAGGAGAAATCAAGTCAAGCTAAATACCAAAAATAAAATTAAATTAAATAAAATTAAAATGCCTGGTAATACAATCATATCTCAATAATAACCCTGAATGTTAATAGTCTAAACTCACCAATTAAAAGACATAGGCTGATAGATTGGATTTAAAAAAAAAAAAAAAAAAAGACCCAACAATATGCTGCCTTCAAGAGACACATCTCATGAGAAAAGACGCCTACAGACTGAAGGTGAAAGGATGGGAT
This sequence comes from Tamias sibiricus, assembly GCA_025594165.1. Classification (NCBI taxonomy): domain Eukaryota; kingdom Metazoa; phylum Chordata; class Mammalia; order Rodentia; family Sciuridae; genus Tamias; species Tamias sibiricus. Next base: position 132,013,583 of record CM046657.1, on the reverse strand, counting down.
AAAATATACCACTCACATGGACTACGTAAGCAAGCAGGGGTTTCCATCCTCATATCAAACAAAGTAGACTTCAAGCCAAAGGTAATCAAAAGAGATAAGGATGGAAATTTCATACTGCTTAAAGGAATCATACATCAACAAGAAATAACCGTCATAAATATATATGCCCCAAATAATGGAGCATCCACGTTCATCAAACAAACTCTTCTCAAGTTCAAGAGCCAAATAGACCACAAAACAATATTTATAGGTGAATTTAACACACAGCTTTCACCACTGAATAGATCTTCCAAACAAAAGCTAAACAAAGAAACTGTAGAACTCAATAATACAATCAATAGCTTAGATTTAACTGATATATAGAGAGTATATTATCCATCAATGAGTCAGTACACTTTCTTCTCAGCAGCACATGGATCATTCTCTAAAGCAGACCATATATTATGCCATAAAGCAACTCTAAGCAAATATAAAAAAGTAGAGATACTACCCTGCATCCTATCAGATCATAATGGAATGAAATTAGAAATCAATGATAAAATAAGAAACAAAATAAAACTCCAACACCTGGAGACTAAATAATATGCTACTGAATGAACAATGGGTTGCAGAAGACATCAAGAAGGAGATTAAAAAATTCTTGGAGGTAAATGAGAACACTGATACAACATATTGAAATCTCTGGGACACTATGAAGGCAGTACTAAGAGGAAAATTCATTGCATGGAGTTCATTCCTTTACTTGTTTCTTTTCCACCTGTTCCCTTAGCCTCCATGCAAGGGAATTAGGCTGAGTTTGCAACTACTTGGGGGTTTAGGAACTTGTAATTTGAAATAGCTAGAGGTATTTCTACTTCCATGTGACTTCACTTTTACAAAAAAAATATATTTTATCCTCTCCCACTGACTTACTTATGCAAAAATAAAGCCTCCACTTAAGGAAAAAAGGATCGTAAAATACATCAAGATTTTTATACACAGTTTTATACTTATATAAAATCCTGTTGAACCATTTTTTGGGAAAATATGAAAATGCTTCCTATCTTCTTTGGGAGTTCTACATATATAGAAGAAAAAACACCTACATTCAACAGTTATTTTTAAATGATTTACTATGCTCTACTCTGATCAGGCCATTCTTCACATTTTGATGCAGAATGACTCTGGGGTAACTGTACCTGGGAATGTTGTGGACTGTTCCCTGAGGACACAAAGTCACAGACAAGGAGGCAAGTAGTGACACCTGAAGTGACTGGAAACTGAACTGAAAGACATTAGGATGAATAACCCACAAACATATTTAGTACAATCATTCTAATCTGAGAAATAAATATATTTGACCAAACTATTTCTGCATGAGTCCTAGAAAAATAAGCCCAATGTTTCATAGTAAAATTTCAAAGCAACAAATCTACAATACATTATCACATTTTGAAAGCTCAACAAGATGTAAATGGCTTATTTTTAAAACATTAACTTTTGCCAGCACAGTGGTACACACCTGTAATCCCAGCTACTCAGGAGGCTGAGGCAGTAGGTTCACAAGTTCAAGGCCAGCCTGAGCAATTTAGCTACATCCTCAGCAATTTATTGAGACCTTATTTCAAAATTTAAAAAAGGGTTGGGGATGTAGCTCAGTGGTAAAGCATTCCTGGATTCAATGTCCAATTGTGGGAGGGGGGATCTAACTTTCAAAAGCTCACTTGGAAGCATGATGATGATCATGTAAGGAAGAGTAAAGTTTTGCTACTGTGTTTGGTTCAGTAAAATAATCAGCATGCTTTCAGGGTGGTGCAGCATCTTCTTTCTGATGGCGAGAAAAGGCATCTCCATCATGGGCAGCAGAATCTGTCCACCTGGGAGGAACGCAAGATGGCTCCCTAAAAAAAGAAGCATAAATATGTAGCATCAAATAGGTCTGGCATTAGACTTTCTTGCTGTCTTGTTTTGCCTGCTCATATGACCATCTGGGATTACAGGGTCTGATGCATTAATTATTAAGAATGAAACTGGTTCTGAAAATTATAGCCTTGTGGAATCTGAGTTAGGAGCATAAAAACATTTTCTAAAGTTGTACTAATATAACAGGTTTCTAGTTAGGAAACAGCTTTTGTAAATGCCTGCTGTTTGACCTCTTCTCGTTATAATCATGTGCACCAAGAAAAAGCTTTAAAGGTCTTTTTGTGATTGATAAGGATTCCTTTTACTTTTGAAGTAGTTTAAGATAGATATATACAAGTTCCTTAGGGTAGAAGTCCTTCAGACCTAACATTTGGCTAATGAGAAAACACCTTGTAGCTCGACTTCTGAAAAACAGCCATACTCCCTTTTTCCTGAATTCAAAACAAAGTCATTATAGGGAACGAAGGAGCTAGGAGTTTTGAGTTCAATTAAATATGTTAGGGTGATTCAGCCATAAAACATTATAGGTGGAATTGTTTAGACTTAAGGGATCATGGAAATAGGTTTGAATAAAAAACATGTTTTGTACTTTATCTTGTTGACATTTAAGATTAATCCATATACGCTTTTTCTCTGTCTTTAGATAGATTAAGCAGTGGTATGTACTTAGAAAAACACCCTGTTTCCCTCAGAATGTATAACCCTGAAACTCTTTGATGTAACTTCAAAAGCTATAATGTGAATTGCTGTACTTGCTGGGCTATAAAAAACTGGGGAAAGAAAGTAAAGAAAGAGTTATGCCTCCAGACCTTGTGGTGTGTGCTTTTCTCCATCACCAACTTCTTGCTTCCGTGCCGCGTTACGTGTGTCACGTCGCACCCCCACGGTGTTGCCCCAGCACCCCAGGCTGAAAACCCGACTTCGGCAACTGCCCCAAAAGTGCTGCTCTGCACCCCCTGCTGAGAACCAGACCTCAGCAGGGTGGGGGGGTCCATCTTAATATTAAGACCCCATCCTAGCTAATCCTTGCCAACCCAGGGCAATCAGATGCCTGCATAATTTCGTTGTAATGAAATTCCTATTATAGCCTAGGAGACTAATCTTAAAAACCAAGTTAATTTTAGTGACCTGTGAATTACATAAAAATGAAGGGAAGACTGAAGGATTCATTAGAGTCTTCTTTTTACCACTACCAGTATAAAAATCTCACAGAGGAGTGCTATACATAGAAATAAAATGTCAGTCACAAATGGACATTTAAATTTTCTATTAGCTGAGCCAGGGGTATAGCTCAGTCGTGGAGTGCTTGGCTAGTACACAAAGACAAGCTGCATTCAATCTCCAGCACCACACATATGCGCACACACACACACAACACCCTCTAGCAGCCACATTCAATTTCAACTAAGTAAAAAGAAGCAGGATGGGGCAAACAATTTGAACAGATATTTCTCCAGAGAAGATATACAAACAGCTGACAAGCACATGAAAGATACCACTTAAACAAACTGTATGGGCTATATGTTTTTAAAAAAACAAAACTGCAAGTTTTGACAAGAATGTGAAAAAACTGAAATAAATAGGAACCCTCATAGACAGATGATGAGAATATGAAGTGCTGTCTACTTTAAAGTTTGATAATTCCTCCAAAATAAACATGGAGTTACCATGAGATTCAACAATCCCACTCCTAAGTGTGTACCCATGAGGAATGAAAACATTTCTCCACACAAAACTTGTCCACAAATGCTCACAGCAAAATTACTATCACCAAAAAGTAGAAACAACTCAAATGTCCATCAACAGATGAATGGGGAAACAAATAAATATATGTAAAGTGTATTACATACATAACAAAAAACATATACAATGACATATTATTCAGACATAAAAAGGAATTAGTGTGGAAACATTATGCAAAGTGAAAGAAGTCAGACACAAAATGCCACTTATTGTACAGTTTCATGGATATCTATCCAAAACAGGCAAATCCAGAGAGACAGGAAGAACATTAGTGGTTGCTAGAAGATGGGGGAGAATGGGGACTGACAGCTTACTGAGTACATGGTTCTTTTTCTTTTTCTTCTCCCCGCCCTGGTGCTGGGGAGTAAACTCAAGGGCACTTAACCACTGAGTCACATCCCCTTTTTAAAAATTTTGAGACAGGTTCTCATTAAATTGTTTAGTGAGGGAGATATACAAGTGCTCAGGCAGTCAGGGCAAGATGGTGAGTAAGGAGGTTGAGAACAGAGCCAGAACAAAGGAGCATGGGAGACGGTCTTCTGATAAGGTCAGTTTCCTGCTTGACCAAAGCATTCGTGGACACAAGGAGGGAACCCTATCAGACAGACCAGACTTCTGTACTTATGCTCCTAAGTGAGGGATCCAATAGAAAATTAAAATAGACATGTGGACAGAAGGGGTACCCATCAATAATAGTAAGGAGAGCATGGATAGGGGAAGAGATAAGGAAAGGAGAAAGTTCCAGAGACCATAAGAAGAACAAGCCCAAACTCCCACACCAGAGAGAAGTCTATCTTTGTCGCCTTGGTAATAAACCTACTTCTTGTTTGCTATCTTTTTGTCCTGTTTTTCAAGCCTATGCTGAACACAGACAACCAACCCAGCACCCTTAGACAGAAACATTAAGACCTCAAAAAGTTGCTAAGGCTAGCCTTGAACTTGTGATTCTCCTATCTCAGCCTACTGAGCCACTGGGATTACAGGTGTGCGCCATTGTGCCTGGCTTACTGGGGTACATGTTTCTTTTAGGAATGATGAAAATGTTCTAGAACAAGATAGTGGTGATGGTTGCACAACACTATGAATATCTGAAAACAATTGAATTACATGATATACTTTTTAAATGGTTAAAAATAGCAAATTTTACATTATGTGAATTTTATTCTAATTAAAAAAAATAAAAAGGCGACATTAATTATCCATCCTAATACACTCAAATTACCATTTCAAGATGTAACCTACATTAAGATTATTAATGAAAGTTCACGTTTTTCTTAATTCATCTTTGAGCTAGCATATTTTACATTTAACAGCACATCTCAACTGAAACATCTTAAGTACTCAATAGCCACCTGTTGGTAGGGACAAAACAGTACCTGGGGAAAAAGAATGCAGGGCAGAGGGCCACAGAGGGAGGCCCAAGAGCTCACACCAACAAGGCAAGCACTGACTCTCAGAGTCTTCATGATTGCCGTCCTCCTGAACCAAAACAGATCACTGAAAGCATGTTCCTATTAAATAATGGCAGTGAAATCACCAGTCCAGGCCACAAAACCCTAGAGCTGACATAATTAACTTTTGTGATTAAGTATATACAAATACAGAAAGTGAGACTAATGAAGTATTTTATATTAAGGAATTATTGTGTATTTGGTATGATAATGGTACTATGAGACAGAGAAACTTCCACCTTTTGGAGATACAGTCATGAGTCACCTAATGAAGGTAATACATTCTGGAAGATGCATCCTAAGTAATTTACCACTGCACAAGCATTCTAGAGGGTGCTCACACACCTACACAGTCCAGGTCAACTGCTAGATAGGGACCCTTTCTTCATTTTGTTTTGTGATTGTTGGAGGTGCTGGGGATTGAACCCAAGGCACCCTCACACATAGTAGGCAAGTACTCTATCACTGAGCTATACCCCCAACCCTTCCGACCTAGAACCTGTGATACTCCTGGCTCAGCATTCTGAGTCCCTGGGATTACAGGCATGTTCTACCTCACACTGTCTGGCTTTGAAGAGGCCTCTTGACGCAACTGAGTCACATTTATAAACCCAAGGTATATGGGGGCTGCTGCTGTCCTATGCACACTGTTTACAGTAGTTATTTTATAAATAGAAGCGGTACATTAAAAAAATGACAAAAGGTATAGTAAATATATAAACCAGTAGCATGGTCACTGATTATCAAAGGTATGTGCCATACCTTTATATGATGGTGGCACAGTTGGCCTACTTATACTAGCCTCCCCACAAACATGAATAATGAGATGTGTTACCATGTCTCTAAGCTGACAAGAAATTTTCAGCCCCATCATGATCTTATAGAACCAGCATTGTAGGTGCAGTCTCTCACTGACTGGAACAGTAGCACATTACTGTATGAACAGAAATACTTCTGGTTCAAACAGTGGGAGTTCAGCCTGTCGTTGAACACACAGGTTTGGATAGGTCATTCTGTCCCCCTTTTCATGTTTAAAAATTTTCACAATTGCTCTACACACAAGGACACACACACATATCCCTGTCATGTTGATATAACACTTAAACCTGATAATTATGAAATTTTAAAAATCTTAACTTTAAGCCTGCTTTTGGAGAAACAGGTAATTTAAAAATAAACATTTTCTGAAAGAATTTTGGGGTAAATTTGAGAACTTTCAGAAGTAAGATCTTGGGCTAGGGTTAGTAGTAGAGCACTTGCCCAGCACATGTGAGGCCTTGGGTTCAATTTGAAAAAATGAAAGAAGAAAAGAGAGAAATTGGGGGGGGGGGAGAAAGGGAGGAAGGGAAAACAAAAGGAAAAGAAAAAAGAAAAGGAAGGAAGGTGGGGAGAGGAAGGGAGGGAGGGAAGAAAGAAAGAGAGAGAAAAAGAAAAAGAAACAAATAATACCCCAAAGTGAAAGCCTCAGAAGCAGATCTGACCTCTTCTCTCTCACCTGATTCTCCCCGAGGCAAAAAAAAAAAAAAATAATCCAGAATTCCTCTTCTGTAGGGCAAGTCATAAAAATGAGAACCCATTTTCCCCAAAGCCATGCATAGGACCTAAAATTATTACTCCAACCTTCCCCATCTTTCTGATAAAAGGTGGCAATAAAGAAATTCTCAAATCTACCTCAGACTCACCTCAATCCTGCCCCATACCCAGAAGAAAGGAGTGCTGCAATAGAAGCCAAGAAGACCAAAGAGGCAGGCCTTTCTGGGTCCCCACTCTGTCTATTCCTGGTAAATCATAGCCTTTTGCCCAACTGCAATTCCATGCACTGTCCCTGCTTCATCAAAAACCCAAGCACAAAAGTGGACAGGTCACCCTGGGTCTTCCCTTTTGAATCCTCCCATGCCATGTGAAACTACAATCCAATAAACTTGGTGTGTTTTTCCCTTGTTAAGCTGTCTTCTGTACAGGGATGCTGGCCATGGCCTTTATGATGAGCAGTAAAGGATCACCCTCCCCCCCACCCCTTGGCAGTTCTTTTTTGTAAAGGAAATTCTCCATAGTCCTGTCCATACAAAAGGATGACAGTAGACCCAGCCCAGGTCTGCCTGCCCCCAGCCTTTCCACCATGTGCTCCACAGATTGAAAACCTCTGGCCTGCATGACCACAACATTCCTTCAGCTCTGAGCATTCACCATTCTAAACACCAAGGAGCTGAGCACCCCTCTCCAGCTGGATTCTGTCATTCTGCATACAGCACATGGTTCCCTGTGCACCAGGATGTGAGAACCCTGATATGAAAGACATGGGTATTTCACCCCAATGCCCATGAGTGCCTAGGGGAGGCAAGGCCACCTGAAAAGCATAGCTGTCCCCTAGCAGATAACTCATGGAACTCAGCAGACCTGCACAGGTGCACAAGATGCCCATGTATGTAAGGGACTGAGGCAGAAGGGTGACAATCCACACCCCTGGCCTCTATGCTCAGCATTTGGTGAGAGACAGCCAAAGGGGGCCCACAACAGAAAGTCCATAGTGAGGGATGGACAGAAAGGGCAGTACAGGGAACAGCTGATAATCCCGCAAAGCTGGGTAGCAGCAGACAGAGGCTCACAGTGCAAACCCACAGAGGGGGTGTTCAGGGAAAGAAAAACTGGGCCTACATTTTAAGTACCAAGAACATACTCCTGGGGGTTGAAGAAATACTGTGAATATCCCCCAAGATACTTCAAAGTGCTAGAATTTGCAACTTGGGTTATTTAAGGCACAGCGAATGATAAGAACACATGAGAGACAGAGAGACACACACAGAATGTCCATGTGTGAAAATGAATCAATGTGAGAATATGAGTGTGATGAAAACATTAAGCCAAGTGAAATAAGCCCAATACAGAAGGACAGATGCTGCACACTTCCACTTACATGGTGTACCCAGAGGAGGCCAAACCACAGACAGGAAGCAGAATGGAGGCTGCCAGGGGCTGGGAGGGGGAGATAGGGAGCTACTATTTAATGAATATGGAGTTTCATTCTGGGAAGATCAGAAAGTTCTGGAGATGGGTAGTGGTGATAGTGAACATACTGCATTGCCACTGAACTGTACATTTAAAAATACTTAAAACGAGGTGAGGCACAGTGATATACACCTGTAATCCAACTACCTGGAGGCTTAGGCAGGAGGATGCCAAGTTTGAAGCTAGGCTCAGTAACTCTGAGACCCTGTTTCAAAATAAAAAATAAAAATGGCTGGGGTGGGGCTCAGTGGTAGAGTGCCCCTGGATTCAATCCCTAGTAACAAAAAAAAAAAAAAAAAAAGTTGAAATGGGGCTGGAGTGTGGCTCGGTGGTACAGTGCTTGCCTACTGTTGTGGGAAGCCCTGGATTCCACAGCCAGCACTGCAAAATGAAAAGAAAAAACATGTTAAAATGAAAATTTATATTCTATATGTATTTTACAAGAAAGACGATAAAATAGAAGTCGGCAGGGGCAAGTTCGAGCAATAGCATGTGAGTGTAGATAACCGAGTGTCGATACGCATGTGAAGACAAGCAGGAGATGAGCCTTTAGGAGACTGACAGACATCACAGCAAGAAGTTAAGATTCTGCTCAGAAAGGAGCTAAAGAGACTGAGGGGCACAAATGTGGGTCTGGATCTACAGCTGCAGCAGAGTGTACACAAGCCATGGAGCTTTATTGGAAGGTTGTGTGGGGGATGAAGTGTAACTCTACATGAAGCTTTAAAAAAAACACACGCCTGTCCAGGAAAACACCCAGTAGACACAGGCACGGCTGCTCTACACACCCAAAATAGCTCCTGCTAAAATATCCCTGTGTTGTTATCCAGAGGAGAGTAATATCTTCCTGCCCTGCCAACCTCACAGCTAAGCTGAATGGGAAAGCACCACCCACAACTCTCTGGGAGGGCCAAAGACATTCCCAGACCTACCCTGGGCACCACCAGTGCCCATGTCAGCACAGCAAGGTCTATGAGGGGAGACATGGTTCCCCTCACAGGGATCAGCACAGGTCAATGGGGGGAGGGGACTGAGGACTGAGACTGGTTCACACCCATCCCTAGAATCCCCATGACAGGGCACCCTGCAGGTGCTTAAGAAAGGTAGGGAGGAAGGTGGGAAGAGAAAAGACAGAGGGGAGGAGTCTGCCCTTGATTTTGAGACCAGGGTCTCAGCCACCTATGTGCCTCTAACCCATACCGACTTGGCTCCAAGCAGGACAGACATGGGGAACCTGCCCTTAACCTTGATACTTCTCCAGAAGGTGACTTGAAGGTGGAATGAGGGCTTCATCCTCTGGTCCCTGACCTGGGATGTTCCTGACTGACTCCCAACTGCCCAGTGTCCAGAAAACTCAGGCCCAGTCCCAAAGCAGCACAAACTCCTCTGTCCCTTTCTTGACACTATCTACATCCACCCTCATCTCTTCTGATACAAATGCTGCGTAAGAATAGGACAGCCAAGAAGAGGAGCCCAGTCAAAAGAGGAACCAGCACTGGGATCAGAGGGAAGGGATGCTTGAAAACCTTCATTTCTATCTTCAAAGGAAGAAAACTATTCCCTGACAGCAGATAGCACCAGCGATCTGAATGTTCCCCCCCGCTGTTCCTTAACCAGGAAATGCCCATTGACAAGGCTGGAGGCCTGGTGCTGCAGATCTCCAACCTCGAAGCACTTCATTTGGAGGATGAACACCAGTAGAGAAACCCTAGGCCGAGCCCCTTCTATAGGCTTCAGTGCTTTTGTTCTGAATGGGAATCCTCACAACTTCCCTGCTCTCACCCACAGGAAACAACACTTTTCTGCAAACAGGTATGCAAAAACATTTGACGAATAAAATGAAAACTAAAACTGAACCAAGAGTTTAAGTCATAGGGCCATGGTCAATGCTTCTAATAGGTCCCATTTATTCTTCTAAAACAACAATAATCTCAGAGCTCCACTTGTCAAAGCCAAAGAGAAAATAAAGCTAGTTCATACAGGTATTTTCTTTATGTTTCCATCAAATGCTTGTCTTGCAGTGTTGGGTTCAGAAGTATAGAAAAGGACTGGGGTAGTGTGCATGCTTAGAAGGCCTTGAGTTTGATCCCCAGCACTTCAAAAACAAAACAAAAAAGGTAGTATGGAAGGTGAACAAGACAATTCCAACTCACTTGACCAATTCTGTGTGAAAAGAGAACAAGACAAAAGTCAACCACAACAGCAAAACCCCAGATGTCCCTTAAATCTTCCATAGCAATGAAAAATGGAAATGCTCTTTCTTGTGAGTATGAGGTCAGTCCAAGAGTAAGAACATTTGCAGGGGTTGTTTCCATCTGATATGAATTGAATATTCCACCCAAAAGTCCAAGTGCTGGAAACTTAATTCCCAAATCATAGGTTAATGGTATGTGGAGATGGGACCTTTGGAAGGTAATTAGGGTTAGAGGAAGTCATGAGAGTGGGACCCCCACAACAGCATTAATAGCTTTATAAGAAGAGAGACCATATTGACATGCTTGCTCTGTCTCACCATGTAACCACCTCCACCATGTTATGATGCAGCAAGAAGGCCCTTACCAAATGTGGGCACCACATCCTTATACTTCCCAACCTCCAGATGTGAGCTAAATAAACCCCTGTTCTTTATAAACTATACATTCTCAGGTATTTTTGTTATAGCTACAGAAAATGGAGTAAGACACCACCCCCACACAGAACAAGAGCATGCACATGAAATACATGCCTTGTGTGTTCAGCCATTAACCACGGCGGGCAACTTCACACTGCAAGAAAATGACTTCCATGTGGGTTCAGCCAGGTGTACTTGAATCCAGGAGGCTTCCCTGAGTTTTCTCCTGAGGTCCACCTCATTCCACCAGACCCCAGACCCCTTCCCCTGAGGCTGGGAGATGAAGACTATGGAGGAGGAAGGAATGAAGAACAGCCAGAGGGACAATATGCAGTGAAGGCCATCTATGCAAATGTCACGTGTTTTGCTGTTTCTCCTACAAACTATTTTTTTGTTGTTGTTAAATGTGGGAGGTAAATTATTTGAGTTTAATTGCTAAACCGTCTTTGAAGGTTAAATGTAATCTGCAACCTAGAGACTTTACAATCTAGTAAGACTGAAAGTCCTCTGAGACAAACCCTTTTTTTCAAGACAACATATTTTCAACGGATTTTGCTGCCCTGCTTTCCTTCTCCCTCACTGCTCCCCATCCCATCTGTCACTGAGGCTTGCTAATTCCTCCTCATGGCTGCCCCTCAAATCTCACTTCATAGAATCATTCAACTCCCACCTAGATTCAATGCAACATCACTTTTTGGCTATTTCAAGAGCTTCCTTTGGGGGGGGGGGGCACATCTCAATTAAAATTCAAACTTCTTGTGGCTTAAAAGAAAGACACTTTGGGAAAGAGCCCTAGGGCTCCTCTCTATACTCTAACAATACACATTGCTCAGTAGTCATCAGCAGCCCCTACCACGCCATACCCCCTTCCAGCCCTCTGTGCATTCTTCTTTCCTGGGCTGCTTGGAGGGACGTGCTCAGCTAGCTTGCAAAGTCAGACTGAGAGGATGATCCCCCCCACCCACCAACACTGCCCTTAGACACCTCACAATGTGTGCCTGTTGGAGGATGCAGTAGATCAGCTATGGTGACTGCTCCAGGCACCTTTTACTGTGCTTTTCTATATGGGATTTTGATTCTAATAAGATATACTCTCTGGAGAAAAGAATGCTGAACAGTTTGGGTGGAAGATACCTAACTCATCAGGACTGGGTGGCCTTGATCTGGAGCTAATGCTCCAGAGGCAGCCTAAGGCAGCCTGCTGGTCCTCCTGCTCTGGGATGGGCAGCAGGCCTCATCCTCAGGGCTGGTCCTGAAGGTGCTCCAGAAGTCATCATGCTGTGACTGTTCCTCCAGGCTCCTCTCATGAGCCTTCAGACACCTCCATCCCTGTATTAATTTCTTCCTGCTTAAAGCAGCTGGGTGGGCTCTGCCCATGCTAACCCCCAACAACCCATTTACTCCCCTTTCTCCAGTGCCCCATGGGAAATGCACAGATAATAAAGTCCTGTCCATCACTGGGCAAGAGCCAGAGCCTTGGCAGAATAAATACTGAATGGATAGATAGAACTGGAATGAAAACCAGTGGGAATAAAAACAGAAAAGCTGTTTCTAGAACTGTGAATTCATTCATTCATCAATTCCAGGGGTAAAGGTGACAAAAATCACAGGAATCACTTTTATCTGCACAATATGCAGGGTTCCCCCAGAAGAAAAGTACCATGTTCTCAGATGCACAGAAAAGTGAGCCCAGGGAGAAGTAACTGGAACTATCTGAAAATTATGTTTGGCTGTAAAGAATTCAGTGTGATGGAGCCAAGTTTGATGGAAAGAACCGCAGCAGCACAGACCTAGCCACTCTCCAATCATAGCAGTGTCCTGAGATCGCTCCTGGGCTCAGCTTCTTCTATGTTTCAGGGGATTAGAGTGACTGTCTCCCTAAGAAACCACATGAGAAGTTCAATGTGTACATGTTTGTTACAGCACTCCAGAACTCAAGAAGTAGGACAGACAGATGCAAGTGGTGGAACATGAGGTTAAGGGAATAAGTCTATAAAATGGGCCCACTGTGCTGACCCCCTCATCCTTTCTTTTCCAAGAAGCAACTGACCTGCAGCCTTGCCTTGGTTAAATGGACAGAATATGTCACATTCATCAGCAAACTACCTTCAATCTGCGGGAGAAATACAGGCCCAAAACAATGTTGATAAGCAAAACCCAAGTTACCCTGAGGGGGGAGACTTTTGTGACCAGATCCTGAAACTCAGGAAGGTAAGAATAATTTCTCCTAATCATAACATCTGTAAGAATTTATGGTTAAGAATCAAATTAGAATTGGTCATCATGGGCTAAGGTCACCTAGAGTTGTCATGGCAGTGGGGACTTAAAAGTCTGATTTCATCCTGCTGTGAGTTAAAAGTCTAGAGGTGGACATGGGTGGGACTTCTGAAAACTTCTCTGGGATCCCCAATAAAACTGGAATGCAGGAGAGACATGTTGTCCCTCCCTTCTCCGAGAAGACATACTCACTCCCTTAAGAGGGTCCTCTTTCCCTTTTCCTATCCCTTCAATAAACTCAATTCTGTTACTCTAAGTGACATGTCTGAAATCTTCTGACTTGATCTCAAGAATCAGGGTTTGAAGGTATGTTCTTTGTGCTGCTTCAGCTTTCCAGAAGGCCCCAGCCCTGTAACAGGACAAGTGACAGGGCTTCTTAATATTAGTCACTTTTGTCTCCCAGAGGCAGGATCTTTCAGAGAAAGCCAGTCATACAAATACATGTATTGCATGGAGAGAAGCTAGCCCCATCCCAGATCCAAATGGTGCCCAAGAACCTGACTCCACTTTTCAGTTGCCTACAATAGGAAAACACTCTAAATGTGTGACATTTCATGTCACACACCTCAAATAATGGTTCTCAGAGGCTCCCTAGGCCCACCACTGTGTGAGGGGGGAAAGCTGGAAGCTCACTGAATCACCTCAATGCAGATGCAGGCCACAGCTCATGGGACAAGGTGGGAATGAGACTGGGCCAGTCTGCCTTCCACCTTCCCCATTGCCTATTTATTTTTTTGCTACTGGAGTTCAAACCCAGGGCTACACATATGCTAAGCACACCCTCTACCACTGAAGTACACCTGCAGCCAGACTGCCTCTATCTCTAAGCTTTTCTTTCTGGACAAGAAACAGTATACATGCCACCACAATGTCTCTTCCATTCTTCCACCCAGCAATCTTCCTTTTTTAAGTGTTTTCAGCCAGCTGCTTTCCTTTGGGAATGATACAGGAACTCTATTTCCATCACAAAGGAAATATAACTCTAGTGATTTTCTTTCCCTCTCCTGCAGTGCTCATTTACATATTTGACAAATAAATGGAAAGTATAAATGTTGAAGAGGATATACAGCTGCAAAGAACCAGCTTAGCAGAATGGCACAAACACCAAAATGAAGCTATTTCTGATTCCTTTCAGCAAGCAAAAACAAAGACAATAGTAGGAAGCCTTGTACTTCCCCTGACAGCATCTCCCAGTCCCTTCCTCCAAGTATTTCAGATAGTCATCTGTTACCTCTGTGGCTGCTGTGTGGTTATGGAGCAGCAGTTAGCTAGGAGGGTACCCTAGATCTTGGTAAGCCTCCAGACCCAGAATTATTAATAAGCCTTCTGATAGCAACATAAAACTATCCTGTGCCATCCTTAGAAGAGAATACAGAACTTTACAACTGACTATTCACTGACTTTTGCCAAAAACTAAAACCCAAGGCTCTGCTTCTTCTGTTTCATATGTACCCACATATGCATCTGTTTAAAAAAAATTTTTTTTAAGTATTTCATTGGTAGTATAAGACAGTGACCATGAGTTCCTTGACACTGCTGCCAAAGGTGGAGTCTGATTTCCTCCCCTGAAAGTTGGGTCAGCCTTGGTGACTTTCTAATGAATGCAGTAGAAGTGACCCTGATGATTTCCAAATCAAAAAAAAGATACTGTGGGTTGAGTACTGCACCCCAAAAATTCATGTCCACCAGGAATCTATGAATAACCTTATTTAGAAGCTGGGTCTATGTAGATATAAATGTAGTTGTAATTAAGATGAGGTCATTAGGTGACCCTCAACCCCATATGCCTGGAGTTCTTAAAAGAGGAGAGAGGTGGAGTGGGGGTGGAGAGAGAGAGAAAGAGACAAACAGACATACACACATACACACACACACACACACACACACACACACACACACTAAGGGAAGAAAGCCATGTGAAGGTGGAGGAAGAAACTGGAGTGATGCTTCTATAAACCAAGCAATGTCAAAGATGGCCAGAAGCCAGAGGGCTGAAGAAGGATTCACCCCCACAGTCTACAAGGGAGCATGACCCTGTCAACACTTTGCTTTTAGGCTTCTAGCCACCAGAACTGTAAAAGAGTATATATTTTACTGTTTTAAGAGACTGGTTTGTGGTAATTTGTTAAGGTGCCCTAGAAAATGAACAGAAAACAGCATGCAGCTTCCCCTTGGCTCATCCCCCTCTCTCCCAGTTTATGTAAGGAAGCCAAGCAGACTTGTGGAGAAGCCACATGCACAGGTGCTAGGGCCCTAGTCCCAGACAACCTCTCAGGTGACAGGTGCAAAGAGGAGTGAGAGAGTTCTCAGGTGGTTGTCACCCCAACCTTCAAGGTATCCCAGGTGACAGAGTGGGGAATAGACACAAATTGTTCCCACTGAGCCCTCCAAAACTGCAGATGTATTAACAAACTAAACACTGTCTGTCATAGTTTTATACCACTGTTTCAAAGTAACCTGATATGCAGCAACAGATAGCCAAAATGCATACATGCTTATGTCCATTCACCTGAACTAAATGTAGATCTTGTATTCAAAACAGTCACTCATGCCAATGAAATAACAAAGCCATCTACAAAAACTCCATTTTGTAAACATTTATAAAGAATTACCTTTTCTGGAATTATACTTCCGATTTTGTACCCATGAAACGGTTGTCTTAACTAAGATGATAATGCATAAGCCACCAAGTATTTCTGAACTATTTTTTTAATGATTTGCAAAGTCTATAAGTATTTAGACATTCATCTAAAGAACCCTATTCTAGCTGTGTATGGTGGCAGATGCATATAATCCCAGCAACTCAGGAGGCTGAGGCAGGAGGATCGTTAAGTTCAAAGCCAGCCTCAGCAACTTAGTAAAGTCCTCAGGAACTTAGACCTTATCACACACACACACATACACACACACACACACACACAAAAAAAGAGAGAGAGCTGGGGATGTGGTTCCGTGGTTAAGCACTCCTGGGTTCAATCCCTAATACCAACGCCCCCCCCCCAACAACCCCTATTCTACATGTCATGGCATACTTACATTTGTAAATGCTTAAATATAATCAATAATTTGTAAAAGTTTAGAAATTATCTGTATTTTTTAAGGAAGTGGAGGATTCTCATTGATTTATCTACAAGTGATATTATTATAGATGATTTTAATTTTTCTCTTATACTTTCAAAATTGTCTATAATAACAATACCTTGTTAATAAAGGAAAAGATGACTTCTTTGGAAATTACTTAATATACACAATAATTATCTGTTGCAAAACAAATCCATACCTTCTTACATACAGCACAAGAAGTAACTATACAAGAGCTTCCACTAAGTTATATATCTATTGCTGGAACAAAATAAAAATGGCAGCTTAATCTCCAAGGTTTAGCTGAAGTCTGAATGAAGTTATCTAGAATTGGACAGCCCTAATCCAAAAATCCAAAAAACAAAGGTTTTTTGAGGTGGAATCTCACTAAATTGCCCAAGCTGGCCTTGGAACTCCTGAACTTAAGTAACAGTCCTGTCTTAGCTTCCTGAGTAGCTGGGACTACAGACATGCACCACTGTGTCCAGCTCAAAATGTTGTAATGTGCAAAAAGTTTCAAATTTTGGAACATTTTTTTCACACTTTCAGATTAGGGATACTCAATCACTAAAGTCTATGCAAATATTGCAAAAATTAAAAAAAAAAAAAAAACAGAAAATCTAAAATACTGGTCTCAAGCATTTTCGATTAAGGGATACTCAACCAGTACTTTTAAAAGATCAAAAAGTCTGTGGGATCTGGTTCAAATTATCAAGACTGGTTAACTGGCCAATGGATGGATGGATTTCCTCTGTGCCAGGTTTCTCCCCCTTTGGGAAGAGGGGAACTAGACAAGGCTGTCAATGTCACCTGCCACTGCACATCCTTATCACCCAACAAAATTCCCATCAGTCAGGTGGGATTGCCCACCTTCCCATCTCTAATTCTTTGCTTTATACATCACTCAATGTGCTGGAAATGCCATGCAGCTTCCACAAACTTCTCTAAACTCCATTTTAATCGCTAAGACTCTTTTAGGAAAAGACTACAACTGCTTGAGTTCACATCAATTTCTTCATTCATGTAACTCTTGTTGTTGTTAAAAAATTAATTATTTGCTAAATATTTAAAGAATCTCATCTTCCTTCAAAACAGAAAGTGAGCTGCTTGGGACATAGGCCCCAGGCACATGTTACATACCCATCTACTGAAATTCCCATTCAGTCACCAAAACTCTGAACTTCTACTAAGTGCCAGTCTCACACCCATGAGACAAGCTAAATAACCAGGCATATGACTTCACTCTTTAAGTGAAGGGAACTAATCAGAAAAGAAGAATGGAATATTACCCATAGAAACTGAGGATGGGACAATATGCAGATCAGAAAGATTTGCAAAGCAAAAGATAACAGCAGGATCACTTTAGGGAGCAATATGGCAAAAGCTAATAAAACCAGTAGAACTCTGGATGTAAGTCAACTTAGGTTTATCCTTGTTTATCTTCCAAATTCCTTTCACTGTGACCCACAATGACAAATTTACTTGTGGCTCAGTACAAACATTTAATATATACCTATTTGTTTTACAGACACTAAAACAATGGTTTCACAAAATTATATATATATATGTACACATATATATGTATATACATATATATAAAACATTTTAATATTTTAATTTAATATTTTTATTAAGGATTGAACCCAGTGGCACTCTACCACTGAGCTACATTCCCACCCTTTTTTACTTTCTATTTTGAGACAAGGTCTCGCCAAGGTCTTGCCCAGGCTGCCCTTAAGCTTGCAATTCTCCTGCCTCAGCCTCCTGAGTAGCTGGGATTACAGGCTTGTGCCATGAAGCCTAGCACAGTTTTCATGGGTTAAGTATGGACATAACTCACTATATTACTATGCACGGCTCACTGATGTATCCCAAACTATAGCTAGGAAAACACTGCCAGCTTAGAAAAGTTGCCAGTGCCTAGGGAGTATTGTAGACCAAGCACACTGTAACCAACTTTCTCTCAAAGAAGGAAAAACCAGAAACAAGGAAGCCCTCATCAGTAGGGGGTAAACTGTGGTATATTTATACAAAAAAAAAAAAAAAAAAAAAGGAGTATAGCAGTTAGAATGACTGAACTGAATCTGTAAAATCAACAAAGCCCTCAGAAACAATGCTGATTACAAAAGCAACCTGAAGAGGGCTGGGATTGTGGCTCAGCGGTAGAGCGCTCGCCTAGCACGTGTGCGGCCCGGGTTCGATTCTCAGCACCACGTAAAACTAAAAAAACCACATTGTATATAACTAAAGCAAATAAATAAATTTTTTTTTTTAAAAAAGTAACCTGAAGAAAAAACCGAGGAACAGAATACGTTAAAAATGTAGATTAAAAAAATCTATTGGTTTTGAACATATATAGTAAAAGTTCAGAAATGTAAGTTAAAAAGAAAATCATTACAATTCACAACAGTGGTTATACATACAAGAGGGAAAGGAGGAAAGTGACTGAGAAGGGAACATGGAGGACCTTGGCTTCTTAGTGTTTTGGTTGTAAATACTATCTGGGTGAGAGACACTCAAGTGTGAGCTTATTATTCTTCTGACCTCCCTGCATGTCCATCTATTTCATAAGAAAAATGTTCTACATCAGCATCACTTAGCTGTTGAGATACATAACATCTTACTCACCAACCATCCTGGGGTACACTGCTTTTTTCCCCCCTTTTGGTGATATGGGAAATTGAATCCTGGACCAGTCTAACTCTGAGCTACATTCTCAAACCCTTTTAAAATAATTTATTTTGAAGACAGGGTCTCACTAAGTTGCCCAAGCTGTCCTTGAACTTGAAATCCTCCTGCTTTAGCCTCCAGAGTAGCTGGGATTATAGTCATACATTACCATGCCTGGCTCCAGGAGACATTTGAAGGGTACCTGAGCCAGCTGGTCTCAGCAGTGAGGACTTAAGACCCATCTATTTTCCAATTCTGGGCAAGGCAGCAACCTGGAGTGGGGGCATTTCCAATATGGCACAGCTTCTATGACTATTCAAGGATCCCAATACAGATGAAAGAAATAACTTAGGAAAACAAGTATTATCTCAAATTATTCTGTAACAGCTTTACCAAATTATATTTAAATGAATTACATCTCTTAATCATAATGGCCTTTGCTTTTTTATATCATTTCACTAGGAATGTCTGAAAAATTGATAATGTAATTTAATTTTTAAAAAGGAATACTGTCAAACACTTGATCTCAACCACCCATCTCTGGAACAGCTAGCTGAATCACAGCAATATAGGAACTTAGGGGAAAAAACTAGGTATGCATGAATGTGTATATGTGCACAGTCTTTTAAAAATTATATATTCTTTGAGCTCCAGCATCCAGAGTATGATCTGAGGTATTTTTTTAAACCTATATTTTTTGTGTGAGCTTGCAGTAGGTGATTATGATGCACAGCTGGGCTAGGGTTAATTGTTTTGAAGCATTTTCCATAACAAATCCATTGAAACTGCAAGATGGGGCATGAGCAAGAGCCAATTTGATAAGCTGAATCAATAATTCTGCATCAAAACACCAGCAAGTTGTCAGGCACAGTAGTTGCAGGCCTGTAGTGCAGTGACCTGGGAAGCTGAGGCTCCTTATTAGGACTGTAAATTTGAGGCAAGCCTTGGCAACTTAGGGAGACTCTTTCTCAACATTTTTTTAAAAGGGCTGGGATATAGCTAAGTGGAAGAGCACCTGCCTAGTATGTTTGAAGCCCTGGGTTCAATTCCTAGTGGGTGGAGACAGTGGTGGAAATACTAGCAAGCTGCAGATTTTCAAGGAAGCACAAATACCCAAATACCTAATCTTCCACTGCCTAATTCACCCACCACAATAGGCTGAGTATTCCTTATCTGAAATGTGAGACCAGAAGTTTCTCAGATTTTGGAATATTTGCAAAGACTTCACATGTTCAGCATCCCTAATCTGAACCTTTACTTCTAAACCTTATAGAGAAAAGAGGTAAAGTACCAAATGTTAGAAATACCGAGGTGCCACAAAAAAATCAAATACATGCTTGGCAGTGGGTCAGCAAGGCAAAAATTGTTCTGCAGAAGGTTGTGTCCCCAGAGGGAATCCCCACAAGCAAACACACCTGGGCAGGCAGTCCGCCTGCTTCTATCCCTAACAAAATACTGCCCCTTGGGGCTGGGGTTGTGGCTCAGCAGTAGAACGCTCGCCTAGCACGTGCGTGGCCTGGGTTTGATCCTCAGCACCATGTAAAAATAAATGCATTGTGTACAACTAAAGCAAATAAATAAATAGTTTAAAAAAATACTGCCCCTTGCTCTGACAGGAAGAGTTTAGACTTACAATCTAAGTGATTGGCTAATTTTAAAATTGGGGTGTGCAAAGGGAAGGACTATAATTAAAATGGCTACAATTGGATCCAATGAAGGCTAAATACTATATCCTGAAAATGGGCCACCAAACTTTCTATTTCTCACACAAAGAACCCACTGAGATCCAGTTTCACCCTGTGCTGCTCCTTCAAGAAACACAGGTCCCTATAAATGAAGCCCAAATTAGGCTTCTTAACAAAGTTCTGCCAATCACCTAAACCTCTGCCAGCCAAGGCAGCACTAAGTCATATATGGCTGTTTAAATTAGTTAAAATTAAATTCAGCTCCTCAGTTTCACATATTCAATATCCTCGTGTGGCTACTGGCTACTGTACTACAGAGCACAAAATGAGAACATTTCCATCAACACAGAAAATTCTATCACATAAGTCTGACCCAAGGTAATAATTTCATCATAAAAAGCATTCACTGTGTTTACCCTGATATGTTTGGTTTTCAAAACTTTTGTCCGGTCCTCACTTGAGAGATACAATACCCACCCCAAGACAGTAACAGTAACTGCCCAAGGTAAGGAACACTGACAGAGATGGGAAATCTTGAGGTCTTGAGGGGTTTGCCAACCAACCTCATTCACAGGTCCTGGCACTCCATCTCCCCCCGTAGCTGTTAATCACCACAGGTGGAGCAACTTTAATCTGAAAATCCAAAATCTGAATTGATCCAAAATCTGAAACTTTTTACATACCCACATGATGTCTCAACTGGAAAACTGTATACCTGACTTCATGTGACAAGTCAAAACACAGGTGCACTAAAAATATTACATAAAATTATCTTTAAGCTAAGCCTATCAGGAGCATATGAAGCACAAATAAATTTCATTTTTTGACTTGGGTCCCATCCCCAAAATATCTCATTATTTATATATATGTCCCAATATCTTTGTATCCAAAAACATCTGAAAATCCAAATCACTTCTGGTCCCAAGCATTTTGGATACTTAACCTGTGTTAGACCATTAGATGATCCTTGAAAATTCAAATAAAGAATGGTATTAGCAGGTAGGACCTTCAGGAGGAAATTAGGTCCTGAGGGCTCCACCCTTATGAATGGGATAGTGTCCTTATGAAAGAGACCTCAGAGAGCTGCCTTGACTCCTCTCTCCCTGCGAGGACACAAAAACAAGGTGCCATCTATGTGCCAAGGACAGGCCTTTAAGACACAAAATTACTGATTGTCTTGAACGTCCCAGCCTCCAGAGCTGTGAGAAGTGAATGTCTGCTGTTTATAAGCCACCCAGTCTGTGGCTTTTCATTGTAGCAGCTTGAATGCGCCAAGACAAAATCCATAAAAAACATAACATTATCACTATAGCCACTGTGGTTTACTGCTGGCTCTTCTACTAGTGCTCTTGTGTTGCGACTAACACTGCTGGTAGGATTAGGAATACTAATCCTGGCTGCGAGTTTTTGAGCTTTTACTCCATGTCAAGTACCTTCCTAAACCCTTCATAAGCATTATCTTTTTTTGTTGTTGTTGAACTGGGGTTTGAACTCATGGCCATTTTACCACTAAGCTGCATCCCAAACTCTTTTTATTTTATCTAGCCATCCTTCTGCCTTAGCCTCCTGAGTCTGTACCACCACACCCACTTTATAAGTCTTATCTTACTAAATCCTCACAGATACCCTGTATGGGAGATCCCGTCATTATTTCCACTTGACCATTCAGAAAATAGGTCCAAAGTAATTAAGCAACTTGCTTAAAATTATGTGACTAAGGAAACTCAATCTTGGTCTCCTAACCCAGAAGCTAGCTCCACCACACCAAAGTACAGCTAAAATCCTCCTGGGGCTAAGATGTAATGAGGGACACATCTTTGCTCCCCACAATGAAAAGAACTTTATGTCACATGTTCTAAAAGTTTAAAACTCTCAATGAAAACAGACAGTCTTTTCAAACAAGATATTTGATGCTCCTTTAACTGAATATTTTTACTCTGTTAACTGTGGCCTCTGGCTTTTCAAATACTAATTTTAAGGTTGTTTGTTGTTTACTAAAATTTCCCTTTCCAATGGATTCTCAGTTTTTATACATATGCCTTCCCTTTTTTTAAAGGAAGTCATAAAACTGAAGCTTAAGAACCAAAGAGAAGCTGACCTGTAATCCCAACAACTCAGGAGGATCCCAAGTTCTAGGCCAGCCTGAGCAACTTAGCTAGATCCTCAGCAAATTGACAAGACCCTGTGTCAAAATGAAAAATAAAAAAGGCTGGGGATGTAGCTCAGTGACAAAGCACCCCTGGTTCAATTCCCTGTATCCAAAAGAAAGAAGCAAGGGAAAGTCACCTGGTTTTCTACCTGGCTGATATCCCCCTTCATTTCATCTTATGTTTTGGTGCTGGGATTGAACCCAGGGCTTCAAGCATGCTAGGCATACACTCTACCAGGTAGTCATGCCCCCAGCCCTGTTTATAAATTCATCTCTTTATCACACAGCCCCCATTTCTCCTCAATATTCAATAGCCATATAGCCACTTCTCCTGAACACTGATTCACAGATGTATGAACTTTTGTCTCCCAAACTGTAATGTCTAAGGCCCCCAAAATAAAGTCTTTTTACAGTTTCTGAGTTTGACAGAATAAACTCTTATTTTCTCCAAGAAACACATCTTGAGGGACACTATATGCACTGTGAGAAATATCCAGGTCCCCTTATATTCAGCCAAAGAGGCTTTCAGGAACATAAATAGTATCTTCCAGCAAAGAAAAATAAAGAAGCATTTTATTATAAAACTGAATCTGGAATAATTCCCTAGGAAGATGTATGAGTTTGTGAAACAGGAAAGTATGCTACAAATGAAGGAAAGTACTTCTTGCATTTTCAATCAGCTAGGACTGAAGCCGTACTTGGAAATGATTCATTTTCTGGTGAAGTGCTCGGCGCTAGTTTATACTAAAACCAAGTCCACATCTGAGATAATGGATCTCGAGGTACAACCTCCTTCTAATAAATCAACCATTTCCCAGGGAGAGACATGTGCATTAGTAAGAGCCAAAGCATTCTGGATAATAAATGATCATGACTTTGATGTACTTTAGAAGACAGTAAAAACATACCGTCATACCAGTTAATAAAAAAGAAAGTTCAATTATGCAATCCTCAGAAAAAGTGATATGTAAAACTTATTTTAATTAACCAGAAGCCCCTTTTTAACTATGCAAAATCCAGTTGTTGTTGTTGTTTTAAACTTAAAAAGCAACACTCTGCGTTCCCTACTTTTTTTTTTTTTTTTTTTTAGCACTGGGGATTGAACTCAGGGGAAGTTAACCACTGAGCCACATTCCCGTTCTTTTTATTTAAAAATATTTTTTAGTTGTCAATGGACTTTTGTTTTATCTATTTATCTGTATGTGATGCTGAGAATCGAACCCAGTTCCTCACACATGCTAGGCAAGGACTCTACCACTGAGCCACAACCCCAGCCCCAGCCTTTTATTTTGAGACAGGGTCACTAAGCTTCTTAGGGCCTCATAAGTTGCTGAGGCTGGCTTTGAACTTGCAATCCTCCTGCTGCAGCCTCCTGAGCCACTGCCAAAACTGGCCCCTACTTTCCTGTTCGTATTTAGAAATCTGTATCTCTTACCATCAGTGAAATATTTGAAGGCACAAACTCTATTCCTCTGTGAGATATAAGCACCTGACACAGTGTAGAAAAGAAAAAAGACAGTAAGAGGAAGAACCCAATGCCACCTTGATTCTTTTGCATTTCTTGCATTTATCACCAGTGTAAGAATGAGCTCAGTGGGGAATGGAGGGTCAAAGGGAGGAGATGCCCAACCTGACCAACAGGCTCACTCCACATAATGACATAAATCTTCACCCAAGATAGAACTGTTATTTGGAAGAGAAGTGTGAGGGCAGTGAGGCAGGCCCTACCTTCTCATCTTGGTATAACTTGTTGACGCTCTCCAGCTGGAAGTTGTGGCTAGACTGGATCTTGTCGAGTTGCTCTCGTTGCTTCTCCAGCTCTCCCTGGAACTCATTCTTTTTCAACTCGACGGCACCTCTCTCTGCAGCTGCCCTGCGGACCCTGCCTTCCAGCTCCAGGATTCGGGACTACAAGAAAACCAAAGTGTGAGGTTGGGCCATCCGGGAGACTGCCCCAGCTCCCTCAAAGACCACACTGGGGCCAAACCCTGCACCCCACCTTACATATAAGATATGTGCCTAAGGCTATGTGCTTTATGAGGATTTTCTGGAGAATTGCTACTCTAAGTGGAAGAATGCACTTCTTTGGGCTTCCACATTACTAGTGAAAAAATGGAAACCCATCACCACACCCCTCACAGGGGATTGTGAGGTATAAATGTAGTACAAATCCAGAGTGTCCCGTGCATTACCTGGCATGAGGTGGGGCATGAATATTCAGAGTCACATGCCCTGCTAACAGAACATGTAACTCTCTAATCAGACAAAATGTCTGAAAACGATTCAATTCTCCAACTCCAGAATCCAAGGTCTCATCTGCCCAGAGAACAGGGGCTGAAGTGGAAGCTCAGTTATCAGGACTGTAATCCTGGGTGGGTGGCTTAAGAAGACAAAACAGAGACTGCTCAGCTGGGAGGGAGCTCCATGGCCAAGAACCCGGTGGGTCAGAATCCCTGTTCTACTTGTATTGTGCGTTCCTGTCTGCCCACCTGTGAAATGCAGAAAGCAAAATCCCAACTTTGTAGGACTTGAACACAAAAGGAGATAATTTGTATACAAATAAAAATTATTCTAACACTTATTAAAATGAAAAGGAAGACTTTACTCATGATGGGTCTACTCCAATAGAGGTTGTGATTTAAAATAGTGTAAAGAAAACTGTGTTCAACTCTCAATAAAGCAAAAGTGGTTGGAGACGTATAGCCAATGAGCAGAGTAAAGGGGTCAGAGGACGCATGATTACTAATAAGATGTACAAAGATTAGAGGGATTCTTATTGAACTGGTTTAATAAGATTCTTGCTAAAGGCAGGCCAATGACTTGGACATTAAGGATGGGGGATGAGAAATTTGATCAGCTATCGGGGTGACGAGATGACCTAGCGGATTCTTTGCTAAGACAAGGCTGGGCAGATCAAAGATGAGGTTGAGGATGGGGTCAGGATCAAGGCCTAGTGAAGAAGAGGGCTCAGAGGAGCCTCACTACAGTATGGTAAAGGACAGAGTTTCTGTCATTGCTCAGCACTGTCCCAACCCATGACTGGCCATAAGACACAGGAAATCTAAAGTTATTATTGGCACCTTTAAAAAACACGTTTCTTATACTCATCATCCAAATATATTGCAAACACCACTCTTTGATGTCTATGTGAATACCAGAACTGGAAATGAGCTGTGGCCAGTGAACCTCAGCAGGCTGCCTTTCCAGAACCACCCAAATGCTCAACTGAAAAGCAGAGGGAGGCTCTGGCAGTGATCCTAATCCATCACAGAGTGTCCTCTCCTACCAAAGCTGCAATGGAATGGAATTGGCCCCAGGGCTGGGCTGGGGCAGATGCAGAGCCCTAAGCCCCTATCACATTGAGCATGATGGGTGACAATAAACAGCAAACCTCTGGGACCATCACCAACAACTTTAAATATTCAATGGCATCCATACACACAAAAATAAACAGACATAGTACCTGAAGGTCCACACTGCGGGAGCTCGCAATCCAGTAGTTGAAGCCCAAGACAATGATGCAGGCCACCAGGGCAGCCAGAACAAGGGGCGGCGACTTCATGCTGCGACGCCCGTTTCCCAATCCCATCATCTCAAAACCAGGGTCAAGAAGCTGCAAAAAACAAAAACAAAAGAAACAACCAAGAGTAAAAACAGGTAAACAAACCTCTTTTTTAGTATTAAAAACCCCAAAGTGGGTCACACTGATCTTTGCCATCCACAGGGAAACCATCTTGCCAGGAAGCAGACTGGCATGTGCTCCTTGACATGTGAAACTGTCTGACAATCATTTCTGTAAATAGCAGATATGAATGAAGTACACCCATCTCACCTTGGAAAGAATACGTATCTCAGGATTCCCCACAGAGAATTTTATTCAATGCCTAACAAGAGAAGTATTTTTTTAACCCTTTGATAGAGATACTAAAGACATCCTATTAAGGCATTTCTGGAGCAAAGCAGGAAACCCACGTTGGAGGGGACTGTGAACTGCCCCATGTAAGTCATGACCAGTGTCATTTCTCACACAGGGCCTGCAGAAGTGTCTCCTTCAGGATGTAGGACAGAAATGGGAGGTGTGCAATCTGGCTGTAATCTGGGTTGTGGGGACCAATCTGTTTCAGCATTTAAGGTAGAAATAAGGTATTCACTCCATGCCAAACACCACCTTGCCCTCTGAACAATCTTTCTCTGACTTTAGAGTTCGCATTTATATAAATGCAGTGTGATGTGCCTCATAGTAGTGATAGCAAAAAAAGCACTTCAGTGAGAGCTAGAGTGCACAAAAACACAACATAGAGGAGCTCTACCAATTCTGTTCATGGACTTTAACCCAAAACCAGATCTGGTTGGATGTGAGCAGAGGTCACCAAGAACAAGGAAAGTTGATATTCACCAATTTTACTGAGCCAGATAAAACAGAACTTTATCAGAGTGAAGGTAGCCACACTGCAATAAATGATCTCAGATAACAGAAGCCCTTCTATGCCAAAGAGAGGCAAAGCAAGAAGGGAGAGAAAGAAAAGAAGGAACATGGGTAGGAGAAAGGGAGAGGAAGAAAGAAGAGGGGAAGGGTGAGGAGGAGAAGGGGCAGAAGGGACAGGAGAAGGAGAAAGAAAGAAGGGGAAAAGAAAGGAGAAAGAAAACAGGAGGAAAAAGAAGAGAAACAGGGAGAAGGGGCAGGAAGAGGAAGAAGGAGGTGGATGTGGTAAAGAAGAAGATGGGGCAGAGGAGGATGGAAAGAGAAAGGAGGGGGAAAGAAGCCAACAGGGACTTACCTACAAGACAGTGAGCTGACAGTTTATTCTCACCCCATAGTCCTAATGTACCATCAAAAGGCATCTTCTCGAATGAAAAAATGGCATTTGCTGGTAAATGGATGGAACTGGAGAATATCAAGTGAAATAAGCCAGACTTAGAAAGTCAAGATTAAATGTTTTCTCTCATATGTAGAAACTAGAGCAAAATAAGGGAAGAAGGTATGGGGAGGGCAGGGATCAGATATCATAAATATACAGGGAAAAATCAATGGAGTAGAAGGATGAGAAAGAAGAGGAAAGATGGGAAAGGGAAGAACTATTAAATGACCCTAACAGAATGATGTTATATGTACATATAAATGTGCCAAAGGGAATTTCACCTTTATGTAGAAAGTCCCAAATCAAAAATAAATAGATAAATGAGTGAGAGGAAGATCAGTAAAGGAAAGAGAATAGGGGAGGAGGAAGGGAGGGAAAGAGTGAATGGGGACTGAAATCAAATTCCTCACATACATGATTTTCTCAAAATGAACCCAACTACTATGACTAATTATCATGCTCTAACAAGAAACAAACAAACAAAAATAACGGTTATGAGACAATGGGCCTTTGGCACACACTTTCCCATTCTATTTGTATGACCCAAAGGCCATCACTGTCAAGTTTTTGTGTTTCTTTTGATATCTTGCTCCATATTCCTAAATAATGTGCTTTTGAGTAAATTTTAAGTTTCTGTACATAAACTGATTTTTGTTGTAATCATCATCTTCTCATGCTAGCAGGTTGAACATTTAATTCTCTCATATCATCTCCCCATCTTCCCAGTACAATGATAGAACAACTTTTAGCTAAATCAAGTCAATACTTCCATTACACAAAATAAATAGTTCATATAAGAGCCAAGTAGTATACTATAAATATGTCATTTCTTTTACAACCTTTTTGTTTTTCCTTATTGAAAGCCTTGTTTATAAAAACTTCCTTATTTCTTATGGATCTATCATCTCTTTTCCCACATTTTTACCTATCAGTATTATTTTCCATGTAGTCAAATATATCAGATAAGCCACTAAAAAAAGAAAAAGGCAACTTCTTTCTTAATGGTTAGCTACTAGTGTGGGATCCTGGTGGGACAGATGAGCAATCTAGCTGAATCATTTACAATAAAGTGCCTCAGCATGACCATGGAAGACTGATACCTGAGCCCAGAGCCCACTCAGGCCTTCCTCATCCATTTCTGGTCTTTTGGGTTCTTAATTCAGTTATCAGCGGATATCAGCAAACACTGTATATACTAAAGAAGAATAATGCTCAGAAATATCAAATTTCTAAAATGCTAAAAATGTCTTTGCCTATATTAGCTGATTTGAAACATACAAGAATTTTTTTTACTCTTCACAATAGTTTTTAAAATATTAGTAATACAAATATACAGTACTGTATAAAATTACATCTCCCACTTCCCACTCCAAAGTATTTTCTAATGTCTTATCCTTCTATACCAGCGGTCCTCAAATCTTAAGGACACGAGAATCACTTGGGGCACCTTAAGATATCAGTACCCTATCCTCACCCCTGCATTCTTAATGCAATGGGGTTAAGCTGAGGCCCAGGTATTATTATTTTACCTCTCCAGGGACTTCAAATGTGCAGCCACTGATCTAGATGTCACTCTAGAAGTAAGTTGATGCATATAAAAGCATCAATATATTTTTAATCCAAACAAGATCACACATTTTGCTCCATTCTTTTTAAAGGGTTAAACACAGCATGTTTGTGTACCAGGACTGTTAACCAATCTCCTACAGAGGGGCAGTCATGGTTTTCCAGGCTTATTTCAACCAAGACTGCCATGAACACACCCTTAAGCATCCATCTGTGTTTACAAACTCTTATCTATGCATATAATCTCTTAACCATAATTCCAAAATCCCCCAAACCCAAGATTAAAAAAAACTCTTCTAGCAACAATATCTGACCTGAACAAACCAAGGTCTGATGACAACACACTTGAAGCTACTTATAATCTTTACCCTTCTCCCTTCCTGTGAGTATTCACACGTTTCACGAAACATATTTTTTTCAAATATTTTTTGATCTGCAGTTGGTTGAATCCTCTGATCCTCTAACACAGGACCTGAAGATGTGGAGAACTGACTGTATACAGTTTCATATTTACATTTAAATTATTCATCCAGGGCTGGGTATGTAGCTCAATGGTACAGTACTTGCCTAACATGCAGGAAGTGTTGAGTTCAATCCCCATCACTGCAAAAATATGTATATTTTTGTGGGGGGTACTAAAGATTGAACTCAGGGGTACTTAATCACTGAGCCACATCCCCAGCCCTATTTTGTATTTTATTTAGAGACAGGGTCTCACTGAATTGCTTAACACCTTGCTTTTGCTGAGGCTGACTATGAACCAGTGATCCTCCTGTCTAGCCTCCTGAGCGACTGGGATAACAGGTGTGTGCCATCATACCCACTACAAAATAATAATAATAATAATAATTAATTAATTAATTTGCCTCTACAATAATAAATAAAATTGTTCATCCATTTGGAAACCCTTTCTGATATAAGAAGTAAGGAAATACAGTGAGTACAGCTTTTTCTCTCCCTCTAATGGCTAGCAACCCCCCATTGAATAACCCATTTTAACCTAGTGCTTTGAACAGCTATCATTGTCATATACTAACTCCCCTAAGAATATACTTTCAGGTGGGACCCTTGCAAAACCTGGTGTTATTTTAGCAGATAAAAGTCAGTGGGTAGGTGTACTATAAGTCTAAGAGCAGAAAAAAAGACTTGGTTCTCACTTCAAGGGAAACATACAGATGATTGTTTTAATATTTTCCTTCCTTCACCAGTCAATAAAATACTAAGCAACTCCCATGATTCAGGTGTGGTGTGAGCACCAGAAAGCTCAGGCAATGTTAAGAGAATAAACTGAAAGCCTATAGCCCTGTGGGACCCTAGCTCCACCTCTCAGGAGCCACAGGACCTGCCTGTGCCTCACTGACCCCCTCACAGGGTTATTATGAGGACAAATGAGTTAATATATGAGAAGTGCCTAGAACAACAACTGGCACATAGTAATTGCTCCATAAATGTTAACTATTATTAGGGGTAGAAAGATGAGTAACAGACCACTTCTGGATTCAATCTTTCCTAGTTTATGAAGAAAAGGTGGCGAATGTTTTCTTTTCACAACCATTCTACCTTACAGTACACCACCATCTGCTCTCCTCCTGTTGGCTCTGCTGTGTACTGAAGCAGGGCTGATGGCCAATGCCAGGGGCTGAATCATGGATGCTGCCATGGTAGCAGACATTGCAGGCTACAACTTACAAAAGAGCCATCTAAGAAAGACCCTCTCTGTGACCCAGCACTTGGCTGCCCTGGAAGCTGTACAAACAGCAAAGTCAGAAGTACCCTCAGCTCCCACTTGGAGCAATGCTGCCCAAGTAAGAAGGCAGCCAAGAGGAAAGAAGAGCAAACACTGAGCCTTCAGATCTGCAAGGCTCCCCATCACTGGCCTCCAGGGGTACAAATCATTGCAGCTGAATGACAAGGGACAGATCTGGACAGAAGTGACAAAACTTATGAAGACTGAGGGCAATAACTCAGAGCCAGAGTTTAAGTTGGTCAAATTCTTCAAACACTTTCCTATCCCCCACTTCAGAATTCATGTGAACTGGGAATGCGACAGAAGGCAGTAGGAGATACACCACATCAAACAAACACATTAATGCTCATTTTAATTTAGGCTTCAGAATGTGTTTTATCTCCTGTTTGATTATGTGCATCTGACATACTGAAAAATCATGAAACTAAATCAAATCAGTTAACTTCTGTGAAACCCCTATGGGCACGTTTCTGAGTTAAGTCTCTTGATAAATTAAAAAAATAAATTTTAAAAGCCATGAAAAAAAAAAAACCATAGAGCCTCACCTACTAGCTTGAATTTAAAAATTCAACCTTGTTTGCCCATAAAATTTTTAAAAAATTATTTTTTTTTTGGTACCAGGGATTGAATTCACCTTTTTTTTTTTTTTTTTTTTTTTTTGGTATTTTATTAGAAACAGGGTCTCGGGCTGGGGTTGTGGCTCAGCGGTAGAGTGCTCGCCTAGCACATGCGCGGCCCAGGTTCGATCCTCAGCATCACGTAAACATAAATGCATTGCATTGTGTACAACTAAAGGAAACAAATAAATATTTAAAAAGAAAGAAAGAAAGAAAGAAACAGGGCCTCACTGAGTTGCTAAGTGCCTCGCCACTACTGAGGCTAGCTTTGAACTCGCGATCCTCCTGCCTCAGCCTCCCAAAGGCTGGGATTACAGGCGTGCACCACTGCACCCTGCACAAAAAAGTTTTTATAAGAGAACAGAGAAGGGCTGGGGATGCAGCTTAGTGGTAGAGCATGTGCATGAGGCCCTGTGTTCCATCATGACCATGAAAGACGGAGAATAGACAGAGGCCACTAATAACTTTTAAAAAGAAAAAGCAAATAAAAATGGACAACTTGTCAAATGTATGAACTCCCTGACTTCTTAAATACTTTTGTCTTTTAACAACCTCCTTTTCATATGTAGCTTTTAATCATACAGCCAAATATATATATGAGCAATCAGATCAGAGAAGCTTGGCTAACCAATATCACCAATCCAGAAACAATCCAGCTTCTCCAAACAGTGTCAGGGCCACACCTCCATCTGTTCTCACAAGAATGGCCCCACCCAAGCTGGACAATCAGAACTCCTCAGCAGGAAGTTCAGAAACAACTACAATGAGTGAATAGGCCCCAGCAATGACCTGACCACTAGATTTTTCTAACAGTTTAAAACATTCTGGGGCTGGGGTTGTGGCTCAGCAGTAGAGCACTCGCCTAGCACGTGCGCAGCCCGGGTTCAATCCTCAGCACCACGTAAAGAATAAATACATTGTGTACAACTAAAAAAAAAAAAAAAAAAAAAAAAAAGAACAAAAAAAAAAAATTCTACCCCATTTCAAGAATATCTCTGAGACAGGAGGGTCAGCAAACTGCTATCCATAGATCATACCCAGCAATTTTTTTGTAAATCAAGTTTTACTGACACAGCGAGGCCCATCCTTTAAGTATCCTCTAGAGTCCACTTTCCAGCTACAAGACAGACTGGATAGTTAAAACAGTGTATAGGGTCATTATTTATTGTGTATATGGTCATTTATTGTCAGGTTTAAACATTTTTTTCTGGCCATTTAGGAAATGTTTGTTAACTCCTCCTCCATATCATAAGGATTAAATGATCAAGTCCACAGCACTTGCTGAAGTTGCTTTACAAATTTACCAGGAAGAACATGGAATCCCCTCCTTCCACTTCCTCAATCCCAATTATAAATACCATGTTTTCACTAACTCTGGAAGCTGACAGTTTCTAGAAATTAAAACTTTAAAAATGAGAATGCATATTTAGTGCTAAGTGGTGGAAATGGCAAAAAGTGAGGTGAATGAGTAAAAATGAATGAAAGAACCAAAGTCAGTCTTGTTTTATCCAGCACTTGGGAGTTTTCTGAAGAAAGTTCTCCACACCTGGTCTCCAAGAGCACATAAGAGCAGGTGCTTCCAAATCGTTCCTGTAGTTCAGGAATCCCAAACTGCAGCCCACGGGTCAAATCCTGCCAGCCACCTATGAGCTAAGAACAGTTGCTACATATTTTTAACAGTTGAAAAAAAAATTCAAATAACAATGTCATGAAATGTGAAAATTACATAAGTTAAAACCTGTGTTCACAAGTAAAGTTTGACAACAACACAACATGCCTGTTTACTTATTCAGTTGTCCCTTATTCCAAGACCCCCTGTGGATACCCAAATCTAAAGATGATCAAGACCCTAATATAAACGGGGATAGTATTTGCATATGTTATACATATCTTACACTTCAAATCATACCTGCATTATAACAAACAATACAATGTAAATGGTATCTAAATAGTTGTTACAGTGTATTGTTTAGGGGATGTCTCTGTCCCCCTCTCTCTTCTTCCCATCCACCATGAGGTGAGCAGCTTTGCTCCATCCACCACATGGTCCCTGCCATGATGATCATCCTTACATCAGCCCCAACATAACAGGGCCAACTAACCATGGACCGCAACCTCTGAAACAATAAGCCAAAACAAATCTTTCCTCCTTTAAGTTGATTTTCTCAGGTATTTTGTAACAGCAATAGAAAGCTAACACATGGCTTATCTGTATATTATCTATGGCTAGTGGGCTATAATAGGAGTTCAGTACTTTTAACACAGCATTTGGCCTATAAAACCTAAAATGTTATCTGATCCTTTACAGAAAAGGGTTGCAGACTCTTCCTATATAGTTCAATGGTTCTCAAAGTGTGGTTCCTGGGTCAGCAGCATCAGCATTACTTTGTAATCTGTTAGAAATGCAAATTTTCATGAATTTGTTGGGATGACACCAACTACTGTGTATAACCATAAAGCTCTGAAGAAAAGAAGAAAGCAAGAAGGAAGGAAAGAAGGAAGGAAGAGAGGGAGGGAAAAGAAAAGAAATTTTCTGGCCCAACTCCGATCTACCAAATCAGAGGCAGGAGGTGGGGTAGTGGTGACAACAGCTGTCTGTGTTTTAATACAAACCAGGCAATGCTGATGAAAAATGAAGGCCCACTCCCTGTTCTCTTGTTCACTCTGGACAAGTCTTTCCAGCCATACTTGTCTACTGCACTTGACTATGTTTAAACAGAAAGGTATGTCAGAGAAGGTGTAGTGTTTATCTTTGGAGAAATATTTGCATTTCCCTATCATTTAGGGGTTGAGTTTTTGTTTGTTTTCCCAGCTCTTCTTTGGCCTCTTGGGTTTCTTCCATTACTGTCTCCGACCCTCCATCTGTACAGAGGCAGCAAAAACTATT
The DNA here is from genome assembly GCA_025594165.1 of Tamias sibiricus. Classification (NCBI taxonomy): domain Eukaryota; kingdom Metazoa; phylum Chordata; class Mammalia; order Rodentia; family Sciuridae; genus Tamias; species Tamias sibiricus. Next base: position 131,979,332 of record CM046657.1, on the reverse strand, counting down.
TTCCTAAATCGCATCTATACTATCTGCTCTATAGAAACAAGGTTTCTTTTTATTTCTCTGAGAAGAGTAACCTAAAATGGACTCCATTTAAAGCAACTTCCTAGTCTAAGGTTCTTCTCTCTTTGCGCATTTGAATCAAAGCTGCTGTGAGGTGTGGACAAAGCTATCTGTTCAAAACTATCAGAATGAAAAGACAGCTGAGTCCATGGCAGCACAGCTCCTATCAGGACTCTTCTGATACAGAAATAATGGGGAGACGACAAGGAATAATCTATCTACTGCCCCAAAATCAATAACAGAGAGCAAGAAATAATAGGCTAGAAACCTCCAGTTCTGACAACACTAATTAGAGAATTGGAGTTTTAAATTATTTGTTTAAATCAATTGATGAATAGTGTATTAAAATTATGTCCATTCTAAGAATTCAGCAAGGCAATACAAACTGGTAACAGCTAATGAGCCATCAAAGTCCTAGCCCCTAAAAACTGAATGCCCTGGCCAATATCATATGGAGAACCACCTGGCTGAGCCCATCAACTCACAGAATGATGAGCAATAAAAGAAAAATGATGGTTTAAGCTTTGAGAGTTTGTTATTGTGAACCCTGGCGCTGTGGCACACACCTATAATCCTAGTACTCTGGAGGCTGAGGGAGGAGGATTGCAAGTTCAGGGCTAGCCTCAGCAACTTAATGAGACCCTTATCTCAAAATAAAAAATAAAGAGAGCTGGGGATGTAGTAGCTTAGTGGTGGAGCACCCATGAGTTCAATCTCCCGTGCTCCTCCCCCCTAAAAAATGTTTGGAGTAAAAAAAGTTGCAAAATGGTATGTAAAATACCACCCCCTGTCTTTTTATGCAGTACTAGGGATGGAACCTGGGGCCTTGCACATGCTAAGCAAGCACTCTACTACTCAGCCCAGCCCTGTTAATAAATTTTAAAAAATATATACTGTATGTGGATATATTTTTCCATATATAGAATGTGTCTCTAAGGAAGGATACATACAAGTTGTACAAAGTGAGAGTGGTAATATATAAAGCAGGGAAAGAGAAAGAATGACGTTTTCCTTGCTTTCTCTGTTCTTTTTTCCTCTCAATCAGCTTTTTTTCTAAATACAAAAGCCAAAAGGTAACAATGAAAAAAAAAAAAATAAGATGTAAGGAAGACAGAAAATTGTAACATTAGCAAGCTGTGTTTCTAGCATTCCCATAGTATTTTACAGCTTCTTCATTTAATATAACAAAAACAAAAACATTAATATCATATGTATACCGTAAGAAACAGGAAAAACTGATCTCATTCAAACCTATCTGAATTAGGATTAGAAAGTGAGAAAAATCTATACCCCCAAGGGACACAAAGATCCAGGACCCTGCCTTGAGAGGACTCATTTCTAACTGGGTTACATGGGGCAATTACTCATTTCCAAATCTTCTGGCGTATCTGTAAGGGTAACCTCTGTGTCTGTCTCCTAAGGCTGGTATGAATATTAAATGAAAATATCAAAGAAAGCATTTACCATCAAGTAAAGGCTTAACTACAAGGGCCTGTTGTGTTATTATTTGACCTTTCAGTCTCCATTAAAAAAAAAAAAAAAAAAAAAAAGCCGGGTGCGGTGGCGCACGCCTGTAATCCCAGCACTTTGGGAGGCTGAGGCAGGAGGATCGCAAGTTCAAAGCCAGCCTCAGCAATGGCGAGGCACTTAGCAACTCAGTGAGACCCTGTCTCTAAATAAAATACAAAAAAGGGCTGGGGATGTGACCCAGTGGTTGAGTGCCCCTGAGTTCAATCCCTGGTACCACAAAAAAAAAAAAAAAAAAAAAAAAAAAGTGGAAGATCAATTATACCTGCCCTCATGGGGTTTTTCTGAGGATCCAATAAGAAAATTACAATTTGAGGCTGAAGTGAGAGACCACCTGTATACTGGCAGGGCACACGAATCTCAGAGGGCAGAGAAGATGCTCCACTGGGCTAGAGAGGAAAATCCTAGAAACTATATTTGTTTTTAATCCTCAAAAAGAGTATGGAAACTACATTTCACTATAATGACATATAATAATGCTATACATATAATGTATACAAGATATTTTATGCCATACTGCAGCATATTAGTTATCCTACCATAAAATATTACTAGTAGTAATGTAAACAGAAACTAATACTGCATCCTCAATATGTCCCTCTGTCAGAGGATCACCTGTCAAAACCACTGAGGCAGAGGCTGTAGTATGGCTCAGTGGTAGAGCGCTTGCCTAGTATGTTTGAGGCACTGGGTTTGATTACAGCACCACATATAAATAAATAAATTAAATTAAAGTCCATCAACACCTAAAAAAAAAATTTTTTTTTTTAAACCCACTGAGGTGCCTGAGGAGTGAGACACAAGGACAGGGTCACCTACTTACTTCCTTTCCTTCACCTTTAGCACAATGCAACTATCTAGTTGGCACATACACAGTGGGATAGATGGGTGGATTATCTAAATTTTTTAAAAGACAGGATCATTTTAAGGTTTCCATAAAAAAACACAAAGTTATACTTAAAGGCAACATGGCTGACATGCTTAACACTCAGTCAGTTTTACATGAACCACATCCCAAAATACCAACCATGATGATGATGTAATCAAATCTGAAGAGAAACAGGCCCCAAACACTCAAAATTATGAGAAAATATATGAAATAAGATTTTATCTCCACTGTCACTGGCAATGAATCCATCCCTAAGTGTATATGAGCCTTGAGATACAATATAACCATAATTAGTATTTATATTTAAACATATATAATTTATAAATAACAAACACCTGTACAGGGAAATGCTAAAAATAAATTTTACCAATGAGAATGATCAAAAATTTTTTTGAAACCACAGCAAAATTATAATATAAACCAGTAATCATATAGTATTTATTTATGTAAATTTTTGTCAGGAACTAATCTTCACCATCTTAACAAGGGGATGTTCTATTAATAAAATCCTTTAGGGTTTTAAAGGAAAATAAGATCAGGATGTAAAAATCTGAAATGACATGTATTTATAATGTGTGAAGCCAAAGAGACTCTGGGGATTTAGGAATCACTTCTTAAACTTCAAGTGAAGTCTCTCTTTTAAACTAGTTTCATCAGTAACTTGAAAAGTCTGAAAAAGAAAAATTACAATAATCTTCAATGAACTTTTGTGGTGAGAGCAAGTGCAAGTGAAATTTCACTCACTTTTCTAAGGCAAGAGCATAGCATATTAAGACCATTCCTACTTTTTTGCAGATGGTTAGATAATTTTCCAAGGTTTTTTCCTTTTTCTTTTTAACAAAAAAGGGCTTTTAAGAAAAAATAATAATGCAACAGAATTAAAGTCAAAGGGACAGAACTCTCAACCACCTTCTCTGTCCCTGGCCACCCCAGGACTCTTGAGAATTAGGACTGGCCTTCCAGATCCAGGCTGTCTTAAAGCTCCCTTTTAGTAACAGTGCTCAACAGGACCTGCTAAAGTGCTCCTCCACCCTTCCACCTTTTCCACACAGAGGCATCTCTCCCAGGTTCTTCCACAGGACAAGATAGCAGTCCCCTCCTGCTGGGGAAGATGCCATATAAACACAGGGCTACTGCTGTTTCTGCTCCATCCCTCAAAAAAAAAAAAAAAAAAAAAAAAGAAAGAAAGGAAGGAAAAAAATGAAGACCCTTTCCATTTCCATTTCCCATCAATAACCGGACCTGTAGCCAGCAATGAGAAAGCTTTAGCTCCTAATGGCCAGATCACTGACAACTTGACCACCCCCTCCACAGTACTCCTTTCCTCTCATTTCATTTTGTGCAAAATCAATCTTGAAAAATGTGATAACCTCTCCACAGGATGAAATATGTCTTAAAAGCTACCTTTTAAAACCTCCTAACAATTTATTTTTGTCTATCAACGCCTTAAAAATAAGTGTCTTAGCAAGTTACTGGTTTCTGATTGCAAAGAAAGATTTTATTCTTCCTAAATAGCATGAGCTTAGTTTACTGTTTTGTAACACAAGCAGAAGGATCTAGAATGCTCTCAGAGATCCACAAAGACTAACGACAAAATATTGTATTGCTCCACAGGTCTCATGCCCCCCAAATTCAGAAATACCAAAAACAGTCTAAATTTGAGCCAATCTGATAGAAATCAGAGACATTCTAGCATTCCTAAATATTTGATCAGGCTGTGGTACATCTTATTTATCCGCCCCAAGATTCTCAATTTTTGCATAATTATAGAGCCTAGAGACCCCAAATCAGACAAAGGAGCCCTCGTGCCATGAAAATCACACAAGCTGGGTTTTGCCGACTTGGAGATGAGACATCTGAAAATGGCTAGCTCATCATGGCACTCCAAACATAATGATTTTTAAATTCCACTGAAAAACAATATTCATCAAAATTGGTATTTTTTTCCCAATTTTCCTTTGCTTTTAAAAAATAACTAAAAATATTAAATGGGATGAGAAATACAGTATAAAACCTCTGGCGACTACCTCACAGCCTGAGAAAAGTTGTGTGGCTCCTTCACCCGGAGCATCGGCTGGGAACCCGCTCCAGCTGGGCTCCAGCAGCGTGGAAGGAGGACCCGGAGCCAAACTCCGGGTCACCTGCCAGGGCTCGACCGCAGCAACGTGGGCATCCGCGGCGGCCCTAGCATGCCTAGTGGGGGAGGGAGGAAGAGAGGTGGGTAACCAGCCCTTTGGCCCTTGTGCAAATCTTGCAGCAGAACTAGAACTAGTGTGACTTTGGGGTCGCCGCACGCTTTTGACTTTGGATGCCGACATGCGTGACAAGGCTCAGAAAAAAAAACAGGCCCCGCGTGGCCCGAAACTGGCCTCCAAAAGGGAGCTCTCACAGCTCCTCACCGAAGGGCCAGGGGGCCGCGCGCCCGACCTCGGGGATCCAGCCCAAGGGTCCGGGTAGCCTCGGGCTGCTTCCGCGCGGGAAGACACGGAGCCAGGCACGAAGGCAGCGGGCAAAAGGCTGCAGCGCCCGCGCAAGCCTGGAGGAGTCTCCAGGGACCCGCGCGGGGTCTCGGAGGTGCCGGGCTGAGGAGGAAGGAGAGGGACCGCAGGCAGCCAGGGACACGCGCCACCCACTCACCTCGTTCCTAAGCTCCGGGGGTTGCTCGGAGCTGTGCAGCCCAGCTCACAGGCCGCCCAGGCCGGTTTTTCGCCACCGCCGCCTGCCTTGCTCTAGGACCCGCTCCGCGATGTGCAGCCCACGCCTCCGCGTCCAGCGCCGCCGCGTCTGTGGCCTCTGCAGCGCGAGTCCCCGCCCCTGGGCAGCGCCGGCGGCGCGGCGGGAGGAGGCGGCGCCGCGAGCTGCGGAGGCTAGGCCGGGCCGGGCCGCGCGCGAATGCAGGGCCCCACGGTGCGCGCACCCTAGCCGGTGGCCGTACCTTCTTGGGAGCCTGAAAACCAGTGGCACGCCCCCTCCCCGCCTCTAGGGCTCTGAGGAACGTGTGGAGCCAGGAACGTGGGAAGCGGCGGTATAGTCCCTGGGGCTACACCCACCTCCCGCAGAATGTTCCAGAACGTAGGGCCAACCACACCCTGCGCCACACACCTGCCGCACTCTCTCGTCCTCGTCTTTTCTAGCCTGGGTCAAAACTGCCCAATGTAGGGGGGGTACCAGCGAAAAACAGATTTCGGGAGGTCTGTACTCACAAAAAATTGTCTTGTTTCTCCCACTAGGCATTCCTAATTAGACATTGTGTTCTCTCTCAAGTCTCAGTTTTGCCCTGTGATCATCAGTTCCTAGGTGCCAGCAAGCGTGATCTTCTAGGACTAAGGATGATGCCTGGGAATCTGACTTTTAAACAGCGCCTCAGGTAATTCTTAAAGCATACTGATGCTTGAGAGGCACTGTGAGGCCACACCTCCCAGAGAGGATGCCACAAAACTAATGACCTCCAAGGTAATCATGCTAGAAAATTCTGAAGCAATCATTCTTAACTGGCTGCACTGGCCAGACATCAGTTATTTGGAGAAGAGCTTTTGAAGCGTTCAGATGCCAGGGTCTCACTTGCAGAGTTTTGAAACTGAATATTGATACAGATAGATATAGATATAGTGTGTGTGTGTGTGTGTGTGGTTTTTTTTTTTTATTGTTTTAAAGCTTTCCAGATATTTTTAATATGGCCAAGACTTAGAACAGTTCTATTATCTTTTCAAGATTTCCTAGCTCTGATGTCTGAGAAAGGAAGCCCCTTCCTCTGCACGTCTATCAAATCCCAACCATAAAAAAAGAAGAAGAAAAACAAAACAAAAAAAAAAGAAAAGAAAGAAAGAAACCAACAGGCTGGGACTACATGTAGTTAGTGCTTGCCTTGAATCCATGAAGTCCTGGATTGGATCCCCAGGACTGCAACAACAACAAAAAGGAAAACATGAACTCACAAAGGGAATTCTCTCACAGCTAAAATAATTTTTTTTTTTCTGTACCAGGAATTGAATTCAGGGGCACTCGACCACTGGGCCACATCCCCAGCCTTTTTTGTATTTGATTAGAGACAGGGTCTCACTGAGTTGCTAAGTGCCTCGCCATTGCTGAGGCTGGCTTTGAACTCAGGATCCTCCTGCCTCAGCCTCCCAAGTGCTGGGATGACAGGCATGCGCCACCGCGCCGGCTAAAATAATTTTTAACTGGAACAAAGATTTGCCTTGAAAAAGGTGACCAAGATATTTCACTGTCATTTGAGCATGAGTCTCTTAAACTTCAGGAAAATATCTTTATGAGCCAACCTCTTGGCTAAATGAAGAAGTGACAAGAAACAATGAAAAAGAGAAGGGAAACAAAAGGAAAGGAAATAAAAAGAAGAGCTGACAATATGCCTCCTCTAGGGTAATGTTCTACTCTATTCCAAAATGAGATTTTTGTTACCTATAGCTGTTAAGCTATTGCCCAAAGAGACCAAGCTTTGAAAAACTGAGTCCATGTTGGACATCAGCTTTGGCTTTGCTCATGAGATGATTTACATCACCTCACTCAGATCTTCTTGCATCCTTAAGTAATCACACTCAGGATTTTTGGACAGGTATGGAAAAATTCCCTTTATTGCCCCTTTCGGCTTGCCTGGTATGTTTTGCATTCTTAGACTGGTGGACCATAACTTCCATCTCATTTGCTTCTAAGTAGGTCTCCATTAGTGTCTCTCATTTATCAACAACTAATTAGTCAGTGATTCTTAAACACATTATGGAACAGGTCCATATGTCTAGGTGCTAAGGCAGCTGGCTGAATTAGCTTTATCTTTACCAAGGGAGAATCACTCATTTTCACAAAGTTTCATTAGATTCTTTTTGACAAAATTTGGATTTTTTACAATACAGTTTTAAATAGTGTGTGTGTGTATGTGTGTGTGTATATATGTATATGTACATATATGTATATATATTTATATATATATATATAGTATTATGGGTGTGTTTAAGCATTGGATTTAGATTCCTTATAAAACTCCCTCTATTTTCTCAAGTTATCTCACCAAAAATATTTAACCTAATCAGTTGTTGACCCTAAAAATTCAGTTGTGGTTGGTTGCAGTAGGTATTCACATTTTGCCTATTCAGCATCCTTTTCCCTCATTGTTAATGGCACCTGATTTTCACACAGGAGCTGCCTCCCTGATATCCAAGGACTATGGCCTTGGTAGGACAATCATTTAAAACAAATGTCCTTCCCTGGTCAAAGGCTGGACCTTGTGTTAGTTTTCTATTTGCTGCCATAACACATTGTCACAAACCTAATATCTTAAAACAGCACAAATTTTGAGTTTTGTAGGTGTAGGTCTCACTGTGTTAAAATAAAGTCAAGGTGTTGGAAGAGCTGTGTTCCTTTCTAGGCTCTGGGGAGGATCTATTTTCTTGCTTCTTCCAGCTTGTAGAGGCTGCCTTTCTCTATCTCACCAGCAGTGTGTGATCTTTCTGCTTCTGCTTCTGTAGTCACATCTCTTTAATCCATCTGGGAAAGGGTTGTCCCTCCGAAGGACCCTTGTGATTACATTGGTCCTACGAAGATAATCCAGCATCACCTCCCGACCTCAAGATCCTCTATTTGTGCACTTTTACCACATAAGGTAACACTCACAGTTTCTGGAGATTAGGGCATGAACATATTTAAGGGGCCATTATTCTGCCTACCACAGACCCATAACTTCAGATGGTCCATTATACTCTGCTCCTATAACGAACTCAGCAACATCTCAGGACTGAGAAGCATGGCTATGCAGCCATCTTGAGGATGACACCCACCCTTCTTGGTACATTAGACCTGTGAGTCTAATAGCTATGCATTGTGAAACCTGGCTCTTCAGTTTTTGCTTTAATTCCAGAACTAGAATTTGCTAGAACTAAATGTAATACATGTAGAGCAACATAGGTACAATTCCAATCAAAGTTCTTGGTTGTAAACAACAGAAGCAAGCACTCTTTTCCTTAATTTTAAGGAAAAGAGAAATTAATTTGACAGTTGTCAAGGTCTCACAGAATCAATGGTGAGAATTTAAAAAATCTAATTGATTGATTTCCAATCAACTTAGAGAACCTGTAGAGAGCTAAAATCACTGCAAAAATAACTAGGTAGGAAGAATTGGTATAGCATATGCACCATACCCTGCTATAGCTTTAAGGAATAGGGTCTCCAACTTTCCCACGTCATTTGCCACACTTACTCAAGATATTCCTTCCAGGGCTGGGGTTCTGGCTCAGCGGTGGAGCGCTTGCCTGGCACTTGCGTGGCCCGGGTTCGATCCTCAGCATCACATAGAAATGAACACATTGTGTACAACTAAAGCAAATAAATAAATATTTTTTTAAAAAAAGATATTTCTTCCAATGGAAGGAGTGTGATTTGTATGCTCATCCTCCAGGCTAGCAGAGAAAAGTCTTCTAGTTTCTGTAGTGGAAAGTGGTCATTAATTCTCATCAAGGCTCCACACCATGAGACATTCTCAAAAAAGGAGATTAGGATGCCTATTAAAAGAGGAAATGGAATGTCAGCAGACAAATATCATAAGAGAGATTCAAAGTGCTATGGAAGTTCAGGAAAGGAGAAGTTATAACTGTTCAGGGAAATCAGTAAAGACTATAGAGATGGTGTATGTAGAATAGGGCTGACCTGTAAAAGTAGAATCAAGCCAGATTTGCAATCAAAAATGTTCTAATAACAACATTAAAAAAAGTAAAAAGAAACAAGTAAAAATAAGCTTGGTTATAACACTTTATTTAAACCAGTATACCCTAAATAACTAAAGCTTTGAAACTTACTCTGCATTTTAAGCTTCTCACACATTTCAGTTCAAACTGGCAACATTCCTGCTCTGAAGATTCTGATTCTCTTGATCTCAGACAGGTGATGGACCTGAGCCTCACTCTACTCCACCCTGCCCCTTTTCTCCAGAGACCAAGGAACACACACCATCACTACTGACATCTCTCATGGAGAAAAAGGTCGGGGGATGACCTGAAGAGAGCAGGGAACTCCAACCAGGAGGTGTCCAAGTGTCCAAAGGTGGACCACTGTTTCCCACCTGCTGCTTGGCAGAGGCCTTTCTTCCAGAGGTCAGATAGGGAACAAAGAACAATTGAGCCCTAGGAGGAGGGAACCCCACATCTTTGGGTCTGTTAACTGCCTTGACCTCTAAAGTTCAGCTAAGTTAAAGGCAAACTTCTTATTTTGCAGTTTGGCCTTGACCCTAATGATCAGGCTGTGGCTGTTTCCTCCTTTGGTGTACTGTATGAGTTTAGGACCAATCACATGCATACATGTTTATATACATTTCTGTATAACTTAACATTGTCTGACAAGACAGCCCACTTTAAATAAGAGATAAAGGAAATCAGAATCTGTAGGGTGCCTACTGTTTACCAGGTAATTTATAATCAACATGTTATTGAATTGTGATATCCTGTCTGCACTAGATGTAGCAAAAATTGTTAATGATGTGTTTTATCTAACCCACTGTATCAAAATATCATTTCAACATGTAATTAAAATAATAAAATATTGATGAGATTTTACATGCAATAAAGTATTTAATATAAAATGCAGTGCTCCAGTTTTTCTAATTAAAATTTAAATTGGATGAAGTTAACTGTGGTTTCTAGGGACTAGGGAGAAGGGGAAATAGAAAGATGTATAATGGGTATAGATTTTCCGTTTTGCCAGATGAAAAAGTTCTGAAAATTGGTTGCACAACAGTGTGAATAAACTTAACATTACTGAACTATACACTTAAGGTTAAGATGGCAAATTTTATGTGTTTTACAATTTAAAATTTTTAAATAAAATTTAAAATTCTTCACTTCCTCAGTGGTACCAGTTACATTTATGTTGAATAGCTGACATGTTGGACAACTCAGGTCTACAAGGTTGGTGTTATCAGTCTGGTCCAATCATAAATGAGAGAAAACACAAGGAAAGTTTGATATTAAGAACCATTAACTCAGCCGGGCGCGGTGGTGCACGCCTGTAATCCCAGCACTTTGGGAGGCTGAGGCAGGAGGATCGCGAGTTCAAAGCCAGCCTCAGCAATGGTGAGGCACTTAGCAACTCAGTGAGACCCTGTCTCTAAATAAAATACAAAAAAGGTCTGGGGACGTGACCCAGTGGTCGAGTGCCCCTGAGTTCAATCCCTGGTACCACACAAAAAAAAAAAAAAAAAAAAAAAAAAAAAATTAACTTTAATGGGATTAGAGTAATGAGGGTTTGGCTAATTATAAGTAAAGAGAACTCTAAAGAATATAGGAATAGCAGATACACAGAGCAATCACAACCTCTGTGGCTGGGATTGAGTACCCAAGAGAGAGCACCCTGTCTACCTATCTACCCTCAGGAATGAGATGGAGATCTTGTTGGGGAGCGCATTGTCACAGTACCCTGAATGGCAGAGAAGTCACAATGATGCCTGTAGACTGTGCTAAAAATATGCCCTGTGAAACTTTTTGGAAATCTGCCTTCTTAGGTGCAGGGGTTGGTGGTTGGGTGCTATGCACTGCAGAATCCAGGGGCCAGGGAGGCCACATTTGCTACAGGAGCCAATTGCATATCTAGAAGATAGATATTTTTTATAAGGCAGACATCTGAAGGAGGAGTTCTCTGCAAACAATGATGGCTAGAAGTATTAAAACATAAATCAGGACTGGAAATGTAGCTCAGTGGTAAGACCCTGAGTTCAGTCCCCAGGACCACACACACACAGAAAAGAAAACTATGAAGCAAAACATCTTTCATGAAGGGGCCAGTTTGGATTAGAGAATCCTTGTAAATGGGAGGATGAGATGGATTTCTTCAGATTTACCAAACCATTATCCACAGCATTGTAATTTTCCCCCAAATAGTAATTGGGCTACCATGCTCTACAAGAGCTTCCAGTGGTTTTACTTTGCCTACATAGGATCTTTGTTATGGTTTAGGATATGAGGTGTTCTCCCAAAGCTCCTGTGTTAATGCAGGAATATTCAAAGGTGAAATGATAGATTATGAGAACTGTAACCTAATCAATCCATCCTGATTTGAATAGATTGACTGATGGGTAACTGAAGGCAGGTGGGGCATGGCTGGAGGATATGGGTCATTAGGAGCATTCCCTGGATATTCAACTCTGTACTAATTTCTATAGTGTCTAAAATCAGAAATTATCATTTCCTATAGAAATTGATATAGAGTTGAGTACATGACCCAGTTAATCCAATGACACTCTGATACAGGAAGTTACTGGAACTACTGTAAAGTAGCTTTTTTTTTTTTTTTTTTTTTTTTTTTTACACTAAGACAGCCCATATTGGGAGAATCTAAGCCTAGGGTTTCTTACAGCCAAGTTGGACTACATGGATCTAATCTGTTGATAAAAACAGAGACACCTATGTTGATGATGTAATTTGATCTTCTGGATCCAGTCATATTTGAAGCAAGATTTATCCCTGGACTTTTCAATTATATCATCCAATTAATTCCCCATTTTCCATAAACCTATTAGAGTTGGGTTTCTCATATACAGGCAAAATAATCCTGAGAGTCCTTTTGTAACCTGTATAGGTTTGCTGAATGCGAACTTCAGAAAAACAATAAATAATTTTAGTATAAATATATCCTAAATATCACATAGGATAGATACTAAACAATTTATCTGAAATTCAAATTTAACTGTGTGTCTTCCCTGGGTTTTTGTCTTTTTTTTTTCAAATATATTTTTTTATTATAAGTTGCTAGAAATGACAGCAGAATGTATTACATTTCATATTATACTTATAGAGCACATTTTTATATGTCTTTGGTTGTATACAAAGTATATTCACACCATTCGTAACTTCATACATGCACTTAGGGTAATGATATCCATCTCATTATACCATCTTTTTTTTTCTTTCACCCTTTTGCCTCCTCGCTTCCCCACCCTCCCCATTTGCCATTCTAGTGTTCCTCTAATCCTCCTATGCTCCCCATCCCAACCCCATTTTGAATCGGCCTCCTTATATCAGAGAAAACATTTGGCATTTGGCTTTTTAGGATTGGCTAACTTCGCTTAGCATTATATTCTTTAACTTCAACCATTTACCTGCGAATGCCATGATTTTATTCTCTCTTGTTGCTGAGTAATACTCCATTGTGTATATATACCATATTTTCGTTATCCATTCATCTACTGAAGGGCATCTAGGTTGGTTCCACAGTTTAGCTATTGTGAATTGTGCTGCTATAAACATTGATGTGGCTGTGTCCATGTATTATGCTGTTTTTAAGTCCCTTGGGTATAGACCGAGGAGTGGGATAGCTGGGTCATAAGGTGGTTCCATTCCAAGTTTTCCAAGGAATCTCCATATTGGCTGCACCATTTTGCAGTCCCACCAACAATGTATGAGCATGCCTTTTTCTCCACATTCTCGTCAACATTTATTGTTGTATGTGTTCTTAATAGCTGCCATTCTGACTGGTGTGAGATGAAATCTTAGAGTGGTCTTGATTTGCATTTCTCTAATTGCCAGAGATATTGAACATTTTTTCAAGTATTTGTTGATTGATTGTATATCTTCTTCTGAGAAGTGTCTGTTCAGTTCCTTGGCCCATTTTTTTTTAATTTTATTTTTTATTTTGCTTTTAGTTGTACACAATGCGTTTTTTTGTACGTGGTGCTGAGGATCGAACCCGGGACGCCCGCGTGCTAGGCAAGCGCTCTACCACTGAGCCACAATCCCAGCCCCCTTGGCCCATTTCTTGATTGGGTTATTTGTTTTTTTGGTGTTAAGATTTTTGAGTTCTTTATATATCCTAGGGATTAGTGCTCTATCTGATGTGCGTGTGTTAAAAATTTGTTCCCAATTAGTAGGCTCTCTATTCACCTCACTGATTGTTTCTTTTGCTGAGAAGAAGCTTTGTAATTTGAATCTATCCCTTTTATTGATTCTTGATATTAATTCTTGTGCTACAGGAGTCTTATTAAGGAAGTTGGGGCCTAATCCAACATGTTGGAGATTAGAGCTTACTTTTTCTTCTATTATGTGTAGTGTCTCTGGTCTAATTCCTAGATCCTTGATCCACTTTGAGTTGAATTTTGTTCATGGTGAGAGATAGAGGTTTAATTTCATTTTGTTGCATATGGATTTCCAGTTTTCCCAGCACCATTTGTTTTAGAGACTATCTTTTCTCCAATGTACGTTTTTGGTGCCTTTGTCTAATATAACTGAAATTATATGTGTTAGTCTCTGTGTTCTCTATTCTGTACCATTGGTCTACCAGCCTATTTTGGTACCAATACCATGCTCTTTTTTTACTATTGATCTGTAGTATAATTTAAAGTCTGGCATAGTGATGCCACCTGCTTCACTCCTCTTGCTAAGGATTGCTTTGGCTATTCTGGGTCTCTTATTTTTCCAGATGAATTTCATGACTACTTTTTCTATTTCTATGAGGAATGTCATTGGGATTTTGATTGGCATTGCATTAAATCTGTATAATGCTTTTGGTGGTATGGTCACTTTGACAATATTAGTTCTGCCTATCCCAAGAACAGGGTAGATCTTTCCATCTTCTAAGGTCTTCCATAATTTCTTTCTTTAGTGTTCTGTAGTTTTCATTATAGAGGTCTTTCACGTCTTTGGTTAAGTTGATTCCCAAGTATTTTATTTTATTTTTTTGATGCTATTGTAAACGGGGTAGTTTTCCTCATTTCCCTTTCAGAGGATTTGTCACCGATATATAGAAATGCCTTAGATTTATGGGTCTTGATTTTGTATCCTGCTACTTTGCTGAATTCATTTATGAGTTCTAGAAGTTTTCTGGTGGAATTTTTTTGGGTCTTCTAGGTATAAAATCATATCGTCAGCAAATAATGATAATTTGAGTTCTATTTTACCTATTAATTTCTTTCCCATTAATTTCTTTCGTCTGTCTTATTGCTCTGGCCAGTGTTTCAATTACTATGTTAAATAGAAGTGCTAAAAGAGGGCATCCCTGTCTTATTTCAGTTTTTAGAGGGAATGCTTTCAATTTTTCTTCATTTAGAATAATGTTGGCCTGGGGATTAGCATATATAGCTTTTATGATGTTGAGATATGTTCCTGTTATCCCTAGTTTTTCTAGTGTTTTGAATATGAAGGGGTGCTGTATTTTGTCAAATGCTTTTTCTGCATCTATTGAGATAATCATATGGTTCTTATTTTTAAGTCTATTGATGTGATGAATTACATTTATTGATTGCCGTATGTTGAATCATCCTTGCATCCCTGGAATGACACCCACTTGATTGTGGTGTATTATATTTTTGATATGTTTTTGTATCCCTTTTGCCAGAATTTTATTGAGAATTTTTGCATCTATGTTCATTAAAGATATGGGTCTGAAAGCCGGGTGTGGTGGCGCACGCCTGTAATTCCAGCACTTTGGGAGGCTGAGGCAGGAGGATCGCAAGTTCAAAGCCAGCCTCAGCAATGGTGAGGCACTTAGCAACTCAGTGAGACCCTGTCTCTAAATCAAATACAAAACAGGTCTGGGGATGTGACCCAGTGGTTGAGTGCCCCTGAGTTCAATCCCTGGTACCAAAAAAAAAAAAAAAAAAAAAAAGATATGGGTCTGAAGTTTTCTTTTTTTGGATGTGTCTTTGCCTGGTTTGGGGATCAGGGTAATATTGGCCTCACAGAATGAGGTTGGAAGTGCTCCCTCTTTTTCTATTTCCTGAAATAAATTGAAGAGTATTGGTATCAGTTCTTCTTTAAAGGTCTTGTAGAACTCAGCTGTGTATCCATCTGGTCCTGGGCTTTTCTTGGTTGGTAGGCTTCTGATGGCATCTTCTATTTCATCACTTGAAATTGGTCTGTTTAAATTGTGTATATCATCCTGCTTCAATTTGAGCAAATCATACGACTGTAGAAATTTTCGATGACTTCGGTGTTTTGTATTTTGTTGGAGTACAAGTTTTCAAAATAATTTTGAATTATTTCCTGTGTTTCCATAGTGTTTGTTGTGATATTTCCTTTTTCATTGCATATGTTAGTAATTTGAGTTTTCTCTCTCCTTCTCTTTGTTAGCCTGGCTAAGGGTCTGTCAATTTTATTTATTTTTTCAAAGAACCAACTTTTTGTTTTGTCAATTTTTTCAATTGTTTGTTTTGTTTCAATTTCATTGATTTCAGCTCTGATTTTAATTATTTCCTGTCTTCTACCGTTTTTGGTGTTGGATTGTTCTTTTTCTAGAGCTTTGAGATGTAATTTTAAATCATTTATTTGTTGACTTTTTCTTCTTTTGAGGAATGAACTCAATGCAATGAACTTTCCTCTTAGAACTACCTCATCATAGTGTCCCAGAGATTTCTATATGTTGTGTCTGTGTTCTCATTCACCTCTAAGAATTTTTTAATCTCCTCTTTGATGTCATCTGCAACCCATTGTTCATTCAGTAGCATATTATTTAGTCTCCAGGTGTTGGAGTACCTTTTATTTCTTATTTTATCATTGATTTCTAATTTCATTCCATTATGGTCTAATAGAATGCAGGGTAGTATCCCTATTTTTTTATATTTGCTAAGAGTTGTTTTGTGGCATAGAATGTGGCCTATGTTAGAGAAGAATCCATGTGTTGCTGAGAAGAAAGTGTATTCGCTTGTTGAAGGATGAAATATTCTATATAAGTCAGTTAAGTCTAAGTTGTTTTTTGTATTTTTGAGTTCTTTAGTTTCTTTGTTCAGAAATTGTTTGGAAGATCTATCCAGTGGTGAAAGGGGTGTGTTAAAGTCACCCAGAATTATTGTGTTGTGATCAATTTGACTCTTAAACTTGAAGAGAGTTTGTTTGATGAGCATGGATGCTCCATTGTTTGGGGCATATATATTTATAGTTGTTAAGTCTTGTTGGCGTATGTTTCCCTTGAGCAGTATGTAGTGTCCTTCTTTATCCCTCTTGATTGACTTTAGCTTGAAGTCTACTTTATTTGATATGAAGATGGAAACCCCTGCTTGTTTCCTCAGTCCATGTAAGTGGTAAGATTTCTCTCAACCTTTCGCCCTCAGCTTATGGATGTCTTTTCCTATGAGATGAGTCTCTTGGAGGCAGCATATTGTTGGGTCTTTTTTTTTTTAATCCAATCTGCTAGTCTATGTCTTTTGATTGGTGAGTTTAGGCAATTAACATTCAGAGTTATTATTGAGATGTGTTTTGTGTTCCCAGCCATTTTTGTTTATTTTTGGTATTTAATTTGACATGTTTTCTCCTCTGATTGTTTTTTCCTTTAGTGTAATACCTCCCTCTGTTGATTTTCATCATTGTTTTTATTTTCCTCTTCATGGAATACTTTACCAAGGATGTTCTGTTGCTCTGGCTTTCTACTTGTAAATTCTTTTAACTTTTGTTTATCATGGAAGGTTTTTATTTTGTCCTCAAATCTAAAGCTTAGTTTTGCTGGGTACAAGAGTCTTGGTTGGCATCCCTTTTCTTTCAGAGCTTGGAATATGTTGTTCCATGATCTGCTAGCTTTGAGTGTCTGAGTTGAAAAATCTGCCGTGATACGAATTGGTCTCCCCCTATATGTGAGCTGATTCCTCTCTTTTGAGGCCTTTAAAATTCTATCCTTGTTCTGTATGCTATGCATTTTCATTATAATGTGTGTTGGTGTAGATCTGTTGTAATTTTGTACATTTGGTGTCTTATAAGCCTCTTGTATTTGGTTTTCCAATTCATTCTTCATGCTTGGGAAATTTTCTGATATTATCTCATTGAAGAGATTGTGCATCCTTTGGTTTGAAACTCTGTGCTTCCTCTATCCCAATTACTCTTAGATTTGGTCTTTTGATGCTGTCCCATACTTCTTGGATGTTCGGTTCATGGTTTCTTACTATCTTCATTGTGTGGCTAACTTTATTTTCAAGATTATATACTTTGTCTTCATTGTCTGAAGTTCTTTCTTCCAGTTGATCTAGTCTGTTGGTGATGCCTTCAATTGTGTTTTTTATTTGGTTAATTGTTTCCTTCATTTCAAGGATTTCTGACTTTTTTTTTTTTTCAGAGTTTCTATCTCTTTTTTGAAGTAATATTTTGCTACCTGTATTTGCTCTCTTATATCTTTGTTGTAGTGGTCAATTTTTGCCTGTATTTGCTCATTTAGGTCATTCTTTCATTCACAGATCATTTTAATTATGAACCTTCTGAACTCCTTCTTTGACATTTCATCAACTTCGCTGAGCATGGGTTCTGTTATTGTAGAATCCTGGTTTGTTTGGGGTACTTTCCTCCCTTGTGTTTTCATGTTGTCTATTTGCCTTACATTCTTGCAGTGTAGATCTGAGATATTATAGTTTCTACCCTATATTCTTATAATAGCCTTGCAGGTTGTCTGTGCCTCCCCTTAGAGTTGGGCTATCAGAACCTGCCATTGTCCCTCAAAGTATGCTACCTGGGGCCGGGTCCATGCTGGTTGGTGTGGGTTGAACTGGTTGAGTCTGAGCTCTTGCGGTGGTTTGCTGGTTGGAAGAAGCGGTCATCTGAACAGAGGTCAATGAAGCTGTCCTAGACTTGCCTGAGCTCTGTGGGTATGGGCTGGGCTGACCTGGGCCCACCTGTGCTTGGGCAGAGGTTGGTGGAACTTCCCTGAGTCTGGCCACACTCAAGGGGATGTCCGCGGGACTGACCGCGCTGGGGTGAAGGTCAGCGGGACTGACCTGGGCCTGGTGGCACTCCAATGTAGGTCCCTGGGACTGTCCTTGGCCTGCCTGAACTCAACCATGGTTGGTGGGTCTATCCTTGCTGTCTCCTGCTCTGGGGCAGAGGTCTGCGGGATTGGCTGGAGCCTGGTCACACACCAGCGGAGGGGGGGGGGGGGATGGAGGGGTGTCAGTGGGACTGACCTGGGGCTGGCCCTACTGGGGTGAAGGTCCCCGGGACTGTCCTCGGCCTGCCTGAACTCAAGCAGAGTTGGCGGGTCTGTCCTTGCTGTCGCCTGCTCTGGTACAGAGGTCAGGTTTTTGTCTTTTACTAAGTCTAGCAACCACATAGTTGAAGGTTTTTATCATCATCTGAAATCTTTGGAAGGTCAGGTTGCTGTAGCACAAAGGAAAGTGGAATTCCTGATCTTTAGTTCTCATTTTAGACTAGATGCCTCTTGCAATTTGGAGCATTCAAATAATTGTCTCCAGTCTCCTGTTCACTGGGGCTATAATACCGTGCAATTAAACCCTCAAATGTCATGATCTTTAATGTGATTTGAAGTTGAGAATGGCATATTAATTTATAAAAACCTCCTACCACTGAGAAAAAACAACAAGGTGCCTTAATGTATTGTGAGACCTACAGCATCTTTAAAACTGATGCTTTCTTGCTGGGCATGGTGGCACACGCCTGTAATCCCAGCCTAGAATCCTAAGGCAGGAGGAGTTTGAGGACAGACTGAGCAATTTATTGACACCCCGTCTGAAAATTAAAATATAAGAAGGACTGGGAGCCAGGCGCAGTGAAGCATAGGTGTAATTCCGGCAGTTAGGGAAGCTAAGGCAGGATGATCCCAAGATCCCAAGTTCGAAGCCAGCCTCAGCAACTTTGTGAGGCCCTGAGCAACTTAGCAAGACTCTGTCTCAAAATAAAAAAAGACTTGGAATGTGACTCAGTGGCTAAACGCTTCTGTGTTTAATCTCTGGCGCGCATGCACACGCACGCGCGTACACACACACACACACACACACACACAATAGATAATGATGATGATCTTGGGTTGTAGCTCGATGGTAGAGTGCCCCTGGGTTTAATCCCTTGTCCCTTTTAAATAAAAAAGGTGCCTGGCTCAATGACTCTTATAGTATGGATTGTTTTTCAGTGATATTTGAGAAAGAAACATATGTCTGGAAAATACAGTTTGACATGTCAGTGGCAATTATATTTCAGTGATGTCTTTGTTTTGATGTGTATTCTCTTTGTCATACAGGTGTGTGGAGTAGAGCCCTTGCATCCAATTCTGGCATAGTTTGATTTGTTTATTTGGTGACTTGCCATTTTATGAGATGTGGCAAGTTCTTCACACCCCCAAGATCTTCTCACAACCTATGTTAAGACCCACTGTGGGGCTGGGGTTGTAGCTCAGTGGTAGAGTGCTTGCCTTGCATGATGTGAGGTCCTGGGTTTGATCCTCAGCACCACATAAAAATGAATAAAAATAAATATATTGTGTCCATCTACAACTAAAAAGATATTTTTTAAAAAGATCCACTGTGCCCACTGAGTGTGACATGGCAAGGTATGTCATGCCTGGTATTAGTCATCAAAGGCAAGAATTCCTAAGATCAATCTCCTGTTCTTGGTCTAGAGTAGTGACTCTTATCTGAGGGTGCTATAATTAGGGAACAATGTGCTTTTCACAATAATTCATGGGACTGAGGGAGAGGTCTCCTGACAACCTTGGTTTTGTGTCCTGCACAGTAAAACATGTCTCTGCATCCTAATACCACTAATACTCTTGCTGAAAAACCCTGAGAGACTTGGAGCAAGAAATGCCCAGCTAAACCTTGTCAACACCCAGAACCACAGCAGCAATAATAAATGATTGTTGCCTTAGGCCACTAGATTTTGCAGTGGTTCTTTATGAAGCAATAGATAACCAGAGAAACCAGCAGAACACTGATACATTAGTATTGACTGGTTTTCCAGCACCTTCCTGAGGCCAGTGAGTGGAAATTAGTCAGAAGAAAATACATCAAGGACACAGTAAATCAGGGCTCCTGAAGAGGGATGGAGATTGTGGGGGAAGGAGATGTTGCAGGGAAACAGTTGCAGCTGCTCCTGTTTGCCAAGGGCATCTCTTTCCACCAGCAACCTTGTTTATCACTCTGTACTTCTAAACGGAGCCACATGATATTAATGAAAAAGTGGGGAAGAAGGGAGTCAAGATAAAGAAAATAAATACATAAAAGTCACTTTATTGTGCCAAACAGTCATGACTGGAAATAGAGATGGGCAAGTATCCAAAAGTCTAAATTATATGCACTCCTGACTTCCATTTTCATCCTAGGCAAAATATGCAAAGGAGGCAACTCTATTTTTAGGCTCCTTTGATTCCAGTTTTCCCCATGCCCCCTCCCCAGCCTTACAGAGACTCAGTTTCTGCTTTTGGAGACCCAGACACCACCACTACCAGTGTGTTAAATGCTTATGGGATCTGGCTCTGGGGATCCTGAAGATGCAAAGCCAAACTCAGCATTTCCTCCACCTGCTGTGATGCATGGCTCACTCCACAGTATTGCAGGGTGACAGTGACTAGGATCTATAAAGAGAACACTGTTTCTTTCTTTGAAAGAATTGATCTCACCTTCCTCCTGGGTTCCCCTGGGGAAATGGTGCAGAGTCTGGAAGAAACCTTAAACTAGCAAGTTAAAGATCTTTCCAGTCTCTTTGGGATAGACGCTGAGTGCTATGGTCCCCTCCAAAACTCACGTTGAAATTTAGTTGCCATAAGAAGTGAGGCTTTAGCCGGGCACGGTGGCGCATGCCTGTAATCCCAGCACTTGAGAGGCTGAGGCAGGCGGATCGCGAGTTCAAAGCCAGCCTCATCAATGGCAAGGCACTTAGCAACTCAGTGAGACCCTGTCTCTAATAAAATACAAAAAAGGGCTGGGGATGTGGCCCAGTGGTCAAGTGCCCCTGAGTTCAATCCCTGGCACAAAAAATAAATAAATAAAAATAAATAAAATAAAAAGAAGTGAGGCTTTCAAGAGGTGATGAGTCCATGAAGGCTGCATCCTCATGAATGGGTTAATCCCTTTATCTATCCAGAGAGTGGCTTTGTTGTACCATTGCAATGTCTTACCATGAAATACCCTCTGCCATATTATGATGCAGCATGGAGACCCACCAAATGCTGCACCTAGAAATTGGCCTCCTCAGTTTCTAAAACTATGAGAAAATTTTAAAAAAATAAGTTCCTCAGGGGGAGGGGGAAGGGGAGGAGAAGGAAAGAGGGAACACTAGGGACTGAATTAGAGCAAATTATATTCCATGCTTTTATAATTATGTCAAAATGAATCCTAACATTATGTATAACTAAAAAGACCAATAAAAATAAATTATACATTAAAATTCTTTTAGAAAGGTTAGTAAAATATATGTGATGATTTAATATGTAAAATCATCTCAAACAAATTAGAAATAAAATAATATTGAAATAAAAATCCATAAATATGCCTATACTAGTCTACTTTTATCATTTATTATCATTGAATATACACAGTTTTAATTTAAGAAGTTAAAATTTAAAAAATAAAAGTTTGCAAGGACTGAGAATGTTGCCCAGTGGTAGAGCATTTGCCTAGCATGCATGAAGACCTGGGTTCAATCCCCAGACCTGCCAACAAAAGAAAAAGAAAATAAATAGATCCTGTAGTCTGTGGTATTTTGTTATAGAAACAGAAAACAGACTAAGAAACTCACCTTTTTATTTCCCTTGTGTCTTTTACTCTAAGAGTATGAAACTGCTGAAGGGATCTGTTTTATCCCACCACATGATTCCCTCCTCCCAGTCAAGTATCTTTGACCTCAGTCCTGAAGGGAGTTTTATCCTCCCATGTCACAGAATTCTAATGTTGGGACCCTAGGTATCATCTAGTCTGACATCTTATTTTAAAACGTTTTTTACTATTGTCTAATTTTTGGTTCGTTTTCAGGATTTCAGGATTTCCTCTGCTTACCTTCCCATCCTGCCATTTAATCTCCCAAGCCATAGATTCTCAAGTATTTGGTATTAGAACCAAATATTTATGTATTTGGGGGTGGTTACTGGAGATTGAACTCAGGGGCACTTGACCACTGAGCCACATGCCCAACCCTTTTTTATATTTTATTTAGAGACAGGGTCTCACTGAGTTGCTTAGTGCCTTGCTTTTGTTGTGGATGGCTTTGAACTAGTGATCCTCCTGTCTCAGCTTCCTAACCTGGTGGGATTACAGGTGTGTGCCACCGCACTGGGCTATTTTTCAGTTTTTTTGTGGTATTAGAGATTGGACTCAGAGCTTCATGAACACTAAACAAGTGCTCTACCACTGAGCTACATAACCAACACTTTTAAATTTTGTTTTGAGATGAGGTCTTGCTAAGTTGTCCAGGCTGACCTCAAATTTGTGATCCTTCTACCCCAACTCCTGAGTTGCAGGGATTACAGATGCATGCCACAATGCATGACTAGAACCAAGTATTTTTAAGTAAGCATACTTAAAAAAAATCAATGACTTCAAAGAGTATTTGATTATGTGGGTCTCATTATGAATATGTTAAAAATTAAAACCGAGGAATTTAAGAAATATTAATTTTTTAAAGGCAATATGTCCATCATATGTTAACGTTATATACTACAATCCACTGTGTGTGCTGGTGCTGTCTGGTCCTCTTCCCCTGATCCCATGGGAAATGAGGCCAGAAAACTGACCAAAAAATGCTGATACTCTGGCTATTGCTATGGCTATGAGTAATAAACTCCTTTATGTCTGACCTAGGCATCTCATATTTTTATCAGCATCCATGTAAAAACCGTTTCATGCTAATTTGTAAGGGTAAACTCTCAGATCATTCACAGTTCTTGATATAACCTCTAAAATTTAGCATTTTCTTCCATTTTAATGTAGGTGATGGACTTGGTGGTATTTTCAGTATAGTAGTCCCTCCATATTGGTACCGTGGGGGATAGAACCCACAACCCCCAATGGATGCCTGCAATTGTGGAGAGTACCAAATCCTACATATTCTGGTTTGTTTTCCCTATATATACTAATACCTGTGATAAAGTTTAATTTATAAGTTAGGCACAGTAAGAGATTTACAACAATAACTTACTGTGGGTCTTAGCAACCTCAGTATATGCTTGGTGGTATTTTTTTTTCTTATTAGAACCCACAACACACTTTCACCTTTTCACTTTAATAAAGCACCTTACAAGCTTCTCTTTGGTATATCCAAATTCCAGTATCACTACTTTGGAGCCATCATTAAGTAAAGTAGTGTTAGTTGAACACAAGCACTGTGATATCATCACAGTCAATCTGAAAACTAAAGTGACTACTAAGTAGGTGGGTTCCATATAACAGTGGGAACCCAGGAAAAAGGGTTGATTCACACCCCATGCAGGAAGGAGCAGGGAGAACAGGAATGGCTTGATGGTTCATCACACTACTCAAAATGCCTGCAGTTGAAAACCTATTGCTTATTTCTGGAATTATCCATTTAATATTTTTGTATTGCAGTTGACTGTAACTAAAATCCTATATGATAGGGGCTACAATCCTGGACAATGGGGGACTACTGTGCTCTTGACTGTAACCAATAAGAAACAAAATATTTCCATTGCACATTACATTTGTAGCAAATGTCTTAAAATAATTGTTATTCACATCAATAATTTGAAATCTAGGTACTTGATCTCATTAGTGCATTAATAAAAAATATACATTGCTATAGCACACATTTGTATTTAAATATACAGATGACTTGCATTTCAATATGTTTTGCTTTTTATTTATTTATTTTACTTTTATGCACTTAGGAATTCATTTTGAGGAGAAATCTATAGACTCCAACAGACTGCAAAAGTAGGTTTTTGGTTTTTTGCTACTGGGGATTGAACCAAAGGGTGCTTAACAACTGAGTCACATTTTTAATTTTTTTTTTTTTTTTTTTTTTTTTTTTTTTTTTTACTTTGAGAGAGGGTCTTGCTAAGTTGTTTAGGGCCTCACTAAGTTGTTGAAACTGCCCTGAAACTTGGGATCCTCCTGCCTCAGCCTCCTGAGTTGCTGGGATTACAGACTTGCACCACCACGCATGGTGACAAAGTAGGTTTTAAAGTCCCTGATCTATGCAGTCTGTGCTCATTTCATAAGAGTATAATTAGTCAGGCATGGTGACTATAATCCCAGTCACTATAACCCCAGTCACTGGGGATGCTAAGGCAGGAGGATCACAAATTTGAAGCCAGTCTCAGCAACTTCGTGAGGCCCTGTCTCAAAAAAAGAGGGTGGGGTAGTGGTGGCTGGGGGTGTGGCTCAGTGGTAGAGCACACTTTGGATTCAATTCCCAGGGGCAGGGAGTAGGAATAGCATAGGTAAAAATATACAGAAAAAAAGTTCAATTATTGGTCTTCAAGTTTCAAAGGCCTAGGTAGGTTTCAGGGGGCAAAATGAGGTATCTATGCACTTAGAGGTTTGGATGAAATGCCCTGAAAGAAGTCTGAAACCTTCTAAATGTGAATCTAGAGAGGATTCTCTGGGTTGGGGAGGGGAGGATATGCGTAAAGTGGCAAAGTCTGAAGAAGAATCTTAAGGGAGGACTTCACTTCCAGACGTAGTCAGCCCCCTCTTCACCGCAGGAGGCCTTGTCGGGTCTCTTCAGGGCCTGCCACCCAACAGGTCCCCATCTGAATGAGTCTTGTATTTGCTGAAGCCGAAGAACTGCCACATCTCCGTTTTTCCTTCCTGCTGTCTAGTAAGGCCACCCTCATTCACAGCCAAAGGCTTTTGTACACTGTCCAAGAGGACAGTTGTACCCCTGACAGCCACCAATTGTGTTCAATCCAGACAACTCATCTCTCCCCTTTCCATAGCCCAGAATGCGAGTCCCCTGATACAGGTGGTTTTAAGCCTTTAGTGGGGTAGAGCATTACAGACTACTATATATTGGTCACCTCTGTGTTGGGTGGGATTGAACAGAACCATCTTGAGATTTTCCTCTGCATTGAGTTAGAGAAAAACTTACTCCTGTTACTGACAGGAGAGGAAAGCAGTAGTCAAGGTGTGCAGTTAAGTTGCTCAAGGGATAACATCCCCTATCTTTGATGCCTTGAGTCCAGGAAATTGAACTGTTCCTTTAGCCAGACAGAAGTTGCTGGGATCAGCGCTGCAGCACTGTGTGAGGGCGGGTGCCCTCCCCAGCTCTTTGATGGTGCTGATTTCAGCAGTGTGTTCCTATTGCTATGGTAATGAGCCATGGGAGCTTTTCAAGCTGGCCAGGAGGAGCAACCTTCAGAAGGGAAAGGATAAATCAGGGATGCGTTTTGAAATTTGAAAAGAAGAGAGACATGAGAGTCTGAATTAATGATGGGAAAAGTACGCAGGAGGAGTAGGGGGAAGCAGAATGGGTACACGTTGGGAGGCTCTATCTAATGGTCTCACTGAAAAATGCCAAAACAGGGTCAGATGCCTGAAGTGCATCATTACTATTTTAACTACTTGTGTGTTTAACTGGCCCTCTCTTTCATACACATATGATTTTTTTTTTTTTTTTTTTTGGCAGTGCTGGGAATTGAACCCAGGCCTTCATATCTGCAGGACAAGCACTCTACCACTGAGCTCCAGCTCCAGCCATCATAAGTGTATTTTTCCATATTTTTATTGGCACATTGTAATTATACATAACAATGGGATTTGTTGTCACATAGTTATACATGCACAGGATATAACAATATAATTTGATCAATATCGTTCCCCAGTACCATACATGCATTTTTAGGCAAACCTCTAAGAGATAGGAAAAAAACTACAAGGGCACTAAAACTTTTCTTACTAAAGACTTTTTAAATTAAAACATTTAAGAGACATTTTCTTTTTCCTCCACCAAAAATAGAACACTCTTCACATATGGAGAGAGCAACTGGAAAGGGGACCAGAGGAAGCACACATACAAAGAAGGAAGAGGAGGGAGGGATGAGGGAAGATTGGATAGGGGCTGCTGAAAACAGATCTGCTACTTGGCTAAGATTCCCAGGACAAGCCATATCCCTTCTGAGCAATTCTCAGAAGAGAAGACTAAAAAGGCAAGACCTTCAATAACTTAGGCCTCCCTAAGGACAGGTCTTAAACATTTTTAAGGCCCTTGGTTAATATGACTCATCTCTCCTGTAGGTTAGGAAAAACCTGTGCTCCTACTCATGCTTAAGACACCAACATACCAAATTGGCACAGATGCCCCTTGACTTTAGAGGGGTTACACCCTGTCAATCACATAAATTGAAAATATCATAAGTCAAAAATACCATAATGTTTAAGAATGCATTTTAATCTGCATAATCTACTGAAGATCACAGCACACTGTAGAGCTTTGGTTGTTTCCCCTCGTGATTAAAAAGTTTACTTGGTTTATCAGGAGCTATAAGCTCCCTGCCACTGTCTAGCATCACAGGAGAGGATCATAGCACACATTGCTAGTCTGAGAAATTATCAAAATTCAAAATTTGAAATACACATTCTACTGAATACATATCACATTCTCACTGGTATAAAGTTGGAAAATCTTAGGTCAAACTGTCATGGGAGGAGGTCTAAGGAGTTCCTGATAAGGGAGACCTTAACTCAGGACAAGTGGAATTCTTGACAAACATTGAAGAAATGAATTGAAGGACATGTCAATTAGAGACACAGATTTATCTAGAGACACATTCAAGGGAGAATGTGGACTATCTGGACAGTGAAAAATTCTGGGGGTAAAGTAAGGAATATTCATTGAAGGGAGAACATAGGCCACCTGGAGAGCAAGAAGCAGCAACTCTTTGGTCTAGGGTTGATATTTATAGAGGGCAATAGTGGAGGCTGGACTAGCGGTAGAATAGGGGCAAGTTACACAATTTCATGCCAGTTTTTTCTAGCGTCTGCACATTCCCCTCATGTCATGTTACTTTTTGTTAGCAAGGAGAGGGTCAACAGCTTGAGCAGGGTTGCTCAGGAGTGGTTTCTTTTGCATCCCAAGGCTTCATGGTTGTCTCCTGTATTCCAGTGGTTTATGGGTACTTTTCTGTATCCCCAAATTCCTATCTAAAAACCATCATTAAGTCAGTGGCCTGTATTTCTCCTGAAAACTTTTATCCGTTGAAGCTTCTATTTATTAAATTGGACCCTAATTAAATGAAATCACTCAAATTCTGAGAGGCCTGACCACAGAGAGGGGTTGGGATGGCTAGTGACAATGGTACCTGGATCTTCCTTCGTTTTGATTCCTTTCCCTTGACTTGTTCTACGTGGGTATAGTATGGGCCTCACTCTGCTTTATTAATCATGATGAGAAACACATGAAAGTATGGGAATATCCAGAAATGGATAAGTGTATTTCTAGAAATGAGTTAAAAAAGTAGCAGTGTGAAGCCAATTTTATAGGTTCAATGCATATCCCAAGAATTTAATTTTAACCAGCCTTACAACTTTCTTTTTTCTTTCTTCTTCTTCAGAGATTAATTATTTAAAAGCTGTTTTCCAACTCATTAACAAAATTTGTAATTTATTATCTGGATCAGCTATGGTGATCAATGAAGCTAGAAACTAAAAGGAGAAATATAGAGGAGGAAGAGGGGAAAAATAAGGCTAAAATCAAGGTTTACCTCTGTCAATCTCTTTTTTGGTGGTCAATGACAAGAATTAAAAAAGAAGAAGAACATGAAAGCAAACCTTCCCCTGCATTTCTCTCCAGTTCCCCAGTCCAGTGCCTCAATAGTTTGTTCTCACATCCCCATGGAAGGGTTGGGTGAATGATGAAATCATACAGCTTATGTATTTCCAGGGGCATTTGCATTATAAGGAATTAAAGTATTAAACTGAAGGAATGGAGATCTGTCGCTGCCTGAAGCGGAAGTCGCTTGGAGCAGCGAACGCCACAGGAAAATTCGGAGGCAGGATGAAAATGAAAAAAGGTCTTTTATTCTTCTTCTCTCTCCAGCTCCAGCAATCACTCCAAATGCTCTAACTCCAACCACCACCTTCTTCTTCCCACACACACTAACGAACCTCACCCAGTTATATACATATAGCTTTAACAAGGACACGTGCTTACAGCTCGAGCTTACAGGTGCGTCACGCAGTGTTCACGGGCATACAAAGATTCTTTGAATAATGTATTACTATCAGGTGGAAACTAGAACATCTTTTATGGCTCTCAGCTAACCGCAATCTTTAGCTATCTCCTTGATTATAGGCTCCTTCATTTCCCCCTTTTAGTTTTAAAAGAGGGGATGTTCTAGGACGTCCATGTGCAACCGACATTCTTACCCGTCATGGGAGTCTAGGCTGTCCTGACTCCTGGCTTAGGTTGACATGCTGGCCACATTAGACTGTCCCCTTCTGGGGATCTTACCCGTCATAGGCTAACCAGCCATCCAATAGAGACCTTCAGGATCGACTGTGTGTTGACTAACAGCCGTCCAATTTTTAGGAGATGCTGCGGCTTTAAGGCGGTAAGCCTACTGCTGACGAGCCAAGTTTCCATAGCGTATCAAGTTCTTTAAGCGAATCAGCTGCCCTTAGTTTCATCAAGTAACGCACTGAGTTCTCTTAGACAAATACCCACAAGGCATTGTCCCGTAATGTCCCAAAATAATGGAAAATCAAAATGTCCATAAGTTATAACACATAGATTCAGGAGGCCCCATGCATGCAGAGCAGAGGCCACACTGCTGGTTAGGTTGTTGATGCTTCAGCAGCAGGGATGCTTGCAGCGACCGCGGTCCCTGCAGTTGTAGCAGCAGCCGTCTTTTTTATGTCTAGACATTTCCACCGGCAAATCTTCAGGGCCCGCTACCTAAAAACTCAAGCATCCATTATTAAGGGAAAGGCAGTGCTATTCCAGCACTGAGATCAAAAGGTGAGCTGTCAAACTAAAAAAAAAGAATTATTAGAGTAGAAAATAAAAGTTGATCTCTGCTCACACACATTGCTGCTTAAGCTCCCACAAACATAAGCTGGCAAAATAACACATTCAGAAATAATCAAAGAGAAACTGAGGGTGTTTACTGCATTAAAGATAAAGAAAAGCTAAAGGCATTTTGGAAAAATAATTTGTTAGCTGGAATCCTCGAGTCTCTATATACACAGCAATCCTATACCTGTTGAAATAATTCAAATTAATCAGCTATTAAACAAATGAAGTTAATAACAAATAAATGATCCTCTGTCGGAACACCAAAATATCAGGTTATACAACATTAAACATATTCACAGCTGAAGAGAAGTCCCGGAGACAACTATAAATCAAAATTGATTATCATTATAATTGATTATCTAATTAAAATATTCTGAACTTATATAAATATCTATTTATCTATCTATCTATCGATCGATTATCAAATTAGAATATTCTAAGCTTAAATGAATTAACGTTATTTGTTATTTGGATCTATATCTATCTACTTTTTTTTTTTTAAAGCGCTTAATTATTTGTGACGTCACACTAGACAGACGCACATATAAACATATTTGTGACATCACATTAACATGAAATTTAGACAAATGCACAGACATAAAGACATATATAAAAGAGAAAAAAAAATTACAATTGTGTATACACTGAAGAGAGATCTTCTTGTCCCGGCCGGGAAGAATGAAATTTAAGTTGTAAATTTAATGGAGGACTCTTTTAAGGGAATCACTCCATACCTTCATTTTGGTCCTCTTGATTTTGTACTTGTTTATTCAATCTAGACTCCTCAATAACTTCGTCTTGATCCTTTTGACTTTGTACCTGCTTTATCAATCTAGATGGTATCCATATTGGAGAGGATTCGTGCTTTGGAAAAACACAAACAGATCCTCTCCCCCAAATTAATACTGGGTCTGGACCCTTCCATGTACCTGAGAGAACATCCTTCCAGTAAACCAAAGGTTTATGTTGTTGGTGTGGGTTCCAGTGTCTATCTCCAGCCGAATGTCCATTAGAATCTAAAGTTAAGAAATTTAGGGTAAGCAGGGCAACTGCCAATCTGTCCTTAGGATTTTTCCAGTTTCCATCTTTTTGCTTTAGTAACATATTTTTAAGTGTCCGATTTGCTCTTTCAATTATTCCTTGTCCCTGAGGATTATAAGCGATACCTGTTTTGTGGATAATATTGAACTTTGTACAAAATTGTTTGAAGGATGTGGATGTATATGCAGGGCCATTATCTGTTTTAAGCATTTTGGGGATGCCCAATGCAGCAAAAGCTTGCAGACAATGAGATATAGTATCTTTAACTTTTTCTCCAGAATGTAAAGAAGCAAAAATCATGCCTGAGCATGTATCTATGGTGACATGAATAAATCGTAATTTTCCAAAACTTGGCTCATGTGTGACATCCATCTGCCACAAATGATTGGGCATCAAACCTCGTGGGTTAACCCCATAATGTGGATTGGGCAAAAGTGTTACACAAGATGGACATTCTTTTACAATTCTACGAGCTTGTTCTTTTGTGATTTTAAATTTTTGTCTTAAGGTAGTGCTGTTAACGTGGAACTGGGAATGAAATAAAGTAGCTTGTTGTGCTGTAGTAAATATAAATATTGTTTTAGTGAGGGCATCAGCTTTTTGATTACCTTCATGGAGAGGACCAGGCAGATTAGTGTGAGCTCTTATGTGACCTATAAATAAAGGTTCTTTTCGTTGCCATAGGAGATTTTGGATTTGAGAAAACAATTTAAAAGCTGGAGTATGTGGTGCTATTGGACCTGCTAGCTCCAATTTTGGGACAGCATGTACAATATAATGGCTGTCTGAAAAAATATTCATAGGCTGTTCTTTAAAATTTTCCAGAGCTATTATTATAGCTTCGAGTTCCACTAATTGAGCTGATTTTTGATTAGTGATATGAATCATTTTTTCATTTTGAGTGACTACTGCAGCAGTACCGTTAGAGGATCCATCTGTAAATACATTAAATGCTTTAGGAATGGGTTGACTTTTTATTACCTGTGGGAATATGATAGGATGATTGATACAAAAGGACAGTATAGGAGATTTAGGAATATGATTGTCAAAATTTGCAGAAGTAGAGCATCTAGCTATAGCCCAATCATTATCATTGAAGCACAAATATTCAACCTGTGACGATGAATAAGGAGTAATAATAGTAGCGGGATGAATTCCAAATATTTTAGTAGATGTTTTAAGTCCTTGAAGAATAAGTTTAGCCACCATGGAGGTATAAGACTCAATTGTACTTTTAGGAGAGACAGGCAAATGTATCCATAATATAGGTCCCTGTTGCCAAAATACTCCTGTTGGAGTATATTGTGAAGGAATAATAATCAATATTAGTGGTTGTGCAAAATCAAATCTATCACAATGGGATCTTTCAATGGCCTGTTCTACTAATTTTAGAGCTCTCCTGGCCTCAGGAGTTAATGTTCGAGGTGAGGATGGGTCAGGGTTCCCACAAAGGATGTCAAATAAGGGTTTTAATTGTCCAGTAGTGAGGCTCAGTGTAGGGCGAAGCCAATTAATGTCACCCAGTAATTTTTGGAAATCATTGAGGGTGGTCAAATGTTCTTTACTTATTAGATTTTTTTGGGGTTTAACAAAAGCATCCATGATTTTAAAGCCTAAATATAGTATAGGTGATCTGCTTTGAACTTTTTCTTCTGCTATATATAATCCATATTTTTTTTAGATTTTTTGTTATTTCACTAAATATATTAAATAAGATTTGTTGATTAGGGTGAGCTAATAAAACATCGTCCATGTAGTGTAGACACATGAGGTCTTGATATTTGTTTTTAATGGGCTGTATAGCTCTGTCCACATATAGTTGGCACAGTGTAGGGCTATTTGCCATTCCCTGTGGCAATACTTTCCATTGATATCTTTTATCAGGGCCATTATTATTAATAGAAGGAATTGAAAAAGCAAACCTGGGGGCATCCAGAGGATGTACGGGAATGGAAAAGAAACAGTCCTTTATATCAAGGGTTATAAGGTAATAGTTTTTTGGAATAGCTACAGGATTAGGAAGTCCAGGTTGGGTAGGGCCCATAATTTGCATTGTTTTATTAATTTGTCTCAGATCTTGTAATAGTCTCCATTTTCCTGATTTTTTTTTAATTAAAAATATGGGAGAATTCCAGGGAGAGGTGGAAGGCTCTATGTGTCCTGCTTCTAATTGTTCTTTAACTAATTGATGGGCCGCTTGCAATTTTTCTTTGGATAGGGGCCACTGAGGGACCCAAACTGGCTTATTAGAGAGCCATGGTATTTTTAAAATTGTTTTCTCAGTGGCCCCTAGAAAAAATGTCCTTTGCCTTTTTTATTATGATTAGGATTTTTATTCTTAACACCTGCAGGCTTGGTCGCTAGGTGTAGCCCCATTTGATGTAAGATATCTCTTCCCCATAGGGTAACTGGCAAGCTGTTTAAAACATAGGGTTTGAATGTTCCTGTATGGCCTTCATTGTCTTGCCAATTTAAGATTACAGCACTTTGAGCTGGGGTATTACTGTATCCCAAGCCTCTTAAACTGGTTGAGGCTCTTTGTAGAGGCCAGTGCTTAGGCCATTGTTGTAGATTTATGATGGAAGAGTCAGCTCCTGTATCAATCAGCCCCTCTATCTCTATACCTTGAATTTTTAATTTGCACGTAGGCCTCCGTGAACAGTCCTGGACCCAGAAAGCCATAGGTCCTGAACCAGTGGAACCGAATGCTCTGCTATTTCTATTTTGTGGCATGCTTTTAAAAGAATTATGGAGACTGGGAATGAGGAGCAGCTGTGCGATTCTGTCTCCTTGATTTACGGAGATGATGCCCCTGTGTGTACTTAGCATTATTTTAATCTCTCCATTATAATCTGAATCAATAACCCCTGGTATAACATTAAAGCCTAATAAACTTTTGGAACTACGCCCAAGGATTAGTCCCACAGTTCCTGAAGGGAGAGGTCCCCTGATTCCCGTAGGAATCAGCTGAACCCCCATTTCAGGTGTCAGGACCATCCGGGCAGTAGAACAGAGATCTAATCCTGCACTTCCTCTTGTCCCTCTGATAAGGGAGTTAATGGGTAGGAGGGACTGTGACGAGGAATCATTTGAATCTGAGGGCCTTCCTCCTCTAGTGCCTCGTACATTTGTGGGCCCCGGGGCATTGGGCCCCGTGCCCCGTTTTTTGAAATCCTTGATAAATCATTTCCATATATATCATATCTAGAATGGCATTGATTGGCCCAATGTATACCCTTTTTGCACCTGGGGCATCGGCCTGGAGCACGGTATGAATTTGATTTTATTACCCTTGGGGGATATTGCTTAGCATATCTTGGTTGATTATAATAATTTTGTCTGGAATATCCTGTTCTAGGTTGAATCCTTTGGGAATTTTGAGGGGAGGAATTTTTCATCACTGCAGCAATTACGTTGCCTGTGATAACAGCCTCGTTAATGTCTTTGCACAGTCTGATATAAATTGATAAGTCTTTTTTACTTCTCCACGGCCTTATTGCATCCTGGCAATATTTATTAGCGTTCTCGTACGCTAATTGGATAACTAGAGGCATAGCTTGCTCGACTTCGCCAAAAACTCTAGATGTTGTTTTTAAGAGCCTATCTACAAAATCAGCGTAAGGTTCGTTAGGCCCTTGTATAACTTTTGATAGGCTGCCTTGCAGATCCCCTGTGCCTGAGATTGTCTTCCAGGCTTTCACAGCTGCAGTGTGTATCTGGGCATACACACCTGGATCGTATTGTAGCTGATTTTGTAGTTCGGCGAACTGACCCTCCCCTGTGAGCATATCTATATTGCGTTGAGGGAAACCTGCTGCAGCATTTCTCTTTGCTATTTCTGAACAAAGTTCCTGGAATTGAGTTTTCCAGATTAGGTATTGTCCCCCACTTAGCACCGCTTTGCATAGACTTTTCCAATCTGAGGGGGCTAAGGTTAGGGTGTTAAGTGACTCTATCATACTTAATGTGAACGGAGCTTGAGGCCCATAGGTCATTACCGCCTCTTTAAAATTCTTTATTGTTTTAAAGTCTAGGGACTCGTGATATCTTTGTCCCTGTTCATTTTGAAATACTGGCAGTTCTAGGTGCTCCTGCGGTCTATGTTGTTCGAGAGCATATAAGCGCTCAGAAAGGCCGCCAATTTCTACCTCAAGGGCACGTACACTCTGATCAATACTTTTTATTGTTTCTGTTAGGGATTCTATCCATGAAGGAGCAGAGGGCACTAGTGGTTCCTCTATATGACGGTCTTTTCTCTTTTTTAATTTCTTTTTGTTCTTTTTATTGGAGACTGTGCTCTCCGAATCGCTTTTTGATTCCTCTTCACTACTAGCTTCATAATTCCTAACCGGCTCAGTGGAGGAGACCATACTGTCATGGTTTGGCTCCTTGTTACTATTATCACTTTCACTAGAATCCTGAGTTTCAGTTTCTAAGGAGAGTACATACTCCTCAGCTAATTTTATTAAGCTTCTGATGGCTTTTGCAGATCTTACTTTTGAATTTACATTCCTACTCTCCTTGCTGGTCTCAACTGAATCAGAGGATATGCTTTCTTGTTCATTTTTCTCACTATCTGAGTTCTCAATATCAAAAATTTCATTCATGGCTTTTATAAACCGACTTTTTGTTATATTTGCTCCCATCTTTTTAAATTTTCTTTTTTCTTACCTTGCCGCCGAATTCCCCGTATGGGCCACCACCTGTCGCTGCCTGAAGTGGAAGTCGCTTGGAGCAGCGAACGCCACAGGAAAATTCGGAGGCAGGATGAAAATGAAAAAAAGGTCTTTTATTCTTCTTCTCTCTCCAGCTCCAGCAATCACTCCAAATGCTCTAACTCCAACCACCACCTTCTTCTTCCCACACACACTAACGAACCTCACCCAGTTATATACATATAGCTTTAACAAGGACACGTGCTTACAGCTCGAGCTTACAGGTGCGTCACGCAGTGTTCATGGGCATACAAAGATTCTTTGAATAATGTATTACTATCAGGTGGAAACTAGAACATCTTTTATGGCTCTCAGCTAACCGCAATCGTTAGCTATCTCCTTGATTATAGGCTCCTTCAGAGATCCAACTTGGAATTTAGGGCATTGTGGAAGAGTAAGTGCAGGGGACAGATTAGGTGGTTCCATTGAGCTAATACAAAGGCCTCCTGTGTAGACTCCTCTGAATTAGCTTACTGTTTTAAAATGTACCCAGGATTTTCTTTATATTCAGATACAATGAGGTCCACAGATCAGGACATGACTGACTTTGAAGAGGTAATCTATTGTTCATAGTTCCCAAAAGGAAGGGGCATGTCTTACAATGCACAGCCACACAAGGAAGCACCAGGGTTGGTCAGAAGGCTGCAGGAGTAAGGAGAAAGCGTGAGCAGGAGCCTTGACTGTGGTTTCCACAAGAGAAGCAAAGCTAGGCAGCTGTTTTTTATACAGTTTCTGTTGATATTAACAAAATATCTGAGGCTAGGTACTTCATAAAGAAAAAGAGGTTTATTCTGCTCACAGTTTTTGGAGGCTGAAAGTCCAAGTCCAAGATCAGGCAGTCCCATCTATCTGGCCTCTGGTGAGGTCCTCCTGATGAAAGGCATCACAATGGGGAAGATCACAGGGTGAGACAAGAAGCCAGAGGACTTGGGGGCCAGGCTCACTCTAACAACTTGCTCTCTCAAGAATTAACTCACTCAATAAAATCAGCACTAATTCCTTTGAGGGTGACCCCCACAAATGACAGAATTATCTCACACAAGACCCCACCTCTTAAATGTTCCATCATCTCTCAGCATTGCCACATTGGGGAACCAAGATTCCAGTGTATGAACCCTTGCAAGACACACTCAAACAATATTCCAATGATAGCAGCAGGATAGATTGATTTAGGATTGGCTAGTTTGAATAATTTCAGTGGGCTCTGGGGTGCAGGGCTGTTCCTGGTTGTCTGCACCTGGTTCTAGTGTGATCAGGGCTGGTGGATAGTGGCCTGGAGGCTGAAAGCCTGAGGAGGTGTGTGTGATGGTTTGGGGGGTTGATCTGGAGGGGTTTTCTGGGTTGGTTGGTTCAAATATGAAAGGCACACTTGGAGGAGAGTCATTTGCTATCTCTAGGAATTAGCTAACACTGGAAAGAGCAGTGTTTTTCTGTGAGTCCCCAGATGCCAAAATATCCAGAATAGAGAAAATTTTAAAAAAAAAATAGTTAATAGAACGCACCAGCAATCATTAAGCTCTAAATTCTCCTGCCAGCTTCCCAAGAGCTTACTTCTGAAACTCCCAGTACATTTCTAATGAAAATTGCAATAGCTTCTGGACGTCTTGTAGATTCTGAGCCAAAATTAGGTTTGTAGTCATCAAATTTAAGAGTAACATGTCTTCAGTGAGAAATACAAAACAATGTACAATGTAACAAATTAAACTTATTGAAATATAAATCATATCATGTGAAATCTAGCCTGGGAACAAAAGCTTGCTTTGTGACGTGTTCCTTGTTTATAAACCACAACCAAGAATGGGTTTCATCTTCCATGTAATGAGCTTTTAAAAATGATAGCCAAGCTGGGTGTGATGGTGCATATCAGTAATCCTAGCATCTTGGGAGGCTGAGGTAGGAGAATCACAAGTTTAAGGCATGAGTAACTTAGTGAGACCCTGTCTCAAAGTAAAAAATTAAAAAGCATTGGGGGTGTAGCTTAGTGATAGAGCATCCCTGGGTTCAACCCCTAGTACTGCAAAAATAAATAAATAAGAAAGTTCATAGTCTTAGAATTAAAATATTACCTATCAGAGCTGGGGATGTAGCTCTGTGGTAGAGCACTTGCTTATGCAATAGGTTTCATCTCCCAGTACTGTAAAAAAAATTTTTTTAATAAGTTGCCTAAACATGCTTCCACTTTTTATAACATATTTGTTAATATTATTTATTAATATAAATATTTATTAATATACACACATTAGTTGCTAAGGCTACCATAATGATCGTGTTTGTCAGCTTTCTGTCACTGAGATGAAACACCTGAGAAATTCAACTTAAAGGAGGAAAGATTTATTTTCGCTCATGGTTTCAGAGGTTTCAATTCATTATCATTTGACTCTGTTTTGTCTGGGTCTGGCAGTACATCATGGTGGAGGGGCAAGGTGGAAAAGAGCTGTTCAAACCTGTGGCAGCCAGGAGAGAGAGAGAGACAGAGAGAGAGAGAGAGAGAGAGAGAGAGAGAGAGGAGGAGAGAGAGAGAGAGAGAGAGAGAGAGAGAGGCCAGTGATATGGCATACCCTTTAAGGACATGCTGCTTGTGACTTACTTCCTCTAACTAGACTTTACCTCCTAAAGTCTCTACCACCTCTCTTTGGCAAACACTTCAGATCCAAATCAGGAAACCACTAGCTGTGTGACTTAAATGATGGAGATTTATTTTCTCACGTTTCTGGAGACTGGAAGTCTGAGACCAAAGCAATGCCATAGAAGAAAACCCACAGAGCCAGAGTTACTGTTGCAATCCACAGCCACTTGCTCTTGCAGTCTTATAGGAAGAATTTCAAGTGAATCACACAGAGTAACAAACAGGAGTTTATTAGAAGGATGGAGGGTAGATGTGTAGGACAGACTGAAAGGTTGTCTCACAGAGGGTGATGTGGTCCTGACAAAGTTGGGGTTCTTAAGGGTTTTGAGTCCCCTTGTTCTTGTATCAACTTCTCATACCCACTTAATAGGTTTCTTGCCCTTTGAATAGCCTTCAGCAAACTTTCTCTGTGAGGGTATTGAGGTCCTGGTCACAAGGGGTGGTTGGGCCTATTGGGACATAGTTTAGGTGATAAGGGAGGGTTGTGGTGACCTGACCACAAGAAATAGTGATGGACATGGTCTGGAAAGAATAGTTCTCTTGAAGGATTATAATTAACTACAGGGTCTGACATAGCAGGCCCCATTTTTCCTGAGGCTTGTCTGCTTTGATAAGGTTCCCTATGATTTTAAGTAGTAGTTCCTTTAAGGGATTATAATTACCTACAACTTGGGGAAGGCTGGACTTTCTGGCTTACATTCTCCAGATGCTTGCCTGCCTAATAAGCTTCCCGTGGTCTCAGTATTATGACTCGTGGATTTTTCTTAATGCCTGATGTCTTCTCTGTACATTACTGCCCTTCATTGTTCTTCACTATCCACTTGTTCAAGGTTGACTAACCCATGTAATGAAGGTATCAGTAGAAAGGCATGTCAGTCTGGGAAACACAGTGAGACCCTGTCTCAAAATAAAAAATAAAAATGAGAACGGAGCTCAGTGATAGAGAGCCCCTGGGTTAAATTCCCAGTGCCACCAACAAACAAACAAAAAAGCCACCAATCAAGCCAGCCATAGTTAATTAGCAGCAGTTTACAAAAGACCACCAGACAGTTCTGAACCTAGGTAAACAGAGAAGCAGGCAGTCCTCCCCCAGGACTACCAGAGAACCCCTGTATCTGCTTCCTTCCTTCATTAGGACTCACCTTTTACTCTCTAGAGCCCTGTGGTTGTTACAACAGCCACCACAAAGTGAGAGGAGAAGGTATTATTGCAACCATTTTTCAGATGGGGATACTGAGGTTCCAATGGTTTAAGTATCAGATTCCTGCTCACATTGAGTGAGAAGCACAACAGCCTTTTCATCTCCCTACAGCTACTCTTTCCAGACTAAGGTTTAAAAGACTAATACTACCTTGCACTAGACATTCATGCCAAGGGGGTCGCCACACTTAACTGGTGTCCAAGGCAAATCTTGCTGTTTACCTCTTGGATTAGAGGCTTGTCAAGACTGCATTTGCATTAAGCGATTTGAAATACAGATGGAAGAATTTGGATGAATGCTCCGGTAAAAGACCCAAAGCAAATAACACTTAGCTCAATAATAGAGGGATTGAACCCAGAGCTCCACACATACTAGGCAAAAGTTCCACCGCTGAGCTACAAACCCAGTCTCAGGCATAGCCATTTTAACAGACATACTACTCTTTAATCAGGCCTACACTAATATAGTAGGTTTTATCTTTTGTCTTAATTATACATTGAAAGTCCCTTCATCCCTTTAGTTGTTAGGATTGAGGTTGTAATAGCAGGATTTCAGGAAGGTCTTTAAGTGGAAGGACATCTTTTACACATCTTGGCCTTGAATTCACATTGAACAATAAGGTTATTTACATTGCAGAATCTCACAAAAAGCTCTAGGTGGTTGCCTGGGGTGTCTGTTTAAATAGTCAGTGTTGGGGGCTGGGGAGTAACTTAGTGGTAGAACACTTGAGTGTGAGGCCCTGTGTTCAGTCTCCAGCTCTGCAAAAAAACAAGAATCTAGTGTTGGGATCAAGCTTTAGGAATACCAATTCAATGGGTAGAGTGATGCCCATAAATGTGGATTTAGTTTGAGAAATGTTGTCTTGGGGATGAAGAAAATGAAGCCTGAAGTCATGTGAACAATGCAAAAATCCTGAGAAAATCTTTCCACCACATACATGCCATGATAAATCAAGGGGTGTGTATTAGTTTCCTGGGGCTACCATAACAAATTACTGCAATCCAGGTGATTTAAAAAATTAGAGGGTTGGGGGTAATTCTGACTACTCTCTTAATCAGGGCTGTTCCCTTCAGCTGGAGGTGACCCCACCTCCATTAAAGCTTTTCCTACATAAAATTAAAAAAGAAGAAATTGAGGTCTGTGGACATAGCTCAGTGGTGAGTAATTGCCTACCAATGAGCAAAACCCTGTGTTCAATCCAGAACTTAAAAAAAAAAAAAGGTATTATATTATAGGCCGGAGTATGAAATCAAGGTGTGGGCAAGATCACACTTCTCTGGAGGCTATAGAGGAGGGATCCTTCCTTGCCTCTTTTGTGGTAGCTGCTGGCAATTTTTAACGTTCTTTGCCTTGTAGTTAGCTCCATCATTCCAATCTCTGCCTCTGTCTTTATATGGTCTTCTCCCCTAGGCGAGACTTTGTATGTCTTCTTTTCTTATGAGGACACTTGGATTTAGAGCCCACCCTAATCCAGTACAACCATGTCTTCGTGTAGTCGCCTGAAGCGATGGCCGCTTGGAGCAAAGAAGCCGCGGGAAGAAGTTTTGAGACGAACTGGAAACAAACAGCTCTTTATTCTGGCAACTTTTCTCCCTGGCTCTAACTACACCCCGACACGCCGTCCACGCTCCTCTAACCTCCAAAATGGCGCAGACCTCCTCCGCAATCTCGCTCAAGTCCCTCGAGATCTCCGGCCAAGTCTCGCAAGATCCCGGGCCAAGTACGGAAGGCGCCAATGCCCAAACATGTCCAAAGCCAAAGCCCGTAGTCCACCGCAATTTAAGCCATCTCCCCAAACAGGGCTCCTGCATTTCCCCCTTTTTGTTTTAAAAGAGGTAATGCTCTAGGACGTCTATGTGCAACCAACATTCTTACCCGTCATCGGATAATCAAGGCTGTGCCCTTGACTCCTGTCTTAGGTTGATATGTCGGCCACATGAGACTGTCCCGTGCGACTGTGCCTGTCTTAGGTTGTCCCCCTCTGGGGATCTTACCCGTCATTGGCTAACCAGCCATCCAATGGAGCCCTTTAGGATCGACTGTGTATGATGACTAACAGCCGTCCAATTGTGAGGAGATGTTGCGGCTTTAAGGCAACAAGCCTTTTGGTGACGAGCCAAATTGTATAGCATATCAAATTGTTTAAACAAATTATTTGCCCTAAGTTTCATCAAGTAACACACTGAATTCTCTGGACAAATGTCCGCAAGGCATTGTCCCGTAAAGTCCCAAACAATGAAAGATCAAAATGTCCATTTGTTATAACACGTTGATGTAGGAGGTCCCATGTATGTAGAGCAGAGGCCACACTGTTCGTGAGGTTGTTTGATGCTTGAGCAGCAGGGATGCTTGTGGTGACCGCGTTCCCTGCAGCTGTAGCAGCAACCGTCTTTTTTATATCTAGATAATGCCACCGGCAAATCTTCAGGGCCCGCTACCTAGAAACTCAAGCATCAATTATTAAAGGAAAGGCAGTGTTATTTCAGCACTGAGTGAAGAGTCGAGTTGTCAAACTAAAAAACAGAATTATTAGATTAGAAAATTAAAGTTGATTTCTGCTCATACACATTGTTGTTTGAGCTCACACAAACATAAGTTGTCAAAATATCATATTGAGAACAAAAGAAAGAAATCTGAGGGTATTTACTGTATTAAAGATAGATTAAAGAAAAGCTAAAGGCACTTTGGAGAAATAATTTGTCAGCTGGAACCCTCAAGTCTCTGTATACACAGCAATTTTTTACCTGTTGAGATAATTGAAATTAATCAGCTATTAAACAAATGAAGTTAATAACAAATGAACAATCTTATGTCAAAACACCAAAATATTAGGTTATATAGCACTAGTCATATTGTTTGCTAAAGAGAAGTCCCAGGGATACCTATAATCAAAATTGAAAGTACCTTCATTTATAAAATTATTTACCTAAATTGAATACTCTCAACCTAAAATGAATTAAAGTTATTTGGATCCATATATATATATATATATATATATATATATATATATTCTTTTTCATAAGCGCTTTGTTCTTTGTGACGTCACACTGGACAGACGAACAAACATACAAACATATATTTGTGACGTCACATTAACATGAAATGTAGACAAATGTACAGACATAAAGACATGTATAAAAAGAAAAAAAAAATACAATTGTGTGCACACTAAAGAGAGATCTCCTCATCCCGGCCGGGAGGAATGACTCTTGAGTTGTGAAACATTTTGAAGGATACTTTTGAGGGAGTCATTCTATATCTTCATCTTGGTCTTCTTGATTTTGTACCTTTTTTATTAATATTGATTCCTCAACAACTACATCTTGATCATTTTGATGTGGTACCTGCTTTATTAATCTAGATGGTATCCATATTGGAGAGGATTCGTGTTTTGGAAAAACACAAACAGATCCTCTCCCCCAAATTAATACTGGATCTGGACCCTTCCATGTACCTGAAAGAACATCCTTCCAGTAAACCAAGGGTTTATGTTGTTGGTGTGGATTCCAATGTCTGTCTCCAGCAGAATAACCATTAGAGTCTAAAGTTAAAAAATTTAAGGTAAACAGGGCAACTGCCAATCTGTCTTTAGGACTTTTCCAATTTCCTTCTTTTTGTTTTAATAACATAATTTTCAGTGTGCGGTTTGCTCTTTCAATAATGCCCTGACCCTGAGGATTGT
Source organism: Tamias sibiricus (assembly GCA_025594165.1). Classification (NCBI taxonomy): domain Eukaryota; kingdom Metazoa; phylum Chordata; class Mammalia; order Rodentia; family Sciuridae; genus Tamias; species Tamias sibiricus. The sequence goes on along the minus strand of CM046657.1, from coordinate 131,936,934 downwards.
ATGGGATGCCTGTTTTATGGGATATGTTGAATTTTGCGCAAAACTGTTTGAAAGATGAGGACGTATATGTGGGGCCATTATCTGTTTTAAGCATTTTGGGGATGCCCAATGCAGCAAAAGCTTGTAAACAATGAGATGTGACATCTTTAACTTTTTCTCCAGAATGTAAGGAAGCAAAAATCATGCCTGAGCATGTATCTATGGTTACATGAATAAATCGCAATTTTCCAAAGCTTGGCTCATGAGTAACATCCATCTGCCACAAATGATTGGGCATTAATCCTCTAGGGTTAACACCAAAATGAGGATTGGGCAAATGTGTCATACAAGATTTACAATCTTTTACAATTGTTCTGGCTTGCTCTTTTGTAATTTTAAACCTACGTTGCAAGGTGGTGCTGTTGACGTGAAACTGGGAATGAAATAAAGTAGCTTGTTGTAGCGCTGAAAGTATAAATATTGTTTTTGTAAGTTCATCAGCCTTTTGATTACCTTCATGGAGGGGGCCAGGCAAATTAGTATGTGCTCTAATATGGCCTACGAATAGAGGTTCTTTTCTTGCCCACAAAAGTTTTTGTATTTGATAAAACAATTTAAAAGCTGGAGTATGAGGTGCTATTGGTCCTGCTAACTCTAATTTTGGGACGGCTTGTACAATATAGTGGCTATCTGAAAAAATGTTTATGGGCTGGTCTCTAAAATTTTCCAGAGCTCTTACCACAGCTTCCAATTCCACTAGTTGAGCTGATTTGTGTGCAGTTATGTAAGTCATATTTTCTTTTGTAGTGACTATTGCAGCAGTACCATTTGAGGACCCATCTGTAAATACATTAAATGCCTTAGGAATAGGTTGATTTTTTATTACCTGTGGAAATATAATAGGATGGTTAATACAAAAAGATAATATAGGAGACTTAGGAAGGTGATTATCAAAATTTGCAGAGGTAGAGCATCTAGCTATAGCCCAGTCATTATCGTTGAAGCATAAATATTCAATCTGTGACGATGAATAGGGAGTAATAATAGTAGCAGGGTGAATGCCAAATATTTTAGTAGAAGTTTTAAGTCCTTGAAGAATAAGTTTAGCCACCATGGAGGTATAAGATTCAATTATACTTTTAGGAGAGACGGGCAAATGTATCCATAATAAAGGCCCTTGTTGCCAAAATACTCCTGTGGGTGTATATTGTGAAGAAATAATAATCAACATCAGCGGTTGAGTTAAATCAAATCTGTCACAATGAGCTCCTTCAATGGCTTTTTCTACTAACTTTAAAGCTTTCCTAGCATCTGGAGTCAGTGTTCGCGGTGAGGATGGATCAGGGTCCCCTCGAAGGATATCAAATAAAGGTTTTAATTGGCCAGTAGTGAGGTTTAGTGTAGGGCGAAGCCAATTAATGTCACCCAGCAGTTTTTGGAAATCATTGAGGGTGGTTAAATGTTCTTTATTTATTAAAATTTTTTGGGGTCTAACAAAAGTATCCATGATTTTAAATCCTAAATATAATATGGGAGATCTAGTTTGAACTTTTTCTTCTGCTATATATAATCCGTATTTTTTTAAATTTTCTACCATGTCACTGAATATATTAAATAAGATTTTTTGATTAGGGTGGGCCAGTAAAATATCATCCATGTAATGTAGACACATGAGGTTTGGATAGTTATTTTTAATGGGTTGGATAGCCTTGTCCACATATATTTGGCATATGGTGGGGCTATTAGCCATTCCCTGTGGTAAAACCTTCCATTGATATCTCTGATCAGGGCCATTATTGTTAATAGAAGGAACTGAAAAAGCAAACCTGGGGGCATCCAGAGGATGTAGGGGAATAGAAAAGAAGCAATCCTTTATATCAAGACTAATAACATGGAAACTTTTTGGAATAGCTACAGGATTCGGAAGTCCAGGTTGAGTAGGGCCATGACTTGCATGGTTTTATTAATTTGTCTAAGATCATGTAATAATCGCCATTTTCCTGATTTTTTCTTGATCACAAATATGGGGGAATTCCAGGGAGAGGTGGAAGGTTCTATATGTCCTGCTTCTAATTGTTCCTGAACTAGTAGGTGGGCCGCTTGTAATTTCTCTTTAGATAGGGGCCACTGAGGGACCCACACTGGCTTATCAGAAAGCCATGGTATTTTTAAAATTATTTTCTCAGTGGCCCCGAAGAAAAATGTCTTTTTCCTATATGATAATGATTTCTTTTAGGGTTACGCTTACCCTGTACTTTTTGATAATGATTTCTTTCAGGGTTAAGACTACCCTGTATATTTTCACATTTAACACCTGCAGGTTTGGTTGCAAGGTGTACTCCCATTTGTTGTAAAATATCTCTTCCCCATAAAGTAACTGGTAGATTAGGTAAAACATAAGGCTGAAACGTTCCTTTATGTCCTTCCTCATCCTCCCATTTTAAAATTACTGCACTTTTTTCTGGGAGGTTATTATATCCCAAGCCTCTTAAACTGGTTGAAGCTTTTTGCAGAGGCCAGTGTTTGGGCCATTGTCGTAAATTAATGATGGAGGAATCAGCTCCAGTATCTATAAGTCCCTCCATTTCTATTCCTTGGATTCTTATTTTACACATAGGCCTCCTAGTACAGTCTCGAACCCAGCAAGCCATGGGACTCAAATCAGTGGAACAAAATCTTGTATTGTTCCCTTTTTGAGGCATACTCATTTTAAATGAATTATGTAAATTTGGAAGGAGAAGCAGCTGAGCAATTTTATCTCCTTGATTAACAGAACTTATACTTTGGGGTGAGCTAAGCATTATTTTTATTTCCCCTTTGTAGTCTGAGTTTATTACACCTGGGGTCACTTGCAAACCTAATAAGCTTTGAGGACTTCGCCCGATAATAAGTCCTACAGTCCCTGAGGGAAGAGGTCCCCTGACTCCTGTGGGAATCAGTTGAACCCCCATTTCAGGTGTTAACACTATTCGGGCGGTGGAACAGAGGTCTAATCCTGCATTTCTTCCTGTTCCTCTGGTGAGGGAGTGGATGGGTAATAGGGGTTGTGTCGGGGAAGCATCTGAATGGATGCTTGAGGATACTCCTCTTCCAATGCCTCGTACATTTGTGGGCCCCGGGGCATTGGGCCCCGTGCCCCGTTTTTTGAATTCCTGAACAAAGGATTTCCATGGATGTCAAATTTTGAATAACATTTATTGGCCCAATGATTTCCCTTTTTACACCTGGGGCAGCAACCTGGAGCACGGTATGAATTTGGTCTTATTTCTCTTTTGGGATTTTGCCTAGAATAGCCTGATTGATTATGATAATTTTTCCTGGAATATCCTGATTGATTATAGTGTCTAGGTTGAGTCCTTGTGAAATTCTGAGGGGCAGCATCTCTAACAGCTGCTGCAATCATATTCCCTGTGACAAAGGCATCATTTATATCTTTACATAGTTGTATATATATGGAAAGATCCTTTTTATTTCTCCATGGCCTGATGGCTTCCTGGCAATATTTATTAGCGTTTTCATATGCTAATTGAACAACTAATGGCATAACTTGATCAACGTCTCCAAAAACTCTACCTGCAGTTCTCAAAAGTCGATCAGCAAATTCAGCATATGGTTCATTAGGTCCTTGAATTACTTTGGACAAGCTACCTTGTAGATCCCCAGGTCCTTGTACAGTTTTCCATGCCTTTAAGGCAGCTGCGTTTATCTGAGCATATACTCCTGGGGTATAATATTTTTGAACCTGTACGTCTGCGAATGGCCCTTCTCCTGTGAGCATTTCTATATTATGGTCTCCAAACCCTGCATCTGCATTTATTTTAGCTGTTTCTATACAAAGTTCTTGAAATTGTGATCGCCAAACCAAGTATTGTCCCCCACTTAATGTTGCTTTACATAGACGTTTCCAGTCTGAGGGGGTTAAGCTAAAGGTGTTAAGGGACTCCAGTATACTCAACGTGAAAGGAGCTTGGGGTCCATATGTCATTACTGCCTCTTTGAGAATTTTTATTGTTTTGAAATCTACTGACTGGTGGCCCCTCTCTCCATTTTCATATTCAAATACTGGCAGTTCCCAACGTATCTGTGAGTTACCCTCAAGAGCACATAAGCGCTCAGAAAGACTTTTTATTTCTATTTCTAGGGTATGCAAACGCCTAGTGATACCCTTCATATTTTCTGTAATAGATTCCACCCATGGGGGAGTGGAGGACATAGGTTCCTCCACTTGATGGTCCCTTATCTTGGTCTTCCTTAATTTCCTTTTGTTCATTTTTTCAGAATCACTTTTACTTAATTCCTCCTCACTACTACTACTCTCATTGGTCCTAACTGACTCAGTAACATCCTGAGTCCCGGATTCAATTGAGAGCATGTATCCTTGAACTATCTCTAATAAATCTTGAATAGCTTTAGCAGCTCGGATCTTTGTCATTTTTGAGCCCGCACTGATACTATCCTTACTGGCCCTAACTGACTCAGCCGAGGCCAAGCTTTCATGATCACTTTCACTTTTTTCCAAATTCTCCTCACTAATAACTGACTCAGCTATATCAAAGAATCCATCAAGAGCCTTGTACACTTGGGTCTTAGTTATTTTCGAACCCATTTTAACCGCTCTGACTAGAGACTCCTGCGAGGTTCCTCAGTTCTTACCTGCCGTGTCGATTCCCCGTCCGGGCCACCACCTGTAGTCGCCTGAAGCGATGGCCGCTTGGAGCAAAGAAGCCGCGGGAAGAAGTTTTGAGACGAACTGGAAACAAACAGCTCTTTATTCTGGCAACTTTTCTCCCTGGCTCTAACTACACCCCGACACGCCGTCACACGCTCCTCTAACCTCCAAAATGGCGCAGACCTCCTCCGCAATCTCGCTCAAGTCCCTCGAGATCTCCGGCCAAGTCTCGCAAGATCCCGGGCCAAGTACGGAAGGCGCCAATGCCCAAACATGTCCAAAGCCAAAGCCCGTAGTCCACCGCAATTTAAGCCATCTCCCCAAACAGGGCTCCTGCATCTTCGTGTAGCTCTCTCTTTTTATTTGGTACTGGGGATTGACCTCAGGGGCACTCGACCACTGGGCCACATCCCCAGCCCTATTTTGTATTTTATTAGAGACAGGGTCTCACTGAGTTGTTAAGTGCCTCGCCATTGCTGAGGCTGGCTTTGAACTTGCGATCCTCCTGCCTCAGCCTCCCAAGTGCTGGGATTACAGGCGTGCGCCACCGCGCCCGGCTTTTCGTGTATCTCTTAATTATGTCTGCAAAGACTCTATTTTCAAATCTGATTATGTTCACAAGTACTAGGGGTTGACTTGAATGTATCTTTTGGGGAGACACCATGCAACCCATTAGAGGGTGCTATCACTTGCTACTGAAAGTGTGATACTCAGACCAACAGTGGGAGCCTGTGAGAAATGCAGAATCTTGGGCTCTACCCCAGACCTACTGAATCTGAATCTATAATTTCAACAAGATCTCCAGGTGATTAGTCTGCATACTTAAGTATGAGGAGTGTTATGTTAAAGTCCTAATAATTTCGGATAAAAAAGGACACATGGTGGCTGGGGGTATATAGCTCAGCCGTAGAGCACTTACCTATCAGGCATGGGTTCATATAAACTCTGCTTTAAGGAATAGAGTAAAAGCTTTTTGGATTTCTCTCTCCCTCCCCCCACCTTTGTATTTTTTGTTTTTGTTTTTGTTTTGTTTTGTTTGTTTTTTTAGATGTATTGGGGATCATACCCAAGGAGATCACACATATCAAGTGAACACTCCATCATTTTTTATTTTGAGACAGGGTCTCACTAAATTACCCAAATTGACCTCAAACTTTGATCCTCCTCCTCCTCAGTTTACTGAGTCACTGGGATTATAGGCATGTGCTGCTGTACCTGGCTGGATTTCTTTTCTTTTCTTTCTTTCTTTTTTTAATAGGTAAACACATGTACATGATTCCAACATTAAATAAATACACAGTGAAAAGCACTCCTTCCAGTTTCCATCACCCAGCTTCTACCTCAAAAGAAGTTAATCCTTGTCATTAGTTTATTTATATCCTCCTAGAGATTTTTCTGAATATGTGTTCTCCATTATTTAACATGGCTTTTTAATTTTTGTTTGTCTGTTTTGCAGTACTGGAGATTGAACCCAGTGGTGCTCTACCATTGAAATATATCCTCAGACCTTTTTATTTTTTATTTTGAGACATTGTCTTGGTAAATTTCTCAGGCTGGCCTCCAAGTCATGATCCTCTGCCGTGGCCTCCTGAAAAATTGGGATTACAGGTATGTATCACAGAGCCTGGTTTGTACCATTGATCCTTATGTCTATCATGGTGTTTCGAATAGCATAATTTTATAATAATTCTTGAAATCAAGTGGTTTTAACCTTTCAACTTTGTTCTTTTCCAGATTTATTTTAGCTCTTTTAGGCCATTTGCATTTCCATTTTAATTTCAAAACCAGTTTGTCGATTTCTACAATAAAGAAAGCTGAGCTTTTGATTGGGACTACAATGAGCATACACAAATACAACACAGAGAGCAAATATTGCTTTACTTTTGCTCTCAAATGAAGAATGCCATGTATAGTGTTTTTAACCTTTATTTTGGGGCTGACGGTGTTGCTTAGTGGTAGAGCACATACTTAGCATGCGTGAGCCTTGGGTTCAATCCCCAGCACTCGCGCGGGCGCGCGCGCGCACACACACACACACACAATTAAAGTCAAATTCAAGCTGAATGCCGTGGTGCATCCCTGCAGTCCTAGTGGCTCAGGAGGCTGAGGCAGGAGATTGAAAGTTCTAAGCCAGCTTCAGCAATTTTGTGAGACTCTATATTAAAATAAAAAGTAAAAAGGTCTGGGGAGGGCTGGGGTTGTTGTTCAGTGGTAGAGCATTTGCCTAGCATGTGTGAGGCATTGGGTTAGATTCTCAGCACTGCATATAAGTAAGTAAATAAAATAAAGGTCCATCAACAACTAAAAATATGTACATATTTAAAAAATAGGGCTGGGGTTGTGGCTCAGCGTTAGAGCGCTCGCCTAGCACATGCGCAGCCTGGGTTCGATCCTCAGCACCACGTAAAAATAAAAACGCATTGTGTACAACTAAAACAAATAAATAAATATTTTTTTTAATTAAAAAAAAAATGTCTGGGGATATAGCTCAGCGGTAAAGCACCCCTGGTTTCAGGCCCCAGTTCCCCTCCCCCCCCAAAAAAAGAAAGAAAAAATGTTAAATTCAAAAGATAATACAACATTTATAACTTCAAAATAGAGTGAAAAGCAAGTCCCACCCACCCTACTCCCAGACAGTTTCTGCCCTTAAAAGAAATCTGTCACCAGTTTCCTAGGAATGCTTCTGGTCTATCTGTACACACCCATATTCCCCGGCCTTCCCCTTTCCTTCCCCTGCCCCTCTCCTGCCTACAAATGGGAATATGCCAGACATACTTCTCTGCTCCTACTCTCATCAATCTCCAGTGTGTTTCTGGGTTTGTTCCATCTCAGCACATTCTTTTTAATTGCTGCATAGTCCTGGCCTCAATGCCTTAAAGCCATGCATTTAAATAATTTGTCCTCTACTTGTTCATCTCTGAAGTTTGTTATTACACAGGTTTAACCCTGGCAGCCCCTGTATCAGCTAGAAGCCACTTTCCTATTCCACCCTCTCACAGGTGCTTTGGGTCCAAGAGATTATGTGTTCACTGGGGAAAAGGACTCCGCTATCCATAACTATACCCCCACCACAAGTGGGTTCTGCTCTGCAAATAGCAAATACAAAGAGTCTGGCACAAAGTTTGCACTCAGCTGGCTTCAACTTAGCATGAGCAAGAGGAACTCCATATGAATAAGCATCCTTGGGATTAGTGAGAAAATGAGGCCCTAGGGACAAACTCTGCATATTTGAAAGGCTGCTCTGGGATCTGTGGTAACACACCTCTGTATTTGTGTTCATTTACACAGGGTTGGATTTTCTGGAATTTCTTCCATGACATCCTTCTGAAAGGATTTTGAAGGTTGTGGAAAAAAATCAGTGTGGGCGGCCATCAATAGGGCAAAAAGCCAGCTGTGGTTATTCGTGGTTGTTTTTGAACAATCAAGCCATGTTTGGGCTGAAGGAGGGGGAGAAATGGGCTTATGCCAAGCATTTTGTATAGCAGAGCCCAGTGAAACTGACAAAGGGCTGGGTCACGTCTGCCTCCACTGTCTTCAGTGTGTCTTTGTAAGGAGTCAGTTCTCCCCACCCCCAGAGCAGCACGGTTGTTCATTCATGAAGAACACTGGCTGTTTCCATAGCAACCGCCTTGAACAGGATTGTTGGAAATATGGGAGTGGCCCTTGGGTCTCCTGGCCTGGCTGCAGCCAAGCCTGTGGCTTTTATTTGGATCCCTTGTGTACCTGCAGGGCTGGAAAACAAGCCTGACTCCTGGTCAGCTCCCTACTGTTATTGTGACCCCAAAGCTCATGAACCTGTGGGCGAGACAAGGTGGCTTTCTGAGTCACTTGTGAAATGATTTGGAAATCAATACTGTGTGTGTGTCTGAAAGATCTAACCCAAAGGGAAGTGCTTTGTTCTCTTTGTGACATTTTCTTGGTCGTAAGATGTATATGTCATCTAATTTTTATGTTTCTTTCATTACAAATTAAGTAGCTGTTACAGGACAAAGGAACATTTTGTCTTGGAGTATAGCTTTTGCTTGATACTGCTAGGCAAGTGTCCAACTCAGAGATAAGAACCCTGAGAGTTATAAACTACAGGCAGTTTTTTGCTTTGTTTTTTATTTGTTTTGGTACTGCAGATTGAACCCAGGGGTACTTTACCACTGAGCCACATTCCCAGACCTTTTTATTTTTTATTTTGAGACAAGCTGTCACTAACTCGTGTATATGGCCTGGCTAACTTACTGAGACTGGTCTCAAACTTGCAATCCTCTTGTCTCAGCCTCCTGAGCTGCTGGGATTACAGTTGTGCACCATTCAGCTGGACCATGGGCAGATTCTATCCTAAAAACAAAACTGGACGCTGTGGTGTGGGTTTGGTGTGAGTGTGTGTCAAAAGGTTAGTGTGTTAGAAGTCTGGTTCTCAGAGGGCCATGTTGGGAGGTGGTGGAATCTTTAAGAGGTGGAGCCAAGTTGGGGTGGGTATGATTAGGTCATTGAGGGCATCAACCCTGAAAGGGATTCATGTAGTTCCCAAGAGTCTCCAATTGATTTCCTTTAGAATGGATTGTAATAAAGGAGTGAGCCTGACCCCTGGATCTCTCTGGCTTCCTGTCTCACCATGTGATCTCCTCTCACATGTGCTCCTGCCATGACGTCCTCACCATAGTCAAATAGAAGCTGGTGCCACACTGGTGGATCTGCAGAACTCTGAGCAAAATAAATCTGTGTGTGTGGGGTTCCGGGAATCAAACTCACTTATGCAAGGAAAACATTCTACCATTGAGCAATACCCCTACCATCTACCTCTTTTCTTTATAAAGTAGTCAGTCTCAGGTATTTTGTTATGGCAGTAGGAAACAGACTAATATATTGACATTTATATACATTGATACATATATACATTGATAATTAACATACACATTAGATTTGGCCATATGCCTTTCAGTCATCTTCACATTTATAAATTTATAAACATAAATGCACATTGAACAATTCACTAACAATGCCCTATAAGCAATATTATCTATAAGGCTTATAGGGCATTGTTAATGAATTGTTGCAATGTGCATTTATGTTTATAATGCCTATAAGCAATAAGGCTTATAGAGACCTTGAACACAAATTAAATCATGAGAGTTCATGAATATTGCTTACACCTGATGATTTTTGTGTGTGTGTGTGTGTGTGTGTGTGTGTGTGTGTGGCCATCAGTAGTTCAACCAGACACTCAAAGAGGAAAGCATTTTTTTTTTAAAGGAAAGCACTTTAATAGTAGATTTTGATTCACTGAAGACTCAGTTCACTGAAGAACACAGACTCAGACCTAATGGACCTGTCTCTTGTGAAAATCTGCATAGCTGTTCTTCCTTGGTTGTGCTAGACATTTGACTTGCTAGAGCTGCAGTCAAGGGAAGCTGGCAGAGAATCTCCCTGGGGAGAAAAGCACAGAGGTGGTGGTAGTGATGGCAGTAGTGCAGGTATTATGAGATGGGCAGAGCTCGGAGGAGCTCATGGCAAGAGGTGATGATCTGCAATGGATTTACAGAACACTCACTCACCCAGTGCTATGAATTGAATTGTGTCTCTTTCCCCAGTGCTAAAACCCTAACGTGCAGTATGACTGTATTTGGAGATGCAGCTTCTTAGAGAAGGGGACATTATTCTGCATATCACAGTCCTGATATCACCATTCCTTCAGCACTAGCAGAATTTCTGATTTTTAGTTGGATGCAAGAGAACTTTGGAATAAAAATTACATTTCTTGCCTATCATTGCAACTAGGTGTGGTCATGGAGTATGTTCTGGCCAATTAGCTAATAGTAGAAGTGCCATGCGAGGTTTGAGGAGGTTTCCTTAGGGTGTGGGGAGTGACAATTTTCACCTTCTTCCTCCTTCCTAAAAAATGTGGTATATATACAAAATGGAATTTTACTCAGCAATAAAAGAGAATAAAATAATGGCATTTGCAGGTAAATGGATGAAGTTGGAGAATATAATGCTAAGTGAAATTAGTCAACCTCAAAAATCCAAATACCGAATGTTTTCTCTGATATAAGGAGGCCAGTTCACAGTATTGTTGGATGGGGTACATAGGAGGATTAGAGAAACACTAGAATGGTCAAAGGGAAGGGAGGGGAGGGGAGGGAACAAGGGGGGAGGGAGGGGGAGAAAAGAAAAAAAAAAGGTGGTTGAATGAGATGGATATCATTACCCTAAATGCATGATTGAAGACCTGAATGGTATGAATATACTTTGTATACAAACAGTTGTATGTAAAAAGATGCTATATATGTGCACTATGAATTGTAATTATTATAAATAAAAAATAAATTAAAAAAATTTTTTTCACCTTCTTCCTCCTTCCTGCAGTACAGATGTGAACACAGTGACTGTTGCTCAGGCCTCCATTTTGGACTATGGGTGGATGTTACAAGTTGAAGTCATAGTGGAATGAGAGAATTAAAAGATCCCAGATTCCTCCAGCGTATGACTCAGTCATCCCTCTACTGGGCCTATTTCCAAAGGACTTAAAAACAGCATACTACAGGGACACAGCCACTTCAATATTTATAGCAGCACAATTCACAATAGTTAGATTGTGGAACCAACCTAGATGCCCCTCAGTAGATGAGTGGGTAAAGAAAATGTGGTATATATACACAATGGAATTTTACTCATCAATAAAAGAGAATAAAATAATGGCATTCACAGGTAAATGGATGAAATTGGAGAATATAATGCTAAGTGAAGTTAGCCAATCTCAGAAATCCAAATACCGAATGTTTTCTCTGATACAAGGAGACTGACTCACAGTGAGGTTGGGTTGGGGAGCATAGGAAGATTAGAGGAACACCAGAAAGGTCAATGGGGAGGGACGGCAAGGGAAGGAGTAAGGGGGTATAAAGAGAGGAAGAAAAAAAAAAGATGGTAGAATGAGAGGGTTATCATTACCCTAAGTGCATGTTTGAAGACATGAAAGATATGAATATACTTTGTATACTAACAGGTATATGTAAGAAGGTGCTCTTTATGTGTATTACGAATTGTAAAGCATGCTACTATTATATATACAACACTGAATAAAAAAAAAAAGATCCCAGGTTCCTGATAATTGTGGAGTTCTGATACCAATCCTTAACTGCTGATCTTTGGATTTTGTTCACACACGAGAGAGGAAACATTTCTTAACTTTCTCATTTTCAGTTTTCTGTCACTTGGAAGTGAACCCAACTCTTACTGATACTATATCTTATTGATGCTATGGATTCCCTTCCTTCCAAAGCAGGGTACAGGCCCTTATTTCTCTTTTCCCCCCAAGGCACTAAACATACAATATTGTTAACTATAACTCCACTCAAAAATTAATAATAGGAGAAAGAAAAACTTAATACCCAACATTAGCCATTCCAGCTCTGAAGGTCTATTGGTCATGTCTTTTCAAAAGGATTATCGCTGCTTATGCTTCCCTGCTGCTGCAACACTGGGGCCAGCTCTTTTCCTTCTTCTTGAGGAATCCCCTTCCCTTATTCCGATACTGCTTAGCCCCTCCAAATTACTTAACATCCCAATCATCTCTGCAGAGCCACATCTGCTCATTAAAGGATGCCTTTAAAAAATAGTCCACTTGGGGCTGGGGTTGTGGCTCAGCAGTAGAGCGTGCGCGGCCTGGGTTCGATCCTCAGCACCACGTAAAAAATAAAAGTATTGTGCACAACTAAAACAAACAATATATTTTTTAAAAATAGTCCACTTATGTTTATGTTGAAAGCTTAATGTCTCAGTCTGAAGCATCTGCTTTTGTATAGGAACTTCACTTATTTACATGTACAAGTCAAAAGGGCAATCCCTCCCTGAACTGATGGAAATTTTCCCTTCAAAATTGATTCCAGGGGCTGGAGGTATAAACCCAGTGGTAGAACATGTACTCAGCATACATAAGGTCAAGGCTGGGTTCAATTATCAGTATACATAAAAAGCTTCTATTAATTAGTGTTTATAAACATTAACACAAGTTGAGTATCCCTAATCCAAAATTCCCAAATTCCAAAATCAATTCAGATTCCAACATCTAAAATTCTTTGAATGCCCACAAGACACCACAAGTAGAATATTCCATACCTAACCTAAATATGATGTGTTGCAATTAAAACACAGGTGCACTGAAAATATTGTGTAAAACTACCTTCAGGGGATGTGTATAAGGTATAAATGAAATATACATGAATTTCACATTTAGACTTAGGTTCCATCCCCAAGATGCCTCATTATGTATATGCAAAGATTAAAAATTCTGAAAAAAGTCCCAAATTTGAATCACTTCTGATCCCAAGCGTTCCACATAAGAGACACTCAGCCTGTATATTGCAATCTATAGCCACCAGATATAAAGATGTCCATTGTAAGAGCACACTTGAACGGTTATTGGAGCCGGTTGGGAAACTCCAACAATACGTGATAAGGATAAAACTGAACATGGACAATGATACCAAGCAGGACAAGTGAAGTTTTGAAGAAGAAAACAGCAAAGATTGATATCAAAATACAACAGAAAGATACATGAACCAGAACTGTCTTGGCTCACTGTGCAAGGAGAAGGTGGGTGGATAAACTGCAGTTTCATAGACAAAAGCAGACTGCAATGTTGACAGGAGACTTCCCGCAGCAAGGCTGACTCAAGCAGAAAATGTATTCTAGATTGGGCAGAGGGGGAGGGGCAAAGCAAACAACTTCAAGACAGGCACATTACAGCAGGTCACATGAACGACTCAAGGGTGTCTTTTGGAGCATTGTCATTGAAATCATAAAATTATCTGTTGTGGCGCAAACCTAGTCTTAGACTCAGGAACATGAGCTCTCTTGCTGGCACTTTGAGGCAGAAATGGCACGTAGAGGTCTTGGGGACGCTTGTCTCAAAGTGTATGACTTCTGCATTGTCACAAACTGCAATCAAACTGTAATATGCAACTTTAAGAAATATCACAGATCATTTATTGAGCACATAGTTTTCTTTGAGATATATGAATATTTCCATCTATTCTATTGGGTTTAGGTCTGGTCTCTTTGAAGGCAAGATGAGCTCTCAATGCCTGCCCACACGTACAAGAACAATTCGGTTGGTTTTCATGTTGTCATAAACTTTAGAAAGGGTTTTTATTTTTTCAATTCTTAAAAAAATTTTTTTTGTGGTGCTAAGGATTGAACTCAGGGGAGCTCTACCACTTAGCTATACCTCAGCCCTTTCTTTTTAAAAATTTTATTTTGAGACAGGGTCTTGTTAAGTTGCCATGGTTGGCCTTGAACTTCCGATCTTTCTACCTCAAGTCTCCCAAATCCCTGGGATCACAGGCATGTGCCAAGATTTTTTTTCCCACTCACTTTTTTATTGGTGCATTGTAATTGTACATATTATGAGATTTGTTGTTACATATTCATACGTGGATACAATATAACAATATAATTTGGCCAATATCACTCCCCAGAACTTCCCCTGATCCCTTTCCACCTCCCACCTCTTGGTCACTTTCCTCTACTGATCTCCCTTGGATTTTCATGAGATCCACCCTCACCTTTCTTTTCCTTTTTCCTCTCTAGCTTCTGTATATGCAAGAAAAACATATGTCCCTTGATCTTCTGAGTTTGACTTATGTTGCTTAACATAATGACCTCTAGTTCTATCCATTTTCCTGAAAATGACATAATTCCACTATTCTTCATGGATGAATCCTTTTTTTTATTTTTTTTTTTTTTTTTTTTTTTTTTTTTTTTTTTTTGTGGTGCTAGGGATTGAACCTAGGGTCTCATGAATGCTAAGCATGCACTTTCCCTCTGAGCCAGAAATGGTAGCTTTAATTAATTAAGCAAACTCTTAATGACATTAAAGGACACTGTTCTGAAACCCTCTCAGTCTTGAATCTTAATTAAGAATAGAGATTGTGTATATTAGCATGACTTTATTCTCTCAAGGCATTCTTGCCTAGGAAGATGAAGTTGCAAAAACTTTAAATTTTATTTTAGGAACTTCCTGAAAAACCATTTACATGAACTACGGACTTAAATAGCTCTTATCAGGGTTAAGAGATCCCTTTACAGAAAACCAGATTGATCAACTGGGTTTATTAATCAATTGCTTATTAAGACTGAGTTCAAAACTGCAATCTCCTCTCTATGTCTGTTAAATTTCAAAGTTTGTTCAAACAAAATCAGCTTCACTGTCATGTACACCTAATTAAAATAAATAAATAAATTTTTAAAAAATCAGCTTCACACCTAAATTAAAAGACCTGCCTTAAGCTAGCCCTCCAAAACCTTGGTGTTGACCTCCCTCTTCTGAGATACCACTATGACTGCAATAATAGTCACAGTGGTCTACCTTAGTGCAATAAGCAAGACACTTGGCTTTGCTTTACCAACAGGATGGTCCTGCAATCTACTGAAACTGTTGTTCAAAAGTCAACAGTCTACATTAAAGATTGATAAATAAATACACGCATACCCTTGTTTCCAGCAGCACAGTTTGCAATAGCCAAATTGCGGAACCAGTGTAGGTGCCTGTTGATAGATGAATGAATAAATAAAAAGTAGTATATATACACAATCGAGTTTTATTCAGCCATAAAGAGAATGAAATTATGTCAGCAGGAAAATGGATGGAATTTGAGAATATTATCTTAAGTAAAATAATCCAAACTCAGAAAGTCAGGGGTTGTATGTTTCCTCTCATATTTGGAGGCTAGAGAGGAAAAAGGGAAAAAATGGGGAGGAGCAAATCTCCTGAAAATAGAAATCAGTAGAGTAGAAGAGTAGAAGAAAGTAGTAGAGTACAAGAAAGGGACCAGGGAGAGAAAGGACAGGAGAAAGGAGGAATTACTGTGGAATTAAATTGACCTAATAATGTTGTGTGCATGTATGAATATGTAGCAATGAAGCCCACTAATATATATATGTATGTAGTTATACATATATATATAAATATTCACACACATATATATATTTATAATGTGGCAATAAAAAAATTTAAAAATATTGTGTATTAGTTATCAAGAGTTGGTGTACTAGGTACTATGCAAAGTGTTTGATGTATATAATTTCATTTAAGATTTTATAGTCATGGAGTGGGAAGGTAATAATAGTATTTTATCGAGTGCTTCCAATGGAATTGGCAGTATTCTAAATGCTCTGTACACGTTCACTCATTTAATCCTCACAACAAACTGTGGAGGTTGTTACCTTTTTTTGCAAATGAGAAAACTGAGGCAAAGGAAGTTTAGTAATTTGTCTAAACTAGCCCTCCAAAAATTATGGCACTTGCCAGTAAATAAATGGAACTGGAGACTCTCATGCTAAGTGAAATAAGCCAATCCCAAAAAACCAAAGGCTGAATGTTCTCTCTGATGTGTGGATGTGACTTACAATAGGCAGGAGGATGGGAGCAGTGGTGGTTCACAAATTGGACAGCAGGGAATGGGGGGAAGGAGGAGGGATAGGAATGGGAAAGACAGTAAAATGAATTAGGCATAACTTTACTATGTTCATATATGAATACACCATCAGTGTAACTCCACCTCATGTACAACCACAGAATGGAAATTATACTCCATGTATGTATGATATGTCAAAATACATTCTACCGTCATGTATAAGAACAACAAAAAAGACTGGGGATATAGCTCAGTGGTAAAGCACCCCTGGATTCAATCTCCAGTACTGCAAAAACAAAACAAAACAAAACAAAAGTTGTTTATAAAGTCCCCTTTCTTTCCAAGCAACACCTTCCCCAAGGTAGTCATAATGTAAGCTTTGTGCATTTTATTCCTAAATTTCATCACCTATTTCCATGTTGTCTAATCTTTACTTGTTTCCATGTTGTCTATAAAAGATTAAATATAACTTATGATTATATATGATTAAATATAACTGTTTTACATTTTGATTTGTAACTTACATTTTGCATTTAATATATTGTGGGTATTTTCTCAGGTTGGTGGACTTTGACTGGGTTCTGTGTTTTAGAAACTAATTTAGGGCTGGGGTGATGGCTCAGTGGTAAAGCGCTTGCCTAGCATGTGTGAGGCACTAGGTTTGGTTCTCAGCACTGCATATAAATAAATAAAATTAAGGTCCATTGACAGTTAAAATATATTTTTTAAAAATCTACTTTAAAGTTTGTCCATGATATTATGTCATTTTACTTCTATACACTTTATATGAATTTCTAAAATATAAATTTTTATATTAAGAGGCACAATGTCATTATTACATCTAAAAAATAAGTGATAATTCTAATGTCCAATCTATATTCACATTTTTCCCAATTGGATGAATGGCTCCCAGGAGTAAATCCTGTGGGGTAGATAACTTTCTGCGGATCTCCTTCCTTCCCTGACTAACTTTGCTCCACTCCTGCTTCCCAGGATAAATCAGAAGAAGCAGGTCAAAACCTTACTGAATGTTCTATTTTCCAGGGAAGGCTACTCTGAGATTATTCAAAGAACATGTGCACTTAAAAAACTTATACCATTCTTTGCTACCATTTTTTAGGGGAGAATAGAGGGACACTCTTCCCAAAACTCTGAGCATGATCAAAAACTCTCTTTGTCAGATTTTTAAAAAATCATCCTTGTAATCTGCAAGTTATGAAAAAAATTGAATATCTTTTAATCTGTTTATTGGTTATTTTTAGATCTTACATTTTTTGGTCTTTGGCTCAATTTTCTATGGGGCTATTTGTCCTTATATATTTATTTATAATACTCTTTGTCCTAAGGAAGTTTTTTAAGAAAATCAATTTATTCAGTGTCAGACCTGTTGCAAATATATTTTCTCAGCATGCATTTTTTCCTTAGCTCTGCAAAGGATTTTAATTTTCACTGATTCAAACTTAATTGAATGTTTAATTTAATATTTGCCTTAGTCTCAAAAAGTCTTCTCCAATATTTCAAACATATTTTGTTTTCTTTGAGTCCTTTTAGGGTTTCAGTTTTTACATTGAATCATTGACATATCTAGGTACTATTTTTACGTGACGCATTCTAGACCTTTATTTAATGAGAGACATAAAATCCAAAATGAATTAAAGAAAATTCTGCCTCAAGCTAACACCACTCCTACTTCTGGTATAGGATATAAATGAATTTCTGGCCTGTTGTATCAGAAGTATGCAAAAAAAAAAAAAAAAACAGTGATTTTTTTTCCTGGAAATTCATTGAAAAAAAGAGAAGCTATATACATTAAAAAATTTGTAAACATTTTATTAATAATATAACAATTTAAAAACAACTCATATCTAATAATAATTCAGTAACTGTATGCTATAGTTTGAATGTCCCCCAGAGGGCCATGTATTAAAGACCTGGTCCCTGGGATGACACTACTATGAGGCATTATGGACCTTTGGAGATGGGATCTTATGGGAGGTCCTTAGGTCATTGTGGGCATGCTCTCAAAGAAAATTGTTGGACCCTAGTCTCTTCCTCTTCCTATTTCTCTTCTCTTCCCGGCAAATGTAAGAATTTTGCTCTGCCACATATTCCCCCCAGGCTGTACTGCCTAGCCACTGGCCCAAAATAACATTATACTTGATGTAATTAACAATAAGTTACATCAAGTTACATCAAGTATATTGTTATACTACAAAAGTTGACTAATATATTGTATTATTTTATCTTGTAATGTGTTTCCTTAAAAAATTTTAAATTGTCAAACTACATAAAAATTTGAAAAATAAATATACATCAATTAAGTGTATTTATGCGGTGATTATAATGCAATATATAATTGTGTGTGTGTGCATGTGTGAGCGCGTGCGCGTGCGCTAGGGATAGAATCCATGGCCTTGCACATGATTGGTAAATGTTCTACCACCAAGCTATAACCCCAGACTTATCATATCTAAATAGCAACATGGAAAAATTAAAATTGTCAGTTTTTTCCTTGAAAGTCTGTGTTTTTTCTGTTTTTAATTTATATTGTTAAATTTTGTTGGTTATGTTTTTACATATGTAAAAATTAAAAATAATGGAATATGGGTATGTTGGTAAGGTTTGTTTGCACAGACTTTGTGCCAAATTTTGATCTTCTTCATGGCAGGCCTCACAAACAAAGGAAGCTCCTAGAAGTTTACTTTCTTTTATCTCAAAATAATCCATTTGCCAAAGCAGCATATTTTGAGGTGATGTATTGTAGTCCCTTTCACAAACATGTATTTCTTGCATACAGAGCCAAAACAGAGCAGGGGCCAAAATAGAGCAGACCTGGCCAAAGCCAGGTAGGTATTCTCCTAGCATTTCAGGGCCTGAGGCTGGCATTACAAAACTAAGGCACTGGGATGCTAGGAATGGAATATAGAAACTGAACTGAAGCTAAGGGCCTACTCAGGGATCAGAACTAGGGACTGGGTAAGCTATGGAAGAATATGTAATAGTAGATGCAGGGTTGAATTGGCTCTTTCTACCTACCTATCTATCATCTATTTACCTATCTAACAAAAACCCTGTCAAGGGGCAGTGGGACATAGTCTACAATGAGTTTACATTACCAGGCTTTAACATTCAAGGGCCAGTAGAGTTTGTCTACTGGAGTCCTATGCCAGGGGACCCTGACTTTGGGGTTTCCAACAGACTAGTTGCAGCCACTCATCCTAAAACCAAATAGAAAAAGTAATGGTGAAGTCAGAAAATAATTTATATATTCATTGTGTCCACACTGGAAGCAGGTGAACTAGTATCCTCACCCCTGTCTTCAGCAGTACCAATAAGCATTTCAGGTTTAAATAGGGAAGGAACAGAAGTGAGAGACAAGAAGTTTGCATAGTTAGCTGTCTTGGTTAAACTGTAGTCTGGTTGATCATTACCAAGTCTGGTTTTGTGAGGTCTGGTTCCTGGGAAGTTCTTATTGCTTGAGGGGGCAATTCAGTACTGAACATGAGGTGATCATTCTTGATTATGGGTCAGCATTAGCTTCCTGTGATGGAGTAATTATTTCTGTTTGTGGGGGACAATTCAATCATGGGGTGATCTTCCCGCAAAGCTAGTCATTCCTGAAATCTGAAAATAAGTTATTCTTATCATGGTGTCTTCATGCTTGAAGCAGCTAAATGGGATTAGGTAAGCTGAGGACCAATCAAATTTTTATTAGATTTTTTATAATAAAAATTTTATTAGCAGTTTTTAGACCAACACTGCTTAAGTAATATGTCTATGGGCAGAGTCTAATAGAAATCTGACCTGAAGTTTAAGGTGGCCAAAGAGACAGATACAAAATGAAGGCACAGATACCAACCTATTATCCTGCTTTTAGTTACACATCAAGCATCTATAAGCCCAAGTGAATGTCAATATTTTTAGCAAAAGCAGCCCCTAAAGTCCCTGTTACATTTGGAGAACTAACAGGAGGTTGGTAACTTCTATCAAACAAGGTTATTAGGTGGTGGTGCTGGGAAATTATTAAAAATTAGGTCTCCTGCAAACCTAGAAAAATTTTCTCCACAAATTACAGAAAAGAACAAAATCATTTTGTTGTAGAATAGAATTAAACCAGCCTGTGATATGAATCACAACCAGTCCAAAGATAGAGCAATTTGCCCTTTACAAAGATAGAGCAATTTGCCCTTTTACATGACCAAGGAGATATAACCCATGACTTACATGGTAATCATCTTTATCCTAGGGGAAAACATGTCTCTTCTTTACAGTAAGCAGGATATTATAACTTAGAGGTCAGCACCAAGGCTTAGTTCCCAGACAGTGACAGAGGGTGCCTCATTTTTTATATTCACATTTCTAAGAGATGGCTCCCTCTGTTACTGGAGTCCTAGGCCAGAGACCTCACTCCAGGGGTCCCAACAAACCAGTCTGCTACTATCCCCCCAAATCTAACCCAGCAGGTAATGATGAAAAGCAGAAAAAAACTTTAATGGCCGTATTGGGAAGACAAAGAAAGACCCAGCATTGTCATAGAAATTAAAAGCCCTAGAATACTTTCCCCCTAACATTCTGGTTATTATTTTCTCCATCTCAGTGAAATGAGGAAAATGCCCCCAAAGCCCAAGTTGTACCAGCAAAGATTGAAAAGCAGAAATTGTAACATATTCTATGGCCAGCACAGCCTACCTAAGTCTATATGCATATTTATATTTCCTGGTTTTTGTTTCCATAAATCATAACTACTAGTATAGGACTCACGGAGACCAACTAGTTGTGTCTCCCCAGTTTTGGCCAAACTGCATTAAGTTCATTTTTTGTTTTATGTCATTTGTTTGTTTCGAACTCCAGTCAACCTGTTTCAGCATTTTCCCTGGCTTCGCTGCTAATAATGGAGTGATGACTCTTAGTGGGACTACAATGCCAACTTTGAAGGAAGGGGAGCTGGTAAAGAATGTCCCTGAAGTTGTGAAAATGAGTTTTTGTTTTGGGACTCTCCTTTTCCCTTGAAGGTAGTGTCAACTGTCCTTCATCACTTTTGGTAGAATAGAAAAATGAATTTTTAGGAATCTGTGGGCCCAAATTTTGGTTGTGCCCTAGTTTCAACGGCACTGCATGTTGACACTTATTCTTCCTTTTCCTGTCACCTGGGTCTTTTTTTTTCTTTTCCCAATTTGGAATTTCTCTGAAATTAATTTAGAGTTCTTTCATGAACTGTTTGATAGGAAAATTTGGTCTTGTCTCTGACAGGGGTTGTTTGTTTGATAGTGCCAGTTTGTTTGTGTTGGTTTGAGAGATGTGAAAATGAAAAACACTAGTTCTATTTTGGACCTCCTTAGAGAAGTTCTGATTGGAGCCCAGTCTGAAAGTGCTCTCTGATTTAATGCAACTGTTTTATGTGTTTGACGTCATGAGTAGCTTAACAGAAGCTAAAAAATCTGATGACTGTAGCAACAAAGATTTGTTTACGTGAGAATTCTCTGCACCTCACATAAGGAATTCCATTTCAGTAGTACATACCTCATTGGTGGTTTGGAGGGAACTCTGGTAGCTCATCCAGGTGATGCCTGGTCAGTCCCACACCTTTAACCCTTGACAATTGGGGCTTTTGAAGACACATAAGAAGGAATCTCTGGCCCCTTGGTGGCACATTGGGAAGGAAACACCTACCTAACATTAACTTTTGCTGTAGTCAGTTGATAAGCCTCTAACAAAACGAGTTCCAAAAATAGACAAAGTTTAATTAAAACTCAGTTGGAAATAACTAGCCAGGAAACCCATGATCACTTTATTTTGAGCTCACAGTTTTTCCCTCTGGTAAGTTCACTTTTTGATTCTGTATGCTTAAATTATGTTATTGGTTTTGTTTGTTTGAAAGCTTTTGATTTTTCCCTCTATTTGGGTTCTCTCTCTAAGATAATAAATAATTCAAGATTTTCGGGCCTTAATATAAAGTTATAGTTTCAGATGTAAATTTTCTACCTGGCCTAAACTGAGAGTCTTAACTTTGGAAATGCAAATTTAAGATTTAAGGACCTTTTAGAGATATAAACAGTCTGGCTTTTAAAACTGGCAAATGATAACTCAAACCTTAAAATGTTCTTTTGTGCACCTATATGCTTATGTTTATATATTGTTTGTTTGATGGTACCAACTTGGTTCATAGCTAAGTAAGCACTCATATAATGTAAAACTGATAAATTAGCCCAAATACCTTTTGATTCACATAGCTTTAGTAAATCTGTAAAAGGAAAAAAAAAGTTAATTTCATTTTTTGGTGATAAAGATGTCTTCAAACTTTGGTAACACTTTTTTTTTTTTTTTTTTTTTTTTCTGGCCTGCTACCCAATTGAGATATTTATCTGTAGATAAGTATAATGTTTTAGTACTTTGTATATATAGCAGCATTTAGGATTTTTATGCAAATAAATAATTAACTACTCCTGATTTCCTTGGGTGATCTAAAAATAGTTGTTAAAATAAGTTAGATAAATACATAGGACAGGTATTAATAAATGTTCAGTCAGTTTTTAGAGAAACTTCCTTTATTTTGCAATAAAAATCCCATTAATGAAGGCTTTTCCAAAAAGAATTGATGATTACCAAATACTTTGTTTATGTGGCCGAAGGCCAAAATATGTGATAAAAACTATAAGGGGTTGGGGCTGGGGTTGGGGCTCAGTGGTAGAGTGCTTGCCTTGCACATGTGAGGCACTGGGTTCAATCCTGAGCACCACATAAAAATAAATAAACAAATGTATTGTGTCCATCTACAACTATAACAAACAAACAAATTAAAAAAACTATAAGGGTTTACCTGCTTCTCTGTAATAAACAATCTGCTTCTGTTTTCCTACCTCATGTTTTGATTAAATTCATAAAAATATAGTCCAAAATAATTTTGTTTTTACAGGGAAAGCTTGATTCAAAGGCAGAAATCATAGGCTTTGAATCATATATATATAAAGGGTGTTTTATCATTGAGTTACATCCACAGCCATTTTTATTTTTTATTTTGAGACAGGGTCTCACTAAGTTGCAGAGGCTGGCCTCAAGCTTACAATCCTCCCACCTCAGCCTCCTGAGAAGCTGGAATTATAGCTGTGCTCCCTAACGCCTATCTGTTGTCTTTCTTTTCCTTCCTTCTTTCCCTTCTTCCTTCCTTCCCTTCTTCCTTCCTTTCTTTCTTTTTTGCTTGCTTGCTTTCTTGCTTTTTATCTTTCTTTACTTCAAATAAGTGTGCAATGCTTATATCTATATATGACATTCATGGTTTGTATGAAATATTAATTGATGAACAGATTTGGAAATTAGCAAGTGAGACCATACATTAAAATTTTTAGACTGATTTGGACTGAGTTCTAAAAGGTTTATTATTAAGTATTGTTTAAAATTTATTGCCAGAATTGTTAAACTCAAGGAATTTAATATTATTTTGGAAATAGCATGATATAAAATTGCTAATAACCTATGTATGGTTTCTGTTTCTGATTTCTGGAATGGCATCATCTTATAAGGAGCTAAATTTATGTGTTTTTTAAATGTCTTAGCAATAATTTTCAGAAATTAACTATCAGTTTGTCTGTAGCTTCATTCAGTAACCTAAATATTATATACATTTCTTGAATTTTGGTCATTATAATTTTTATATGGGAAACAAGAGAAATTTGATGTTTGATATGTTTTTAGACACTAGCTTTTGAGAATAACTTATAATAATTTTATATAATAATAACTTATATAATAATAAACTCTTTAAGTTTATTTGCACAATCCTATTGTTAGAAAAGGTTCATGTTGATAAGCTCTAAACATATGATTATTAAAATAAAATTGATGTCAAGTAGCCTTCAGTAAAAAACATTTTAGGCCTGATTTCATTTGATTCCAATGTTCTAAATATTTCTCTGAAAACAAACATTAATTCCTTTGCTAACCTAGAGTTAAAAGGAGTTTATATGATGTTGTTTATAGAACAACTCAGATACTTTCCATTTCAGGTTTTATATTTTATGTGCAAGTTACCTGGGTTTTTTTTTTTTCTTTCCAATCAGCAATGTTCTTCACTGCCTTGTTAAAATATCCCTTAAAGCTGTTAAATTGATCTTGTGCTAGGTTTGATGTCAATAGAATAGTATGTTTCACTTGAAAGTTGCAGAATATTTTTCACAAGAAAAAGGGTATTTCTTTTGGCAAAATATGTGGATCTATTTTTCTAATATATCATTGTACATGTTTCCACCCCTACTCCCAGGATTTGTATTATTTTAATTGTCTTTTTGTTTTCACCATTAAAATTACCTGAAAACTTAAGATAATGAGTTTTGTTTTGTTTTGAGTTAGAATTTTTCCTTGGAAGATTTTTAAGGGTTGATACATGTCTCTTCTATTAACAAGTCTCAAAAAATAATAAGTATTGGATTTAAACGACTGCTTTTTTTCCCCCCAAAGCAACATAAACTAACTTGAGCTGTTGCTATACGCTGTTAGATATCCTATAAAGTCATAACACAACTATTTTATTACAAATGAGCATATCCGGTGTAAAAATTTCTGGCAGAAAGAAATTGGAAGAAAAAACAGACATTAATTAAACTAAAAGAAATATAGAAAAAGTATTTTTGCCATTCTGGTTTGTTTGATTTATGCCTAAATTTGAGAGGAATTTAAAGTAACTATTAAAGTACATTTATATGTAGGCTTCACAGGTGTGGCAATGCCTAGTTATGATAGATTCAGTAAAGTAATATTGCTGTAAAATAGACCCGAAACTTAAAACAACATGACATTCACATGTATATTTTTCATGTAAAGTATTTAAATATTTTCTGGTTAAAGACAGTCAACTTAAGAGGCTGGGGTTGTGGCTCAGCGGCAAGAGCACTCTTTTTTAGCACATGCGAGGCCCTGGGTTCGATCCTCAGCACCACATACACATAAATAAAATAAAGCTATTGTGTCCAACTACAACAACAACAACAACAACAAAAAAAAAAGCCGGGCGCGGTGGCGCAAGCCTGTAATCCCAGCACTTTGGGAGGCTGAGGCAGGAGGATCGCGAGTTCAAAGCCAGCCTCAGCAATGGCGAGGCACTTAGCAACTCAGTGAGACCCTGTCTCTAAATAAAATACAAAAAAGGTCTGGGGATGTGACCCAGTGGTCGAGTGCCCCTGAGTTCAATCCCCGGTACCACGTAAAAAAAAAAAAAAAAAAAAAAAAAAAAAAGAAGAAGAAGAAGAAGAAAAAAGAAAAAAAAAGTCAGTTAACTTAAGAAAAAAATGCTCTAAATGGAAAGAATTCTATATGAGATCTACAAATAAAAAATTTATTTATAGAACTTTCTAAAATCAAAATATAATGCAAAGATAAGAAACCTGATCTAGTTCTTTATATTGAAAACAACAAGGATCTCTTAAAATACTGATTTTCTCTTAGCAAAGTTCACAAATTGACTCAAAGAACAAAGATGTTATGTTTTATCAAAATAATGTCCCATGTTTTCTGCTGGTGTTATTGAGCGGCCCGAGGAGGAAGAGGCTAGGCTCCAGTGCTCTCAGCTCCAGGAACATGCAGAGCCAAATTAGTAGAAAAATAGGTTTTATTCAAGGCCAGCTTTCACAGAAGACAGAAGAAACTTAACTGTTTCTGAAGTTTCATCTTCAAAACCCCTGAAATTGAGCAGATCTTTTAAAGGTGAAGAGTCAGGGCAGTGAGACAGAGGTGGGAAATTTACTTATGCAAAGTTAATTAGCTTGAAGGGGCAGGGGAAACCTGGAACAGGATGGGCCTAAGAGTCCCCTAAGATAGAGATTTGAGGTGGAAAAGAAGCCCTTCTATCTCTTCTTCAGGGCTGCTATGAATAGACTTATTTCCTTCCACTAACTTCTAATCTCCGGTGGAATCTTCAGCTGAGCAGCAATCTATGTATAAACATTGAATTCCAGTAAGTTTGATACACACACACCTATATATAGGTGAGATATACATGTATATAACAATAAAGGACATCGATATCTATAAATTAATATGTAATATGAATATTGATATTAATATCCTATATCATTCAGAGTAATGGCCAATGTCTTTCTGGGTCAAGAAGCTTCCCAAATTTGATGTCTTGAGGAGAGAAGATTATCGTTCTCTCACATTATTCCACAAGGAGTAGACCAGGTTGGCGGCACAGCTCTTCTTCATGAGTTAGTTACTCAGGAACCCAGATTCCTTCAATTTCATCACCTTATCCTTTGGTGAGATGTCCTCATCTGTGTGGACAAACCTGGGTCACAGACACATGTATACATGTATATTCACATGCATGACCATGTGTCTACATGGGAAAGAAGAAAAGGAACACCAGGCAGTCAGTTTGTCCTTTGGGTTGAAATGACTTAGAAGTTCAACTATTCTACTTATGGCTCATCAGCCAGAATTTAGCAGAAGAGCCACATCCAGCTGCTTAAGAGGCTGGGCAATATGTGTTTTTTTGCTTGGCAACCAGCATAAACTCTTCTACTATGGAAGAACAATATAGGTCACAGTTGATAATGAATAGTATACACAAAGAGGGTAAGTATAAATATAAAAAGTTTGCATTTTCTCAGGTGCCAAACAGGGAAAGAATTTACACATACGCATAAGGGGAAGAAATACACACACACACACACACACACACACACACACAGAGTCTTTATTAGAGCATTCCCCTCAGGAAACGTAATTGTAAATCCTTTTTCTGTCCCTTTGAGATATATGTAAAAAATTTTTTAAAGCTAAATAAGAGGGGCTGGGATTGTGGCTCAGCGGGTAGAGCGCTTGCCTAGCACGAGCGCGGCCCGGGTTCGATTCTCAGCATCACATAAAAATAAACACATTGTGTACAACTAAAGCAAATAAATAAATATTTAAAAAAAGCTAAATAAGATGTATGTCAGCCTTACATTCTAGGAATGTCATTGAATTATGAATATTGAAGTATAACAGGGACTTAGAAAGGCTGCCTTTGACTAAAAGGCGTGGCTTTTAGGCCTGAAGATGCCCAATGGATAACTAAAAGCAGGATAAAGCTTGTCATCTCTGCCTTTGTTTTTTGTCTGTCTCCTTCATTATCCCAGACTTTGTGACCTGATCAGCTCTGCACGTAGCATGTTAATCATTTAAGGAGTGTTATTCTAAAAACCAGTAATACAAGGTTTATTAGTCCTAAATTTACCTAACCTTCTCATTCCCTTTCAAAATTTTCAGGAACATTTAACTCAGCTTTTATAACATCCTGTTTCAGACCCCTGGAGTGGGCCTAGAAGGCTCCAGTCTTTGCCCCACACCTTCCTGGGACAGCAGATACATCACCCCAGGATGAGACTCCCCTCCAAGCAGGGGAGTCCTCTAGTGGGAACTGAATTGCTCCCTTCCAGGATCACAGGTTTGCTAGATAAACATCCTAAGCAACAGGTGGGTTCAATCTCCAGTGTGTAAACAAAATAAAATACCCCAAATTTCAACAAATTTAGTTTAAAGATGAAATTGACTCTTATTAGCAATTCATGAATTAGACAGCATCTGTTTATAAATAGAAGGATCTCTGTTGGGCAAGACAGAACAGTTGGTTTCTGTATGGTAGCTTGAGAAGGGACAAGGAAACAGAATAATGCAAAAAAGAAGATTGATTAACATTAGGTTATTTCAGGTTACTGTCCTTTGAAGACTGTTAAAGCAGAGGGAACTTCCTTATCATACTGGTTCCCGTTGACTAAGTCCTTTCCAATTGGTTGTTGTGAATGTCTTGTTTTCAGGTCAAAGTGATTTGTTTGAGGGATTTTCTTGCCTCCGACAATTTCAGTTTTGTTACATAGCATGAGTGACTCCATTTTGGTTTGATCTGCTGGAGTCTAGGCATGAACTCAGTACAAAACAGTTGTCTCCAACTTAACAACCTCCTTGAAAAACTCAACACATGCCCTATTTTGCTCTTTGTGCTGCCAACCAGAAATGATACATCATGGATCTGCAGAATTGTTCTTTAAGCAATCAGTGCTCTTCGTTATGGAAAGCTTATTGTCATTTTTCACCAATCACATGGGGCACACCATGTGTAACAGATAATACATTGTCTGAAAGGATTATCATGAAAGCCTTTTGGGGATTGACAGGGAAATTTTATTTAAGGAAAGTCATTCATTCATTCATTCATTCCTTGGATATCAGGAGACCTACTCTTTGTCAGGAACCACTTTTGTGGGATCCACAGGGGAGAATAAAGTATAACTTTTTGCCTTCCAGGAGTTCACATTTTTGTGATTTCCAGTATAAGTACACAAAGAAATATTGGCTTTAATATATGATTTTAGCTTGGAAAACAGGAAAGTCTAAGAGGAAAGAAGACTTGAATCCTGAATGTAGGTGGGCAGGGTGAGGAGAGTGTGGGAGGCTGAGGGCCATTGATAGAGCACAAGGAGCTGAGCATTCAATGCAGGTCTTACATTTGGGAACACCAGTCCCTACAAGAAACTCATGAATATCCTCTATGGCAGCATGTGTTCATTTCAGTATTAGAAAGATTTTGAACAATTAGTTAATCATATAAAAGAATGAAAGGAAAAGGAGCTATGTGTTTTCCCCCTGTTGCTATGCATTCCAATGTTTGTTAAATTGAATATTTGAATAAAATAAGCCCCAAAGAACCTAAGCTTATCTTGTACAATCAAGGCATAATGTGCAAAATGATTTGCCCTTAGCAGAAAACCAATTTTCTCCCAAACACAAAAGACATGCTGAATTAAATGAGATCAACAAAAGGGTCTCAAGGAAATGGAGAATATTTTTTTATGATTTGTTTTACACATAGTGAAGTTTACTTCTACAAGCCAAACAATTTAAATTAGTTTTAAAGACTCTTGTCCTGAGTCATGCAGTACATCTTCAAATAAAGGGCTCTTCTTGAAGAAATCATGTGTAACAAAATTACATATTCATATTCAAGTGAGTCTTGGTGCATAGCAGGAAGTGAGATGAATACAAATCTAAATAATTCATGGTTAGGACCTAATACCAAAGGAGGGAGTCAGGGATTTCAAGGTGAAACTTATCAGGAAGTTGTAGCATCAATTTGTTTAATAAATCTGTAATTTAATAACATTAGATACAGGAAAGCCTTCAAGTAAGCAGACATCTTTTTGCAAGCTGTTAATCTACAGGAAAGATTTGCTAATATCCTTTTGGATTTACTTACTTCTTTCCTCTGCTAAAGAGATGATAAATGTGAACCTTAAGAATAAATCACAGCTGGATGTGGTGGTGCACACCTGTAATCCCAGCTACCTGAGAGGCAGAGGCAGGAGGATTGCAGGTTTCTGGCCAATTTTGGCAATTTAATGAGATCATATCAAAATAAATATAAATAAGGGCTAGGGATGTGGCTCAGTGGTAGAGTGTCACTGGATTCAATCCTCAGGACACAAAAATAAATAAAATAGAAATGTTGGGGATGTAGCTCAGAGGTAGAGTACTTACCTGGTGTGTGCAGGGCCCTACGTTCAATACCAAGTAATGGGGGGGAAAAAGTCCCATGTATGGGATAAGTACAGTTTGTTGCTTCTTTACCCCAAAAGCTTAAGCCCAGTGTCCTTGACCTTCCCTAAGGTGAAGTACAACATGAATAGCAGGTGGTCAGTTAGAATCAAGGGCAGAAACAATGAGTGTGTGTTAGTTGGGAATTGTTTGGGGATAAGCAACAGAAGCTCATTAGAATTAGCTCAGGTCCAAAAGGGTTAGGGTTCACCATGCAGTCTCTCAGACATTGCATGAGAGGGAACCCAGTAAGACTGGCTGGGGGTTCAGCTGCTCCATTCACATGGTCCATGTGTTGTGTTGCTTTTCTTTCACCCAGCGTCTGCTGCATTCTGCTGATTTTCTTTTCTTTTGTGAGGTGTCAGGGATCAAACCCAACACCTCTCACATGCTCTACAACCCCAGCCCTGCTGATTATTTTTTTAAAAATAGCATTTTTATAACCAAATTAGTAGGTTTCTTTCATACTCGATACTGTTTTCAAATGACCAAATAGTTCTGGGAAGAGGCAGAACATTTCATTCAATGGCCACTGAATGCAGAAAGGGAGCTCGTGCTCTAAAGGCACCTTTTCCCCAGCAGGTCTGGTGTCTGGATTTTTACTGGCATGGGGTGATGAGGGACTGTGGTATACATGGTATCCTCAGAGCTTTTCACATTAAGGGAGGAGATTTCCATGAATCAGGTGCCACCTCTTTTCTTCCCTACTTTGGGCTAGTTGGATCTGTCATGGTACCAATGGGTGTGGTTTTCAACATTACAATGAGATTATAAAGGTCCTCTGGAGTATCAACATGGTGTCAAAGCAGAATGAACTGGTCTGGAGTCCTACATGGTGGTTGGGTGTATGTAATAACTCAGTGGTCAGTAGTTAAAAGAATGCAGTTATTGACATCAACTTTAACTTCTGCAAGCAAGAGACATCTTTAAGCAAATAAAATTATAAGACTACAGGCTATCTGTAATTTCAGGGTTCAGTCTGGTGACAATTTTATTAAGTTTCATTCACATAACAATGTGCCTACCCTTTTAAAGGATACAATTCATTGGTTTTTAATGTACTAATAGAATAATGCATAGAGGAAGGGGAAGGAAACATGGGGAAGACGAACCCTTCCAGGGTATACCACCAGTGACCCACCTCCTCCAGTCACACTTCAACTGCCTACGGTTACCACCCAGTTAGTCCATTCAAATTAGGATGGATGGACTAGATTACATATTCCACAATCTGATCACTTCACTGCATTAACACAGGTGCTTCTGGGGGACACCTCATATCCAACCTGTAACACATTCCTACCAGCATGTATGAAGGTTTTGATTTTTCCATATCCATGGCAGCAACTCTTGTTACTGTCTATTTTACTATAGGGATTTCATTGTGGTTTTGATTTGCATTACTAGTGATTTTGAGCATCTTTTTATGTGCTTAAAGGACATTTGTATATGTCCACCTCTGGAGAAATATCTATTCAGTTTCTTTGTCCTTTTTTTTTCTTTTTTTTTTTTTTTTTTGGTAACCGGGATTGAACCCAGGGGTACTTAACTACTGAGTACATCCCCAGCCTTTTTATTTTTTTTGTTTGAAACAAGGTCTCACAAAGTCCTAAGTGCCTCATTAAGTTGCTGAGGTTTGGTATCAAACTTGCAATCTTCCTGCTTCAGCCTCCCGAGTTGCTGGGATTACAGGCATGCACCACTGAGCCTGGCTCTTTGTCCATCTTTTTTTTTTTTTTTTTTTTTTTGTACCAGGGATTGAACTCAGGGGCACTCAACCACTGGGCCACATCCCCAGCCCTTTTCTTGTATTTTATTTAGAGATAGGGTCTCAGTGAGTTGCTAAGTGCCTTGCCATTGCTGAGGCTGTCTTCGAACTCACAATCCTCCTGCCCTTTGTCCATTTTTTAAAAAAATATTTATTTATTTACTTTAGTTGTACACAATGCAATGCATTTATGTTTACGTGGTGATGAGGATCGAACCTGGGCCGCGCACGTGTGAGGCGAGTGCTCTGCAGCTGAGCCACAACCCCAGCCCCCTTTGTCCATTTTTAAATTGAGGTATTTGACTTCTTATTGTTAAATTGTAAAATTTCTTTATTATCTATAGACAAGCCCTTTATCGGATATTGTGATTTGCAAATATTTTCTTTTATCCCATAGTTTTTTTTTTTTTTTCATTTTTTGATGATGTTCTTTGAAGCACTAACATTTTAAATTTTGATAAAGTCCTTATTTTTTCATTTATTACTTGAGCTTTTGGTGTTATTCATAAGAAATAATTATCTAACCTAAGATTGTGAAGATTTATTCTTTGTTTTCATGTAAATGTTCAAGTATCTAAGGTTTAATTCTTATATGTAGGTCTATGATCCGTGTGTGTGTGTGTGTGTGTGTGTGTGTGTCTTGCTAAAGATTGAACCCAGGGCCTTGCACGTACTAGGTGAGCACTTTTTCACTGAACTACAACCCCAGCCCATATGATCCATTCTGAGTTTTTTACATATGGTATGAAACAGAGTTCCAACTTCATTCTTTCACATGTGAATATCCAATTGTTCCAGCACCATTTGTTGAAAAGGCTATTCTTTCTTTATCAAATGGTTTTGGCAGTCTTAAAGAAAATCCATGACCAGAAATGTGAAGGTAAATGTTTTGACTCTTAATTTTATTTTATTGTTCTATGTATCTATTCTTATGCAAATACCACCCTGTCTTGATTTCTTTTGCTTTGTACTAATTTTTTCCTCTGGTACTGAAGATTGAACCCAGCAGCCCTCTGCCACTGAGCTATATCCTCATTTTTTTATATTTTATTTTGAGATAGGGTCTTCATAGTTGCCCAGGCTGGCCTTGAAATTGTGATCCTCTTGTCTCAACCACCTGAGTTGCTGGGATTACAGGTGTATGTCACAAATCCAGCATAAATTTTGAAGTTGGGAAATATGATTCTTCCAACTTTGTTTTTTTCTAAGATTGTTTAGGCTATTCTGAATCATCTTGTCAATCTTTTGTAGGGAAGCCAAATGGGATTTTGATGAGGATTGTACTGGAGTTCTAGATCAATTTTGGAGAATATTACCATAGTCACAATATTAAGTCTTCCAACACATGAACACATAATGTCTTTTTATTTTTTTAGGTATTCTTTGATTGTTTTAGGTATTCTTTGCTGCTCCCCCCGAACACCCCAATACTGGAGATTGACCCTGGGATGCTCTATCACTGAGTTACATTGCTGGACCTTTTTATTTTGACACAAGGTTTTACTAAGTTGCTTAGCCTAGTCTGGAATTTGTGATCCTCCCTCCTCAGCTTGCCGAATAGCTGGAATTACAGGTATGCACCACCACACCTGAGTCTTCTTTGATTTCTTTCAACAATATTTTATAGTTTTCAGTGTATAAGTCTTGTACTTTTGTTAACTTTATTCCTATTTAATTTTTTAAAATAGTATTACAAATGGAACTTAATTTTCATTGTTTATGTTTGGGAATATAATTGATTTTTTAAAAAATATTGATCTTGTATCCTGCAACTTTGCTGACTTTGTGTATTAGTTCTGATCTTTTTTTTTTTTTTTTTTTGTGGAGTCCTTTATTTTCTCATCATCTGTGAATAGAGATAGTTTTGTTTTTTTTTTCCAATCTAGATGACTCTTATTTATTTTCATTGCCTAATTGTCCATCACAATACTGAATAGAAGTGGCAAGAGCAGAAACTTTGTCTTATTATTGATCTTAGGGGGAAAAAAATCCAGTGTTTTACCATTGAGGGTAATGTTGGTCATGAGATCCTGCTTTTTTTTTTTTTTTTTTTTTAATTTTTGCTTTTTGCTTTCCAGTGTATCAAACCCAGGGCCTTGTGCATGCTAGGCAGGCACTCTGCCACTGAGCTCCAGCCTTCTTTTCCTTTTTTGCTGTCTTTAAACATGAGCTCTTTCCGTGCCTTCATGATTGCAGCCCATTTTTACATATCACAGGACCACTTGTCCTGGATCAACCTCACATTTTATAAAAGGGTCCATCATACTCTGATTAATTCCCTATTTCTCCCTGATTCTGGAAAGAATAAGCTGGGCCTAGTCAGGGGGTTGGCCTCTCTTTTCTGCTATGGTATAGTTGGCTGAGGCCATGGTGGAGGGCTAGGGCATGCAGCACGTTTGTGGATGCTGAGGCCCACATCTGGGGTAAACAAGGCATCCTGGTTTGCTCAGAACCTCTCCTGGCTTATAGCACTGAAAGCCCCACACCTCCCAGAGCTCCTCAGTCCTGGAAGACCAAAGTAGTTAGTCACCCTATGCCTATTCCTCAACCACACTGATGTGTACACAGGGCTGGTTGGGTCCTTTATGAGGGGGCAATGCATTAGGAGATAATAATAGACACATTCACACAATGTTTTTGACTCTTGGAGTAAATTAGCTTGTTTGAGGAGAGGAAAGTATACTTAAAATGGCAGTTCCAGAGACATTATCAATTCCTGTTGAGTGTTCTTTGTTTAGGGCCATGAAAGAAAACAATTTTAGACTTGGCCCTTGGGAAGACCCAACCAAGAGAAGAGAAGGAAATCATCTACAAAGAAGCTAAAATTGGATGTTGAAATCTGATGACCCACCAGGCCAACCTCAGTCGTCTTGTACATTCAGAAAGGTGGTTTTGAGAATTTATGTCTGAACACTTCTCAGGCTGCTCCAGGCTCCATCATCCCTGTTGCCTGACATGTACCACTCTGTACAAAAATATTACTTGCCTGGCTCCAGAAGGTATGAATTCATAACACCTGATTGTCTCAGTACTGCTCTTCATGCTATTCCTTAATCTGGTGGTGGGAGAAAGAAAAGGTCAAATCCAAGAGTTGAGAGATTATGTCAGCTGCAAAATCATTACTCATTTGTTGGAAAACTGGATATAATTTTAGTGTATAGGAAGACTGATTTGTTAAAAAAAAATTATTAAACATCACCAGCACTTATAATGAGGGAGAATTACTAAGAAAGATGAGAACTGACATGACTAAAGTAATCAGATAATTTAAAAACCTGTAAAATTTGGAATCTCCAGAAGCAGATGCTAAGAATCCAACTGTGAGTAGTTCCTTCGCAGGTAAGCTTGGGGAGTGGAAATGTTGCTCATGTAAGGACACCAATAAAAGGCACAGCAGAGTTGTCCTTCTGGCAAATTCTGGAAGAAAAGGCAGACTGTGCACCTTGGAATTATCCCACGTGAGAAGCGGTGAAAAGAGCCAGCTGGGAGGATTTTTCACCTGTGCATGTCTGCCCTTGATTGAGGGCTGCTCCCAGGGGTCATAAACTCTCTGACACTTCCAGTCTGCCTTAAAGGAAGCCCTGAAGCAAACAGACAGGCCTCAGGCAGTTGTTGTTCAGATAAGACTCTCAGCACAGAGCCTGATCAGGGCACTAGCCAACAGCCTCCCCTGTACACACCTGTTCTGTTGTCATGTTGCCCTATTACCCACATCTCAGAGGGATGTCAGACTTCTGTCCCTAAAGGCAGATAGTTTGGGATATTACAATTTAATCACCCAGCATTCTCTGCTGTGTGCCCGGAGTGCACTCTAGCTGAAGGAAGCAGAAAGGAATTTATTATAGCCTGTTAGGTGACTCTGGAGGGTCAGAGGGTCAGACAAACCATGGGATGTCCCAGTGAGGACTCCATTGTCTCACCACAGGGCCAGGTGCCCCACTCAGAGGGCTGTCACTGGGCACTGTCCCCACCAGTGCCCCAGCAGAAAGAGCTGAACACCACCCAAACGAGAACATGCAGAGGCTGTATATTTAGAGAGCTCTACAGCAAGGAACTCAGCTGCCGTCACTTGAGTTTGGCAGAGGCTCACAGACGGGCAGGGGAGTGGGAAAGCTGTATGGTGGTCAGTAAGGATGCTTGTGTAATGCTGTTGGCATACTAGTTAAGGGATGGGGCATCCTATGGAACCAGTTGGAGAACCATCAGGGGCTTTCTTGGGTTGGTCCTGATTTGGCAGTGGAGGTAAAAATTTAGGCAGCTGGAAGTTATGGACCAAGTTCTGGCTTTTTGCAGTGCTGCAATTTGTGGTTTGTGGTTTGGTTGCCTGGTGGATGGCTGCAGAGGTGTGGGTCAATTGTTTTTGCGCATGGTCTAACCGTGGACTTTCGTATCTTCAGTCTCTCACTCCAAAGCCAGATGCCTCTGTCTTACCCTATATCACTTTCTTCTGGAGGATGGTCTCCTCTTGGCTGCAGAATCACAGTCTGAGCAGTAAGGCAGTGCCTGAATCTGCCCTGGGGGTAGAATCCCCTGGATGACATTCATCCAGGAAAGAAAGAATGTTTGAAGATGCTGGGCAACTATTCACCATCAGTGGATAGTTGATGAGAAAAATAGTGGGATGCTCTAAATTAAATTACAGAGGTGGAGAGGAGGAGAGACCTGGGTGAGAACAAAGACATTTTACATTTTTTTTTTTTTTTTTTTGAGACGTGGTCTTGCTATGTTGCTCAGGCTCTTCTTGAACTTCTGGACCCAAGAGATTATCCTAAGTCTTCCAAAAAGCCTTACCACAGACCCAGGCACCCACATCCTAGGGCCATCCCTGGACACTTGCCACTGTACCTGGTTCCACTTCACATTCTTGAACGTGTGTTAAAAACTTAACACAAATTCTATCATCACCCAATGGGCACCACCACATCCTGCTGATGAGACAGGGACAAATGACAGGTAGTCAGCATAGATAGTAAATGATTCGGTGGGAAAGATGAGGGATGATTATCAAAGAAAAGGAAATGGGTTGCTAAAACCTCTGATAACACTTCCCTGCTCAACCTGTTGCTAACACCTTGGAGAGGGGCACTTCTCAACACAATCCATTACCTCCTGGACTGCTTCTTCCTGTGGGGTTAAAAATAGAAGGGAGGCAGAGAGGAAAAATCTCGTATCTATAAAAGAGACAAGACTAAAGAGACGCCTAACATCTAAACCAAAACCCAAGGATTCTGATTTCCATGTCTCATGAGTTGCTAGGTTACGGTGATGCTGCTGGTCTAGGGACTGCTCTTTGGGGCTTTGTTAAATTTGATGTAAGGAACTATAGGGAAAGGAGTTGTAGGTGCCTTTGAATAATAGAATCCAAGTAAAGGGGGTCTTTAGGCTCACGTTTTGGCCAATCATGAGCGAAGGATACTTGTAAAGCTGAGGACTTGAGGCAGAGAGGTAAGGCTGTCATCTCCTTTGAGAGGACAGGACGGATAGACATTTGACTAAGAGAAACAAGCCGGAGTCCCATCTTGGCTATTTCTAAGCATACAGTCCGGTATTGCTAAGTACATTCACACTGCTGTGTAACCAATCTCCAGAACGTTTTTCTCTTGCCAAACAAAGTACTGTACCCATTAAAAAACTCCCTTTTCCCTCCTGCCCCAATCACTATTCTCCTTTCTGTTTCTATGAATTATACTGCACTAGATAACTCATGTGAGTGGAATGATACAGTATTTTCCTTTTTGTGACTATCTTATTTCACTTAGTAAAATGTCCTCAAAATTCATTCACATTGTAGCATTGGTCAGAAATTCCTTCTTTTTAAAGGCTGAATAAGATTCCATTGTTTGTTTCTAACACATTTTATTTATCTGTTCATCTGTGGATGGACACTTGTGCTGCTTGTACCTTTTGGCTTTTGTGAGTAGTACTGTTATGGATATGGATGTGCAAATAGAGAAAACTTTTTTTTATACCATTTTTTAAATTGATACAGTTCATGTGCATCTTTTTTTAGTATGTTTTATGTGGTGCTGGAGATGGAACCCAGTGCCTCACGCGTGGTAAGGAAGCGCTCTACCACTGAGCCACAACCCCAGCCCAGAGAGAAAATTCTTTTTAAAGGCTTAAAAGAAAAGCCTGTAATACCTGCCAGCATCTGGTCTTCCCAACCCTCATGCACACCTGACCTGAGCTAGCAGCCAGGTGGAAAACACCACTTGTGGCCACTTTATGCCCCATGAGTATACTTCTCTTCCTTTGTTTTCTTTTCCTTCTTTCCTTTCTTCCTTCTTATTTTCAGCAATGCTGGGGTTTGAATCCAGGCCTCACACATGCTAGACAAGTGCTCTTTCCCTGAGCTACAGCCCCAGGCCCCTCATGATTCACTTCTGACTCTTGCTGTGCTGTGCTGGACAGTTGCATGAGATCATCACCCCTGCTCCCCTGGTCTTTCTTGCACAGTGCTATGGAAGCTGGTTGCAGGAGAGTTCACATCCTTGACCTTGACCATTGAGGTCCAGCTGGTGGATAGTGCCCTGGCCACTTATTTTTCCTGCAGACAACTCTGGGAAGCATTTGGCTTCTCACAGGTCCCAGCAGAACTGGGGGACCTCGATCATGCCCCGAATGTTGGGGTTTCCTCCTTCCCTCACTCACTCTTTCTACTCCCTCACTTCACTTCTGGAATCGCCTCCAAGTAAACCACCTTCATCCGTATCCTGTCAGGGACCCATACAAGTACCAAGGGTAGACCTTGCCTCTGACCACATGATTTGCAGCTCTCCTGTCTGTGTCCTGTTGAAGGGGCACAAATCATCAGGGGCTAAAATGTTGCCACCCCCCACCCCACCTTTTGTCCTTGCCCTAAAGAATCCTGAAGCTCTTGTCAGTACCCCAAAGACAGGGTTTAGGACACAGGTTCCTTCCCAGTGTGGCCATTCTGGATAATAAATTTCTTTCTTACTTCAGCACTGCTTTTTGGTTAATTAGGGTCATAATAAGGACTTAAGAGCTGCTTTTGCTAAAAATTCTGACTCTCTGCTTTGGGCCCACAGATGTCTAGTGAATAAAAACAGGGAAATGGGGCTGGAGTTGTGGCTCAGTGGTACGAGCACTTGTCTAGCATGTGTGAGGCCCTGGGTTCAATTCTCAGCACCACATATAAATAAATGAATAAAATCAAGGTCCATCAACATCTAAAAATATATTTAAAAAAAAAAAAAAACAGGGAAAAACCTTGGATTATCTGCCTCAATTTTGCATCTGTCTCCTTTGATACTTTGAACCTTGGGTGAAGTTAGTTATCAACTGCCAGCTTTTACAACCTCCTAGGCCAGAACACTGAGCAGGGCCTGAAAATCTCCAGTTCTTACCTTAAACCTGAAGGAACTGATGCCAAGGGTGTGGTAAGCAGGCTGTGCCCTGAGTTGTTCTGGGGATGAACAGAATAGCAGTTTTCAGGCTGTGCCTAACCCAACTCACTTCATTCTTTAACACAATAGTTTGCCACAAGTTACTCCATTTTGAGTGCAAGTGCCAGGGTAGAATGACTCTATACTCTGTATAAGGAAACAACCACCATTTGCCAGCACAGCCATAGGCACAAACTGGTAACTTATCCACACCAACTTATCAAACTAAACCAGGAGCATCTGGACACGTGGGCAACCCAAAGCATATCAGAAGCACTAGACACAGGAAGTTATCAGCTTTGCCAGATATAATCCCTCACCTAAGATTAAAAGGAGGGGTCTCCTGAGACTGGATACAGCAACACACTGACCTTGTCACCTGGTCACTCATCATGAGCCTTACCCAGGAAAATTGCCACAGTGATGAACCTCTGGTTCTCAGTCCCTGGACTTCAGCTCACTGCAGTTTCTTGCCCGTGGTGCCTTACTGACCCTTCAAGCTGACACTCTAAAACTGCCCTCGGTCTGGACACTCACCCAGACAACCCGTGGTACTTGCTGGTTAATGTCCTTGTCTGTCTACAGTGACTCTCTGCATTTGTATCTGCTCTCTGCCTTTGCTCTTGGCACAGCATCCTGTAACCCTGTGGCCACTTTAAGCCTTTTTCAGTCTTTCTGTAATCTATATGTATCTTTGTGTGAAGTATGATGTGCGACTTGAGTGTTAACAGATATTAGAAATTAAGACTGGAATGGAACAAAAGAACTTAAAATTTCCAGGCTTACAACTACACAGTGATCTGAAAGTTGTATAGCTTGTGAATTTATTGTTATGTAATAAATTCTGACATAGTGGGAAGACACAAACGTGTTTGATCTGTGTAAATGAACAGCTCCCTCATGACAATCAGGCTTCTCTGACCTGTCCTTTCCCTGAGTGTTCTCTCCTCCAGGAACAATCTGGTCTGGCTGATAAGCATCTTGTGATGCATTGAAACTAGCCCCAGGCCATAGCAACCTTCCTATCTTGTTGACAAGGCTGTGCTTGGCCAGCCCTGAGATAAAGATCAGCCAGACCACAGTTTGGCCAAGACTGCTTGACTGTGCGTACTTCTTGCCACTCCATCCCCTGTTTTATTCCTTGCACTATTTAGACAGGAAGCTTGTGTCAATGCTCCCAAGACGCTTTTCTGAAGACCTTTGTGTTCCTGATATAGCTATATTTACTCAATTCTTTTCCTTTCTTTCATAACTACTTTTTCTATTTGGTATCTGGGTTGAGTGGCCAGATCTGACTTGTCGGGGCTCCCCAAAGTCTGTCCTCCTATAGCCTAGCACTTTGGCAGCATGGTGAATGCCTGAGTCTTGTCTGTTGGGGAACCCCAGAGTCAGGCTTCTGGCCCAGAACTCTGGTGACAAAGTAAGATTCTGTAAGATGAAAAGCAAAAGGATCCACGCAGGTATCACCAGACTTGGCTACTGGAATTAATTATTGTTAAATAAAAATCCGTAGATGGCCATTGTTTGGATTGAGTTTCTGCACTAGGCCCAACATACCAAACCAGAATAGAGTCACTCATGAGATTCCACCAAGCCAAACCTTTGCTGATCTGTGAAATCAGGAGAGTGAGAGAAAATAGCCAAATCCCCAAATAAGCTAATTTTAGCCAGCATGATAAGGAAATTACCTTTAACCCTTACAAGGAAAATAACTTCTAAACAACAAATCCATTTTTTTTTTCTCCATTTCTCAGCTCTTTCCTATCAATCCAACCTCATCTGCTCAGCTGATTGGAGCTTTAATTCTTTTCTTGTGGAATTAGCTGATTGTAGATTTGCAAATGAAAACTTAAGCTCTTTAAATTTGTGATAGTTTCATCTTTTCACATTGACATCGGGGAGGTCACTTCATCCTAGTAGCATCCATTCTTTTATACCTGTGGTTCTCAAAGTGTGGCCCCTGGATCAGACCATCAGAAACATTAGAAATGCAAATTTCCTGACCTCAGCCCAGCCCTACTGAATCATAAATACTGGGGTTGGGCCCACTATCCTGTTTTGACAAGTCTTCCAGGTAATTCTGACAGGTACTGAAATTTCAGAATGTAAGGGAGGAATAACTTCCCCTCTATCCTGTTAGGTTCAGTGCCTGGGGACCTGCAAATTAGATTGAAAAAGACAGATCAACAAGAGATAAACCATTTACTAACCCGCACACTGCACATCCCACAGGATGTGGGAGTAACAG
The DNA here is from genome assembly GCA_025594165.1 of Tamias sibiricus. Taxonomy (NCBI): domain Eukaryota; kingdom Metazoa; phylum Chordata; class Mammalia; order Rodentia; family Sciuridae; genus Tamias; species Tamias sibiricus. The sequence goes on along the minus strand of CM046657.1, from coordinate 131,895,896 downwards.
TTGTGAGTAACTTCAAGGGGTGGTTAGAACCTGGACTTCTATAGCATTGTGGCAAAAATAAATAAGTTTGGAGAGAATTGATGAGACAAAGAAAATGAATTGTAGGTTCCAGGGGCTGCACACTTGGGAAGGGATACTAATGGAGCCAGGGTTGCTTATGTGAGACCTTCTTGGTGCTGGGTTCCATCTTTTCAATAACTGTGGAACTTCTTCAGTGTGGTAAGAACTCTCCTCAAAAAAAAGACAAGATAGCACAGCGCGGGGGCTGGGGTTGTGGCTCAGTGGTAGAGCACTCACCTAGCACATGCGTGGCCCAAAGAATAAAGGCATTGTATACAACTAAAACAAATAAATAAATATTAAAAAAAAAAAAAGATAGCACAGCATGGCCAGTATCTATGTGGGCTTGCGTGACTCTGTTGGAAAACATGGCACCTTCAGTAACCATGTATGCATGCATTTCCCAGACAAAGGAAAGGTGACCTGGCACACTTAGTGTACCTGCGCATCTCTGCGTTAACTTCCTTATGATTTATAGTATAGAATACCCATGTGAAGTGTGTTTTTTGATATAGGGGAGACAAAGGGGTAATATATATTGGGGGCAGGGGAAGAGGGGGACTAGCAGGAGCTATATAAGGCAAAGTCCTGCTACATTTTGGGTTTGGTCTATGGATGAAAATCCCCCAAGTCTGTACTGGCAAAAAATAAGCACTGCTTCCTGTTGAACACCCCATGCCCTGTCTCTCTGTGCATGAATCCTGCAAAATTTCTTGGGGGCTCTTGTCCAGGATTTGAAGGTAGTGATTTTACCTCTTTTGTTTCCAGGGTGCAGGCCCTGGGACACGGGGGGAGATGACCTCACCTGGTGCCAGTGGACCAATTGATCCATAGGGGACTAACTCTCCCAGCATGCAGGTGCAAGGACCCCAGGAGCCAAGTGTACCCAGTGGGGTGGAAGGAATCAGCTAAGGGATCTGGGCTCATTAGACAGGTAGGAACCTGGGTTCAAGAGGTAGACCTGTCCTAAGTGGAAGAAGGGGAGCCTTATCAACTCCCAGAATTGCCTAGTAGTCTTGAGACAAAACCACTACTTTAAGGTACTGGGCAGTGGGTTGCAGACTGAGCATAAGTCAATGGAGGCTGAATGAGGTAGACTAAGCTCAGAGGGAGGATGGAGTCCTGATCTGCTGGTCTGTGGCAATCCTCATACAGCTTATGGCAGTGCCAGGCTCTCCATAAGATCTCGAGCCTGGTCCAGGTTCAGGGTTTATACCAACCTGCCAATATTAAGAGGTACCTGAACCATCCCTATGAGGGGAGCAGCCTGAGACCAAGGAAACCATTATACACTCCTTTCCTTCTTTCCCTTCCTCGTGTATGTGACTGTCATCTTTTAGGGAAGGAAATGGATGGCCAACAGAGAAAGAGTGTATGGTAAAAATTTTCAAAAAATATCTTGGAGACTATGGAGTTAAGTTGACTTCTGAAAAACTCTGGACCATCTGTGAAACAGATTGGTCCTTGTTCGGAGTAGGTTGACCCACCAAAGTCCCTAGAAAAGAGCTAGTTAGCAAGGTTTTAAAGGGTCATTATAGGGGACCCCAGAAACCCTGAACAGTTTCCTTACAATGATTGCTGGCAAGACATGGTGCCCTCTTGGCCACATTGACTAAAGGCTTGTCTGGAAGGGAACTGTAAAATTATGATGGCCTGGGTGATGGCACTCTAAAAATGCTTACTGGAATCCAAGAAGCCCATTTTATCTGGGGATCCAGAGAGGATTCTCCCACCTGTGCACCCCTGTCTTCCCTGCTGCCACCTGCACTCCCTGCACTTACTGCAGCTGAAATCCCACCAGAAGCTGCTCACACCCCTGAGGCCACTTCTCCCATGGAGCCACCCAAAGCACCTCTGATCACAGCCACCCTGGAGCCGCCAGGTTTAACCCTTTTATACTCTGTCTGGGAAGCACCAGAAGGACCCCGCTGGCAGCCTCCCTCTCAATAAATGTTGAGATGACTGAAGTTGCCACTGAGAGAAACCTGGGGGCCCATCTACTATGATGAAGATGGTCAGGTGTGAGACGGACAATGTACCTTCATATATCAGCCTTTTGCTACCTTTGATCTTCTGAATTGGAGAAACCACACCCCCTCCTTCACCAATAAGCCTCAGGCTATGATTGATTTAATGCAATCCATCATTCAGACCCACAAGCCCACTTGGACTGATTGCCACCAGATACTTCTGACTTTTTAACACTGAAGAATGCCTCTGAATTACCCAAGCCATGTTAAAGTGGTTGGAGGAACATGCCCCAGCAGGAACCATGAATGCCCAGGCTTATGTCTAGAGCTAATTCCCAGAGAAGTATCCCCAGTGGGACTGTAACGATAACCAGGGATTTCAGATGCTTGAGCATCATGCAGAGGTGCTGTTGGGTGGCATGAAAGAAGGAGGGAGGAAGGCTATGAACATGAGCAAGACCTCAGAGATGCTCCAGGAACCTGAAGAGAGCCAAGTCAATTCTATGAGAGGCTATGAAAAGTGTTCTGTTTTTTTTTTTTTTGTTGTTTTGTTTTTTTTTGGTACTGGGGATTGAACTCAGTGGCACTCGACTACTGGGTCACATCCCCAGCCCTTTTTTTGTATTTTATTAGAGACAGGGTCTCACTGAGTTGCTAAGTGCCTCGCCATTGCTGAGGCTGGCTTTGAACTCGTGATCCTCCTGCCTCAGCCTCCCAAAGTGCTGGGATTACAGGCGTGCGCCACCGCGCCCGGCAGTGTTCTGTTTTTATACCCTTTTAGACCAGAAGCAGCTGAAAATCAGTGAATGGTTAATGCAGTCATTCAGGGCCAGGGAGACACTGCATAAACTGCAGAATCTGGAGGGCTTTGCTGGAATGAACGCAAGCCAACTATTGGAAGTCAAGATGAAAGTATTCATCAACTGAAAGCAAGAGGCACGGTGTGAGGCAGATCAGAGAATGAAGAGGAAGGTAGAACTGCTTATGCCACCCTAGTGGAACCGTTGGGACACCCCTGGAGAGGTGTCCTGTTGGGCTGGAGCTGAGGTCAAAGAAGGAGCCACCAAGAAGGACAACCTCCCCCATAGGTGAATTAAGATGGAATCAGTGTGCTCGCTGCCATCAAGAAGGTCACTGGAGGGCTGGGGTTGTAGCTCAGTGGTAAAGCACTTGCTTAGCATGGGTGAAGCCCTGGGTTCAATTCTCAGCACCACGTAAAATAATAATAATAAATAAGTAAAATAAAGGTTAAATTCTAAAAATTCAAGTGCCCCCAAGAATCATAGAATTATTACCCAGTGTCTGGGTGAAGGGGGAGAGGCTGAGTGATTCAAGGATGATACCAACCACTGAAGCAACCATATGAAGTCCCTGAGGATGATTTTGTTGGATTGGCCACCATGGGAAACTATGAGAAAGGCTAGGACAGATGGGGCTCCATTTTGTTAGGCCCCCAGGAGCCTATGGTCTGAATGACTGTTGGGGAGCCAGCCATGAGCTTCACGGTTGATACTGGTGCAGAACATTCTGTGGTGACCCAACCTGTGGGCCCCCTCTCACAGACACAAGCCACTAGGGTGGGAGCCACAGGTAGCTGAGCTTGTTGTCCCTTCTCATTGCCTGCACAATGCAACCCATAAACTATTCATGAATTCCTGTACTTCACTGACTACCCTGTGGCTTTAATGGGTCAGTACCTATTAGGAAAACTGTAGGCCCAAATAATTTTCAATTCTCACAGCCAAGCTACCCTGACTCCAGGAAAGCCAGCAACAAAAATCCTGACTCCTACTGAACCCACGGAGAAGAGTGGTGTCTCTACCATTTCATAAAAAGGCCACAACAGGAACCTGAGTTTCTTTCAAGGTGTCTGGGGTGTGAGCTAAAGACAATCCTCCTGGACTGGCCTGAAACATACCCTAATAGTAGTAGAACTAAAGCCAGGGGCTGGGCCTACCCACCAAGAACAATATTTCATTCTTTTCAAGGGACAGATTGGGATCTAGAGGCACATGGAGAGATTTCTAAATTATGGAATCCTCCAACCCTGCCAGTTGGTCTGAAACACACCTGTCCTGCCAGTCCAGAAGCTGGGACTCACAGGCTATCAGCCGGCTCAGAACTTGTAACTTGTAACCAAGTCACCATTATCTTCCACCTCTATACTTTCCTGGGCCTCCTCCCACTGAAGCTGCCTTCTTCACATGTCTGGACCCCAAGGATGCCTTCTTCTGTATCCACCTAGCCTCTCAGAGTCAACCAGTCTTCTCCTTCCAATGGGAAAATCCTGAGAATGGGGTCAAAGGCCAGCTGACATGGACTAGACTGCCTCCTTCAAGGATTTAAAAATTCTCCAACCATTTTTGGCACCATGTTAGCCTCTGATTTAAGAGACTTCCCAAGGGACAAACATAGCTGTACATTGCTCCAGTGTGTGGATGACTTACTGCTGGCTAGACAGATACAGAGGATTGTATGGAAGGGACACAAAAACTCCTCACCCTCCAATGGAAAGCTAGCTACAAGGTTTCAAGGAAAAAGGCCTAAATCTGTCAAAGAAAAGTCTTGGTTTTCACCTCTCCCAAGGACAATGTCAACTCACCCCAGAGAGAAAATAGACTGCCTGTTCAATCCCAATTCCATCAACCTAATGCCAATTTTAGGAGTTCCTCAGGGCTGCAGGCTTATGTGGAATCTGAATACCTAACTTCTCTATCTTAGCAAAACCCCTTTATGAGGCCACAAATGGTGGGACAAGAACCTTTGTTATGAGAACAAGCCCAACAAAAGGCCTTTGAGGAAATTGAGCAAGCTCTCACCCATGTGCCTGGCTTGGGACTCCCAGATATGTCCAAGCCTTTCTTTTTGTATGTACATAAGTTTGTTGGCATTGCAGTGGGAGTCTTGACCCGAATTTTGGGGTCATGACATCGTCCAGTGGCATACCTCTCCAAGCAACTTGACTCTGTCACTCGAGGCTGGCCACTGTGTCTATGAGCACTTGCTGCCAAGGCCCTCTTGGCAACAGAGGCTGACAAACTCACTATGGCACAAGAAGTAACTGTCCGAGTGCCACACTCAGTACTGACATTAATGGAGTATAAGGGACAATACTGACTAACTAATACCTGGATGTTCAAATATCAGGGAATGCTGTGTGAGAATCCACACATCCACCTAAAATTAGTGAGGACTTTAAACCCTGCAATCCTGTTGCCTGTCGGGCCAGGTCCACCAGATCATGACTGTTTCGATGTCATGGATGACATATTTTCCAGCAGGCCAGAATTAACTGATCAGCCTCTCAAATATCCTGATGCTGAGTACTTCGCTGATGGTAGCAGTTTTGAGGAAGAGGGAGAACGCCATGCTGGGTCCTCTGTGGTGGCCCTAAATCCCACCATTGAGGTGAAACCTTTACAAAAAGGAACTTCAGCACAAAAGGTTGAACTCATCACACTAACCCAAGCCCTTCAGCAGGCAGCAGGGATACGAGTTAACATATACACAGACTCTAAATATGCCTTCATCACCCTCCATGCACATGGAGCTTTATATAAAGAAAAGGGCCTAATCAACTTAGAAAGGAAAAACACGAAGTATGGCAAAGAAATCATTGAACTCTTAAATACTGTATGGGCTACTAAAAAGGTGGCAGTCATACGTGTCCAGGACATCAAAGGGGGTATGCCACAATCATTTGAGGAAATGGTAAAGCAGGTCAAGAGGCAGTTTGCAGCCTCTAAGGAGGCAACAGAACAAATGGCCCTCACTCTCACCCTGTTCCCTAGTCCATCGACAGACGGAATGGAATCCCAATTACTCACAACCTGAGAAACCCTTGTTTAAAACTGAAAATGGAAGTTACCTCCCAGGTGGATGGTGATTTGAAGATGTCCAAATAGCAATTCATGAGGCTCTAGCCCGAGCCTTTGTCAAGAAGTTTCACCAGGAGACCCACATTGGCTGGATGGCTCTCGAGGCCACATTGAGATAACATTTCTACATTCCCCAGCCCTCCAGCATAGCCTGAGTGGTATGTGAACAGTGTGAAACATGTGCCCAGAAGAACCTGCATCAGGGACCTCAGGCCTCCCCTGGGGCACAAAATGTCAGAGAGGCCCCATTTGAACATAAAATTGTGGACTTTGCTGGGCTCCCCCAGGGCTTGGGGCTATAAATATTTGCTGGTCTTTGTGCGTACTTTTTCAGGCTGGATAGAGGCCTTCCCTACTCACACAGAGAAGGCCCATGAAGTGGCCCAATGTCTCCCAAAGGAAATCATTCCCCAATTTGGAATCCCAGTGGTACAATTGGTGGCAAAGGGGTTGAAGATTATCTGGAAGTTACATACTACATATGTCCCCAGAGCTCCAGGAAGGTGGAGTGAATGAATCAAACTCTAAAGTTACAACTAAGCAAACTGTGTCAGGAAACCCACCTGCACTGGGACCAGGTGTTAACAATTAGGTCTAGCCCTACTGGACAGACAGGGTTCTCCCCTTAGGAGATTCCCATGGATGTCCTCCTCCCATTATAAGGGGTATACAAGGAGATCTAAAGGCATTGGGCAACATTAAACTGAGACAGCTGGTGCAGGCTCTTGGCTGAACCCTGGTCACTATACACCCTGGTCACTATACACTATACACCCATGTGCCTGACCACTGATGCCCACCCCTTTAAACCAAGAGATGCTGTTTGGATTAAAGAATGGAATGTCCAACCCCTAAAGCCTCTTGGAGAGGTCCATTCACTGTCATTTTATTCACTCTTACTGCAGTGAAGGTGGCCAAAGTGGCCCCCTGAATTCATCACAGCAGAGTGAAACTGGCTTCTCATGACTGGGAGTGTGTTCCCAGCTGCACCGTGCAAGTTGACCATCTGAAACAAGTGAGCTGCACCTCGAGAGAGCCCCAAGGACAATGGCCCTGCTTTATTCACCCCAGAAGATGACTAATCTATGCACTGCAGAAGTTTGAGGAGTTGACCACCTGACAGGATAAATGGATTATTTTTATGCCCTACATTAGTCTTTCCACTGTAATGCTTTGGCATTGCAGGTATAACAAGACTGCCCATTCTATCTGCCAACAGGAGAATCAGTATACTTGTTTCAACCACAGTATTCCCCAACTGAATTATTATTCTTATGCCCTACATTAGTCTTTCCACTGCAATGCTTTGGCACTGACACCCCTTACCCCTCTCTGTTGTTGCAGTCTTTGCCTTAATCTTCACTGTAGGATTAGCAGTACTCTGGCTGTCTGGCACTGCCCAACTGAAGAATGGCTGGAAGTGCAAAGCTAGTGGGAAGGTGATCTGAAATAGGGCCCATTAATTTACGAAGTTCAGCTTCCTGATCTAAAGCAGCCAGGGTCAATATGTTTTGATGCATGTGGGGTTATAAGTGAGACTTGGGCACTTGCTGTAACCTGCTGTATGTCCACCACATCATGTGGAGAGTTACCTGGGGAAAGTAGGTACAGGATCAATGACAAGTATATATGTGAACAGCCTGCAAATGGTATGTGGTCCATGTGTACTGATTAGTTTTTGTGCCTCTTGGAGTTGTATTACATGGGCCACTTGGAAGAGTGAGAATAAAACTACTACACTTCAAAAGGGTATCACTACACCCGACTGTAAACTGAGAGCCTGTAACCATGTTAATTCCATTATTCTTGACCCTGAAGACTCAGGATGGAAAATAGGCCACTGAATTGGCACAGATATAGCTGGAAAAGGGTCACATCTTCACTTAAGGTCTTTCAGTCCTTTTATGAGAAAATGGAGAAAAGCCCACCTCCTAGCTCCAGCACATCCAGAAACCTATTCCTAACCTTGGTATATTTCAACCTCTGAACATCTCTTCTTGCTGTGTGTGTGGAGAAAACAATATGAGGGATCAGTGGCCATGGGAGGCTAACAAGCTAGACCCCATAAGCCCTATAGAGGAACTACATCTTCCTGTTCAACTATTGTTGTTTGGCTCCTCAAAACCTCAATTATTGGAAAATACTGTCTTGCCTGAGAGGGAAAATAGTTTAACATCTCAGTTGGGATTCTAACATGTCTGGGCCAAAAATTCTATAATGTAATTACCCAGGAAAACCAGTGGTGGTGATCCTTAAATCACACAGAACTCAATCCTTACCCCTTGTCAAATTTCTTTAACCTCAAACAGGCCTGAGTTAACGCTTCCATAGAAATCAAATGGCAAACCCCAGTGGATATGTGGAAGGGCTACCTATGCTAAACTGTCCTGATTCTGGTCCAGATCTTGTGTACTGGGGACAATTTGCCTCTCTTCTTTCCTCCTTCCGTAAGCCAGAGGGGAACAATTGGGAGTCCCAGTATACGAAGTCTGAGGGGCCCAGAGAGTGGCATGCCATGGCAATTTGTGACTGTAAAGATGAAAAATGACCACTATTATGGTCCAGCCACCAGGGCAGAGGATGGATCCTGGGGGTGCCGAACTCCCATCTACATTAGGCTATAGGCTGTTGTTAAAATTAAAATGAATGCGACTGCACAAGCCCTCAACTTATTGGCCAAAGTACTCAAATACACAATGCTATCTATCGAAACCTCTTGGCTTTAGACTATTTGCTTGCTTCTGAAGGCAGGGTATGTGGGAAATTCAACCTAAGCAACTGTTGCTTACAGATTGATGATGATCCCATTCCAGACCTGGAAAGGCTGTAACCTTAGGGAATTATTTGAAGGATGTTTTCCAACTTTTGGGGGATTAAAAATTCTCTGAAGTTTGTGGGTTTAATGCTGAGGGCCTGTCTACTCCTACCTTACCCATTACCACCCAGGTCATAAGATCCCTAAAGATATCTGCACACATCATGATGCTATGGAAATATAAGTTTTTAATTCAGGATGGTGCTCTTCGATCCTGAAAGGATTGAGAATGAAAGGGGGGAATGTGGTAGGCGCCCTCTTCAAACAAAGACATGACAGCGCAGCGAGGGCAGTATCTGTGCATGCATGTGCAACTCCTTCAGACAACATGGTGCCTTCAGTAACCACATATGCATGCGTTTCCCAGACAAAAGAAAGGTGACCTGGCACACTCAACATGCACTCAGGGCTCTCGCGTGACCCTGCCAACCCCACTGTGCAGCTCTGTCGTAACTTTCTTATGAGTTTATAGTATAGAACACCCACATGAAATGTATTTTTCCATACAGGAGAGACAAAGGGGCTAATATGCAACAGGGATGGGTGGGAAGAGAAACAGGAGAGAGGCTAAATAAGGTGAAGCTCAGCTGCTTTGGGGGCTCGGCCTTTGGATGAGAACCCACCGAATCTGTGCTGGTACAAAATAAACACTGCTTCCTGTTGAACAGTCCCTGTCTCTGTGTGCAAATCCCACACTTCCAGGAGAAGGCATTTATGGCAGCCCTCATTTCTCAGAAGTTTCTGCTTTTGGTCAGATAAAGGAAGCTCTGGGGAGGCTTCTTTTTGCATCTGTTTTTTATCTCATTTGTCTTGAGCTCAAAAAATCCTTAGGCCAATGTGACACATTTTTGGATGGGCATACTCTGTTTCCCTATAAGAACTACTGCTTTATATTTGTAACTCATTTGGGAAGAAATTTACATTTCCTTACATTGACCCACATGGTCTGCCTGGGGGTGGGGAGCTCAGCTCCTCTCTACTCTCTGGCCATGCAGCTCACTCACTACCCTTCCAGGATGCTTACACCTGGGAATGAAAGAGTATGAGCCCCTAATTTATGGTAAAACCCTACCCTCCTAAGAACAGAAGGAGCCTGTAAAGAGTAAAGCACTTGCTGTCTAGACGTAAAGCTAAAGCTAAAGCCTTGGTGAAGTCATATTCTTTCCTTTCAGTTATTGTTTAGTAGCTTTCACCTACTGTTGTTAAACTCTAATTTTTACTTTTTCATCACACAATTTACATAACCTCCTAGATGATCAGTCTCTTCAGGTATTTATGAATTGTTATTTAGAAAATTTATAAAACAATAATGTAAAAATTGATAAGAGTCCTGGAACTTTTTTTGTTGTTTTAATTGATTCAGCAGTGAGTATTGAAAAAACTTCCATAAAGACATACTGGAATCTGTAGGGGATGAAAAATACTTTGCATCATTCTCTTAGGTTCAGTGCAGGGAATCTGCAAATTAACTGACAAAAGACACATTGAGAGAGAGAGAGAGAGAGAGAGAGAGAGAGAAGGTTTATTTCATAAGTACATGGATCCTCACAGTAAAGATGTTGAAACTCCCCAAAGCATTTATACCTGGAAATTTATATATCATTTTAATAAAAAATGACAAAATGTGGAGAAGTGACAAGACAAAGGAAATGGTGTTTCAGCTTCTGAGAGTAATAAATTATGGACAGGTAAATATATCAGGGAAAAAAATAGAAGACAGGAGCTATTTAGCAATGTTTTTTATACAAACAGGCAATGCCACTTCTACAATAAAGTCTTCTGGTACAGGAGGGAGAGCGAGGAAGAATGCCTTCACAAAGGAAAATTGAGCCCTGCTTTTGGCCAAAATGGAGAACGGCAGAGAATTCCTCCTGCAATCTGCTGTTTCTCAACTACCTTCAGCTCAAAATAAGTCTTTTGCCCAGGTGGCATGTTTTGGCGTGATACTCTGATCCTGAGTCAAAGGCTATTTAATCATCCATTTGTCATGGGGTTAGAATCTTTCACTGTTCTCTTTCTACTGAAGAATAATATGTTTAAAAGTGTCCTCTTTCTAAAAACCCTAACACCAGTCTAATAATAAAATAGCGGACAAACCCTGATTGGGGTGTCTCTTATAGTATCCTGCACTATCCTTAACCCTCAAGATGGTCAAGGTCATAAAAATAAGTAAAGACTGAGGAATAGGACACAGGGGTCTAAGTAGACTCAAGCACTAAATGGAGAAAAAGAATATCAATGGAAAACCTGGTGAATGTGAATGAAGCAGGAGTTCATTTGTTAGCAATGTACCAATGTTAGTTTATTAGTTAGTTTGGACAAGTGTGCCATGGTAATGTAACATGATAATGTTAGGGAAAGTGAAAGTGGTAAGATGTATACAAGAACATTGTGCTATCTTTTTAAAAAATATTTATTTATTTGCTTTAGTTGTACACAATGTGTTTTTGTGTTTATGTGGTGCTGAGGATTGAACTCGGGCCGCGCACATGCTAGGTAAGCACTCTACCGCTAAGCCACAACCCCAGCCCACATTGTGCTATCTTAAATGATTCTTCTATAAATCTACAGTTTTTCATAGAGGAGAAGTTCACTCTTAAAGCACTATGGAAAAATTATCCTCTAGTGACTACAATAGAACTATGGTTCGTAAGCATTGATCATTTACATATAATCATGACTTTTCTTTTTGCTGTGTATTCCAAACATGTATTAATTTTTTTCTCCAAATTGAATATTTAAAGAGTGTAAGCTGGGGTAGAGGTGTAGCTCAGGGGTAGATCCCTTACCTGGCATATGCAAGGGCCAGCACTGAAAAAAATAAACAATAAAAAGATATTGTAGGGCTGGGGTTGTGGCTCAGCGGTAGAGTGCTCGCCTAGCACGTGCACGGCCGGGGTTCGATCCTCAGCACCACGTACAAATAAACACATTGTGTACAACTAAAGCAAATAAATAAATATTTAAAAAAAAGATATTGTAGGTATATACTATTGTCATGGGGTTATTTATATAACCTCAGATATAATGATATGATAAGTTTAACTTGTTATTTAAAAAACTTTTTTTTTTTGGGCTGAGTGTAGTGGTGCACACATGTAATCCCAGTGGCTTGGAGGCAGAGGCAGCAGGATTGTTATTTCAAAGCCAGCCTCAGCAACTTAGTGAGGCCCTCAGCAACCAGTGAGACCCTGTCTCTAGATAAGATATAAAATAGTGCTGGGGATATAGCTCAGTGGTTAAGTGCCCCTGGATTCAATCCCTCCCTGGTACCAAAAAAAAAAAAAAAAAAAAATATATATATATATATATATATATATATATATATAGTGTGTGTGTGTGTGTGTGTGTGTTACAGGTTATTGAATCTAGGAGTGCTCTACCACTAAGCTACATCCCCAGACATTTTTACTTTTCATTTTGAGACAGATTCTTGCTAAGTTGCTAAGTTACAGAGTCTTGCTAAATTTGAGGCTGGCATCAAATTTGTGATCCTCCTGCCTCAGCCTCCTAAGTACTTTGGTATTACAGGCATCCACCACCATGCCCAGTTAAATATTTTTTCTCAGACACACACACACACACTTTTTTAAAAATTGTTTTAGTTGTAGATGGATACAATATCTTTTTTTTTTTTTTTTTTTTTTTTGGTACTGGAGATTGAACTCAGGGGCACTCGACCACTGGATCACATCCCCAGCCTTTTTTTTTTTTTTTTTTTTGGTATTTTATTAGAGACAGGGTCCCACTGAGTTGCTAAGTGCCTCGCCATTGCTGAGGCTGGCTTTGAACTCGTGATCCTCCTGCCTTAGCCTCCCAAGTGCCGGGATTACAGGCGTGCGCCATTGCACCTGGCTCGTAGATGGATACAATATCTTTATTTTATTTATTTATTTATTTTTATGTGGTGCTGAGGATCGAACCCAGTGCTTCACACATGCAAGGCAAATACTCAACCACTGAGCTACAGCTACAGCCCCTCTCAGACACATTTTTAAAAAGTAAAATTGGACAGATAATTTTCTAAAATATACACATGATGTCATGCCTTTTGTTTGGTTTAGTTTTCCTGGAATGTGCCACAGGACCTTGGCAGATGCTGTGTGCCTGGAAAATTGTCACTTGCCCTTGATCTCTCCACTTAAACAAAACTTCTTCAGAGAAGAGCCTCTTTCTCTCTATGGCCAGCCTCTAGTAGCATTGTTCAGCTTTACCATTGCCTATTCATAACTTTATCTCACCCTTGTCCTCCTCCAAAAACAAATTTTCAGAAGCAGCAGTGGCCACTGGGAGTTGGCCTTTCCTACAGTCCACTTGGAGCCTGGGATGCACTTGCAGAGGCAGCCACCAGGGAGCGCTGTGAACAGGTTGGGAGAGAGTGGGAAGGGTGGAGATGCTGGTTGAGTGCTCTGGGGTGGAAGGCACGAGAGGACTGGGTTTTCTGAATCCAAAAAAAGAAAAGGAATAGGGATGGAGGTGTGGATAGAAGAGAATGAAAAATGAAAATGTCTTGGCTATGGAGTTTGGAAATGATCATACTTTGGGCAGAGATAAAGAATTAAAGATGATGAGGTATCTTCCGTCTTGTTTCAGCAAGATATTTAGAAATGAAAACCCTCATGATATTGCAGTTTGCATTTGAAGGGCAAATTACATATTTTTAGTAAGTACTCAGTATCGGCAGAGGAAATCCAGCTGTCTTGTGTTATAATAGCTCCACAATGCTGGGGTCATGGAGAAAGTGGAATTATGGAGTAATTAAAATGTACTAGTATCTGACAAAAATTAGGAATGATATTGATTCAAGGTTGGTTGGAAGGTGTGTAGGATATAGACTTACACAGCTGGAAAGGCCAGCCTGTTTTCAAGAACACAGCTGTTTTTTTTTTTTTTGTTTTTGGTACCGGGGATTGAACTCAGGGGCACTCGACCACTGGGCCACATCCCCAGCCCTTTTTTTTTTTTTTTTTTTTTTTTTTTTTTTTTTTTTATTAGAGACAGGGTCTCACTGAGTTACTAGTGCCTCGCCATTGCTGAGGCTGGCTTTGAACTCGTGATCCTCCTGCCTCAGCCTCCCAAAGTGCTGGGATTACAGGCATGCGCCACCGTGCCTGGCTGAACACAGCTGTTTTAATCAGCTTTTTCACTGCTGTGACTAGAAGACCTGACAAGGACAATTTTAGAGGAGGAAAAGTTTATTTGGGGCTCAAGGTTTCAGAAGTCTCAGTCCATAGACAGCAGGCTCCATTCCTGGGGACACAAGGTAAGGCACAACATCATGGTGGAAGAGGGTAGCAGAGGAAAGCAGCTCACATGATGATGGGGGGTGGGGGACTTTACTTGCCAGATTAAAAATAAATACCCCAAAGGCACATCCCCAATGCCCCACCTCCTCCAGCTGCACCCCACCTGCCTTCAGTTACCCCCTAGTTAATTCCATCAGGGGATTAATTCACTGATTGGGGCAAGGGTCTCATAACCCAATAATTTCCCTCTAAGCCATCTTTCATTGTCTCACACATGAGATTTAGGGGGACATCTCACATCCAAACCATAACAACCGCCTACTCCCAAAGGGCAGGAATATTTATTAGGAATCAGAAACATAACTTGGAAAAAAATAATGCCATTTAAGCACAATTCAAGGAGCTTTTCTAGCTTCACTTTAGTTCATAAATGTTTATTAGTATCTACAGCCACACACTGAGCTATCGCTGAGAGGTGCTTGGCTGTAGAGCTCATGGACATGTGTACAATGCCATGACACAAGTGGAGAGGATGTGCACCCCCACTGCGTGTGGTGGAGCTGCACAGCTGTTGAGAGGAGGGAGTGATAACGTGTGTGGATGGTGTGGGTGCTGGCTGCAGGGGGCTCTCAAGAAGCAAACCCTGCTGCATAGTAAACGGATGTTCCTCGACCTGTGCACAATGGGGTATGTCCACATAAATCAATAGTAAACTGAAAATACCGTAAGTAAAAAATGCATTTAATATACCTAACCTACTAAACATCATAGCTTAGCCCAGCCAAACTTAAACATGCTCAGAACACTTTTGTTTTAGCCTACAGTTGGGCAACTCATCCAACCCAAAGCCTATAGAGTGTTAAATATCTATGTGATTTACTGAACACTGTGCTGAAGGTAAAAATGGAATGGTGATAAGGGAAACTTCACACCATTGTAAGGTTTGAAAAATTGTTATGTCTAGTGATTACAAGTTAGAGACCATTTGCATTTATCTACTTATTTTACTCATAGTTTGCAAGTTGGCAGTGGGGAGTGGCTCATGTCTACTTCAAGGGGTTTTTATGCACTTTGGAGCAGGATGTATTTCCCTGGCACATGGCAAGAGTATAGAGGACATTTGTGTTTCTTCTTTTGAGAAGGGTCTGTTTGGTTCCTTTGCCCATTTATTGATTTAGTTATCTTATTTATTTATTTTTTAGTGTTAAACTTTTTGAGTTCTTTGCATATCTTGGAAATTAATGCCCTATCTGAGGTGCAGGGGGCAAAGATTTTCTCCCATTCCGTTGGCTCTCTCTTCATGCTCTTGTTTCCTTTGCTATGAAAAAGCTTTTTTGTTTGATGCCATTTACTGATTTTTTATTTTGTTTCTTATGCTTTAGGAGTCTGGTTCAGGAAATTTGCTTCTGTGCCAATATATGGAAGTATTGAGCCTAACTTTTCTTCTAGAAGTTCCATGGTGTCTGGTCTAATTCCTAGGTCTTTGATCCACTTAAGAGTTGATTTTTGTGCAAGGTGAGAGATGGGGGTTAACTTTCATTCTATTACATATGGATTTCCAGGTTTCCCAGCACCATTTGTTGAAGAGGCTATCTTTTCTCCAGTGTGTGTTTATGGTGCCTTTGTCTAGTATGAGGTAATTGTATTTATGAGGGTTTGTTTTTGTATCTTCTATTCTATTAGTCTTCTGGCTTATTTTGTACTGTTTTTGTTACTATAGCTCTGTGGCACAATTTAAGGTCTGGTATTGTAGTGGCACCCCCTCCTCCACAGAAAATCTCAACTAAGCTTTACCATAATTGATTTTAGGACTATCAGCAAAAGAGTCTTTACAAAAGAGTTCCTATTTTGCTGCTGCTCTATTTTACTTGGCCACTGGCCTGGAGGAAATCAGCATTCCAGGTACTGAATGCCCCTTTACTAGTTTTTCACAAACATTTATCCAGCATAGCAGTTCGTAGAAGTGTGTTTACAAATGCAAAATGTGATAATAAAAAGACAAATTCTTTAACAAGGCCTCTGGCCTTGAGCTGGAGCTTCACAGAGATGTCTACATTTCTAAGATAAGAGAAGTTACCAATTGGGCTCCATGGTTAACAGCTGGCTGGGGGAGGAAAGAAAGGGTAGAAGAAGATCTACCTTTCTCAGGTATTGTCCTTGAAGGGTTAACTTGCCCAGAACAGTGAGTGAAAAAGCTGCTTTTATGTGAACTTCTTAGACTGTGAACTTCTGAGCCCCTCTCTTCACCTGCTGGGTATAAAATTCTGAAACTACCCAAACTCAGAGTTCAGGGGATTCATTGATTATAGCAAGAGCTGTACCTTCTGAACCTGGCTGCAGCCAAATAAAACTGTTTCCTGCTATCTTTGGTGCCCTGCCTCATCTGTCCCTGCAACAGTATTGTGATGCCTCCTGCTTTGCATTTCTTGATAAGGATTGCTTTAGCTATTCTGGGCCTTTTTTTTTTTTTTCCCAAATGAATTTTATGACTTTTTCTAATTCTATGAAGAACATCATTGAAATTTTGATGGGAATTGCGTTGAATCTGTAGAGTGCTTTTGGTAGAATGGTCATTTTGACAATATTTATTCTGCCTATCCAAGAACATGGGAGATTTTTCTATGATCTAATGTCTTCATCAATTTCTTTCTTTAGTGTTCTGTAGTTTTCATTGTAAAAATCATTTACCTCTTTTTTTTAGATTGATTCCTAAGTATTTTAGTTTTTTGGAGGCTATTTGTGAATGGGATGTTTTTCCTAATTTTTCTTTTCGTTGATCCATCATTGGAGTATAGAAACACAATTGACTCATGGGTGTTGATTTTGTATCCTTACTACTTTGCCGAATTCCTTTAAATAAATCAACATCTCTAGCAATTAGGGAAATGCAAATTAAAACTACACTGAGATTCCATGTCACTCCAGTCAGAATGACAATTATCGAGAATACAAGTAACAACAAATATTGGTGAGGATGTGCAGAAAAGGGAACATTTATACATTGCTGGTGGGACTGCAAATTGGTGCAACCACTCTGGAAAGCAGTATGGAGATTCTTCAAAAAACTAGGAATGGAACCACCATTTGACACAGTTATCCTGTCTTTGGCATATATACAAAAGATTTAAGCATACTAGAGTGACACAGCCACATAAATTTATAGCAGAACAATTTACAATAGCTAAAATGTGGAACCAAATTGGATGCCTGTCAATAGATGAATGAATAAAGAAATTGTGGTATATGTGCACAATGGAATATTTCTCAGTCATAAAAAGAATGACTTAAAGACATTTGTCAGTAAATGGATGGGTCTGGAGAACACATACTAAGTGAAATAAGCCAATTTCCTAAAACCAAAGGTTAAAATTTTTTCTCTGATATGTGGAAGCTAAACTACAATAAAGGGGGGAAGGGAAGAAGAAAAGTTCAGTAGAATAGACAAAGGGGAACAAAAGGAAGGGAGGGGATATAGGAATAGAAAAGACAGTAGAATAAATCTAATATAATTTTCTTATGTACACATATGAATTTACCTAAGTGAACCCCACCATCATGTCCATCCACAAGAATGGGGTCCTAACTCTACAATGAAAACTACAGGACTCTAAAGAAAGAAATTGAAGAAGACCTTAGAAGATGGGGATATTTCCTGTTTTCTTGGATAAGCAGAATTAATATTGCCAAAATGGCCATACTACCAAAATCACTATACACATTTAATGTAATTCCTGTTAAAATTCCAAGACATTCTTTGTAGAAATAGTAAAGCAGCCATGAAATTCATTTGGAAAAACAAGAGGCCCAGAATAGCCAAAGCAATCCTCAGCAAGAAAAGTGAAGCAGGAAGCATCACAATACCAGACCTTAAATTATAGTACAAAACTATAGAAACAAAAACAGCATGGTGTCAGCACCAAAGCAGACATGTAAACCAATGGTACAGAATAGAAGGCACAGAGACAAACCCACATAAATACAGTTATACTAGACAAAGGCATCAAAAACATACATTGCAGAAAAGATAGCCTCATTGACAAAAGGTGCTGTAGAAACTGGAAATTCATATGTAGCAAAATGAAATTAAATCCCTATCTCTCACCCTGCACAAAAATCAAAACAAAGTGGATCAAAGACTTAGGCTTTAGACCAGAAACCCTGCGCCTAATCTACATCATGTTGGCTTAGGAACCAACTTCTTTAATAAGACTCTTAAAGTGCAAGAAGTAAAATCAAGAGTCAACAAATGGGATTTTATCAAACTAAAAATCTTCTTCACAGCAAAGGAAACAATCAAGAGCATGAAGAGATAGCCTGCAGAATGGGAGAAACTCTTTGCCACCTGCACCTCAGAGCATTAATCTCCAGGATATATAAAGAACCCAAAAAACTTAGCACCAAAAAAACCCCAAATAATCCAACCAATAAATGGGCAAAGGAATTAACAGGCACTTCACAGAAGTAGAAATATAATCAGTCAACAAAGATACAAAAAAATGTTAAACATTTCTAGCAGTTAAAGAAATGAAAATCAAAACTACACTGAGATTCCATCTCACTCCAGTCAGAATGTCAATTATCAAGAATACAAGTCACTATAAATGTTGGTAAGGATGTGGGGGAAAAGGCACACTCATACATTGGCTGGTGGGACTGCAAATTGGTGTAACCACTCTGGAAAGCAGTATGGAGATGCCTCAGAAAACCTGGAATGGAACCACCATTTAACCCAGTTATCCCACTCCTCAGTATATACCCACAGGACTTAAAATCAGCCTACTATAGTGATGCAACTACATCAGTGTTTATAGCAGCTTAATTCACAATAGCTAAACTATGGAACCATCCTAGGTGCTCTTCAACAGATGAATGGATAAAGAAAATGTGGTATATATACACAATAAAATACTATTCAGCCATAAAGAGAAATGAAATTATGGCATTTGCCGGTAAATGGATGGAACTAGAGACTATCACGCTAAGCGAAATAAGCCAATCCCAGAAAAAACAAAGCCCAAATGTTTTCTATTATATGCAGATACTGACTCACAATAAGGGGGGCAGTAGGAAAGAACAGAATTACTTTGGATTAGACAAAGGGGAATGAAGGGAAGGGAGGGGGAATGGGAATAAGAAGTAGAATGAATCGGACATAATTTTCTTATGTTCATATCTGAATACATGATCAATGTAATTCTACATCGTGTACAACCAAAAGAATGGGAAGCTGTACTCCATGTATGTATGATATATCAAAATACATTCTACTGTCATGTATAACTAAAAAGAACAAATAAAAAAATAAAAGAATGGGGTCTAATTAGATAAGATGTATCCTATGGTTTTATAATTTTATCAAAATGGATTCTACTGTCATGTATAACTAAGAATAACCAGTATAATAAAATAAAATAAAAAAGAGTACAGTGGTCAAGTGGGGATATGAAGCATCCAATGTCTTGGCTTGGAAAGCTCACAGTGACAGTTTTGTTTGCATGCCATTGGGCAGTGTTTTAGATATTTTTGTTGCTGCAATCAAAAGGCCTGACAAGGACAATTTTAAGGAGGAAAAGTTTATTTGGGAGCTCACAGTTTCAGAAGTCTCAGTCCATAGACAGCTGACTCCATTCCTCAAGGCTTGAGGTGAGGTAGAACATCATGGTAGAAGAGTGTGGTGGAGGGAAGCAGCTCACATGATGCTCAGAAAGCAGAGAGAGAGAGAGAGAGACTTCACTCACCACATACAAAAGATATACCCCATAGGCATGCCCCCAGGGACCCACCTCTTCCAGCTACACCCTAGCAGTCTTCAGTTACCATTCAGTCAATCCCATGGGGGACTAATTCACTGATTGGATTAAGACTCTCATAACCCAATCTTTTTTCCTTTTAACTTCTTGCATTGTCTCACACATGAGTTTTAGGGGGACACCTCACATCCAAACCATAATAGTCAGACAATTCAACATGTCCAAGCCCAACATCCATGGAGTAGAGAGAGATGCTCTGACCACCCTAGTGGAAGGTGACACAAAGAGACACACAGCACAAGGACTCACACATAAATTTAGCTTGAGGGAGGAATGAGAGATGGCACATTCATGCAAATTCCCTGGGAAATGATGCCTAAGCAAGGTTTTGAAGGACAAGTAGGAGTTGACCAGGCAATGGGATATGAGGATTTCATTTAATAATAGATATGAGCCATTATAATTGCTCTAAGATATCAATTACAGAATTTCTGGGATCTAGTTGTGAAAAGACAAAACCGGACTCCCTGTTGTCTTTCAAGGTGAGACCTAATTGTTTAGTCCCTGTGCATACAATCTTCAAAGGAGCCCCTTGTCTGAATTCCCCTGGGAGTCTTGCTTTTGTTCAGCCTGAACATTGCAAAGGTGAGCTGAGGAGAGAGGCCCTGGGTGACCATGATGCTCAAGATGAAGATGGCTGGGGAGGACTCTTGTATTCAAAAGTCATCTTTGTGTATACAGAGGGCCCCTGTCTTTTGGTGTTTCTAGTTCTGCTGAAGATTCACTCTTGGTGTTTGTAGTTCCCTGAAGAAACCCTTGAGAATCCAGCCTGAACATCAGACAGGTGTCTTTAAAAGGGTCTGTAAACGAACTTCTGATCTGCCTCCTCGGATTGAGGTGAGTTACATTGTGAGGACTGTTGCTTGGGGAGCAGGGAGCCTGGAGTCCAGGCATCCCAAGGGACTTAGGCATTCCCAGTTTATTTTGTTAACATTTCATTCCCCTGAGGGAGGGAGCAGGGAAGTTGTACCAGAATCACAGAGGGCAAAATGTGTTGGGGGGGAGGGCGGGGGTGCTGAGAGAAAGACTGAGAGAGAGAGATACAGAAAGAGAGACTGAGAAAGGCAGAGAGAAACAGTGTCAGAGATATATAGACAGGGAGACAGATAGAAACTGAGAAAGATGGACAGAGAGAAGCAGTGTTAGAGGCACATACATGGGAAGACAGAGAAACAGGGTCCACTTCATGCTTTAAATATAAACCTTGCTGCTCAACTGCTGGTGGCTTATTTTAAAACTGACATATTAGTTTTGTCCACTTCTTCCTCTTGCCCTCCCTAACCTCAGGGGAAGCAAGATCAGCATTCTTTCTGTCCTAAGTTATCTGTACTTCTGTTCACTGCACATAAGAATGAAGAAACTCTGGGGGCTGGGGTGTGGCTCAGTGGTAGAGTGCTTGCCTAGCATGTGTGAGGTACTGGGTTCGATTCTCAGCACCACATAAAAATAAAATGAAGATATTGTGTCCATCTACAACAAATATTTAAAAAAAAATGAAGTGGAAGGTGTTTAAAAAAAAAGAATAAAGAAACTCTGGACCTGGAAACTACAACAACATTTCTCTCTAGGATATAAGTTGAACATTCATTAGATCTACTGATAATGATACTTAGAAAATGGTTGGTTCTTCTATTCCCCTCAAATAGAATGCAAGCCTCTAAGTGGTGACTCTCCCACATTTTCTCATTTGCTAGCAAATAGTTCTTTTTCCTTCTTGTTGGACTGCCATCAAGGACAAGGACCAAGCCTTCAGCACTGAGAGAGTGAGCAAGTGAGTGAGCTGGGGAAGGGTGGGGGGAGTTGGAGACAGGAAGTTCTGTGGTATGCCTTCCATGCTGGACATTGTGACCCTGTGCTCACGTCCGCGAGTACCAGGGTCACAGAATGTCCTAGACCCAGAGCTACCAAGTAAGGGCATAAGCAACTGGGAGATTCCAAAAAACCAAAGAGGATTCAGACTGTATAATGAAAACAGCCTCACTCCAGGTCTACAAAAGAAGTAAACCCAAATGAAAAAAAAAAAAAAATCAACAAACCAGCCAGTT
Organism: Tamias sibiricus; assembly: GCA_025594165.1. Classification (NCBI taxonomy): domain Eukaryota; kingdom Metazoa; phylum Chordata; class Mammalia; order Rodentia; family Sciuridae; genus Tamias; species Tamias sibiricus. The sequence continues at coordinate 131,874,072 of CM046657.1, read as the reverse complement.
CTTCCCTTGCCTAGTCTTCTTAATTCAGGTGGACGGCACGGCAACAATTGTTTAAACTAAAATCACATTGTTTAAACTGAAATCATTTCTCCCTGTCTCTGGTACTGTTTACCCCATCGTTGTCACCTTCCTTTCTTTTTTGGCTGTGGCAAAAACCTCCTGACAAGCTTCACTGTGACCACCTCAATTCATTCTATACACAGCATCTGGGTTGGTCTCTAAACATGTGCACCGGATCACAGCCCACTCCTGCATCCCCAATCCCCATGTTTTCCAATGGAATTCAAAATGAAATCCAATACCTTACTCTGAAATTTCAAGCATCTTTGCTGTGCAGCAAACCATCTTAAAAACAAGGGGCAGCCAGGCACAGTGGCAACTGCTTATAATCCCAGTGACTCAGAAGGCTGAGACAGAAGGATTGCAAGTTTGAGGTCAGCCTGGGCAACTCAGTGAGACTGTCTCAAAGAACAAAAAAGTGCTGGGTATGTAGCTCAGTGGTAAAATTGAAGGGCAAAAAACCACACTGGGACCGCCTTGTAGAAAAGGGGGGGTTTATTAAGGGAAGGGGAGAAAGGGAGAAAGGGGAAAAGGGGAAAAGGAAGAAGGGAGCAGGGAATGGGAAAGGGGAGAAAGGAGGACGGGGAGAGGGAAGGGCCGGTGAGAAGATGGCGGCTAAAGGAGAGATGAGATGCATTCTGGACTGGCAGGGGCTTAAGTACAGAGGGGCAGGAGCGTGACTTGTATGGTCCGGATTGGCTCAGAAAGGGAGAGCCTGTCCTGGGGTGAATTTCCGCGATAGGCAAGTATTCCCAGGATCAGGAAGGGTGGGGACTTGAAGCCCGCCAAAGGTGGATTCTCATGAGAGATGTGCACTTCTAGGAAGGCAGCTGGGGTATGGCCTGATGGCCTGATTTTATCTAACAAAAGTGACCCTGGGTTCAATTCCCAGTACCACAAAAATGAAACAAACAATGACAATAACAAAATCCAAGTGGCTTAAAAGAACCACCACCAGTTTAGTTGCATGTCATTCTGCAACTTGGGCAAGGCTCAGTGAGGACAGCTTGTCTCATAACCAATCACTTGGAGTGACTCTCACTTGGAGTCTTTGCACTGGCTGTCCTAACTGAAATGTTCTTCCCCTGATTTTGTGCATAGCTGGATCTGTTTTGTCATTTGGAGCTCATTTTAAAAGCTACTTCCTCATGGTAATCACCTCTAATCACCCAATGGAAACCAGTACTCACTCCATCTCCTCTTGCTCTTTCTTTACCTAATGTCCCTCACCATCTGATATGGCCACGTATGTGTGTGCATGTGTGTATATCTACGTATTTATTTTCTGTATCCATACAATAGAATATAAAGAGACATTGTCTAAATCTAAGCATTTGGTATGCCATCCAACTAAATAATCTGATAAGTTCCCAATTCCCAAGACCACATGTTCTTCTTGTACACACAATCATTATTTACATAGATTCACTTGTGTTAGACCATGGAGAAACATAGTCTGCATCATCATTGTTCATTATTTTAAAATAACCTACAAATTGCAATTTGGAGCAAAATACCAATGAAAAATTTCAAGGCCCTTCAAAAACTGATTCAACAATCTGTGTAAAAGATATAGGAATAGGAATAATGATGCAGGAGTACCTAAAATAATTTTGAAAAAAGATATATGTATGAGAATAGGCACTGCCGGATGTGGTGGCACACGCCTGTAATCCCAGCACTTGGGAGGCTGAGGCAGGAGGATCGTGAGTTCAAAGCCAACCTCAGCAATGGTGAGGGACTTAACAACTCAGTGAGACCCTGTCTCTAATAAAATACAAAAAAGGGCTGGGGATGTGGCCTAGTGTTCGAGTGCCCCTGAGGTCAATCCCCGGTACCAAAAAAAAAAAAAAAAAAAAAAAAAAAAAAAAGGCACTGATGTCATTGGAGACATTTCAGGTGGAATTGAAGCTGGTTAAGTAAATTATGAAACATTCTCACCAGGAAATATCATACAGCTATTAAGATCAAAGAAATAGCTCCCTATTTGCATATATGGAAAGGTCTCAGTTGTTTAATATGTGAAGTATTAATTCATGGTAGACTAATAATTTGCATCATCAAATGATATTGTAGGTTTTCTTTCCACTCCATGCTTCTACGAATGAAGACACCATGTTCTAAAAGACTTAATTCATCCAAACATATGACATTCTAGAAGAGGCATAACTCTCTAAAGAGAATAAAAGATAAATTGTTTCCAGGGGCTTGGGGAATAGGGAGGGAAGCATAGGGAATTTCTAGAGGGTTAAACTCTTCTGTTTTTGTTAATTATGCATTTGTCAAAATCCATAGAACTGGGCTGGAGCTGGAGCCCAGTGGTAGAGTGCTTGCCTTACATGTGTGAAGTACTGGGTTCAATCCTCAGCACCACATTAAAAAATAAATAAATAAATAAAATACAGATATTGTGTCCATCTACAACTAAAAATTTTTTTTAAAAAAAATCCATAGAATTATATAACAAAGAGTGAACCTTAGTGTAAATTAAAGACTTTGGCCAAATGATAATATGTCAATATTGGTTCATTAATTTTAATAAGCATACCACACTAATGTTTATAGGGGAAATTGTGTGTATGGTGGTTTATGGTATTTCTTTCCCCAATTTTTCTATAAATTCAAAACTTTCCTTTAAAAATATAGTAATTTTAAAAGAATAAAATTTAAAATCTTGATTCATCACCTCTGTTCCCATTGGAAGCACAACAAGACAGACCACATCCTTATACCAAGAACAACTGGAAGACACTGAATGGTTTTAAACACATGATAGGGTTGAACACAATTAGGCTTGCATTTTGCAAAACTGACTCTGGCTGACATGTGGATAAAGGATTGGAGGGGATTGGAGAAGGATTAGAAAAGATGTGAGGAGGCCAATTGCAGTAATCCATCAGAGATAACGAAGCTGGCAATATGGAGCTGGTGATAAAGATGGAGGGACATAGATTTGGAAAGTACTTAGGGGGCAAAATGGAGATAATGTGGTGATTGATATAGTGGATGAGCAAGAAGGAAAGTCACAGGTGACTTTTAGGTGCTGCCAGACATGGTTATTGCCTGCAGATAATTTCAGTAATTAATCCAATTCAACAGTGGCTAGAATTAGTCCTCTTAGGACTTTTATTTACAGGTGAGTGACGGCCAAACCAGCTCCCTTTCAACTTCTGGGTGGTCATCTTCATCTTGAATTCTGCATTGGCACTTAGTTCAGTATCCTGCACACAGTAATCCACACAGGTCTATGGAATTGGGTAGAGTGCAGATGACCATGGCATGACCTGAGTATTTAAAACCTTGTAGCTAGTTTGTAAAATGGAGTGGATTCCACATTGGTGGAGACAAATCAATTACTTTTTTTTTTGAAAGCAGATCAATAAAAGCATAAGCAATTAGCAGAATATGAGATGTTGGGTAAAAACTGCTGAACTAATTAAGTTTAAAAAAAGGATTTTTAAAGCCTAAATAGGAAACATCAGTGTAAGGTATAAAATATATATTACTTCTGTCACCGATGCTGTGCTTCTGCTAACAACACACTCATTCCTGGGACCCTGAACACTTGGGAAAATCCCATTTATTTTCTAGATGAGACTTAAACATCTCTGCCTCTATGAAGTCTCACTCAATTGCCCCAAACTGAGAGGAGTCTGATGACTGCATTTACATCAGTCCCTCCATCAAGGATTGCATTTGCACTGACTATCTCCCCTGCAGGGCAGTGAGTAGGCTTTATTCATTCTGCATCCCAGTTCCTATTCAAACGCCTCTCTTATGGTACCTATTTCAGTCTAAATTCAAAGTGCATCATGGTTGGGATCTGAGAATGTTCCCTGAAAAGCTCTTGTGTTAGGTAATACAGCATGGGTCAGAGGTGAAAACGATTAGATTGAGAGACTTGTAACCTTACTGGTGGATTAATTCATTTGGTGGATTAATCATCTGAATGGACTACTGGGTGGTAACTGTAGGCAAGTAGAGTGCAGCTGGAGCAAGTAGATCACTGTAGGTGTAGACTGGACTGTATCTGTCCTCGGGTCCTCCCTCAACTCTCTGTGCCTCCCAAGTACCATGGGCTGAGCACCTTTCCTCTACCATGATGTTCTGCCTCACCTCAGGCTTGAACACTAGAGTCAGCTGACCACGGACAGAGACCTCCGAACCATGTGCCCAAAACAAATTTTTCCTCCTCTAAGTTGTTATTGTCAGGTATTTTGGTGACAGTAATGAAAAATTGACTAACAGAAAGTGATTATAAGAATGAAAGAGAAAAAGAAATAAAGGAAGGTAGAAAATAAGGAAGAAAGCAAGCAAGAGAGAAGGACAGAAGGAAAGCCTTAAGGAAGATACAAGAACATTCAATAAGTTATTGTTAAATAAGTGCTGTGAACCAAAACTCAGGTTCAAATTTAGTCCCCATTGTGAGGCATTAAGAGAGGGGACCAGAGGGACCTTTGTGTGTGTGTGTGTGTGTGTGTGTGTGTGTGGTGCTGGGGATTGAAAACAGGGCCTTGTGCACAAGGCAAGCACTTTACCAACTGAGCTATATCCCCAGCTCCCAGGTGGGGCCTTTAAGAAATTATTAGGTAATGAGGACTCTGCCTTCATGAGTGGGTTAATGAATAATGGATAATTTTGTAGATTAATGGATAATGATTTATCTTGACTTTATAAAAGCCAGGTTTGCTCTGTCTCTTGAATGTGCCCATCTTTGCCATATGATGCTCTGTGAGAATCTCCATCAGCAAAAAGAACCTCATCAGATGTGGTCTTTTAACCTTGGACCTCTGGAAACTTGAGTTGAATAAATCTTTATTCTTCATAAATTACCCTGTTTGTTGTATTCAGTTATAGCAACAAAAATTGACTAAGACATTAAGTGATTAAAATGTTAATGAGTAAAATTTTATAGAGGCACAGAAGCACATTTTGTTCAGGTTTAAGGCAGCATGGTTTAGAATAAAAGGTGCTGAGCCTTGGACTTGGAAGTCATGCTTGACTTTCCTGTTTGTTTTTATGGTCGGGCGGGGGGGGTACCAGGGATTGAACTCAGGGGCACTAGACCACTGAGCCACATCCCTAGCCCTATTTTATATCTTATTTAGAGACAGGGCCTCACTGAGTTGCTTAGTGCCTTACTTTTACTGAGGCTGGCTTTGAACTCACAATCCTCCTGCTTCGGCCTCCGGAGCTGCTGGGATTACAGGCAGGTGCCACGGCACCTGGCCCTTGACTTTCCTCTTTACAAGCCCTTGCTGGGTTTCAGGTCTCTCAGCTGTTGACAGAGGAGGAATGAGACCCCCATCTATAAGATCATTTTCAGTTCTAAGGAGTCATGATAGCAGGTTAGAGCAGGATAAGCCATGACTTGGATGTTCTCTTTTTCTTTACCCAAGAAACATTATGGCGAACTTATTCCAGGCCAGTCCCTGAACTAAGCCTGGGAAGTGAAACGATGAATACAAGAACACTTCATCCTTAGGGCTCAGAGCTTAGTGAAAATGGTGTAAGGAGAAGTCCTCATTTTGGGTACATGCAAGGGACATGTGTCCATGCCTCCTGTGGCTTCTGTTAGTATAAACTCTCTTCACTAAGCCTCCAGACCTTGCTGTCCTGTTTGGCTTCTCCCCTAGATCCTGGGCCTAGCATACAAAATATTTGCTAGGTAAATGAAGGAATCAATTGCCATGATGGAGATATTGGCCAGGGTATTCTGGAAGCATGAGTAAGGGGTCTCCAATCCAGTCTGGGCCTAAGGGGTGAGGTAGAAAAGGAAAGGCTTTCTAAGAAGATTCTAATGAGTGGGAGTAACCAGGCTAAGTGATGAAGCTTCCTGAAAGAGGCCATGACACAGGCCAAGATGGAGAGAGAGCTGATGGGACCCTCCAGAAGGTGATATAGTGCATGAAGCAGGGAGGACAGCAAGTGGGAAAGGAGGCCTTGAATTCTACTGGAAAGAACCAAAAACAGTAGCCTGTAGGAAAAGTTTTAACACAGGTGAGAAAGTTCAGTTTGCTGTTAATATAGCTCACTCCTCACTTATTCTTTTTGTTAAAATTTTTAAAAAATTTATTGGTGCAATATAATAATTATACATAATAGTGGAATTCATTGTCACACATTTGTATATGCACATAACATAATTTGGTCAATTTCATTTCGCAATCCTTCCCCTTTCCTTCCCCTCCTCCTTCCCCAGGGACCCCCTTTTCTTCTTCTATTTTCTTGAGACACCCTCCCCTCCTTTTTTTCTCTCTACCTGCCACATATGAGAAAACATTTGACCCTTGACTTTCTGAGTCTGATTTATTTTGTTTAATTTAATGTTCTCAAGTTCCATCCATTTTCCCACAAATGACATAATTTCTGCTTTATGATTGAATAAAACTACATTGTGTACATACACTTTTCTTTATCCTTTCATCTATTGATGAACAACCAGTTCCATAACTTGACTATTGTGAATTGTGCTGCTGTAAATACGGGTATGCATATATTGTATGCTTACTTTAATTCTTTTAGATAAATACTAGGAGTCCACTCCTTATTTATTCTATGTGGTGTGGATGTGAAGTGGACAGGAAGGCAGTAAGGTTGGCCTCAGGAAGCTGTACAAGGAATAATGCAAGAATTATGTAAGAACTGGTATCGGCCAGACTTTCCCAAATTGAAAGTAGTTAATTTTTTAACTTAAATCAAAAAGTCATGCCCGTTAAATTATACCACATGCCATAGAAATATGTTGAAAATTTTGAGGAAAGTTAATTTTTTTTGTCCAATGCATTAACCTTCCAGCTCTGGGTCATGTGTAGATTTAAAAAACACCATTATCCTAAATGCATGATTGAAGACCTGAATGGTACTTATATACTTTGTATACAAACAGTTGTATGTAAAAAGATGCTATATATGTGCATTATGAATTGTAATACATACTACTATTATAAATAAAAAAAGAAAGAAAAGAAAAAACACTTGTTCTGGAGCTGGGGCTGGGGCTCAGTGGTTGAGTGCTTGCCTAGCATGTGTGAGGCACTGGGTTCAGTCCTCAGCACCACATGAAAAATAAATAAATAAAGATATTGTGTCCATCTACAACTAAATAAAAATATGTTTAAAAAAATACTTGTTCTCTCACCACCCCTCGTTCCCACGCACACACGTTCATTCTACGTCCTCACGCCCCCGTTCCTACACTTCCCCTGCTCAGGGGTGGAGGAGCCGCTGTCCTCCCCGGGTGCATTCTGGGGATCTAGGGAGCCCGCAGCCGCGGTGGCCTAAGGGGAGCGACAAGAGGCCGCATTTGGGGAGAAAACGCCACAGTCGCCCTCCGAGAGGAGCTAACGCCCCAGCAACCGCCGCCAGAGGCCCGCCCACTGGTTCGCCCGTCCTCCTGGGGCGTTCTCAATGCAGCCCGCTTCTGCAAAGTAGTACGATTGATCCAAGGGACGAGGTCTTCATTGCATTTCGTGTTGAAGACTGTAAAGATGTCAATGTAAATTTTGAAAAATCCAAACTTACTTTCCGTTGTCTTGGAGGAAGTGATAATTTCAAACATTTAAATGAAATTGATCTTTTTCACTGTATTGATTGATCCAAATGATTCCAAGCATAAAAGAACGGACAGATCGATTTTATGTTGTTTACGGATAGGAGAGTCTGGCCAATCATGGCCTAGGTTAACAAAAGAAAGGGCAAAGTTAATTGGCTTGGTGGGGACTTCAATAATTGGGACGATGATTCAGATGAAGACATGTCTAGTTTTGATCGTTTCTCTGAGATGATGAACAATATGGGTGGTGATGAGGACGTAGATTTACCAGAAGTAGATGGAGCAGATGATGATTCACAAGACAGTGATGATGAAAAAATGCCATATCTGCGTAAGGAATATTGTCATCGCCTGGATTTTGAGAAAGAAAATTACTTCTCCACAAGGTTATGTAATTGAGAAAATTCCTGAGTTATAGCTCTAGAGGCAGATGCTGTATTTGCCTCCTTTAACCCATTTTTCAACCTGTTTTTCCCCTCCTTTTTAAAAGGCTTCACTAAGGGTTGATAATGTACCATTATATGGGGCAAATTTAAGTTCGCTAAGGCACTATCCTTATGCATGAACATTACCCAGACTTCCATGAAGCTGTCTGAGGTCCTAGGCAATTGATAACAGCAGTTGCGATAAGTAAAAACATTTCACCTGTCTCCTTTACTTCATAACATAATTACTGACATGATAGGAAGCTCTCAGTTTAGGGAAAGATAACTAAATTTTAGGTTTTAAGATATGGACTCAAGAGTTGCTGAAACAAATTGGCTGACATCTTAAACTGATAATCTGCCTTTTCTCTGGTGTACCCTACAGGATTGTTACACTGAAAATTTCTTTTTCAAAAAGTTACCGCATATTATTGTATGTAAGTGATTACTTGTCAGTGTTCCAGATGTATCTTAGCTAAAACTAGTGAATGCCCTTAATTTAGATGGTTTTTGAAGTCTATACATTCGGTATTGTTTGGCCCTTACGCTTTTACATCTCTTAGTATGGAAGACGAAGAAAGCTGTACATTGTTGCTTGAGAGTCTGTACATTTAGACCAGATTTGTATTTGTACTGTCAGTGTGGCAAATGAGTGAAAAAATGTTAATACATTATTGGATTTTTTTTCTTTCTTTTTTTAAATTCAGCTTATGTTTGGCTGAAAACCTCAATTTATGTTCATGACAGTGGGGATTTTTAAAAAATGTCTACATTCTTTTTAATAAACTGTTGGAAGACTTAAAAAAAATACTTGTTCTAAGACTTCATCCCAGGGGTGTGTGCTTACCACCTCAATAAGTAGAATCAGTCATTTGAGTTAAATATTTTATTAGACTATGGTGAATGCTCTAAAACTTAAGGAGTCATAGTAATTTTCTTATCTTCCTCCCAATAATACCCTTTGCATAATAGTTTTATACCCCTCAAGTTTGTTTTATTTTTGCCAGCCTACTGCCTCTGCAAGTGGTAAACTGGAGGCAGGGAGAATCAGAGACCTACAATTGTACCCTGTGATCCCCATATGTAAAGTTGCAGTTTTCAATGAAACTTAAGACAAATTAAAAATGTTGTTTATCTTTATAGATATGTGATGCTGATTTTGGTACATCCTTGCCCAGCACAGAATCTTCTCAGGCTGCTCACTTGCTTTTCCTGTTTGCTCAATTGGATTTTTCACCACTCCCTTGGATACTAAGTGTTTTGCTCAGAAGTCTGAAGATATGCTTTTGAGCTGAAGCTCATCTATGCCTGCAGGACACTAAACTATCTTCTTAATCTGATTTTGGCTTTGTTCTTTTGTCATTGCCACTATGTTAGAGATTTTTTTTTTTATTCACTGCCATTAAAGTAAGGCATAGTTTGTATGTGAAATCTTCAGAGTTTACTGCTGTAAGATAAAGGAAGTCTTGATCTCAAATACTACCATTCACTTTTTGAGTATAGTTACGGGGACCACATACTCTGGTTTTCTGAAAACAGTGCTAGTCTGCCTCTATTTTTTCACCATCCCATCCAGTTTGTCTCTTTCTCTCCCTTTCCATTTTCTTTAGATTATGTGGTGACCCCAGCAATAGGTTAGCCATACTTGAGCTGAAATTTTGATTGTGAGGAGTTTTTAAATTAGCTCTCAGTGGAGTTTAGTGTATCTGCTGTATCATGTCCTAGATTTATGATTAACAAAAATCACATATTAGCATTAAATTTCTTATTTTAGTTGTCATCTAGGTTAATTTGTTTTTCAGTACTGTGATTGAACCCAAAGCCTCATGCATGGTAGGCAAGTGTTCAACTACTGAACTACATCCTCAGCCCCTAAATTCATATTTGTGAATGTTACTTTGCTTGCAAATTCAGAGCAGAAATGATAATCATAGATGATGAGAAACAACTTCTAAATCATAGCTAAAAAGATATTCAGTGTCTTAGTGTTAATTCACTCTCACTGCAGTATACTTAATAAAAACTTGTATTTTTTACATCTAATACTTTGATCAGACTTTATAAAAAATCAAGTTGCAATAAAAATCTGTTTCCATCTCTCCCCGCTCAGGGCTGAAGATTAAACCTGGGGCCTCCTGCATGCTAAACACACACACTGTACCACTGAGTAACACCCCCAGCATTATTTTTGTTTGATTGTTTTGGACGAGGTTTCACACTCTTCCCCAGGCTGGCCTCAAACTCACAATCCTCTTGCCTCAGCCTCCTGAGTACCTGGGATTAGGGGTGTGTGTCACCATGCTTGGCTTTGGAGCTCAATTTTTTTTTTTTTTTTTTGGTACCAGGGATTGAACTCAGGAGCACTCGACCACTGGGCCATATCCCCAGCCCTTTTTTGTATTTTATTAGAGACAGGGTCTCACTGAGTTGCTAAGTGCCTCGCCATTGCTGAGGCTGGCTTTGAACTCACGATTCTCCTGCCTCAGCCTCCCAAGTGCTGGGATTATAGGCTTGCGCCACCGCACCCGGCTGAGCTCAATTTTTAAAGATTCTATATATGTGTGTGTGAGATCATGTAGTATTTGTCTCTCTGTGCCTGGCCTATTTCACTGGAGATAATGTCCTGTAGGTTCATCTATGTTATTGCAAATAACTGAATTTTCTGTTTTCGACGGGTGCATTCCATTTTGTATGGAGTGTTCCATTTTGTACACTCAACACCTTTTCTTTTTCCATTCATCCACTGACAGACACCTCATTTGTTTCCATATCTTGGCTATTGTGAATAGTGCCACAATGAACATGGGAGTACAAGTGTCTTTGACAGACTGATTTCAATTCCTTTGAATATGTACCCAGAGGTGGGATTGTTAGGTAATATGGTAATTATATATGTATATATATTTTGAGGGGCCTCCATACTCTACCTAAATTCTTCATAAATAATAATTTAGAAATATTTTAGAATAATTTCTAACTATTTCCCAATAATTTACATCCTTAACCAACAATGCACAAGGGTTCTCTCCTCTCCACATGGTTATCTTTCAACACTGGTTATCTTTCATCTTTTTAATAATAACCAATCCAACAGATGTGAGATTAAATCTCGTTGTGGTTTTAATCTGAATTTCCCTGATGATTATGAATGTTGAACATTTTAAATATATCTGTTGGCCATTTGCATGTCTTCTGGGAAATTGCTATTCAGATCCTTTGTCCACTGCTTGTTTTCTTGTTATTGAGTGAGCAGATATTTTCCCCCTCTGGTAAGCATCACTTTGTTCTGATGGTCCTTTCTTAGATAGAGTGAATGGAAAAATATTAAACAAATAAGGTATCATATCCATCTCCTAGTGTGCCTGTTGAATACGTAGAAAAGCTATCTTAACATCTCCAGTGAAACAGCTGAGGTTACCTGTTGAATATGTAGAAAAGCTATCTTAACATCTCCAGTGAAACAGCTGAGGTTATGCTTTGTGAATGGAAATACTCCAGACAAATAATTCTCCTTCTCGCTGCTTCTCAGAGACTATAAAGACATATGTTAGATAGAGCTGAGTAGGTACCTTAGGTTTTACTAGTATTTGGGAGAAATTTAGCTAAATAAGTGTCACCAAATCTTAAGTCAAATCCTAATTATGAGGTTGTTTTCTGTTTTAAAAGCAGGCTGAGTTCAATATGGAGGTTTTTGTTTCCTTTCTTCCTCCTATCCATGTGTATTCCGAATGCTTTATTCAGCATCACCCACAGGTCTGGTTTATTATCACTCGCTGCTTCAAATGACATGATAAATAGTGCCCTTTCTCAAGCTCTCAATTTATATTCTATTTTCAGACAGGACAGTAATTAGATTCTTTGTTTTGTGTTGGGGCCTGGAAAAAAAGACCCAACAGTGACTTTTTAATTGGCCCATTTCCCAATCATTATTTCTTCATTAGAAACCACATGAATTCAGAACTGTTATGCTTATGTTCATCATACAATTATATCATTCAATCATTAATTTTCCCATGGTAATTTTGTAGATTATTGCATTTTTATTATCTAAGAATCCTGATAATGTTATGGACTCTTTTAATGAAACTCCATCTGTATCCATAGTCCTTAATATAATTTTAAAATATGATGTAGATTTAATTTTATTAGCATTCTAGAAGCAGATACAGCGAGAGGGAAATTAGTAGCAATATTGACACAACAGGTTCTCAATTTCATGATGGGTTAAATTCAGAGTCAGTTTATCACAAGTGGGAAAAGTTCAAGATCACATAAACAAATGAGAACTCCTGAAGAGAGAAATATTTTATCTTTAAACCTGGTACAAAGAAAACCCATCTGTTCACTACCCTGAGTAGAAGTCAGAACATAAGTCCATGCCACTAGGGTCAGTTACTATGTGGGTCACTTCAATAGTGGTAACAAAATTTCTCATCTGGAAAATTTCTGAGAGAACCAATGTGTTGTTTAGTAAGCTGTAAAATATGTAGTTCCACATGGATACTTTAATTCATTCAATAAGTATCCAGGAGCCGGGCATGGAGATACATGCTTGTAATTCCAGCTACTCAGGAGGGTAAGGCAACAGGAGTACAAGTTCAAGGCCAACCTCAACAACATAGTGAGACCCCCAACTCAAAAATTTAAAAAAGTGATGTGCCTCTGGGTTCAATTTCCATTACTGCCAAAAAAAAAAAAAAAAAAAAAAAAAAAGGATCATTCATTCTGCAAATAGTATCTATTATGTGTCAAGAATGTTCTAGATATTGGATATGTAGAGACAAACAGAACAACAAGGTTCCTATTGGAAAGATAAACTAATAGATATTAAATAGTAAGCAAGAAAAAAATTGTATATAATTTGAATAATCATTTATGATATTTGCACGATTATGCAAACATAACTGAAGCAGAGACTTAAAATAAGATGGTGTGTTAGAGAGTGATTGGGAGACCTGTTTTGATTGGCCAAGGGGTCCTGAGATGAAGAATTAGAATCTGAGGTACAAGGAGTGAGATTCCAGGGATCTATTCCTGGCAGAGAAGAGTTTAGGGCACAAGTGCCTATTGAATGAGTCAGAAGGAAGTGGATGTGGCTGGACCATGAGGGCTGAAGAACACTGGACATGTGATGGGGTCAGAGAGCATGGATCAGAAAACCAAGGTTCTAGCCAGGCACATTGGCGCACACCTGTAATCCCAGTGATTTGCGAGACTGAGGCAGGAGATCACAAGTTTGGGGCCATCCCTGTTTCAAAAAAATAAATAAAAAGTTCTGGGAATGTAGCTCAGCCCTCCCCCCCCCACCGCCGGGTTCAGTCTACAGCACTATAATAAAAGAAAACTAGGGTTCTATGAATTTGTTCTTATACTCCCCACTATTGAACACAGGATTTGAAGAAGGCTTAAACATACCCCTATGTGTCATATACTTCCGGGGAACTACCCTGTAACCATCCATTCCCAGTTCTTCTCTTTATCACAGGACTCCAGTTTTTGGGGGGGTTGCAATGCCCCACTGACTCCCTTGCACCTATGGGTAGTCACATCACATAGTTCTGGTTAATAATATGTATCCAGAATGCTTGATGAGAAGAGCTTCCTTTCCAGAATGGAAAGGGAAACATCTAGAAGATGGCTTTCATGTTTCCCATTTTTCCTGTCTGAAACACTGATGCAGTGTCCATGGGTATAGCAGACAGAAATCGGAAAGACTGAGGGCATCATGGACCTATCACACTGCCCAGTTCTGCCAACTTCTGTATGTTAGAAGCAAAAAACAAATCTATGAATTTTCAGTGTTGGCCTCTAGGTTTTCTCTTACTTGCAACCAAGCACAATCCTAAATCACAATACAGAAAAGGAAAAAAATAGTGCTTTTGTTAAAAAAAAAATTTGTTAAAACAAATCCAGGGGGCTGGGATTGTGGCTCAGCAGTAGAGCGCTCACCTAGCATGTGCGCGGCCTGGGTTCGATCCTCAGCACCATGTATAAATAAACACATTGTGTACAACTAAAGCAAATAAATAAATATTTTAAAAAAATCCAGAGATAATGATAACCCAGAAAGAGGAAAAAGTATTCTTGCATAGTAACATATGTCATCCTGAAATTTGGTATCAAGAAATGTGATGCCAGAATCAGGGGGAAATTACTCAAAACAGCAACAATTATCAGTACTGCTATAATTCTACTAATAGTAATAAAGATAATAATACACACTGATAAGAAACAGCAAAACTATCTCCTATTTAAGTGCTTACCATGTGCCAAGCACTCTTCTAAGCACTAAATGTGTATTAAATGATTTAATTCTTAGAAAAATCTTTATAGTTATTGTCTATACTTCACAGATAAAGATATTTCAGTAAAGAGAGCTTGTCTAGGGTCAAAGAACTAGGATTTCAACCTGGGTTGTCTGAAAGTCCTGCAGTGTTCTTCAAATTTTTCTAAATTTCTATAGTGTTGGGTGTATTATCTTTGTGTCTTTGGTAAAGGGTTTGATAAAATCTTTTGCTAATTTTTAAAAATTGAGTTGGTCACCTTAATATTGAGTATCTCTTTGCTCTTCAAATTTAAAATAACTCTGACACTTGAATACCCAAAGAAAAAAAATGGAAGGAAATAATGATGTGGTACCTTTAAGAGCAGAAAGAAAATAATTTCTAACTTAGAATTTTGTAAGAAGGAAATATTCTTCAATCACAAAAGTGAAATACAGACATTTTTAGACAAAGAGAAAGAAAATCCATTGCTAGCATAATTGCTTTAAAGGAACTATTAAAGACTTCCCCCCAGGTGAAAGGAAAATTAAGTCAGAGAGAAACTTGGAACAACAGAAAGGGTGAAGATGTAGAGAGATCTAAATGAATATTAACTGCACAAAACCCAATGTCAATAATGTCTTGTGGGGATATATATAGAGAGAGTATATCAGGAAATACATGTACTTATATATAACTGTTGTCACTTTCAGGGATCTATAAAGTTAGTGTATATTAGGAAATATATATTATATATAGTTACTAAGCTTAGACATGGGCAAGCAGCATCCTTTCCTGGGCCCTATACTCTAGTCTTCTTTTAGCCTTTCCTATCTTATAAGCTGAGGAATCCATAGAGCCAAGGAGCCATGCCCACCTGGAGCCTATTAGAACTCATCTAGGACACAGTTGTGTACTGGAGACCCTAGAATTCCCCACTCAGATAGATCTTATCATACTTTCAAGCCTTTGAGCCCTTTCCCTGACTCCATTTTCTCAAGGGCTCACCGTGATGCTCTTGGACTCCCTACGACTATGAGTAGACAAGTGGAGACTGTCCATAGCAGGTGTCCATGGAATTGGGTTGCCCACACATATGTGCACGAGGCCCCTCACAGTGTTGGAGGTAGAAGCTGGAAAAATAACTGGATGTAGAAAGAGAAGAAGGATGACTGCAGACCAACAACCAGCAGCTGCCTCTCCTGTGCTATAATATTCTAATGTGGGATTTTGAAGAGTTCTAAATTTGAATTTAGAATTTTTAATTTGAATTTGGTCTTTTGAATTGTCATGAAGAATTACTGGTAAGTGTAGAAAAATACCCTGCATTTTATTCAACATTTGATTAATTTGATTTACACTATATCTAGGTATGTACGTAGACTTCCATTTGTACTTTCTCAGAATCCTAAAAATGTTTAAGGGTGGGTCTCTTTCTTAGTTCATTTCATGTTGTTATAACAAAATACCTGAGGCTGGATACTTTATAAAGAAAGCAAGTTTATTTGGCTAACAATTCTGATGGCTGGACCATCCAGACAGCAAGGTGTATGAGATGAGGGCCCCCACCCACGGCATTACAACATGACAGAGAAGCAGAAAGGAAACCAGATATATAAAGAAGAAGCCAAGGAATGCGGTGACCTTGCTTTACAACAATGTACTCTCTTAAGAAATAATCCAGGGGCTGGGGTTGTGGCTCAGCGGTAGAGCACTCGCCTAGCACGTGTGCGGCCCGGGTTCGATCCTCAGCACCACGTAAACATAAATGCGTTGCATTGTGTACAACTAAAGCAAATAAATAAATATTAAACAAAAAGAAATAATCCAATCACAAGAGACCTAACCTATTCCCCATTCGTAAGGATGGAGCCCCATGACCTAAGTCATGGATGCAGCTCTTAAATGTTCTCCCTCCTTAACACTGGCACACTGGGAACCACACTCCAGCATATGAGCCATTGAGGGAAAAACCACCTTCAAACCATGGCAGTCTCCCTCTATAGAATTAAAATACATGAAAACAATAGCATATTAGTTGGAATGGAGGTAACTGGGGTTGAAGGGTTCTAAGTAGCATGTCTGAGATATGGTAAAAGAACTAATATGTATTGGTTTCTAATAAGTTGAGGATATTTGTTGTAAGATCTAGGATGTTCACGAAAGGACTAGGAAGAGAGTGTAAAATTAATGAGCAAATAAAAGGGAGAAAGAATAACAAAAAAAAAAAAAAAAAAAAAACCATTTAAACAGTCTAAAAGTAGTCAAAAAAGGCACAAAAAGCTTGAGAGGAAAACAGAAAGCAAGTAATATTACATATGTATGTGCCCATACATATGTGTAAGAGGTCATATGTTGGGATATTTTGACATACTTTTTCTTTGAATAAATGGTAAAAATTGAAGATTTGAATAATATAATTTACAAATTGACACTGATATAAATAAAATGCTATGCCCCATAATTGTGATGTGCATGTATTCTATTCAAATACACAGGTAACATTTGCCAAAATTAACTAAATGTTAGATTGTAATGAACATTTTATAACATAGAAATAATACAAAACACGTTCTCTGAGCACAGTGGGATTGTTAGAAATCAATAACAAAAGGATAATTTAAAATATTCATATATTTGGGAACTAAGAATATACTTCTAAATTTTATATAATTCAAAGGATATATTACAATAACATTTGAAATTATTTTCTTTTTCTAATTTATTGAGATGAACATTGATTTTCAGCTTTTCTTCTTTTCTTATATATGCAATTAGTTTTGCAATTTTCCCTCTAAGCAAATCTTCGAGCTGTACCCCACAAATATTTTGGATTATCAAAAAGGAAAAATTAATCTTGATCTCCTTTCCTTATTATACACAAAATAATAAAACAATAAAGATTTAGCAAGATAGCATAAGAAAACAGCTTCATGATTTTGAGATAATTAAAGTCTTCTTAAACAAGATAATCAAATCATTTTCCATAAAGGAAAATACTGATAAACTAGACTATGTTAGGATTAGGAATTTATCAAAAAGAAACCATTAAGAAAATAAGGCAAACTATGGTATGGGAGAAGATACTTGAAATATATTTAATAAAGAATTCACCATTAAAATATACAAATATTTCCTACAAATCAAAGAAAAAGGAGCAACATGATAGCAAAGTATGCATGACACCTGAATAGCACACATTATACAAGAATATATGTAAATAGCCAATAAACAAATGAAATGGTGCTCAACTCATTAGCAAGTGGGAAAATTCTAATAAAACACAATGAAACATGATTGCACACACAACAGAGTGACTACAATTTAAAGTAACAACAATATCGTTTCATAGGGCAATGGGAATACTCTGCTGGCAGAACTGTAACTGCGTGCAACCACTTTGGAAAAGACATTTGGCATCAACTGAAGCTTAATATATTCATACCATATAATCCAGCAATTTCACACCTAGATATATATACAAGGGAATATGCACGTTTGTAGGAAGACATGAACATAACTGTTCAAAGTGAGAATGTTCTGAGGGCTTATTCCAGTAGGCTTAGAATTTACCTCAACTGCTAAAGCTCTAGCATCACAGTGACCCCTGGTCAAAGCATGAAACCTACCAATTAATAGTGTTGCTTTGTAACCATGGCATATCAATAGCAATAATATTGATGACTCATACTTGGTTTGATGAGACTCCCTGAGGCTGGCTACAGCGCAACAATATGCCTACTTCATCAGCAAAATAGGAAAAAAAAAAGCAACATCAGGTACTTCATTTTGGAACCCCCGATTCTAAAGGATTCTATGCACACATTGGTTTCTGATTAGAGAGAAAAAGTGTGTCAGTTATGGTCCTTACAGAGACAGCACAACTGGAGCCTGGGTCCACTGTAACCTTTGCTGTTGTCTGGGTTGCATATCCTTACCTTGATTCTCTTGCTACATTGAATCCTTTCCTGCAATGAACTGTAGATTCATAAACATGGGACTTCTGGGTCCTGTGAGTCTTCTCTAGCATCAAACCCTATTTCACTGACATTGTTATTACAACAAGATTGCTTGTAATAGCCCCAGACTGCAAATCTCCCCAATGTTTTGTCAATAGCAGAATGGATAGGAACTAAATAAGGTTATAGTCATACAAGTGAATACCACACAGAGATGAAAATAAATACCACTGCTGCATACAAGCAGATTAATCTTACAAATATAATGTTAAAAAGAAGCTAGAGAAGAAAGCAACCATACTGTGTGATTACATTTGTATAAAATAGTACAAAAATAAGCAGAAATAATCTAAGGTAAATACTGGTTACTTTTGGAGAAAAGGGATGGAATAATGACTAAAAATGGCAAGAGCTAGAAATGTTCTAATCTCATGACCTGGGTAGTGATTTATTGGGTATGTTTGGTTGGTTATAATTCATCAAGCTTGTGGTTTTCTGCAGGATATTACTTTTTCTTAAAACTGTATTAGAAATTTAAATGTTTCAGAAAAATCTGGTTCCAGTGTTTAAGAATTGGTTGCCAAAGGTGGAAGGGGCCGCGAGACCAAAGAAAGAGGCAGACAGATCCAGTGTAGCACAAAATGTAATTCATTGGGACTATGGACAGAAGTTTATCTTGGGCTCTAGCAAGACAGGAGGATCCATGAACCCCAAGGTAGGAGGAAGGGGGTTATATGCTAAGCTAGACAAAGGTAGTTCTCAGTCAACTGGATTGTATTTGGCCTTTCTCAAAAATGATCAACCTATTCAACTTTAGTTAAGAAGTAGTCTGAGCATCAGTGGCCACAAAACATACTCAGCTGATTATCTGAATGATTTTGTCTTACAGGGTTTGGGATGAGGGTCCAGGGTCACCTGGCAGGTGAGAGGGCAGTTATAGCTAAATGGCTATAGTCATATCGAGTTGGATCCCTACATAAAAACAAACACTGTGAATTCACTTAAAAGGAGAAAAACAGAGATATACTTCTTTGGCCATATTTGGAAGTAACTAGAACATCAACTCCTTAATTTAAAAATTGGCAACTCATGGTAAAAACTTAAGCAATTAATTCATCTTTCTCGTCAACTGCATTTCAGTGCAATTAAATAGACCTGATTGATGAGGGAAATGTTTTACATATGATTTCTAACTTATAAATATAGAATTAATGATAGAACTAGAAAATCACCAGTGGGTAACTCCAAATGAAAAAGAGCTAGGCAAATATCATGGTATTAGTCACCTATGGCTATATAACAGGCTATCCTAAATGTGATGGCTCAAAACAACAAAACTGTTACTATGGCATCGTTTCTGTGGGTCACAAATCTTACCAGGTGCCCTGGTTTATGGTCTCTCCAGGCTATAATCAAGGTGTCAGCTTTGTGGTCATCACAAAGCTTGACTGGGAGAGGATATGCTTCCAAGCTCACTCATGGGGCTGTTGCAGATCTTAGGTCCTTACTGGCTGTTGTCCAGAGACAACAGTTACTTGCCACATGGGCATCCCAAAAGATGGCAGCTACCTCCCCTATGAGCTAGTAAGTGATCAAGAGAGCAAGAGAGGGTGTTCAAGACAGAATCCACAGGTTTTTGCAACTTAATCTTGAAGGGGCACCCCATCACCTCTGCTGCATCTTATTCTTAGAAGTCTTGAGTCCAGCCCAGGCTCAAGGGAAGAGGATTATACAAGGATGTAAATAGGGATCACTGGGAATCCCTTAGAGATTGCCTACCATAGCAATGGATGGAAGGTATTGGATGAAAAGTTGATAGGGAATTTGATAAAATAGAGGCAGCAAGCTGTCACCACCTGAATGGTATTAAAATAACTAAGATAGGGACAGCCAGACATTTTTTACCTTGTGCTGTGAAGCAATGTGAAATACACAGCACTACCTAATCTTCTTTCCAAAAAAGAGGTGAGTATGAATCTAATCAAGCTTATTTACAAGAAACAAATTGAGAGATCTATTTTTTAAAAAAGCACCCTATATGATAGAAAAGCAGGTTAAATGACACCATGGGGACACAAATCTAGAAAGTGGAAATCTCTGTAGCACAATGGACCTATTTTGTAAACTTATTGCCTGGAGAAAAAATAAGGAATTGCTCTAGATTAAAAAATCCTTAAGAAAACTGGCAATCAAATATAGTCTATAGATCTTGTTTGGATCCTGATACAAATCAACTTGAAAAAGATAGTTTTGATATAATAAGGAGAATTATGAATATGGTACCAAGGAATTACTGTCATTTTGGGGAGCAAATAATAGTATTGTGATTACCAAAGAAAATACATATATTTTTCTGAAGTGCACACCAAAGTATATAAGGATAACATTCTAAGACATGAGGGTCAAGACTTCCTTTAAAATATTTCGACATACACAGTAAAAATAACAGAAATAAATGAAACAAGTACAATAAAATGTTAATATATGTTCAGGTTTAATACTAGTTCAAACATCCCCTTCCTTTCCTGTTTCCCTATTTTCTTCCACAACTTTAATTGGATGTATTTATAAGCTTTTCATTGTACCCTCCATTATTCACAACTTTTTTCAAAGTTTCCTGCTCTGTCTTACTGTGCTATGGTCTAGAAGCTTTTCAGTGCTTTCTTCCAAATCAACAGTCCTCTCTCTTCAGATATATCCAGTATGCCATTGGGATAATTTATTGAAGGTTATTATTATTTTAATGACTTTATGTTTTACTTTCAAGATTTCCAATTTATCCTTTTCAAATCTTCCTGTTCTTGTTTCATTGAATGCTACTTCTTTCTTTAAACCTTTGAGTGATTAGTATATTATGTAAAGTTCTCAGATTGATCTTTATATCCACAGGCATTATCCTTCAATTTGTTGAGTTAGTCAACTGTTTTGATGATTATGGACCTCTTTTTGTGATTAAATATTTTTGTGGGAGGGGAGGATTCTGGGGATTGAAACTATAATGAGCTATTCTTGCCTGGGTGTTTTTCATATGCATCCTTTTCAAAAATAAATCATCAACATTTGCTTTGCAATTCTAAACCATTAGGACAGGTCTTACAATAGCAGATCAACTTGGATCTTATACTCTATGTTAATGTTTTAATTTGGAACTTTGCATAAATACTATGTAGACACAGTTCAGATATTGTATGGTGCTTCCTCTGTGCTTCAATGCCCCAAATGCAAAACTCCACATCCAAGATATCTTAATAAACTATATGTTCCATTTAAGAAAAAAATTTCCTTCTTTTTGAAAATTGATCTGAGGATAAATGACGAAAGACTTACGAACTAGACTGGGGGAAATAAAACCAGGCATATTCTGGCTCTCTACAAATCTCTTCTCAGTGTTGTATTTTATGTCCATGAGTGAAACTGGAGTAGTGCACTTCCATTTTGCAAGCCCCTTAACATATTTCCATTCCAGGTCCCTTAGATCCATGAATTGTTTTTCTGAAAAGAATAATATTTTGAAAGGATCACATGGTGTTGTTACTCAAACTTCAGTTACTCAAATGCTTCATGGATAGAATAAATTGTTTCAGAAAATTGAGTCTCTTTTCCCTTTTTGGCAGAGAGCTGTTTCTGAAGCTTTATAAACTGAGGGGAGCCTTTGGTGCTCATCTCACCCAAAGCTTTCCCCTAAGTAGGAAATTGGGTGAGTCTGGATGATTGGGCTCAATTGGATCCTCGAGCCATAGCAGGTCAAAGATTGTCTGCTTTGGTGTTTGGATATAAAAAGTGCAAATGGACAGACTTGCACGGCACTGAGAACAACAGGATGGAGAAAAGAATCCAAATCAGTGGTTGCAACAAGGAGGCAGACTGATCAGAAGATTGTATATTGTTCACATAATTTCTCTTAAGACGATGCTCTGAGCCCTAAGTATACAAGGGCAGCGGCTTGCTAGAATTTGTCTGCTTTCTATACACTTTCAGGACCTCCCTGCTTGGAATGTCATTAGTACTTGCAATCTTTTCAAGGAGATGATGATCATGGAAAACCAAGCCAAGATGTATTGCATGTCCTCTACCCAGCAACCATTGCCTATTTCCTGACCTTCAATTCCTGTCATGACTAAATATGTTGTGAAGTTAAAAAAAAAAAAAAAAAAAAAAAACAGCAAGACTGAAAGCAAGGGCTTGAGTGTATAACTGTGGCCAAAGAGCTAAGGAGAAAAGTATGAGGATCAGGAGATGATGGGTATAGTGGACAAGCTGGAAGGCTGGCCTCCTTTTCATGGGTAGCTTCATCATCATTCCCATGTGGTGACATTTGAGCAAGTCACTATGGCCCAAGGGTTGAGCAGACTCTGCTCCTTCCCCAATTAGTCCTGCATCCCTGTACTGGGAAGGAACCTGGGCTTCCTATGCCCATCTGATAGGAAGTCTTTGTGTATGTTCCATACATGTAGAAGACAGATGCCAGGATTGTTCCTTATTCTCCAGGGGAACAGACACACTGGAACTGCCACACTGTTCACTGTCAGTCCCTAGGGGCCAAATCACCAAATTCCGGGGAGTTGACAAGGTCATCACAGACCTGGTATGGCAAGAATAGGAGAAGGATGGGAAGGGATAATTAGTAAGAGACGGACCTAGAGTTGATGATTTTTATTAGTAAAGAGCTTTATATCATAACTTCCTCCAAACCCATTACAATCCTCTTCTGCTTCCTTCTGCTATAAAAAGGGAAATAAAGGGCTCTGTCATTAACTTTCCTTGCAGGAAGGGTGACTATTGGACACAAAAGATGTAGCAAAAGACCTCTGAAGAGGGATGTCCTGGGAAAACTTTGCTTTCATATGAAAAGAGGACATGGACTTGGGATGTAACTCAGTTGTAGAGCATGAGGTCTTGGGTTCAATGCCTACCACCGCCTCCCCTCCCTCCACCCAGGACAGAAGTACAAATTTGTCCCTTTGTTCTATCTCACCTCTTCTTGCCTGGATTGTGGTCATAGCATCTGATGATAAAGGAGATGTTTTTTTGGACATAAAGATAGAAGTTACATACAAAACAATGGTAGAGCCTAGGTCCAAGGTGACACCTAAAAGCATGGCTGTAGCTCTTCTCTACCTGTCTCAGACATCTAATTATGTAAGAAAAGTATCTCTTATTGGCTTATTTGTTATTTTTGGCCAAACACATTTCTAAATTACACAATTCTATAAGACTTATAGAGGAGGAGCTCACATGATAGGAAAAGAGAAAACTGGCAATACCCACTCCCTTTTGCTCCACCAGTACTAGTAGGACCACATGTCCTGTAGTATTATTTGGCATTTTAGGATCCATGAAATTCTTCTAGACTGAGTAAGAATGAAGGTGAATTGCTACAGTACCAATTAATCCTAAGTAATTATTGATCCCTCATAGAGATGCCTATCTGGCTTCATGCATATTCCTTGGACAGGACATGTTCCAGAGATTTATCTCCAGGATCTCAAGACATAAGGTCTTTTCTTTGTGGGTGATGGTGTGGTATCCTGGGTTGAACCCAGGTTGTCGAGCACTGATCCATATCCCCAGCCCTATTTTGTATTTTATTTAGAGACAGGGTCTCACTGAGTTGCTTAGTGCCTTGCCATTGCTGAGGCTGGCTTTGAACTTGTGATCCTCCTGCCTCAGCCTCCCAGCGGCTGGGTTACAGTCTTGAGATACCGCGCCTGGCAAGAAACAAGGTCTTTGAAACAGAGGAGAGACTCTGGGAGGCCACATTAGAGACCATGAAATTTAGGTGAATGACAATCAGGGCATATTTTAGGAAGAAAGGATAACTCTACCCACTGTGGGTGACATAGTCAGAAATATTCAAAACCCCATCAAACATTACAGCCCTTCTTCAGTAGACTTTTGGCCAATTGTTACTGACTCACAATACTTTCCATATGTTTTCTTTCTGGTTTCAGACCTGTGTGATTTTGTGGATGACTTAAGCCATCCTTACAATTTCCTACACTCTAGTTTGAATTTATCAGAGAAATTCAAGCTCTGCCTTTGGCTCTGTCAACGTGACATAGGGAGTTAAACAAAAATTCTTTGAGTTCCTTGGACCACATATGTTTAGAGTAGTCAAACTACTGTACTAAATGTGCTCCTTCTGTCTCTTCATTTTTATTATAACAATGGTTGTTTCAAAATATTTGCTGTGCAAATTGTCTTATCTTGAACCTATTTTTCTTACCAAGATCCTACTTTGGAGGGAGGACTCAAATATTTATTTTATCTATTTTAATAGCTGCATAGAATGATAAAATATTACCTCATGCTTTTTTTTCCTCCTGGGACTGGGGATGGAACACAGGCTGTGTGCATGCTAGGTTAGTGCTTTACCACAGAGCTATGCCTGTGAATAACATAAGGAAAATGAAGAGGGCTGGGGTTGTGGCTCAGTAGTAGAGTGCTTGCCTAGTACATGTGAGGCAACGGGTTCAATCCTCAGTACCACATAAAAATAAATAAGTAATTAAAGGCATTGTGTCCATCTGCAACTAAAAAATTAAAAAAAAAAGAAAAATGAAGACCTGAAATATGGCATTCCTTTGTCATTAACATATAGCATCCTATGTTTTATGTATTTTTAATATGCTCTGTGTGGTCTTTGACCTTTCATGGGCATCTCTCTATTAAAGAATCAGAAATGAAGGTTTCCTCCCGTTGTTTGTGGCCTCTGTTTAAAGTCCTGACAGAGATATTACAATAATGAGAGGGTAAAGATTTTGTCATAAAACAAAATCTTGGGGCTGGGGCTGAGGCTCTGTAGTAGAGCACTTGCCTGGCATATGGGAAGTGCTGAGTTTGATCCTCAGGACCATATAAAAAAATAATAAATAAATAAAATAAAGGCATTTTTTAAATCCCTAAATGGCACCAAAGCCAAGATACTTGAAAAAGATAATACTCTACTACTAAAAACTACATAAAATAAGTAGTTATGGGTATTGTAGAATTTATACCTGACTAATTGACTGACTCATTTTGTAAAGGAAAATTTAAGTGGCCTGTCTCAATAATACCCTTTTATGAATGAATCTGGAAGTTGACCCTGAAATTTTTTCTTTTTCTTTTTTGGGTACTGGGAGTTGAATCCCGGGTACTTTACCACTGAGTTATATCTCTAGCCCTTTTTATTTGTTTTTGTTTATTTGTTTGTTTGTTTCTGTTTTTTGAGACAGAATCTTTCTAAGTTGCTGAGGCTGACCTCAAACTTGTGGTCCTCCAGTCTAAGTCCCCTGAGTCACTGGAATAATAAGTGTATGCCACAATGCCAGATGACCCTGGAAGTTTTGATTCTCTGTTTTGCATTTCATTGCCATTCTAGGCAACAAAAGCTGTAGCTATGAACATAGAACATCCATGTTTTATGGGTCAATATTTGACTATTTCTGCTCTGGAAATCTCCTTAAATTTAAAATAAAAATTTTCACTCGTGTTTTTTTTCCATGTGGCTTCATCTGTTTGGATTACCTGGGTTTGCTGGAAAGTATTTGGGAACTCTGTCTTCATAGATTATCTTCTGTTGGGTGGAATCAAAAAAGTCAAGATTGCCTAATATTTTGATGCTTTGAATCTTCTTAATAATGGTAGACTTTGGGAAAGCACTGGAATGATCATCCACAATGTTATAAGGAAATGAGTATATGGGAGGAGGGATCCCAATCTGAGCCAGTCTCTTTTGGGACTTGGAGAGTGGCGGTGTTGGAGGGAGTGGGTCCATCAGTAAGCTGCGTTGGAGAAGCTCAGCCATTGATTCTGTCTTTTTATCCTCTTTTTTAACCACTGTATACATGAAAATAGACTGGGGGTCTTCTTTCACACCAGTTTTGCTGATGAATGACTTGTCATTCAGGTTTTTATTAAGTATTTTCTGTGCTTCCTTAGGTGAAATGCCATGAGTTTTTAGGAGAATTGATTTTTTTCTGTTCTTCCTAAAATTTTCAACTGATGCATATAATTCGGGCAGCTGTGAATTAAACAAAGAAAGGGGGTAAAGGGAGTCATGGGATGAATGAAAATGTAATGAACTGACAGAGCCAAGCCCTAGAATAAGGAGGATAACAAATAACCACAACAATTTATTTTTGGAAGATATCTTTGCTTAAATTAAATCCAGGTGGCAATGTGGAATAGAGAACAGAAGTTTGAATCTCAGATGCATTCCCCCAATGATGTATTATTTAGACACATCACTTAAACTAAATTGTGAAATAAGATAGCTAGATTTGGGTTTGAGTGTCTTTGGGATCTTTCCCAATCCGAAATTCTATTGAGGGAACAGGAGAGACAGTTGAGGGTGGCTGTGGCTTTTGCTGGTTTTGAATAATGGTGTATTTCTTTTAAGGAAGAAAGGGAACCTGAACATCTAGATATTAAAGCTTCACTCCGGTGTCCAAGGGGCTTAAAAATGCATGCAAAGGAAGCTGTAATTGTTGTTAAGTCACTGAAATATTTTACCAAAGCAAAATGGTTACATCAGTGAGAATAGTTGTTAGCTAAACAAAACAAAACAAAATAATGATTCCTCAGAGTATCCTTCCCCATATAAAAACCTATATTGAAAAAAAAATAGGTCCTCTGATTCCTGGTGGCCATGTTATGAGCTGCTTTCCTCAACCATGCCCTTCCACTATGCTGTTCTGCCTTACCTTGGGCCCAGAGCTATGAAATCAGCCACCTATGGACTGAGACTTCTGAGAATGTAAGCCAAAATAAACTTTTCCTCCTCTGTGTTGTTATTGTCAGGACTTTTGGTCACAATAACAAAAAGCTGACTAAAAACAGAAATTGGTCTGGAGAAGTGGGGTTATTGCTGTGAGTAACCTGAAACCTGACCATATGGTTCAAAAGTCTTTGGAATTGATTTGAAAGGGGAGGAATTTTCAAAAGTTCAGAGTCAAGTTGGAAAAGCTTTAGATTGTTGTAAGCAGAGATTAATGGGTGATTCTGATGAGAGTTCAAAATATCAGAATGCCAATAAGATTGGGGACAGTAAAGACAGGGATCATGAGGTTTCAGAGGAAATGGAGAACTAATTAATCTGGCAAAGGAAATTTCAAGGCAGCATAGCATTCAGCAGTGGCATGGATATTGCCGGTGGCTTTTAGCTAAGTTTTCTGTGATAATCGGCATCAGAAAGCAGAACAGAAAAATTTGAAAAATTAGAGTAAAACTGGGGCTAAAGATGATGTCGTTGTTAAAGAAATTACAGCCACTAAAAAAATGCCAAATACTTTATCCAGAGATACTAGGAAACATGGCTTACAGGCATCTCAGGAACTGATAAGACCATACCCATCTCAAGCTCAAGGATGTAAAAGTAAAACTTTCTTCGAGAAGAAACCAGTGGAGAACTCTGCTTACACAGGGAGGCCTAGGAAGTTGTTTCACCATGTTCAGCTACCCAGGCACTCAGAGATTGGTGCAGCCATGCTCCCAGGAGACTTGGCTACTGCATGAGATGGAGGTAGACTCTGGCATCAACCATGTGGTGCTAGTTCTGCAGGAATGCAGGATGTTGGAGTTAGAGGATCATAGAGACTTCCAATGAAATTTCAAAGGGAAGCCAGGCAAAGTGTAGAAGGATTGGAGTCCCTGTGGGCTGACTCTGAGATGATGACTCATTAAGATGTAAGAAGAGGACGGGGGCTGTAGCTCAGTGGTAGAGCACTTGCCTAGCATGTGTGAGGCAATGGGTTTGATCCTCAGCCCTACATAAGAATAAATAAATAAAATAAAGGTATTGTGTCCATCTACAACTAAAAATATTGAAATAAAAGATGTGAGAAGAAAGTTGAAATTTCAGTGGAGAACTGTGACATTAAGAGATACCAGTACCCTGTAATCCCAGCACTTCGGGAGGCTGAGGCAGGAGGATCACAAGTTCAAAGCCAGCTTCAGCAATGGCGAGGCACTTAGTAACTCAGTGAGACCCTGTCTCTAATAAAATACAAAAATGGGCTGGGGATGTGGCCCAGTGGTCAGGTGCCCCTGAGTTCAATCCCCAGTACCAAAAAAAAAAAAAAAAAAAAAAAAAAAAAAAAAATACCAGTACCATGGGATGTCTTCCTAGAAAAGCTGCAGTAATTGAGCAGAGACCAGCCAAGAAAGAGTCCATTTGCTTGCAAATATAGACCATTGGGGCAGGGCTACACAAGCCCTTTGGAGAGAAAATCATAGTGCCATGTACCCCAGATGTTGGATATGAAGCTAAAGGACTTGTTTTCCCAGCGAGATTTCAGTCTACTTTTGTCCCATCCCTTCCTTCTATGCCCTGATTTTTCCATTTTGGGAAAGGAGAAAACATCTGAGAGTTTCCTCCTTTCCCAAAAATATCTCAGAGTTTGCCTTGAGTCTCAAAGACTTTGGACTTGGACTTTGGGGCAGTGCTGAAACTTTTAAGAATATGGGGACTCTTGGAATAGGACTAAATGTATTTTGCATTGTGACATGGTCATGAGGTTTTGGAGGCCAGGGGTGGAATATTACGGTTTGATGTGAGATGTTCCCCAAAAGCTCCTGTGTGAGACAATATAAGAATGTTTAGAGGTGAAATGATTAGATTATGAGAATTATAACCCAATTAGTAGATTAATCCAATGATATGGATTAATTGGGAGGTAACCATAGGCAAGTGGGGAGTGGTTGGAGGAGGTGGGTCACTGAGGGCATGTCTTTGAACTTTATATTTTGTCCTTGATGAGAGGAGCTCTTTCTGTTTTCTGGAGGCCATATTCTGAGTTGCTTTTTTTTTTTTAAAAAAATATTTATTTATTTGTTGTAGTTGTATACATGCCTTTATTTTTTTTACGTGGTGCTGAGGATCAAACCCGGGCCACGTGCGTGCTAGGCGAGCGCTCTACTGCTGAGCCACAACCCCAGCCCTGAGTTGCTTTTTTTGATCATGCCCTCTGCCATGATATTCTTCTTCACCTTGGGCTCAGACTTACAGAGCTGGCCGCCTATGAATTGAGACCTCTGAAAATGTAAGCAAAAATAAACATTCCCTCCAAAAAAAAAAAAAAAAAAAAAAAAAAAAAGAAAAAAGAAAGAAAGAAAAAGAAAAAAGAAAGAAAGAAAGAAGGAAAAAATGGAATGTATTTTCTCAACTATTCTACCTAGAAATCCCATCATTTCAAGGAGGTTTCTTGTGTCATTCAATTAGAAAGTCAAAGAGGCCATAGACTCATGTTAGAGCCAAAATTTGGGTCATTTGGTACAATGCAAAGTTTCTTTTTAATCACAGTCAGATTTATTGCCAAGAACAATAAAAAGAACATGAACTAAAGTTACCAAATGGCTTATTAGAACTAATTAACATCATTAGGAAAACTATTTAGCATCCAGGCTCACCTGATCTTAGAAGGGCTATGTTTTGCTGGGACAAAAAGAAAAAAAAGTTAAGTCACTGAAATAAAATGTTTGTGTTCCTTATGGCTCCCAGGTATGTTACTGAATAGTCAATGATCTAAATTTTATAATGCTTGAATCTCATTTCCTGTGTACAATATCACAGGATTTTAAGTACATACCGAACATCTCTGAAGTGATGGTGTCCTACCATCTTTAGCTGAATTGTTGTCTCTCAGGAAGGACATTGTGCTGGAATTTTATTCCCTAACTCCTAAAAAGCAAAAGTCAAAGATCAAAAATCAAATAAAATACAAAAGAAAATCCAGATGCAGTTGCACGCCTCTGTAATCCCGGTGGCTCAGGAGGCTGAAGGAGGAGGAGCTCAAATTTGAGGCCAGCCTCAGCAGCAACTTTGTGAAACCCTCAACAACTTACCAAGACCCTGTTTCAAAAGAGAACATAAAAAGGGCTGGGGATGTAGCTCAGTAGTAAAGTGCCCCTGGGTTCAATCCTCAGTACCATAAAACAAAAAACCACAAATAAACAAACATAAACAAAGAGAAGGGGCAATGCTTTTAAAAAAATCTTTCGAACTTTGTGGGTGGGACACTTTTAAAATTTCATTCCATTTTATTTTTGTTTTCTCCTTAGTCTAAATTTACCAAAGTAGTCACCTTTTAGCCAAGTATTTTCTGTAAAATATTTCAATTTTTTTTTTTTTTTTTTTTTTTTTTTTTTGTGGTACTGGGGTTTGAACCTTGGGTATTCTACTACTGAGCTACATCCATAGCCCATTTTGTTTTTATTTATTTTGAGACAGGGTCTTGATAAGTTGATGAGGCTGGCCTTGAATTTGCAATCCTCCTGCCAGTCTCCTGTATTGCTGAGGGTTATAGGCATGTGCCACCATTCCTGACTCAAATTCTTAAATAATATATATTTTCAGGTTAGTTCAAAGAATCCTACATGGACTTTTGTTTGTTTGTTTTGTTCAGTCTTACATATTTTGATCAACTTTTAGTTCTTCTAAATAAAAAATCACCTACCTTCGTACCCAGGAAAAAGTGTTTT
This sequence comes from Tamias sibiricus, assembly GCA_025594165.1. NCBI lineage: Eukaryota > Metazoa > Chordata > Mammalia > Rodentia > Sciuridae > Tamias > Tamias sibiricus. Next base: position 131,843,348 of record CM046657.1, on the reverse strand, counting down.
TCATTCAAGAGAGAAAAGTTAATCATGAATAACAAGTACAAGAACAAGGAACATTCTGAAATAATTTGCTTTGTGCCAGATATGAAGCAGTTTGTAGATGGCATTTTATTTAATATCTTTGTGAAGAATTTAAAATGACCAAAGAATATCTACTTACTTGTCTCATTAATAAAACGGCAGTTAAACCCACCACCATATTTGACTCTGGCTCTATGCTTGGCTTTGACCAATAGCAGGTGGCCCTGCAGGAGTGTGAGTGCCAGAGTTCAGCCTTAAGCTTTCAGCTTCACTTCACATTCATGTAAAGTGGTCTGGCTGCCTTTCTGGGGAGACCAGGTGGAGTCAACTGCCGGCACCAACCACTAAACCTATAACGAAGCCATCTTGCTCCATCAGCCCCAGGGAAGACTCCAGATGACTACAGCTTCATGAACAATCCTGGCTAATCCTGAATGGGAAGAGCCACCACCCAGAAGAGCTGGCCAACTCTAAAATTATGAAATGAGTTATTGTTGTTTCAAGCCACTAGGTTTGGGGTGCATTGTTATATAGAAATAAATACAAATAACCTCTACAATAGTTCACATCCTTAGTTTAATTTATTCCAGCAAACACTCTGCTGGCAGATAAGTGAATATATAGAGGGAGAACAATCCTGGGTGGCTCTGCATCCTGACTGTTAGCTCTGGGCACTGGGATGAGTGTCTGAGAGGAACCAAAACACTCATTTGTTGTTTGGGATGATGCAAAAACTGTAAAACTGTTACGTTCTTCCCCTTCCTCCTTCCCAAGCAAAGCAAACAAACAAACAAACAACAACAACAAACAAAATAAACTATATCTATCTACCTATCATTTATTATCTATCTGTCTATCATCTCTACAACTAACCTACCAACCACCATAGCTTAGCCACACAATACACTATGGAGTGTCAGTTGCTTCCCCTTGTGATTGTGTGGCTGTCTAGGAGCTGTGGCTTGCTGCCATTGCCCTGCATCTCAAGAGAGATCTTAACATCACTAGGCTGGAAAATGATCAATATTCAAAATTTGAAGTGCAGTTTCTACTTAACATGTACTACTTTGCACCACCGTAAAGTTGAAAACCCAAAGTTGAACCATCATAATTTGGGGACCATATATCTATCTATACCTCCGTATACATTATTGTCATTACTGAGACCTCTATATCAATATATGACAAAAAAAAAAAAAAAAAAAGACAGTGCAACATGCCCACCCCTTTTCTTACTTTCAGACAGTGGCTTCACAGACTTGTCAATTAAAGTAAAACTTTTTTTAAAATATATTTTTTAATTGTAGATGAACACAATACCTTTATTTTATTTTTATGTGATGCTGAGGATCGAACCCAGTGCCTCATGTGTGCCAGGCAAGCACTCTACCACTGAACCACAACCCCAGCCCCTAAAGTAAAACTTGATTATACTTTCCTTGTATGGTTTCTGCAAAAAAAAATATATTCTTTAAAATTTCATCTAAAACCTCTGAGTATCTTTTGAGTTATCCAGTACTGTCATCTTTCTGTAGTGTTATCTACCATGGAAAGGCTGCCTTCTCCCATTGCCAAGAAATGATAAACTGTCTCCCTTCTATTCCCCTCAGAACAGGGCAAGTTTAACCTCCTAACACACACACACACACACACACACACACACACACACACACACTCTCTCTCTCTCTCTCTCTCTCTCTCTCCTTTAAACTGTGACATCTCAAGTAAATGATTCCCAACTCTGATGGCCAATCTGCAGCTCTGTGTAAATAAATTCAAAGCAATATCTGAGAAATGTATGTACATTTCATTACAGTGGGATTGAGGACAGGAATGGAGCACAAGGAAGCTTAGATTCTTGCTGATCTTCTTTGCTGAACTACAATTGCATAAATGCTCTTCTCACTGAAGATACAGGATTCTGAATACAGAAACAGGTCATTAGCCAGTGTTTCTATACACTTTAATTTTAGCTTTATAACATACTTTTAATTTCAGGCCCTTTGCTTCAGCCAAATCCATGATAAATCTAGTTTAATACCTAATCCAAACTCTTCTGGTGAGTGATTCTGGACTCATGAAAGTCATGACATACAGTCAACAGGCAGCTTGTGTCCACACAACTTCAGTAGAGCTCTTTCTGGGGGCTCTTCAGCACTTCTGTCCATCATTTATTATTTCAGAAATTCCCACCATTCAATTCTAATTGTAATGAGAAGAGCGAGAGTATCTCACAGAAACTCCCCAGGATGATATCCATTGTGTTCCTACACAACTTCTCACACTTCACACCTGTCCAGAAGTAAAAGTTCTCTTTTCTCATCCAGGGAGGCATATTTTATTCTTCTCATAACCCTGTGGAATATTTTCCCTCAATTGTCTTTCCTCCCCTTCTAACAACTTATGTTTTTTTAATATTTATTTATTTGCTTTAGTTATTACAATGCGTTTATTTGTACGTGGTGCTGAGGATCGAACCCGGGCTGCGCCCGTGCTAAGCGAGTGCTCTACCTACCGCTGAGCCACATCCCCAACCCTCTAACAACTTCTTATTTTCTTTATTCTTTCTTCCTTATCACTTTCTTATCTTCTATTTTACTTTCTCCAATGTAACGTATCCTTTCCTTCTTTACAAATATGTTAAAATTTCTTCCACTTGGAGGCAAAATACAACTTCTTTTGACTCTGTTCCTACCACTAACTCTGGCTCTTTATGTTTTCTTTAACTCTGTACTTGCTGTTTTTATCGTCTCGTGATCTAATCTTTAGCATAATGACATTTGACTTCCCCTGTATATGATAAACTAAAATTTAATTATTGAAGGGAGTAGTGAATTCTTAATTATCAATTTTTTTGGTGGGGAGGGAACGGGGATTTAGCCCTGGTGCAATTTATCACTGAGCTATATCCCTAATCCTTTTCCTATTTTATTTTTTAAAATTTGAGACAGGGCCTCCACTAAAAGTTGCTGAGGCTGTTCTTGACTTGAGATTCTCCTGTCTCAGCCTCCCCAGTCATTGGAATTATATAGATACAATTGGAAATAATATTTATGGCATTGTGGTAGCAGTGAAATATGATTTCTTAAACTTTATTATATTTTTAAAATTGTGTATGTGTTGTTTGGTGTCTTCATTGCCATTGTTGTTTTGTTTTTCTGGGATTTTTTAAAAAAATGGCCTCACTATATTGTCCAGGAAGCTTCAAACTCTTGGGCTCAATTTGTCCTCCTGCTTCAGCTTCTCAAGTAGCTACAGGCACACACCACTGGGCCCCCCACTTGAAATTTGATTCTTAAATGATGGATAAGTATTAGAAGCAGATTGTGAATGGTCTTTATAAGTATAGTTTAAAAGTTTATATCTTGTCCTAAAAGTAATAAGTAGCAAAGTGTGAAGAATGGGCTAATTAGTCAATGGATAAAGAGGTGGTTTGGAACAGATAAAAAGAAGAATAACACCAGACAAGGTAATTGGGAGGAAAGAGATCATTGCAATAGTCCAAAACTGAAGACAATTAGACATATTGTTAGGATCACTGCAAAACATTTAGAAATATCAGGGAATTTATTCAGTTTCAAAATGAGGGGGTAGTTAATAGTTGAGATGGAGAAAAATAAGGATAGTAAAAACTACCTTCAAATTGATAATTGAGCTGGGCATGATGGCACATGCCTATAATCCCAATGACTAGGGTGTTCACCTAGCATGCTTGAGGCCTAGTTCAATCCAAAGAAAACGTTAAAGAAATTCTTCAGAGAGAGAGAGAGAGAGAGAGAGAGAGAAAGTTATGTGTCAGAAACTCAGAGTTACATAAAGAATGGAAAAACATATGAGAAAAAATAGGATGCAAGTAAAATAAAACATTTATTTCTTTTTAAAATTTTTTTTAGTTGTTGATAGAACTTTATTTTTTATTTATTTACTCCATTTATTTTATTTATTTACTCCATTGTCAGAATCAAACCCAATGCCTCACATATGCCAGGCAAGCGTACTACCACTAACACAGCCTCAGCCCTTACTTTTTATTTTTAATTAATCCAACAGATAACAGTTTGTTTGAAATAATAATAGCAAAATGTATTCAATGATTATAGCTTATGTGTAGGTGAAATCAATGACAACGGCACAGGAATGAGAGGGAAAAATTAGTAATATTTTGTTGTCATAGGGTCCTTTACTACCTGTGAAGCAGTACAGTATTATTTGAAGTGGACTTGGATTTGTGTGTGTGTGTGTGTGTGTGTGTGTGTGTGTTTATACTGGGGATTAAACCCAGGGGAACTCTATCAATGAGTTATATCCCCAGCCCTTTTATCATTTTTTTTTTTTTTTTTTTTTTTGAGAGAGGGTTTCACTAAATTCTTGAGGCTGGCCATGAACTTGCAATCCTCCTGCCTCAACCTCTGGAGTTGCTAGAATTACAGGTGAGTAGTACCATACCCAGCTGACTTGGATTATTTGTAAATATGTGTTGCAAATTTTAGGGCAATCACTAAAAATAGTAAGATAAGAAGTATTATTGATATCTTAAGAAAGGAGACAAAATCAGCCAGGCATGGTGGCGTAAGCCTGTAATCCCATCACTTGGGAGGCTGAGGCAGGAGGATCATGAGTTCAAAGCCAGCCTCAGCAATGGTGAGGCACTTAGCAACTCAGTAAGACCCTGTCTCCAATAAAATATAAAAAAGGGCTGGGGATGTGGCCCAGTGGTAGAGTGCCCCTGAGTTCAATTCCTGGTACCAAAAAAAAGAAAGGAGGAAAAATGAATTAAAGAATGCTCCACAGAAAACAGAAGATGTAAAAGATAAAAATAGGAACAAAGAACAAGAGCAACAAATAGAAAACTGCAAAAAAGGGTAGATATTAATCTAACTACATCAATAATTACTTTTACTGTCTAAAGTTAACAACTAAATACAGAAATTGTCAGATTGGTTAAAAAAAGAGGACTCAATAATATAGTGTCTACAAAATCATGCTTTAAATATAAAGACATTTAGATCAAGAATAAAGGGATAGAGAAAGATGTCCCATGCTAACACTAATCAAAAGAAAGAAGGAGTAGTATATTAATTTCACAGAGGGTAGACTTCAGAGCTAAGAATGTTAACAGGGTTAAAGAGAAGGTTATATAACAATAAAGGGATCAGTTCTCCAAGAAGACATAACAATCCTTAACATGTTTTTGCCTAATAAAGCATCAAAATATGTGAGGTAAGAGCCTCATCGAACCTCAAGGAGAAATAGATGACTCCACTACTATAGTACGAGACTTTATCATCCCTTTATCAAAAATGGACAGATCCAGCAGGCAGAAAATCAGTACAGACATAGTTGCACTCAATGGCACCATCAATCAACTGAATATAAATGAAATTTATGGAGTACTTTATCCAACAACAGTGGAATACACATTCTTTTCAGGCTTACATGGGACATTCACATTCTGGGCCATAACACAACACCTGCACAAATTTATTTATTTATTTATTTTTGGTACCAGGGATTGAACTCAGAGGCACTCAACCACTGGGCCACATCCCCAGCCCTTTTTTGTATTTTTATTAGAGACAGGGTCTCACTGAGTTGCTAAGTGCCTCGCCATTGCTGAGGCTGGCTTTGAACTGGCGATGCTCCTGCCTCAGCCTCCCAAGTGCTGGGATTACAGGCATGCGCCACTGCACCTGGACAAAGAATAGAAATAATAGAATGTCTGCTCTCAGACCACAAATGAATTAAAATAGAAATCAATGTCAGGACAATAGCTGGAAAAACCTTGTGTACTTGGAGTATGATCTTGTTTTATTAAAACTTATATATTCATTTTGAAATCTGGTGGTAGTGGTCCCTAAGGATTTGGGTTAGAGTAGAACTTTTACTTTCCTCATATTTTAAAACATTTCTTTCATGAATTATTATAATAAAAATAAGGCATTTTCAGTTGCATGACAGGCTAATGTAATAGTGTAAGATGACAGAGATGTGTGTTGAACTATATCTCCAAATATATTCAAAGATTGTTACTTCTAATAGAGGGGGGAAAGGAATGTCCAATGATGAGCTTGTAGTGAAACATATTTAGGAAAATTATGAAATTATACCAGCATGTTCAATGACAGAAAGAAATTTAACTTGTATTTATACTAAACAAAGACAAATTCTAAAAAGGTGTATATAATATGACCCCATTTTATTAAAATAAATGATTCATTTAGATACGGTAATGGTAGTTCTACTTATGGGAAGGATTGATTATGGGTAATTGGTGTTTTCTTCCTTAGTATTCTTTGTGATTTTATGTATTTTACAATGAGAAGTTACTACTTTTGCAATTAAAAAAAAAAAAAAAAAACACAACAATTTAAAGCCAGCAGAAACAGAAAAAGAAATGGACGGAGGCAGCTATCTGTGGAAATTGCATTTCATGAGAGATTGCCTATAATGTTTCAATGAGGATTAGGTTAGAGGAATCCAAATAAGGTGCTTGTTTCAGTAAATAAGGTGCAGGTCCCAAAATGGCCTGGCTGCACAGACTAGGGGTCAAATCCAAAAGCAAACTATTGGTACTTTCCTAAGGCTGAAGGGGGCAATGAGGGGAGGGAATGAAAATAGCTTTCTAATGAGGGTGATGGGAAAGTTCTAAAATTAGATTTTGATATTGCTTGAACAACCCTGAAAAATAGCAAAAATCACTGAATTGTATATTTTTCGGTGCAATTTAACTTTTCTTTTCTTGCGTGCTGGGGATCAAACCCAGGGTCTCATGGATGCTAGACAAGTGCTACATCCCCAGTCCAGTGTAATTTAGTTTTTCTTTTTGCCCTTTTCCCTTTCCTCCACTATACTTTATTAGTCACTTCATTAGGTAACCCATAGAATTAGGCTCTTTTTTTTTTTTTTTTTTTTTTTTTTTTTTTTTTTTTTGGTACTGGGGATTGAACTCAGGGGCACTTGACCACTGGGCCACACCCCCAGCCCTTTTTTGTATTTTATTAGAGACAGCGTCTCACTCAGTTGCTAAGTACCTCGCCATTGCTGAGGCTGGCTTTGAACTCGCGATCCTCCTGCCTCAGTCTCCCAAGTGCTGGGATTACAGGCATGCAACACCATACCCGGCTTAGGTTCATTTTTTTTTTTCGGTATTTATATAGTCACATGCTGGCATATAAACACACATACATAGTAACTGTTTATGGAACTAGAATCCCATTACACTCAATTTCCGCATTTTGCTTTTCTCATGGAAAGTCCACCCACTCACCTAACCCACCTGTGGCCATCATGGGTACTGTCTTACATCTTTTCTACAAGAACACGTTATAATTTCTACTTTAACTCTCTCATGTAGCAGTCCCCAGGCCTTCCTACCTGGGGACCACAAAGACATGCCACAAGACCGCTGAGACTCCTTGTTCCACATTCTGCTTGAAGCCGGCCTGCTTGAGGGGCATCCTCCTTTTTCAGCTGGAGGATCCCCATCTATTTCAGGGTGGCAGAAATGGCTTTGCTAGTGGGAGAAAGGTGAGGAGGAACTGAGGTGCCCATGACAACAGCAGCCATACTGCTGTGGGGACAGAGACAGAGGGAGGGAACATAATTCCAAGGGGTCAGGATCCGCATGCCCTGTGCATCTTACTTATGAAGACCTTGTTTTAAAATACAGTGGATAATAGCTGGGTGTGGTGGCATATGCCTGTAATCCCAGCAACTCTGAGGCAGGAGGATCCCTAGGTTCAAGGCCAGCCTGGGCAACTTAGCAAGATCCTGTCCCCAGATGTAAAATAGAAGGCAGGAGCTGCGAATGTAACTCAGAGGTAGAGCACCCCTGGGTTCAGCCCCCAGTACGGCAATCAATCAATCAATCAATCAATCAATAATTTAAAAATATTGTGTATTAATAGAAAATTTGAAATTCAATAATTCAATTCTCCTAACTTTATTATAAGAATTGTTGTTATTATTATTGTTTGTTATGACCTCCTTCAGTGGTTGGGAAACAAGTTTCCTCAGAAAATAAGTTTTTGTCTAAATAGGCACTTGAATTCTTGTCATCCCTAATACCTATTAGAGCAATTCTCCTAGGATGTAATTTTCCATCCATGCCCTCTAAAAGCTTATACATGACAAAAAAATTTATAAAGGCAAATCCTATATAATGCCATTTTAAGGTACAGCCTTGACAGTATTACTTGATTTCATCCACACCATTAAATCCCTTCTTTTTTTGTCCAGGAATCCAGACTCTACAGCTTTACCACCAGGTGGCGCTCACCAGAAGTTTGCCTCAGCTACTTCCTACTTTTTAAACAATGGCACTTTCTCCTTTTCCTCCCCACTCCTTCTTTCCTTCCCTGTCTGAATTATTGTCTGTACTTTAAATGGAGGACAAAATTAATTCAGCAAAAACGTATGTTTATAATGTGTCAGGTGCAGAACTTAGCCTTAAGATTTCTAAAACTTCTACGAATATTTATTGAATACCTGTTGTGAACTAGGCACTTACTTCCTTGGTATACGCTAATAAGCAGAATGCAGATTTCTGTTTACGTGGCAGTTTACACATGGTAGAAAGCAGGGAGGCATATATGGAAAAATCTACACATAATACATGAATTAATCAACTTGGAAGTCATAAGTGCTAAGGAAATAAAATAGATCAGAGTCAAGGGGTTGGTGTGCTGTAGGGGAGGGTGCCATTTAAGCAGGGTGGTGAGGTCAACCTCTTTGGGAAGGTGACCTGTTGACTGAAGCCTGAGAGTGAGCCTAGAGGAAGTACCTATGTAGAGGAATCAGCCAGGGCAAAGGCCATGTGCTTGTGGTGCTGGAGGTAGAGCAGGTTGCAAGAGACTGGGAAGGCAGAAGAGAGGTGGGAGGGCAGCAGAGGAGAAAGAAGGGCCCTATCTTCTTAGGGTCCTGCAGGTAGGCTTGGGACTCTAATTGTCCTCAGAGGCAACAGGAGGGCAGTGCAGCAGGTAATGACGTCCATTCCTGAGGGAGTGCTCTGGCTGCCATGTGGAGAAACTTACTGATAAAATAAGTTGAATACATATTAATGTCATTGTGCAGTATGAGTCCATATATATATAAAATAAAGCCATTATGTATATAAGAGAGAATAATATGTTTATCAAGTGAATATACATGCCTCATTGTGAATTCACAGGAAGTCATCTGGAAGGATACTTACCAAATTTCAGTAGAAGAGAGTGAGGGGTAAGGAATGAAAGGAGAGATCAAGCTCTGTAAAAACTCAAACAGCTGGGCATGGTGGTGCCTGTAATCCCAGCAACTCAGAAGGCTGAGGCAGGAGGATTGCAACTTCAAGGCCAGCCTCAGCAACTTAGCAAGGCTCTGTCTCAAAATAAAAAATAAGAAAGGCTAGGGGTGTAGCTCAGTGGTAAAGCACCCCTGGGATCCCCAGTACCAAAACAAGACAAAACTCTCAAACAAGATTTGATTACCTTCTGAGTTGCTGGAGCCATGCTTTCCTGCCCCATCCATCTCTTTATCTGGCTGTTCCTTTGTGTCCTTTATAATACAGTATGATTTAAAATCAATGGGCAAAAGAAATCATTTTTCCCTTTCAGAGATGGCTTGCTATTCCATTTCAAAAGCAAAGACTGTTGTGTGAGGGACTCACAAATCAAAGGCAAAATTACAGTGAGAATGAAGTCCACAGAACTGAGAATAGTTGGGGTGGAGGGTGCTCATCATGGGACCAACCACTCAGGGGATTCTAAGATCTAGCTTATTAGCCTGTTGGTGAGTACATGTTGTTATTGTTATAAATTCTTTAAATGGTACACATACATTTTATATCCTGTTTTCACACTTAAGAGTACAAGATATTGACTGGAAAGTGGTATTAAAGTTTTTTGTAGTTGTTTTTTGTTACTGGGTATTGAACCCAGGGCCTCACACATGCTAAGCAAGAACTCTACCCCTGAGCTACATCCATAGTCCCTTTTATTTTTTTACTTTGAGACAGGTTCTCACTAAGTTTCAGAGACTGACCTTGAACTTGTAATCTTCCTGCCTCAGCCTCCCAAGTAGCAGAGGTGTCATTGTACCTGGCCAAAGCATTAAAAATTTTGAAAATGATTCCCTCTCTGCAACAAAGCTCCCAGTAGACAGTGACCAATTTGGAGACCCCAGGAACTTGATTATGTTCAGCTTCCCTGCAAGTTCACAAGGGTGTCTTCGGGGAAAGTCAGAGTTTGTTATAGCTGGAGCATCTGGAAGGAATTCAGGTTGGGCCAGAGATGGTAATCCAGCAAAAATATGGTCAGGGTAGGGTGCTACTATATATTTTTTGTATTTTATGTAATTACATCTACAAATTTTCTCAACCTTGTAAGTCCTGATTGACATTGTACACCATTCTTGAGTCGTGGTCACCATGTATATTCATAGATTATTCTCATGTGTAGGATATACATTACGGTTTCCACCACAATTTCAGGCTTCAATGAATACTATTGTGCCATTGATCTCTTTTTAAAAAGAAACTCAAGTTTAATATAACTCAATAGTAGTGATAAAAGACTGACAATTTAATAAACATAAGCAAGCAAATGGTGTGTAAAATACATTAGCCAGGACAAACTGTATTCTGTCAAATGAATGTTATTTAAGACAGTCTGATTAATTCAGTCTTTGAAGAAATGCTCAACATTTAAATGTGCAAGAGCTATTAAGATGAAAATAGGAATTCTGTGAAATAGTTACAATCTTGCATTTTCAATTGATGCAGTATAACTTCATCATGTTTTGTAAGCTGCCTGGTACCGAAACCTGGGAAGAAATCTCGGAGGCAGAGAAAAGCTTTTACTACTTTTACTTCTACTTTCTTAGAGCTTAGAGAGGGAAAGAAAGATTTTTTAGAGAGAAGGATTAAAGAGCTTTTCTTCTTGTAGAGAAAGATTAGAGCTTCTTTCTTCTCTCTTCTTTCTTCCTTGGGAGCCTCGGCCTAACTCTGACCAGTCATTACTTCTTCTATCTGGTTTCTCTTCTGTCTTCTATCTGGTTTCTCTTCTGTAACCGCTCTGCCTACGTTCTGGCCGCTCTGATTCTTCTGACTGACCGAGTGACTGCCCGACTGACTGAGTTCTCCGTTCTCCTAACTCGGACCGCTTTCACCCGGTTATATACCTTCAGCTTTGCGGGTGCCTACAGGTGCGTCACATACATATCAGGTGGAACTTATGGCTTCCAGCTAGCTGCAACAGCCCTTCCTAATTAGGGCTCCTTCAATGTTTCATTGCTTTTTCTTCTGAAATCCCCAACATGTTGTGGCCCAATGGAGAGACTGCTGGATTCCATGCATTGGGATGCTGGTGTAAAGTGAGAAGACCCTTAGAGAGCAGGTGAGTCCATAGGGACCTGAGGGTTTCCCTAGTGACGAGTAGGCCCTGTTTTACTTCTGCCTCTTGGCCTAATCAGTTTGAGACAGGATCATCATAACAAGGTAACAACTGTCCCATCTTTATTTTTTTAAATTTTTGTTGTGTATGTGTGTGGTACTAGAGACTGAAGCCAGAGGTGCTTTACCACTGAGCTACATTCCCAGTCCTTAATTTTATTGTTTTAAATTTTGAGACAAGGTCTTGCTAAGTTGTTCAGGCTGGCCTTGAACTTGTGATCCTCCTGCCTCAGTTTCTAGAGTAGCTGAAATTATGGGCCACTTTTTCTGACTATCCTGTCTTTAGATCCTCTCCTCTATCCCTCCTCATTGTCCTTAATTAGCTCTTGCCTGGTCTTTCCAGAATGCCTAACAGACTTTTCTGGCTGATTTCTCTGGATTCCTTGGTTGATCCCTCTGGATTCCTTAGCCTAGAGTCTGTCTTCCCATGGATCCTCTTGTCTTGCCCAGTAACTGGCACTCAATAATTACAGATGGTCCTCAACTTATGCTGGTTCAATTTGGGATTCTTTGACTTTATTACAGAAGGAAAGTGACACACATTCAGTAAAACCATACCTTGATTTTGAATTAGGATCTTTTCCCAGACTGAAAATATGTGGTCTGATCTGTCATGATACTGAGCGGCAACAGCAAACCACAGTGCCCAGCTAGCCACTACTCTATCACGAGGGCAAACAGCTGACAGACACTCTACAGCATGCTGTTACTAAGCTGTGGTGTTTGGTAGGTTAGCTGTAGTAAATGCATTGTTGACATAGGATATTTTCGATTTATGGGTTTATCAGGATGTAACCCCAGCACAAGCTGAGAAGCATCTGTATAGGTCTTCTGCTTGGGCTGTTGAGAAGGCGAACTGAATACAAATTGATTGACTCTGGAATACAATTTGCTACTATTGATTATAACACAATCAGAATTGGAAACATGGGAACTATTGAATTTGGCACCTCACGCGGTGGAAGAGTCTGGCATTGGCAAAGAGCAGATTGGTAAAGGGGTTTTGCTGGCCTACACAATGTGTTGGGGAGGTGACAGTTTGTCACATGGCCTTGGCAACTGGCAGTAGGAGGTTGCTGAGGCACCCTTCTGGTGCTGAGGGGGTGGGGAGAACCCATCCATTCTGATAAGATGTTACATGTAAAGGCCTTTGATGTTAGGCTTTATAATGGTACACATTAAAAATGACCTATATTGAACATTTTATAGGAAAAATGAACTTGGAGGTAGAATACGAAATTCTCAACCACCACCTCGGAAATAACTGCTTTTAAAGTGCAGTATTGGGCTGGGGTTGTGGCTCAGTGGTAGAGCACTCGCCTAGCACGTGCGCGGCCTGGGTTCAATCCTCAGCACCACGTAAACATAAATGCGCATTGCATTGTGTACAACTAAAAGCAAATAAATAAATATTTTTTTTAAAAAGTGCAGTATTTGGGGCTGGGGTTGTGGCTTAGCGGCAGAGCACTCGCCTCGAACGTGTGTGGCCCGGGTTCGATCCTCAGCACCACATAAACATAAATACATTGCATTGTGTACAACTAAAGTAAATAAAATAAATATTTTTAAAAAAAAGTGCAGTATTTAGGGGCTGGAGGTATAGCTTGGTGGTAGAACATTTGCTTAGCATGCACAAATTCTTGGATTTGATCTCACTGCCACCATTAATTAATTAATGCAATATTCAAAAGCCTGCTTTTCCTGGGTATAAGCAACTATTCTATCCACTATTATATTGCTAATGAAAGACTTATTTTTAAAATAATTAACAGACATTATTTTTAGAGCACTTCTAGTTTTACAGAAAAATTGATTAGAAAGTACTGTATTTCCCACATGCCCCTCCTCTCACCATACATGCAGTTTCCCCTATTATATAATTTCTGTATTGATATGGTACATTTGTTATAATTGATGAACCAATATTGATAAATGATTTAAACTAAAGTCTACAGTTCACACTAGGGCTCATTCTTCTTTTTCTTAATGGTAAAAAAAAAAAAAAAAAAAAAAAGTATGTTTAAAATTAGCTGGCTGGACTGGTTAGATGAGCCCACATCCAAAGAATGATAACCAGGAGCCAGTTGAATTTATGCTTCTCCTGTCCATCAGGCCTGATTAGGTGTTGACCTTGGACACACCAGTGTCACAGAGGTGCTCCACAGCCTGTGTGAGCTGGTGCTTTGGCTCTGACCTCCACAATGAGCTCCTATTTTCTTCATTGTGGACTCAGTGGTCAGGGGAAGTTGATGATGGCATAGTAGTCAAGCTTGTTTTTCCTGGGCATGCTCTTTTAAGGGTATCTGGGCTGCCTTTAGTGGCAGTGTCCTAGGTCACAGAAGTTGCAAGATACCAAATCTTCTTTTTGTGACTGTGGACACCTTTCAGTACTGCCTTCTTGACCTTAAAAGCCTTTGCTTTGACTTCACCCTTGGGAGGGACAGGAGTCTCCATCTTTGCATTTAGCACCATCTGGGTGAATAGGGTCTAGGGCTCACTCTTGATGGAAATTCAGTGCTTTTGACAAGTGCACAATGACAGGTATTCATGGGTATGTATCACAAACTATTAGAGAATAGTTCTAGTGCCTAGAAAATCCCATGTTCTAATTTTTTTTTTCAATGCTAGGGATTGAACCTAGGCTCTTGTACATGCTAGACAAATGCTCTACCACTTAGTTACATCCCCAGCCCTTTTCAATTTTATTTTGAGACAGCATCTTACTAAGTTGTTCAGATTGCCCTCTAACTTGCAATCCTCCTGCCTCAGCCTCCTGAGTAACTAGGATTACAAGTGTGTGCTAATGGGCACAGCTTGTGTTCTAACTTTTTACTTTCTATAAGCCACGTTGGGTTATGTATCCTACAATCAAGATTTGCTCTTGCTCAAAACCATGAGTAACTTTCCTCACCCACAAAATAAAAACTCATTAGCTTCCAGCACAGAGCTCTTCCTACTCCTGGACAACTTCACCTGTGTCCATCTCTATTTCCCTTTCAGGTGACTCTAGCCCAGGAGTGGTACTTTCTGACATCCCCCACTTCCCCTTAGTCTTCCACTTCTGTGCCTGCTTGTGCTGCTCTTCCTGCACCAAGGCCCTCTGTGTCATCTCATGGCTGCAACCTACTTACCAAAGCCTAGCTCTAGAGCTGTTCCAACAACCTTCTCTGTTCCCTCATGGTAGTCATCGCCCAGTTCTCTGAACATTTCTAACTCTTCATAGAAGAGTCTCTGTGTCTCCTCAGTAGCATTTAGTTTCCATCTTGCTCAGTGGTATGTGCCTTATTTTCCCTAGGCGACTGTAATGGAATCAGAGGCTTTCTTGCTAGCCCTTGACCTCAGTAGTCAGTACAACACTGTAAAATGTGGATGATAAGTACGATGTGAGGAGTAAACTAGCTAATTCATGAAGAGTGTTTACAAGACTCCCTGACCCCTAGAAGTAGGCTCATAAATGTTAGCTGTTTAATTAGCATCTGCTATGGTTTGTCCCCTCTGAAACTCATGCTGAAATTTGATTGCCCTAGTAGAAGTGCCGGGAAGTAGGGCCTTTTAAGAGGTTGTTAAGAGGGATTAATGCCTTTCCTGCAATAGTGGGCTAGAAATGAGAGCAGGTTGGTATAGAGCAAGCCCCACCTCTCCTGCTCTCTCTTCTGCATGCCCTTCTGCTTTCTCCTCATGTTATGAAGCAGCATGAGGCCCTCAGATGTGGCTGCTTGATCGTGAACTTCCCAACCTTCAGAATTGAGAGCCACATAAATCTGTCTTATTATAAAGTACTTAGCCTCAGGTATTTTGTTATCACAACACAAAACAGACTCACACAGGCACCATAGGGGCAGCACGGGTGCCTCAGGAAAAAGCCTGTGGTCATCATCAGAGGATGCCTGTCTTTATGGAAAAGAATTGGCACCTGGTACACGTTGCAGGTTTGCTTCTCCTGGTTTGCTTCGTGGAGGCAGCAGCACTTGCTGTGTAGGATGGAATCCTGAAATTAAAGAGCCAGACTTCTAAAGATGGAAACACAGAGAAGTGGATGCTCTATAGCACAAGAACCTAAAGGAGGAAGGACAGATTTCCTTTTTGTTTCCTGTAACTCTTGTAGCAATCACTGAGAATTTTGCTGAAGGAACTTTCTATGATTTGAAGATGAACCCCAAATTCATGCAGTGGAGGTTCAAATCTCCAGACTATGCCCACCCTCTCTCATACACTCTTCCTACTCTACTTCCTTTGGTGAAGTGAAGGGTCACTCCTCCACTCTTTCTCCAGGGAACTGGCAATGTTACTAGATGAGATTCTAGATGAGTCTGGAAACATTGGCTAGGGCTCACTGGTCTTGGAGTGTCTGTGGGTGCTGCGGGCAGACTGAAATGTAAGGCAGCACATAAGAAAAGAGGGTAGAAAAGATGCTGCGAGTATGGCAGCAGGGGTAGGAGAGAGTAAAGAGGATCAGAAACAGTAAAAGTCCATCCAGTAGAATTGCATGTGGATGGGGATGTGGCTACTCAGTGGTAAGGCACAGGCTTAGTATGCATAAGGCCTTGGGCTTGATCCCTAGTACTCCTACCTCCACACACAGAAGGAAGGGAAAGAATCACATGGGAAGCTGCCTGTGTTTGATGCTAAGTTCCCAAGGTTTGTGCGCAATCTCCAGAGAATTGCACATGCTTTGGGACCTTTTGGTTGAAAGGACCTTACTGGTGGCCCTAAGGACTGATAACTCTGTTACAAGTATGGAGAGGCAGCTTTGGACAGCCAGTTTAACCAGTTCAAGTCTTACCACCATTCAGTTTGGTTCAAGATAGATAGCTTGCCCCTAGGCCCTGGCTCTGGAAATGGGGAGAGGAAGCTCTCTAGTAGTTTTTCATTTCTTCCCTATTTCATATTCTTATCTTTCTCTGTACACTCTCAAATCTGGATGTGTGAAGGAGAAGAAAGGAGGCCAGGCAGGGAGCAGAGCAAAACCAGAGTCCAGTGTCCGTGGGAACATGGCAGGAGAAGGAAGGAGGAGTGGAAGGCTAGGGAGAGAGGGCTGTTAGTGATAATGGCCAGAGAATGACAAAGATCGTGCAGGCTCAGTCATGACCAGCTGGCTTCCAGCTTCCTGTGACCATCCTTAAAGAAGATGAAAGAGCCTCCCCTCCCTCTACTGGCAGAAATGAGCCTGAACACTGCATCATTTCTCAGCTCTCTCCTTTCCATCTCCCTCCCTGCCCCCCTCAGCCCACCCTCCTTGTCAAGCCCAGACAGGCTTCATTTGCACTTTTTCAGTGTTCTCTTTGTGTCCCAGGACTAGATCTATCACTGCATTTACCATGTGTTTTACAATTACCTTTCTTTGGTGGTCGTCTGTCATGAATCTCTGCAATCTAAAGGCAGTGGCTGAGTCTCATTCATCCTGTAGCCCTAAGATCCAGCCCTGAACCTGGCATGTGTTAATGCTTGTTGAGTGTTAAGTGAGTAACTGTCCATTGTGACATTTGGACACTCTCAAGGTCATACAAACAGCTGTGTGACACTAAGGGGCAGAGGATTATCTTCCTGTGTGAGGGTAATGGGTAGGTGAAGAGGAAGGAAGGGCATTTTTTTTTTTTTAAAGAGTGAACATTAAATACCTGAACTGTGACTATAATTTCTACTCAGTCAAGTTTTCCTACTACAGACATGGGAAGAATTGCAGAGAAGTTGGAGCAGTTAAAAAGATAAAAGGCCACCGGGCGTGGTGGCGCACGCCTGTAATCCTAGCACTTGGGAGGCTGAGGCAGGAGGATCGCAAGTTCAAAGCCAGCCTCCGCAATGGTGAGGCACTTAGGAACTCATTGAGACCCTGTCTCTAATAAAATACAAAAAAGGGCTGGGGATGTGGCCCAGAGGTCAAATGCCCCTGAGTTCAATCCCCGGTACCAAAAAAAAAAAAAAAAAAAAAAAAAAAAGGCCACACTTTTTACACCTGTCCAGCTGTGGGGAGAAGTGGATTGGGGAGAACATGGCCATGCAAATTGTCTACCTGAGCCATGCAGCTATGCTCTGAACTTATTCTCTTTTCTTGGGAGATTCTTGTAACAATCACTGAGAATTTTGCTGAAGGAACTTTCTGTGATTTGAAGGTGAACTCCAAATTCATGCAGTGGAAGTTTAAATCCCCGAATTTATATTTTGATGGTTTTGGAGGCAATGCCTTTGACTATTAGTGTTAGATAAGGACATTGGGGTGGGGATCCCATTAGTGGCTTCATTAAAAAAAGCAAGAGGGACCTGAATCTGCACACTCCCTGTGATGCCTTCTGCCATGTTAGGATGCAGTAAGAGGACCCTCACCAGATGTGGCTCCTCTATCTTGGATGTCCCAGCCTTTAGAACTGTAAGAATACATTTATTTTCTTTATAAACTACCCAGTGTCAGGTATTTTATTGTAGCAACACAAAGTGAACTAAGACACAACCACTTCCCCAGAATAGAATCTACTATGTAATTAAGTAGTCTCATTAATTGAGAGTTGCCAACTTAAAAAAAACCTTGGCGTTAAAAAAACTAGCAACATTAAATTGACCATATTATACATAAAATTGACCATATTATTCATTTAAAAAAATTATTTCTTAGTTGTCAATGGACTTTGTTTGTTTATTTATTTATTTATATGCGGTACTGAGAATCAAACCCAGTGCCTCACACATACTAGGCAAGTGCTCTACCACTGAGCCACAACCCCAGCCCCCATATTATTCATTTTTAAATGTGAAGTTCAGTGGCATTAAGAACATTCACATTGTCATGAGACCATCACCAACATTCAACTCCAGAATTCTTTTCATCTTATAAAATGGAACTTAGTACCCATTAAAAAATAACTCTTCATCCTCTTCTTCCTTCAGTCTCTGGTAACTTCTTTTTCACTTCCTGTGTTTATGAATTTCACTGTCCTCAAATAAGTTACCTCATGTAAGTTAGAATCACACAGTATTTGTCTTTTTGCAACTGGCTCATTACACTTAGCATAGGTCTTCAGGGGTTATCGATGTTGTAGCCTTCCTTTTTAAGGTTAAATAATATTCCATTGTATGTATGTCACATTCTGTTTAACCATTGTTTTTTGATGGACATTTGGATTACTTCTACCTTTTGGCTATTATAAATAATGTTTCTATGGACATGGGTATACAAGAAAGTCAATGACTTGAAACGGAATTGGATAAATATAGAAAACCTTAGGTATGTTTTGATATTGACATAATATTTGATAGGTGGTCATGTAATTTATCAGCCAAATATGGTTACTCTGAGAATTTAACCAATGTGACTACTGCCAATAATTATGCTGGGACAACAGGCGACTACTAGAACTGTCTGATGCAAACCAGGCTATAGGCTTACCTTCATCTTTGGATATGTAGTAGTGGCATTAACAATAAACAAACATAAAGACTTGGGGTGCAGCTCAGAGGCACAGCACTTGCCTAGCATGTGTGAGGAGTCCCTGGGTTCAATCCTTAGCACTGCAACAACATCAACAAAATGAACGATTGCAAACACATGTGTAGTGAGACAGAATGATTTATGTTGGTCACTTATATGCCCAAGTTAATTTATCTCACTTTTACAATACAAACTTGAATTTTTTATTTTGGGGGGAGGGGTGCTGGGGATTGAACCCAGAGGTGCTACACCACTGAGCCACATCCCCAGCTCTTTTAATTTTTTTTTTTTTTATTTTGAAACAGGGTCTTGCTAAATTGCTTAGGGTCTCACTAAATTGCAGAGGTTGACCTCAAACTTGCGATAATCCCGCCTCAGATTGTCCAGTCACTAAGATTACAGGAGTGTGCCACTGCACCTGGCTTGATACTGTTTTGTTGTTTTCCTCTTATGGGAGGAAATTAACTGGTTTGAATTTTTGTAGTGTTTTTAAGTTTAAGATACAGAAAAATTTGCTATGCCAGGAACAAAGCATAATTTCCTATAACAATCTGTGTTTTCTCCTCTATAAAATGATTAATGCTAAATTGCTTTGTTTGAAATAAATACTATCTTTCTCTACTCTGAAAAGTTTACCTTCGATAACGAAACTTCAGAGAATAACAGATTCTTATCTGGTAGGAATGTTGAGATTTATTTTATCCTGCGCTCTTATTATGCATAAATCTTTTCTGAACCAGGCAATGAGTTCACCCAATCTCCATTTGAGGGTCCTAAGGATAAGGAATTAACAGCCACCCTGCCATCAGGGTGACAACTGCAGTTGTTACAACCTCTCTGCAATCTTCCACATGCTTTACTTATTTTTAGCAAATTGCATGTGTACAACCTTTGGAGCCAGAGGTTGTGTCAACTCTGGAATTCCCTAGGCCTTGGGAGGTTCTATAGTAGGCATGGAATAACGTTTTTGTTTTGTTTTGTTTTTGAGGTACTCAGGTTTGAACCCAGGGGCACTCAACCACAGAACTAAATCTCCAGCCCCTTCTATTTTTTGAGATAGGATTTTGCTAAGTTGCTCAGGGTGCTTGGAACTTGCAATCCTCCTGCCTTAACCTCCTGAGTTGGGATTACAGGCATGTGCCACCAGGCCTGGTTCAGGGAATAATGGATGGAATATTGGAAAATAAAGAAATAAGGACCAAGAAAAGGTCTTTTGCAGCACCAAATAGGTCAGCTTGCCTCAGTTTTTTGACAAAATGTGACATGTATCTAATTTGTTTCATTATTGCTTATAACGTGTCTGCTCAGAGTCCTTGTAAAGAGCTTTGGCTAGATTGGCACAGTGTGCAAACTTTTAATGCTTTTCTTAGAAATTCCTCCCAGTTGATCATAAGTAGCCATCAGCCAACATATCATCAAAGGACAATTTCATAGCTGAGTAATTAAGGTTTCAAGAAAAAGGGTGCCATTACACATGTCTGTAATACCAGCTATGCAGAAGGATGAGGAGGGAGGATCATGAGTTCAAGTCCAGCCTTGGTAACTTAGTGAGACCCTGTATCAAAATCAAAATCACAATATCTGGAGGTGTAGCTCAGCCCTGGGTTTAGTCCCTAGTACCCCCCACCTCCCACCCCACACATACAGTCAACAGTGATGATAATAACTGGTCAATATTTAAGCCACAGGCTCATAATGATAAAGAAGAGAAATATTTAAAATATCTCCTAAAACAGACATGAAGAGACAAATATTGTAATACTGCATTTATATAAGGTACCTAGGATGGTCAAAGTCATAGTCAGGAAGTAGAATGGTGGTTGCCAGGAGCTGGGGTAGGAGGGTGGAGAGTTAAGTTATAAGACCAGAGAGATTCAGTTTGAGAGGATGAGAAAGTTCTAGAAATGGATGGTGGTGATGGTTGTACAACAATATGTATGTACCTAATGCCACTGAACTATATAATTAAAAAATGGTAAATTTCATGTTTTTAAAATCACAATCACAATTAGAAAAAAGAAAAAGAGATACAACATATGTCCTGAGATTGGCAAGGTCCCATGACACGTTAAGTGGCCATTCAAAGAAGGAAGGTCCATGTGAGTCTTTCCCCTTTTTTTTTTTTTTTTTCTGTCTTCCTTGGACATCAAATGTGGTCTATTTGGGAAAACTTGGGTTAAAAAATGTTAGAGTAAGAATGACTGTGGACCCTCCAGGTGACTGGGTTCGCTGGCTAAGACAGTGGTGGCTGTGTTGGGGACCCTAGTAACCAAAAACCTACAAAGTGAAAATGGGGTTGAGGGTTCCTGAAATATTTTCAACGTGTCATATATCCAAAGGAAATCATATAAAGGATGAATATCCCTAAACATCCGAAGTATAAAAGGCTTCAAAATTTGAAAGTTTTGAGTGCTGACATGATGGCACAAGTGGAAAATTCTACCCCTGACCTCTTGTGATAGATTGCAGGTAAAAAATTATATAAGATTACCTTCGGGCTACATGTAAAGTTATATATAAAAAATAAATGAATTTTTTGTTTAGATGTGGGTCCCATCCCCAAGATAGCACATTATGCATATGCAAATAATCCAAAATTTAAAAAACTCTGGAATTAAAAACATTTCTGGTCCCAAGCATTTCAGATAATGAATGTTGCACCTGTACAGCACTAAGGCTGCTGGGAAATGGTCCTGGCTTTGTAGTTAAGTCATCTATGGGTGGCAACACAGGTATGTATCCCAGACTGATCATAAATCCTGATCACTACAGGGGTGCTTTAGTGAAAACAATGTGGGCGCCAATTATTACTTTCAACCAGGCCCATCTGGAGAGAGAAGTATTTTAAAACCATGCCAGGTGCAGTGGAGCATGTCTGTAATCCCAGTGACTGGGGAAACTGAGACAGAAGGATCACAAATTTGAGGACAGTCTCAGCAACGTAGTGAGACTCTAAGTAACTCAGCAAGACCCTGTCTCAAAATAAAAAGTAAAAAGGGCTGGAGATGTAGCTCAGTGACAAAGTAACCCCTAGGTTCAATCCTCAGTACCAAACAAACAAACACACACCCCAAACACCAAAAAATGAAAAGATAAATATACACACTCAGAGGAATCCATGAAGAACAATAAATGGGAGTGGCAGTAATGGAATGCCACTCAGGATACGGAAGGAGGAGGAGTGCTGATACAGAGCCATTGCCCAGCAGAAAGGTCAAATGCAGTGCCTTATTATAGGTAAGAAAATGTGGCCTTCATCTGTGGGGAGTGAGGGGGGACCATTGCAGTGACTTCACAACCCACAAGGGCTCAGTATCTCAAAAGAGGATCAGGGTAGGGTGGGTGGCTCTTTCTCCCTTCTCTTCTCCTACCTGGTGAGGCCCACCTGGGAGCTCTAAGGGGTTGGCTTTTCAAAATAGGTCTCTGATTAAGGCAGGTTTCTCTATGGCTAATCAGCCACTGAAACAATACAATTTCTCTGTAAATTATATTTACAAATCACTTAGAGTTCTTTCAAACAAGTTACTGTGGTCATTTATTTGCTGGAAATAGAGAAAAATTTCCCTAGATTTTAATATAAGACACCAATTTTCTAATTGTGTCTAAATTCTCATTTCCCTAAGCTCTTGTTCTGATTGATATAACCCATTGGCACATTATATGACACAGGAAAACAGGTAAAAGGGATGAGAATGATCATGTGTTGATTTTTTTAACAGAATGATCCGGATTGTTCTACAGATGGAGAAATGAACTAAGAGAAATTATGTAACCTATGTCAGGTCTCATGGCCATAAAAATGACAGAAACCTTGATTCAAATCCAGATCTATCTGAACCCAGAACCTACACCTTTCTGTGCCCACCCCAGGCTGTACTACTTTATACTGGCTGTTTTGTTGAATCTGGGCTGATGTTGCCTCTGGCCCATGTCATGTCTGCCTTGAGGCTGAAATGGGACAGTGCCAAGATTCAGCTTAACATCACAGGCTTTTGTATTTCCTGACCTCTCAGAGATGAAAACATGACAAGAAAGCCTTTATTTTTTTGAGGCATTTCCTGCCAAGTAAATGCTAGGAAGTACTGGGAATCTTAGGGGATGTCTGATATCTGATCCTGTAGGGTTGTTTTGTTTTGGTACTTGGAACCAAACCCAGGGGCACTTTACCATTGAGGACATCACCAGGGCTTTTTATTGCTGAGGCTAGCCTCCAGCTTGTGATCTTCCTGCCTCAGCTTCCCAAGTTGCGGGGATTATAGGTGTGTGCACTGCTTCCAACTTAAAGGGGTTTTTCAATTCCCCTACCCCCTTTTCCTTTTTGATAAAAATATAATTCTTGTAGGACCAACAACAGGGAGCTGGGAGATGCTCTGAACAACAAAGCATAGCAGGCTTGTCTTCTAAAATTCTTTAAGGGGTATTTTTAACTACCTCATCCAATTTAGCATCCTGATAAGGAAGAGTGGGCTTCTACCAGCAATCTTGTAAAGCAAGAGATCTGTTACTCAAGTCTTCATGTCACATAGGGGCACTGTGCCAAATGACATCACGAATACAAAGACACCCAGGATCTGTGAGTGGAATGTGGATGAATGTGAGACAAGACAAACAGAACCTTCCTACTTAGGGCTCAAGCTTGCACGATATGGTCCTATTATGGCTGTAGAAAGGACCATTTTACAAAAAAAAAAAAAAAAAAAAAAGAAAAAAAAAAGATGTGCATGGTGCTAAATGAATATTAAAGAAGAGATTCAATTCCTGTCTTTAATAATTCCATATAGTGGCACACAAAACCCCAAACCAAAAAACTGTTATTACGTGTACTGGTATAAACCAAGAGTCACAAAATAACAGCCTCTTGAGGCTGGGAGTCCTGTACATCTCACTCCTAAGCTTTCCCATATTGGTCCCTCTGCAGGTCCTCTTTGGGGTTTTGCACTACCTCCCTCTTGCCCTCATCATCCAGCCCACTTCGCACTGCCGAAGTGCCAGGTTGACACTTCTGAATGAAATGGTTTTCTGATGACTCCTGTAAACATTTTCAGTGCTGCCAACACCTATAGAACTCTGCAATACAAAGTCAGATGTCCCAGGTCTTCTACCTCATCCTCTATCCTTGTGTCATATTCTCCTCAGTGCTTAGCTTCTTTCTTGACTTTTAGAAAACCTTTTAGTTTGGTTCATTTCTTCCCTAAATCTCTTATATGGGTCATAACCTCTAGGATACCTTTGTACAAGTGCACCCTCTATTGGTTCTTACAGTATGGCCCAGTAGGAGCACTGGACTTAGAGCTGGGTGTGGTGGTGCATGCCTGTAATCCCAGGGATTTAGGAGGCTGAGGTAGGAGGATGGGCAACATAGTGAGATTCTGTCTCAAAACAAAACATAATAAGGGCAGGGGATGTAGCTCAGTGGTAATTAAATCCCCAGTATACCCACACAAGAGCACAGGCCCTGCAGCCAGAGGATGTGGGTGTTAATCCTAACATAGCCCCTTATATTACTTGAGTGAAATATTCTGTTCATGTTGCTATAGATTCTCATGTATGAAAGACAATAAGTAGACTTACTTCTCTAGCTATCATGAAGATGTAAGAACAGTTTCTGGCACACAATAAGTGTGCAGTGAACACTATCATTAGCAGGATTTACCATATTAATACCTGCACTGAAGTCTGCCTCATTTATCAACTCTAAGATCTCTGAGGTCCAGGATAGTTTTTGTTATCTGTGAAACCTGAGGCTAATGGAAAGCCAGGGCTTACTACTGTGCATGAAGTAAAATTAGTGCCTTCTTAGAGGAAGTGAACATGAAGCTTGGGTGACAAAGGGAAAAGCATCCTTGGTGGGAATAATGTTCTTTCCTCCTGAGGATATAAGGGAGCCATCCCTGTGATGCTGGACGGTGCAGTGTGGATGGTTGTTAAATAGCAGAGTTATTTGGTGATGAGAAAAATCTGAGGAGGTCTCTCGGGTTGTATGGAGACTGGGCAAAAAAAAAAAAAAAGGCAATAATTCATTAGTAGCTTTGGAAACTACTACCCCAAACCTCTCCCTCAACAAGAAAAGGCATTTTTATGATCACATAGAGGCCACACTTCTTTTAATTGATAACTCAATCTCTACATACAAGTATTGCACAAATTATGAGTAGATCAACAATTATATTAACAATATGAACTCATGAACA
This sequence comes from Tamias sibiricus, assembly GCA_025594165.1. NCBI lineage: Eukaryota > Metazoa > Chordata > Mammalia > Rodentia > Sciuridae > Tamias > Tamias sibiricus. Next base: position 131,818,291 of record CM046657.1, on the reverse strand, counting down.
TTTACATGGAACTGCTGCTCTAAGTTTTGGTGCATTTTGTGTCAGATACTTTAGTAAATGGGACAAACACAAAGGAACTCAGCTACTTTAAAATTCATGAGAATCAGCTTTCAAAAAAGTATGTATATCACTTAGAGAATATTTAATATGTCAAATCCAGGGAAATCAGTAGACTAAGTGAAAAAAGGGCTACTTTAAAAGAAAAATTGGTGATCAAAATGTTAGGTTACAATATTGTTTAAAAATTTTAGCAACTGGACTTAGGAACCAGAAAGTGTACACATACTGAGAATTTTAAGAAAAGACCCCTATGTTCTGCTTTACAATCACTACTATACCCCAAAAGAATGGAGTGGGTTGGGCTAGTGTAGACCACTATATATTCTCTGCTAGTGTAGACCACTATTTCAAAGTTTTAAAGAAACAAGATGGTGATTAGCATAAAAGAGTTTTAAAATAAGATTTGTACCCTCTCAAAATAAAATAGGATCTCATCAACTTATAAAGAAAACTATCCAAATGTTGACCAGATTAAGCCACACTACCATTTCCCTTCACTGCCTTGGAATGCTGAGTACAAGTGTTCCCTATGAGGATGAGGTGATGGGGTAGGGCCCAAGCAAGCTCTTTCACAGTTGCAGAGCAATGTGGACAAATGCCCTTCAGCTTCCCTGGGGTTTGTATCTTCCCATACAGAATGGAGGGGAGTGGGCTAGATAGCTTTTAAGAGACCTTCCAACTAAAAGGATCTAAGTCAGCTTTGAGCATACTCTTAGGATGGCAAAAAAAAATAGGTCATAAAACAGGTGAACAAAATATTCCTCACTTTTTGATCCAATCACTTGGAACTATTCTGCACTACAGTTCAAGGAAGTCTTTTCCCAGTACTGTTGAAGGGTACACAAATGAGATATTTGACAATGAAATTTTGATAAAAATGTAAAAAAGAGGTCATGCCAATTTGGGTAGAAAAACAATGTACTGCCATGTTCCTATCAATCAGTAGTAAGGACTTCTCACCTCTGAGTTTTGGGAACCACTAATCTGGTTGGGAAAATGCAGATGGAGATGCATATTCAAGTCATTTGATACAAATTTAGCAAGCACACACCTATTAACCTGTTTTCTAAATTACTGTCAGGGAGGCAATATTATTGAAACTGGTTCTTACAGAAAGGATGTATGAGAATTAAGTGTAGGGTTGGATTTTTTCTTTACATAACAATGATCCAAAAAGCAGTGGCTTCTCATTTCTGTCCCATATGGAGAATACAAACATCATTTCTTATGGAATCTAACATACTGGCTTCATTTTCAAAATGCATCACTTTATTTTCCCCACAAGGTGGCCACACATTATAAACCTTAGGCATGTGACAGTGACATGATTTCTTCAGCAAGCTCCAAGGTTTCAGCAAACTTTCCTGGAGTTTATAGCCAGAGGAGTCCTGAGGTTTCAAATATTAAAGCTTTCTCCACAGCCACAAGTTCCTTTGATGTTTGGGTTATTGAAGACAAACTCACTGGATAATTTGTCTTCAACATAGTCCATTTCTGTTCCTAAAAGTGTGAGCTGTGCTTTCTTTTCGATGAACACTCTGACTCCTTGGGGAAAAGAAAACGTGTGTCATATAAAGCCTGCAGCCTATTTAAACAGTAACTACTACCAAATTCAACAGGAAGATTCTGAACAGGTTTCAAAGTTGGCGACTGAACTGAGCCCCTTGTTTGATACCTACCTGAAAAAAGAACTGAAGAAATAAACTCAGTTTTAAAGCAGTTCAGATTAAACAATTATACTAATGAAAAGCAGTCAGAGTCTGACAGGTTGTGCATTCCTGCAATCCCAGTGAATTGGAAGTATGAGGCAGAAAGATTGTAGTTTGAGGCTAGCATGGGCAATTTAGTGACATTCTGCCTATCTCAAAATAAAAATAAAGAAGGCTGGGGATGTGGCTCAGAGGTAAAGTGCTTGCACAGCATGCATAAAGCCCTGAGTTTGATCCCCAGCAGTGAAAAAACAAACAAAAAAAACCCTCCACTAGTTTCCTGTCAATCTCCTGTGTCCCCAACATTATATAAGGGAAGGTAGTTTTATACAAGTAAATTCCATGACAACTGTGCAAACTACAATCTGTGTTTACTTCATTTTTTTCAATTTGCAACATGAAAAAAATATGTATATTCTCAGTGACTGTTTTGTAAAGATGGAGCCAATAAAAATTATAGATACATTGCAATGGTATTTATATTCTCAACACATGGCCAAGTGTCAAATATCCAGAGGACTGTGAGAAAAATAGGAGTATTTTAATAAGCCACATCAGTATAATAGTTCTGTTCTAGTTATGGGCCAAAAAATGAGTAATATTTCCTACTAATTATGTAGATAGAAGTCAACGTCCTGGCAAATACAATCAGTTTAAAAAGTTTTCCTTCTGTGCCACGTGTGGTGTCACATGCCTGTAACCACAGCAGCCTGGGAGGCTGAGGCAGGAGGATTGCAAGTTCAAAGCTAGCCTCAGCAACTTAGGAAGGCCCCAAGCAACTCAGCGAGACCCTGTCTCTAATAAAATATAAAAAAGGGCTGGGGATGTGGCTCAGTAGTTAAGTAACCCTAAGTTCAATTCCTGGTGCCAAAACCCCCCCCCCAAAAAAACAAAACAAAACAAAAAAAAACCTCCAAAAAATCAACTTTCTTCCTTATAAGAAACTGAGTCATTACCTACCTATGCAATATAGGTAAATACTGGTCTTCTCTAAGATGAAAATCTTAAAAAGTTTATGACATTTTGAGTCAGTCTTAAAAATGATTTAAAATACTGACAAATGTCTTTCTTGATTAGTAAGTCAATTTAATAAGATAAAAGCACACTTATGAATCTAGACCTTGTCTTTCCATGTAGGCAAGGAATGCAAACTAGCCCAGAGCACACTTCCAATGCAGAAAACCACCATGGCAAAACCCAATGAACATTTAAGTTCTCTCACAGTTGTAGCTTTATTTATCTTTCTTTAAATAAATTTTTTATCAAATCCTTGGTTGGGAGAGTTGGTGCTAAATATATTGAAAAATAGAAAATTTTAATAAAAATTGGAAAAAGGAATTTCTCAAGAGTATGAGTTTTAAAAAGCATTACTTATTTGACATAAAATTGTTGCTTCACACAAAAATGGTTGGTTGGTTCACTCTGAAGTTTAAAATCTTTCTGGACACAATGATGACCTTTCAGAGTTAAAACAAACAACATACCCACTAATCTATCAGTTACTAAACACACATCCCCTGGAGAGAATTGAATTGACTGGGTTCACATTTCATTAAGCCACTTACTGTATGATATTGGGCAAATTATTTAACCTCTTCATACCTCAGTTTCTTCATCAGAAAAAGGTACAATAAACAAGCAAACAAAGAATAACAACAAAAACAATAAAACCCAAATGAGTTTAAAAAAAAAAAGAAAACAAGTATAAAGGTATAACATGGTATCACCCTAATTAAGTTGCTATGTATAAATCATATAACATATTTAAGTTCATCAAACAACACCTAGCATACAGTGAGCACTATTTATATAATTTCTATTTCTATCATTAATTTATTCTTCACAAAGCTTTTTTTTTTTTTTGGATACTGGGGATTAAACCACTAAGCCACATCCCTAGCCCTTTTTATTTTTTATTTTGAGACAGGGTTTTGCTAAGTTGCTTAAAGCCTCACCAAGTTGCTAAGGCTGGTCTTGAACTCGCAATCCTTCTGTCTCAGCTTCCTGAGTTACTGGGATTACAGGTGTACCATGGTGCCTGGCTACAAGGCTAAAAAATTTTAAGCAAAACAAAGTGTCCAGAAAAAACATCTGTCAAAAACTTACCATCTTGAACAACTTCTTCATCAGAATCTCCCTTTGTCTTTGTATATTCCAGAGTGTAAGAAAGGCCATTACAGCCTCTGGTTCGGACACCAACTTTCACACCTACCTGAAAAAGAAATATAAGCTTAGTTTTAAAGTTGAACAATTAAACAATCACACTAATAAAATTTTGGCTATTTATTACTATTATTAATTTTCTCATAAGTTAACAAATAAATATTAGATTTCTGGTTATAAAATGTACTTGTAGGAGCAGAGCATGGTGGCACATACCCCTAATTTTTAAAGTCAGTTTTGGCAACTTTGTGAAACCTATCTCAAAATAGAAAATAAAAAGGGCTCAACAGTAAAGTACCCCATGGGTTCAATCCTTAGTACAAAAAAAACAAAACAAAACAAAATAACAAAAACCCTGTAGGAAACAGGAAATAACAATTTGAAAAAAATTTATTATTATACAATTATTACAACACTAGCAGGTATCTAAAAAAAAAAAAAAAAAAAAAAAAAAAAAAAAAAAAAAAAACCAATGATGTACAAAAACAATACAGACAAGAAAAACCCTGTCTGTAATCACTACTATTTTGTAATCACTACTATTCTAACAAAACAGCTTATATGGTTTTCTCCCAGTCCTTGTCACATACATAATCTGAATATTAGGACATTATTTTCCCCATGGAATTTACTTTTACAAATCACTTGGAAGTAACGGCCACATAATATCTCACTTTATTATTATTATTTATTTACTTTGCAGTGCTGGTGATCAAACCCAGGGCCTTGTGCCTGCTAGGTAAATGTTCTATCACTGAGGTACGACCTCAGCTCTTAAGTTAATTAACAGACCCTTACTACTGAACATCTAATTTAGAAATTAAAAAATTTTATTCTTTTGGTACCAGGGATTGAACCCAGGGAAACTTAACCACTGAGTCATATCCCCAGACCTTTTTCAAATATTTTATTTAGAGACAGGGTTTAGCTAAATTGCTTAAGTCCTCAATAAGTTGATGAGGCTGGCTTTGAACTCATGATCCTCAGCCTCCCCAGCTGCTGGGATTACAGGTGTGTGCCACCACACCCAGCTAAAAATAAACTTATTTACTTATTATTTATTTTAAACATTTTTTATTTGTAGTTGTAGATGGACACAATAACTTTGTTTATTTTTTTATGTGGTGCTGGGGATCAAACCCAGTGCCTTGTGCATGCTAAGCAAGCGCTCTACCACTGAGCCACAACCCTAGCTCAACATTTTTCTTTTTTTTAAGTATTTATTTATTTGTTTGTGTTGTACACAATGCCTTTATTCTTATGTGGTGCTGAGGATCGAACCCGGGACATGCAGGTGCTAGGCAAGCGCTCTGCTGCTGAGCCACAACTCCAGCCCTCAACATTTTCTTTATTGGTTCTTTTTAGTTATATATAACATTAAGATAAATTTTGACATAATTCAAAAAGCATAAAATATAATTTGCTCTAATTCAGTCTCCAGTACTTTCCCTTTGCTCCTCTCCTCCTGCCCCCATTCTTCTTCCCTCTACTCTACTGATCTTTCTGTGATTTACTTAAAGCTTTTTTTTTTTTTTTAAATGTCTTATGGATATACATGAAGGTGAGATTCACTGTGGTATATTCATATATGTACATAGGAGACTTAGGACAGATTTATTCTATTGTTCTTCCCTTGTCTTTTTTCCCTCCCACTCAATTCCCTCTGTCTATTCCATAGATCTTTTATTTTGACGGAATTCCACCCTGCCTTCTCTCTTTTTTCCTTAGAAATAAAAAATTGTAAGAGAAGAGTTTTAATTTAAAAAATGAAAAATCACCTAGCATGTATGAGGTCTTGGGTTCAATTCCAACATGAGGAAGAAAAAAGCAAAGAAAAATCACTTCTAACTAAAAAGAACAACAACAAATAACAAAACAAAACAAAAATATTTTTTAAAAGAAAACAAGAACAACAACAAAAAATACCTAATGGCAAGGATGCCTTTTTAAAAAAATGGACTTTCTGAATGCTCCATCTCATTCTGTGAGAAGTTCTCTGGATGTTTCCTTCTGGTTAGGATTCACTAAAGTTCATAGGCTACTACCTGGAAAATTATACTACCTCTATACAGCAGCCTGAATCCTAGGGCAGACCTGTATAAATGTTTTCAAATGTCAGAAAGCAAAGACTGTAGTCAATGCAAACATAAGAAGTTCAAAAAGGGTATAGCTTAATGGTAGTGTGTGCTTAGCATAATAGAGGCCTTGTGTTTGATGACCAGTATTAAAAAAAAAGGAAAAAGAAAAAGATTAAAAAGTGCCCAGGGGCTGTGGTTGTGGCTCAGTGGCAGAGTGCTCGCCTTGCACGTGTGCGCCCGGGTTCGATCCTCAGCACCACATAAACATAAATGCATTGCATTGTGTACAACTAAAGTAAATAAATAAATATTAAAAAAAGTGCCCAAACAGCATTTTTTTTTTTTTTTTTTTTTTTTTTTTTGTGGTACCAGGGATTGAACTCAGGGGCACTCACCCACTGGGCCATATCCCCAGCCCTTTTTTGTATTTTATTTGGAGACAGGGTCTCACTGAGTTGCTAAGTGCCTCACCATTGCTGAGGCTGGCTTTGAACTCGCGATCCTCCTGCCTCAGCCTCCCAAAGTGCTGGGATTACAGGCGTGCGCCATTGCGCCCGGCCCCAAACAGCATTTTAAAATACTAATATCTATGTTAATGCAATTTTCTAATCATATCTATCTAGGCGCTCTATCTTGGAGCCTGCTTTTACATTTAAGTATAAAAAGCATTATTATCTAAAGTATTATTTCACCAGCAGATTCTGATTCTCTGAAAAGCAGCAATATGTGCTTGCTTCAGAAAAGCAATCATAACTGGGAAATTTGATTCACCTTCAGAGTGACAGCTTAGAAAATCTATGAGGGAATTTTATATATTCAGAATGAAAAATAATAAACTGCCAGGATTAATTCCTGAAGCACCTATCATAAATATTTGTTTAGCTTGGTTTTTGTATTTGTAAACAGGAAGACTCAAGGAAGAAGTCTGAATGTTAGGAACGGATATAGACATTTAGAGTATATGAAATAAAATGGAATCAAGACCTAGGAATTAGACCAGAAACTTTCCAACTGCTAGAAAAAAACAGGCTCAACATTCCAACATATAAGCGCAGGGAATGACTTTCTTAATAGAATCCCTAAAGCTTCGGAAATAATACCAAGAATTACTAAATGGGATGGCATCAAATTAAAAAGCTTCTATACTGGACATGGTGGTGCATGCCTATAATTCCCGCAACATGGGAGGCCAAGGCAGATGGATCTCAAGTTTGAGGTCAGCTTGGACAACTTAGTGAGACCCTGTCTCAAAATATAAAAATAAAAAAGAATGGGGATGTAGCTCGGTGGCAGAGTGCTCAGGTTCAATCCCTAATATCTTACAAATAACAAACCAAACCAACCAACCAACCAACAAACAATAAACCCCCAAACTTTGAAGCTACAATAAAGAGAGCCTACAGAATGAAAAAAAAAAAAAAAAAATCTTTGCCAACTACACCTCTAACAGAAGATTAATATCCAGAATATATAAAGAATGCAAAAATCTTGCCACCAAAAAACCTAACAACCCAATCAATAAGTGGGCAAATGAACTAAACAGATACTTCTCAAAAGAAAAACTACAAATGGTTGCTGAGTGCATTGGCACATGCCTATAATCCCAGTGGCTTGGGCTGGCTGAGGCAGGAAGATTGAGAATTCAAAGCCAGCCTCAGCAACTTAGTGATACACTGACTCAAATTTAAAAAATAAAACAGTCTGGGGATGTGGCTTAGTGGTAAAGTGCCCTTAGGTTCAATCTCCTGTACCCTTAAAAAAAAAAAGGAAAAAGAAAAATGGTCAATAAATGGAAAAATATTCAACATTTTAGCAATTAGAAAACACAAATTGAAACTACACAGAGATTTTATCTCATTTCACTTAAAATGACAAAAATCAAGAATACAAATAATAAATGGTAGCAAGGATGTGGGAAATACTGTTGGTTGGATTGTAAATTAGTACAACCACTATGGAAATCAGTATGGCATTTCCTCAAGGCTAGGAATGAACCTACCATGATCCAGTTATATCATCTGTTGGTATTTATACACAAAAATTAAAGTCAATATACTACACCATACATGCATACCCATGTTTATAGCAGTACATTCATGGAACCAGCATAGGTGTCTATCAGTAGATGAATAAATAAAGAAAATGTAGTATATATGAAAAATGAAGTTTTTATTTAGCCATAGAGAACTAAATTATGTCATCTACAAGTAAAGAGATGGAACTTGAGAGCATTATATTAAGTGAAATAAGCCAGACTCCAAAAGTCAAGATTATTTTATTTTACATGTGGAAGCTAGAGATCTAGGACAAAGAAAAAAGGAAAAAAAAAAAAAAAAAAAAGTGGGATGGGGGGGCTGGGGTCATGGCTCAGCGGCAGAGTGCTCGCCTCGCACGTGTGCGGTCCGGGTTCGATCCTCAGCACCATGTAAACATAAATGCATTGCATTTTGTACAACTAAAGCAAATAAATAAATATTAAAAAAAAAAGTGGGATGGGGGGAATCTCAGGAAAATAGAAGGGAGACCAGTAGAGAAAGAGAATCCCAGGGAGCGAGGGAGGGAAGGAAAGGGAAAGTAAGCACTAGAGAATGAAACTGACTAAATTATGTTATGTGCATATATGAATATGTTGAAATGTGTCACACTAATATGTGTAATTATAATGCACCAATAAAAAAGTCTATGAAAACACAGCTTTAGGTAACTGCAGTTGGGAAAAGGGATTGTTCATGCTATAAATGACATCTTTTTACGTCAATAGGAATGAACATCCCTTAAATCCACAAACTAATTTCCTGTTTCATTTGGTCAATTTATACTCTAGTCATTAGTCTATCTAAATGGAATTGGAACACTGACATTGGTTCGCATTTATTAATTCTTAGGAGGGAGGTGTTGAGAATTCCCACTACTTTGTAATGTATAGATTGTACAAGAGTCCAGAAATCACTCTGTAGTCTAATTATTAACTACTGACACTTCAGTTTTTGAAGTGATTTACAGCATACCATTAACCTTTAACAATGCACTATAGTTAAGATGATATACACATCCCTAACTCAACAATTCTACCTCCAGGAAATAGGTACACTACGTCATGCTTCCAGGTCTATAACAAGGGCCAGGCAAACATCTCTACTAAACAAATAGCTGTTAAATGATGTTTGTGGCAGTAATGAAGAAAAACAACCCAAATGACCCTTAATATAATATAATGAACTGGTTAAAGAAATCAATGAATGTATAGAATATACTATACAAAGTCATGAAGGGAGAGGGAGATTTCACCCTCTTTCCTTTTCTTGGTACCAGGGATTGAAGGGGGAGAGAGGGGGGCGCTTAACCATTGATCTACATCTCTCATCATTTGCCCTTCATTATTTTTTATTTGAGACAGGGTCTTACTATGTTTTAGGGCCTAGACACATTGCTGAGGAGGCTGGCTTTGAACTTTCAATCCTCTTGCCTCAGCCTCCCAAGCTGCTGGGATTATAGGCCTGCACCACCATGCCCAGAGAGGGAGGCAGATCTTTACACAATGACATGGAAAGATCTTCAAGCCTATTAAGGGTAAAAAGTAAGGTGTAACCCATAGCACATATGGGCAATAGTAAAAGAGAGACAAGAATAATAAGCAGAATGTAGAGCAGTGGTTTTAGTTGTCACAGAAAGGGAAGGGGGTGCTACCGGCAACTAGTAGGTAGAGGCCAGAGATGATGTCAACTGTCCTACAATCTACTCTAAAACATCAACAGTGTGGAGGCAGAGAAGTCCTGGTTTAGCCACATCAAAAATACAGATTATCTTTGCAAGGAAACTAAGAGGTTGCTTTTGGAAGGAAGAATGACAACGAAGAGTCTAGAGTTAAGAGTAACTTCTTTTACACTTGAATATCCCCTTCTGTATTATTTGAATCTTTAAAAATCATGTGCAGGGCTGAGGGTGTAGTTCAGTGGTAGAGGGCTTACCTAGCGTAAGGGAGGCCTTAGGTTCAACCCCAGCACCACAGAAAAAAAGAAAAGAAAAAAAGAAAAATCTCTAATTAATGAAAACACACAGTCACAAAATATATTCATTCTGAAAAGAGAACTTTAATTTTTTAGTACATATTTGTTTGATAGGCTTTACTTACGTGCTCAGGCTTATCTTTAAGAAGCTGTTTTATCTTGTTTACTGCTGAAGGTGTCTGAAAAATGAAAATGTTATTAAGTTTTTAGCTATAAAACTAGCATTCTTTTTTTTTTTTTTTTTTTTTGGTACTGGGGATTGAACTCAGGGGCACTCGACCACTGGATCACATCCCCAGCCCTTTTTTTAATTTTTATTAGAGACATGGTCTCACTGAGTTACTAAGTGCCTCGCCATTGCTGAGGCTGGCTTTGAACTCGTGATCCTCCTGCCTCAGCCTCCCAAAGTGCTGGGATTACAGGCGTGCGCCACCGCGCCCGGCTAAAACTAGCATTCTTGAATAGTCTTTAAAGACTATTAAAGTCTGTCTTTAGCAAATTTATGTGAAAGTTTTGTTTCATTGTTGCCAGGATACTTTGTGAATTTTATACCCAAACATATTAAGGTCTGCTCAATTAAAAACTCTGTCAAAATTGCTAGCAACATCTTTTTAAATCTTGTTCCCAAGTCTAAGTTAGTTCTCTCATACACTTACTGTATTATCTACTTACATTACAAATTTAATTTTCCTGGGCAGCATTTATTTTTTGTACCTACTGTATGCCCAGCAACAAACACACTGCCAGACACACAGAAGGCCAATGAACAAAATCAAATATCTCAATAGAAAAGCCAACCCTCTGGTGCTTTTGCGATTGATTATTAACCCCCCCCACACACACACGGGGGGGGGGGGGAATGCAACAGAGTGCAAGCTTACAATCTAATTCAAATCCATCAAAATGTACAGAAGAAAGAGTATTACCAGCATAAAAAAACCTAGGGTATACTTCTCAGTCACATCAAAAGTTCACGCAGGATTTCAATGTGAATTAAACCAATATCTCTGATTACCTAGATTAACATAACTAATCTAGACAATGATAAAAATAACAAAAGGGAGGAGTTGTTTCTCAGGAAGAATGGTTTAATCTGGCTTAGTGATCCTCAACATGAGAAAAATGTCATGACCTATTCTGTACCCTCAGGTTAGCATTACCAAACCAAACTTCTTGGGAAAGAGGCTGCTGGGAAGAGAGTCTGTTTGGGGGCATATTTGGTCTACTTCTTTGGTGTCCTCCAAGGCAGTCATGTTAAGCAGCTTCTCTGATTCCTAGTCCCTTAACTGGTGAAATATGGATAACAATACCTCCTCTTTAGGATTCTTGTGGGGATAAAATATTCAAATTCAGCTAAGTGAAATTAGTCAATCTCAAAAATCCAAATACCGAATGTTTTCTCTGATATAAGGAGGCTAGTTCACAGTGTTGTTGGAAGGGGGTACACAGGATCAGAGGAACACTAGAATGGTCAACGGAAAGGGAGGGGAAGGGAGGGAGTAAGGGGGGGGGGGAGGAAAAAAATTGGTGGTTGAATGAGATGGATATCATTATCCTAAATGCATGATTGAAGATCTGAATGGTACTTATATACTTTGTATACAAGCAGTTGTATGTAAAAAGATACTATACTTGTGCATGATGAATAAGTAAATAAATAATTAAAAAAATATATATTCAAATTCAGGAAAGGTATTCAGGAAAGTGCCAGGCACTACAAACTCAACTATTAATGAAGAGATGTCTTTCTTGCTTTCTGATTTATGAGCTCCTCTAACTGGCAATGCTGTACTGGTCCTATGGTTTTTGTGAGTTCCTGAAGTCTGAATATTATGACCTATGGCTTAGTAAACTGTAGCCAGGATTCAAGTTTCTGCTGGGGCAAAAGACCCAAGGGTTGGCCCTGGAGTGTGCTGTCTAGGTTGGGGCTCAAGGTCAGATGATGAGAATGCTTAAACACAGATTGAAGCCTAGTTAGAAGGGTCATGAAGTCAATTTAGAAGGTTGAGACCAACATTTTAAAAAATAATAATAAAAGTGGATGTTGTTTAGTCAAGCTTTTTTAGTTATTAATGTGTGTGTAGGTCTGTATTTCTTGTGTTACTGTAAAAAAAGAGATTAAATAAAAATCACCATCAGCAGATGACTTCTAGTTTTTCTTTTTTTTTTGGTACTAGGGATTGAACCCAGGGGTGCTTTACCACCAAGCCACAACCCAGCCCTTTTTAACATTTTATTTAGAGACAGGTCTTGCTGTATTGCTTTGGGCCTCACTAAGTTGCTATGGCTGGCTTTGAACTCAAGATTCTCCTGCCTCAGAATCCTGAGTTGCTGGGATTACAGGAGTACACCACCATGGCCCGCTAGCAGGAGGCTTCTAAAGGCCTTTTCCCACAGTTGTATCAGAAGAAGAGCAGAGCAACAAAACACAGAGGGCATTAGAAGAAAATGCTCAAAAGCAGAATTACAGCATCTTTTTTTTTTTTTTTTAGATGACAGAATATCAACCTCAAATATTTAGAGATATACTTATTAAAACATTTTTAAAAAGTGCTTGTTTACTATTCTAAATGGATGCTAATAAAAGCAAGCTTTGTTTCATGGGCATATTTCATGGGCATATTTCCTATGTGAGTGCTTAAGAAATTAATCTACTTACTGTCAAATAAATAAAAAGATTTCTGTTAAAAAAAGGCATAACCATGGGAAAATATTTGTTCAAACTAATACTTGATGTGTAATTTTGGTTTAGTGTGGGCTGGTCAAAAGTGTAGAGTCCAGGTGCTGAAGAACACACAGGGGTTTCCTCCTCCACTAGCCCCAAGTCTTTTTTTCTCTCCATGTGATTTTCTAAATTATCAAATTTGGTTTTACAAAATTATATATTTTCTTCTTTCCTCAACTCCTAGTAGAAAACATTTAAACACAATAAAAGGAAGAAAGTCATAGCTACCTTGTCACAAGGTTGTTGAGGTCTATATTATATACTGAAAGGACTCAATGGGAAAGTAACATTAAAACAGGATTGTGTGCCTGGAAGCTGTTGTTATAAGAACCAAAAATGAATCAACTTTCCTGGGTCAGGTGAAAACCAAACATGCTCTATTGAGGAAGTGTTACTATTGATACATAACACAGCTGAGTACTCAACCAAGGGGGAAATGATGTTTCTAACAATTCTGGCAGTGATTGATCTGATTTCTTTTTTTTTTTTAAGACAAGTCAGAATGAACAAGTTACACTTGGGCCTAAAAAAAAAAAAAAAACCCCAACAACAACAACAACAACAAAACAACTCCCCCTAAGATTCCTCAATAAACTTGGAATGGAACCACCATTTGACCCAGCTATCCCACTCCTCAGTTTATACCCAAAGGACTTAAAATCAGCATACTACAGTAATGCAGCCACGTCAATGTTTATAGCAGCTCAATTCACAATAGCTAAACTATGGAACCAACCTAGATGTTCTTCAACAGATGAATGGATAAAAAAAAAATGTATGTACATATGTATGTGTATATTTATATACATATTCAATGAAATATTACTCACCTTTAAAGAGGAATGAAATTATGGCATTTGCCAGTAAATGGATGGAGTTGGAGACTATCATGCTAAGTGAAATAAACCAATTCCAAAAAACCAAAGGCGACTGTTTTCTCTAATATGCGAATGTTAATTCACAATAAGGGGGAGGGGTGGGGCACTAGAGAAGAATAGAGTTACCTTAGATTAGGTAGAGGGAGGGAAGTGAAGGGAAGGGAGGGGACAGGATGAGAGGTTAGGAAGGATAGTAGAATGGAACAGACATTATTACTTTATGTATATATGCGACTCCATGACCAATGTGATTCTACAACATGTACACACAGAAAAATGAGAAATTATGTCCCATCCGTACATGATATATCAAAGTGCATAAATGCATTCTATTGTCATGTATAACATTAAAACAAAAAAAATAAAAAAATAAACTCTCCTTATAAAAAATACCTTCTAGGGCTGGGGATATAGCTCAGTAGTACAAAACTAGCATGTTTGAGGCTATGAGTTCAATCCCCCTCCCTCCTCCAAAAAAAAGGACTTTCTGTATCTAGTACAAGGCAGAAGCTAAATATCTTACTTTGCTCTAGGACTGTTTGCATAGTTTGGCAACTTTTTGCTTAGGGAAATGAATCTGGGAAATAGCACAAAATCTTCCACCAAACAACACACAGCCTTACAATATCAATGAATTCCCTAGGACAACTAGGGGACCCTTATTTCTCCCTCAAAACAGATACTAATTAGCCGGGCACACCTATAATCCCAGCAGCTCAGGAGGCTGAGGCAGGAGAATTGTGAGTTCAAAGCCAGCCACAGCAATTCAACAAGGTGCTAAGCAACTGAGACCCTGTCTCTAAATAAAATACAAAAAAGGGTGGGGATGTGGTTCAGTGCCCCTGAGTTCAACCCCCAGTACCCCCCCCAATTGATATTAATTGTATTGTCATAAATTATGACTTAGTAATTAATCTGATTTAGTCTGTGAATTAAAATTTAAGAGACTGTTAAAATCCACTGAAACACAATGTTGGCTTTTAATCTACTCATGACTTTTTTTTTTTTTTTTTTTTGGTGGTACTGGCGATTGAATCCAGGGACACTTTACCACTAAGTCTCATCCCTAGTCCTTTTTATCCTTTAACTTTTTAAGTTTTTGTCTTTTTGAGACAGGGTCTTGCAAAGTTGCCCTGGCTGGCCATGAAGGAGAGGTACAATCCTCTTCTAAATTTTTGGAATTATAGGCACCCAGCTAGGAACAGGTTCTTTTTAATTAAAGTGAGAGAATTATCTTTAAGATATTTTGGCCCAATTAAAAAAAATCTACTTCCAGGCTATTTTTATTATTACAATTAAGGGTAAAGACACCTATAAACACATGGCAACAATTATAACCTATTTTAATTTCATTATAAATCTGGCATTTTAATGTTTAAAAGGTGTTAGGTAAATGGCAACCAATAAGCAAGCTATAGTATATTTTGTTACACTCAATATTTAACAACTATGACTGGCATTAAGGTGTTTAACCTTTTGTCTTCTATTCATATGTAATTACACATACACTAATAAAATATTCATAATTCTCGTGTACATTTACATTTTAACAGCTTCCATTAAAATTTTTAACATTCTTCTCATTTGATACATAATAATAAAGATATTCATCATTTATTGAATATTTTCTAGGTGTTTGGTGTTTTATATGTGCCATGTTTTTATTCTTACAATTCTGTGATTATTTATTTATTTATTTATTTATTTTTTGGGTACTGGGGATTGAACTCATGGGCACTTGACCACTGGGCCACATCCCCAGCCCTTTTTTGTATTTTATTAGAAGCAGGGTCTCACTGAGTTACTAAGTGCCTGGCCATTGCTGAGGCTGGCTTTGAACTCCCGATCCTCCTGCCTCAGCCTCCCAAAGTGCTGGGATTACAGGCGTGCGCCACCGCGCCCGGCTTCTGTGATTATTTTGATACTGGGGATGAACCCAGGGCCTTGTGAAAGCTAAGCACATTCTATCATTGAACTACACCTCGAGACCTACTCCCAATGTTTTGATAGTTCCTAAATTGCCTTCATGTACAAATCTTAGTTCCTGGTCACTGTTTCAAAGGACTTCTGGTTCTGATTCAAAGAACCAACAGCTTATTAAATATTAAGCATTTCTAAATCCTTCTCAATCAACCAGGTTCTGCTAGAAAGTTAAGCCCCAAGGTACCTCTTCATGTGTCAACAACTATATTGTCAGTGTATCATCATCATCTCACAGAACTTTGGTTGTACTTTATGTGTGGGTCATCTATAATCTTAAATTAGGATTACACTAATTTTGACTTGTTAAATGCCTGAAGTAAAGGTGCCTGTCAATTAGGAGTGTTTAATCTTTGTGTTCTTTAATCATATCTTACTCTGGCTCCTATGAATTCAATTGCATCTTCCAATTCTTGGTCAATCAAGGGACCACTCCTGGTTTACATACGAATTACATGGGCAACTTATCACCAGCAAACACTTGCCTTGAACAATCCACCAATTCTCTTCAAAACCAATACCAGTTAATGCAGACAATTTGGTGATGACAACATCTAATCATATTTTCATGTCATTAATTGCTTTTCCTAGCCTCTTCTGATCTGAGGTAGACTACACAAGTACATTCCTTTTTCAATATCACAACATGTCAAATTCCTGATGTCAAAATTTATATATCCAGTCTCTTACTAGTTTTATTAAATTGTCTCTACTTAAAAAAAATATATTTATTTATTTGCTTTAGTTGTATACAATGCAATGTATTTATGTTTACATGGTGCTGAGGATCGAACCCGGGCCGCGCACGTGCTAGGCGAATGCTCTACTGCTGAGCCACAACCCCAGCCCCTAAATTGTTTCTACTTTTGGGTTCTATTATCTGTCTCCATTTATTAGGCCTTTGATCACTTCCCTGCTTTTGGTTCTTGACATAACATTCTGGGTTTAAAACTCAACACAATAAGCAATACAGGCCAGTGTTTTGAGATGAGGGTACATATGCTAGGAGTAAATTGACTGCTAGCCCATTAATACAGATCATGGTGGAAAGCAGCACTAATGTGCTTTTTCTTCTCCCACCATCTCCTAAGAAAATCATAGGGAAAGAAGCTTCTAAAGTCAGTCATAACACTAAGTAGGATTCAGATAACAGATTCCTACAGTAGAGCAACATTGAGATCCTTAAACCTGACAACTGCTATAACATGTAAAGAAGAAGATGCGAGTAAGAGGGGTGAGGGAGTTAGCCTGAGGTTGTGAGATGTGTTATTTTTCCTTGTAAGAGATGGCAAAAGCTTTCTTTATGACTGTATCCACGGAGCGTGGAAATGCATTATTTCTTGTCCTGAACCAGAGTAGATCTTGATGATGTCTGCTGAAAGAACAAGGATGGAGTAGAAGGGAATGACTCAGAAATACTGAAGGAACGGATAACTTGCCAAATGGCGATGGAAAAAGAAAAGACAGAAACCCACCACCATACCTGCTTACTTTTCTTGGATCTACCATTACCAGCAGAATTCTTTTGAATCCTGAATAATTTTTACTAAGATTGGAATGAGACACAAAATATGAACTGTGCCCTTTAGTTCTCAAGACCTTGGATAATTCTAGATTCCATGATATATTTTTCACACATGAAAATGGACTTGCTAACACAGGAAAAAGTAATACAGAACATAGTATGATAATATAATTGGGGTAACCTCAAGGGCCTAAACACTGATGATGTAAAAATAAATTCTTACAGCTGATCACGACTTTTCTTTTATTTCAACTAATTTTATGGCAATAGGTCTTCTGATTCCCAGTCTCTCTAGGCAAATGCTTGCACAAAGAGTGCGTTAACTAAGACTGAAATTATTTGAGAACAACGTTGAACTGATCATAAGGTTGCCTACTAGGGTGCAAATGAGTTGGAACTAGATAGAAAAAATGCTGGCACAACATTGTGAGTGCTGGTTAATTCTACATAATGTGAATTTCCCTTTAACTAAAAAAATCCACAGTCCCACGAGAGCACAGTACACTCAGTAAATTCTTTTAAGTATCTGTGGTTTGTGTTCTGGTTTCCTTTCTGTGTGTTTGACCTTTCTCCCAGAAAACGCTGTGAACTCGGCGTGAAAATCTTCATCCTTTGTCCTTTGTAAAACCCTAGGATTGTAGGAGGCTCACAGGGTGTTTCAAAAAGCCACCACTGCCACAGACACCAGGAAGTAACCCTTTGTGCGCCACAGCCTAGACCCCGGAGGGGGCGGGGGCTTTGTTACCGCTCGGCCCTCTCACGTCGGCGGGTTCCCGGGGCTCGCCCCAACCCGCGCGCCTCCAGGGCAGGACTCCTGGTGTCGCCCTGCCAAACCCCGTACTTGTTAGGTCTGCTCTCCGCGAAGGAGAAGTCAGGCAATTGGGTGTTCCAGGGTCGCCGCTGGGATCGTGCAGACACACGCCGTCGGCCTCCCTTGCTCCCACCCCGCCTGGGCAGAGCCTGCCGGGAAACGTAGTTCCCGGGACGCCGGGGCCCCCGCAGAAGCCCCGCCCGGGGCTTGTTTACCGCTCTCCCCGGGCCAGTCGGGAAAACGGCGGCGCGGCTGCGACTTAGCTGCCCCAGCGTCCGGACGTGCCGCGGCCTGCGAACCGGCTCTCCGCCGCCGTGACCTCCGCTGGCAGGGGGCGGACGTGAGCCAATGTCACAGGCCCAGCCGCGCCGCGTGCACTCACCAGGGTGAGGGCGGCTCGGGTGGGCTGCAGCTTCCTCTTGCTCACAGCCCGGACAGTGGCCCGGACTAATGAGGCCGACATCTTCGCCGTCCGGGCGCCCTGGTGCCTCGGGCCGGAGCTCGGCCACCTCAACCTCTCTCCATGGACACCGCGGGCGCATTGACGCCACAAGCTCAGGCGCACGGCGTCCCGGGCCCCGCCCCACTCGGTCCGCCCCCGCCATTGGGCAGGTCGTGTGAGTGACAGGCCGGGGTGCGGGGCGGGTTCCCCAGGGCGGCGCTCAAGCAGCTCCAGGGACTGCGCGCGGCTTGGCTTAGTATTAATCGTTCCGGTGGGCACAGGGACGCGGGAGGCTGGCCGTCACCGCCGAGCACGGAGTGGGCGCGACCTCGTGGAGCGCAGCTGTGGGGCGAGCCATGACCTCCGACCTCGCTGACTGCTGGCAGGGTTGCCTTACCACTTGCCTGCTGAGCGAGGTGCAACGCCAGCCCCTCCTGGAACAATCAGTAATAGGCTCTTGAGGCTTAAGAGCGTCACGGGAGTTTTGTTCGCTAAAGGAGAACCTTTCTGATAATCGGACATCTACGTCCATTTTAAAAATTTCCCCTTTTGTCCAGCTAGGCAGTTATTAAGAGCACAGAATTAGCGGGGCGCGGTGGCGCTAGCCTATAATCCCAGCACTTGGGAGGCTGAGGCAGGAGGATCGCGAGTTCAAAGCCAGCCTCAGCAATGTCAAGGCACTTAGTAACCCAGTGAGACCCCATCTCTAAGTAAAATACAAAAAAAAAAAAAAAAAAAAAAAAAAAAAAAAAAAAAAAAAGGGCTGGAGATGTGGCCCAGTGGTCGAGTGCCCCTGAGTTCAATCCCTGGTAACAAAAAACCCAGAATTGCTGTGGAGTTGTATATTATGCAGTTCCCCTCTCTTCCACCTCTAGCATGCTCTATTGCTGGGGATGCTTAAGGATGGTGACTTAACGCAATTTTTGTTCTGGTGCTGAATGCGGAACCCAGCTTCACAGTGACTGGGCAGCACTGGGAATAGTCATACCTTGATTCAACACCTGTTGTGAAACCTAGTTCAGCTGCTCAGGGGCATAATTCTGCCTTTTGTGTGTGTGTGTGTGTGTGTGTGTGTGTGTGTGGTTACCGGGGATTGAACTCAGGGGCACTTGACCACTGGGTCACATCCCCAGCCCTTTTTGTATTTTATTTAGAGACAGGGTCTCACTGAGTTGCTAAGTGCCTCACCATTGCTGAGGCTGGCTTTGAACTCGTGATCCTCCTGCCTCAGCCTCCCAAAGTGCTGGGATTACAGGCGTGCGCCACCGCGCCCGGCTTAATTCTGCCTTTTGATTAAGCAATATTCTTGAACACAGGGCACCGTATGCATGCATACATACATACCATACATACACGGGAAGCCAGGTAAACAAGGGCCAGAAGAGAGATCGCCATTGGGCAGAAGTGCAGCTCGGTTATAAGATGGAAAGAGAACAAGGGGACAGGTGGCATTTCCCATGGAAAAGAGAGACAGGAATTCCGTGGAGTGGTGCTGGGGGGAGGGGTATGGATTATTGTTCAGTGTTTTGATAATGGAAAGAACTAGAAGTAAAGCGTTTTTCAGAGCCCAGTTTTTCTCTGATCCCCTAGAACATACAAGGTCTGAAAGGATACCTCACAATTATCAGGCAGTCTGTCTTCCTGTTTCAGAAGTGGAATTGCATTGACTGGACATTTTTTTTTCGGTAACTCCAGCTGCACACAGAAAATGGGGGATTGAGAGGCAGTAGGATGGTGGGTGTGTCTCGCTTCATCTTATGGTGATTTGGGATAAGGTATTTTGCTTTTGATGACTTTCCCCCTACACATACTGTGAGGATTAAACAGTACATGAAAAACCCTTAGAAGAGTGCATGGCACACAGTAGCACTCAATAAACATTGTTAATTGATATTGAAGATGCCATGTATCGTGAAACTACTTTGTAAGAGACTGTAATGGATGTGTTGTTTAAGTTTTCAAAACCCCTATGATGTACAACATCGAGAGTGAACCCTAATGTAAACTACAGACTTTGCATGATAATGTGTCAAAGCAGGTTTATTGATCTTAACACATACTATACTGTAGTGCATAATAATGGGAGTGGTTGGTTGGCATGTGTAGGAACAAGGGATATATAGAACTCTGCACTCTGCTCAATTTTGCTATGAATCTAAAACTGCTCTTATAAGTAAAATTAAAAAGATGCCATTATTACTGTATGTATATATGTGACTACATGACCAATATGATTTCTGCAACATGTACACTTTGAAAAATGAGAAATTATATCCCATTTACGTATATCACAGTGCATAAATGCATTCTATTGTCATGTATAACTAATTAAAATAAATAAACTGTAAAGCTGCATAGCACTTTACAGGTTTGAAAACTACCTTTGTATACACTGTGTCCTACTGGCCTCACAACTTTGAACTGAGGGGGCAAAAGGACCAGCTTGGCTATTACAAGTGAAGCTTAAACTAATTTTTTTTTGGGGGGTACCAGGGATTGAATTTAGGGGCACTGGACCACTAGGCCACATCCCCAGCCCCTTTTGTATTTTATGAGAGACAGGGTCTCACTGAGTTGCTAAGTGCCTCGTCATTGCTGAGGCTGGCTTTGAACTCAGAATCCTCCTGCCTCAGCCTCCCAAGTGCTGGGATTACAGGCATGCGCCATCGTGCCCAGCAGCTAAACTCAAGTTTTTTAACGCAGTGCATTAGATGCTATTTAAAAAATCTCCTGATTTCCTAATTCAGGATCCTGTGGGGTTTTATATATATATATATATATATATATATATATATGTATGTATATATATATATATGTATGTATATATATATATATATAAATTAATGAGATATGTATATATAGTCGATGGAGCTTTATTTTATTCATTTATTTATGTGGTGCTAAAAATTGAACCCAATGCCTCACACATGCTAGGCAAGTGCTGTACCACTGATCCACAACCACAGCCTTCCTGTGGGTTTTTTGATCCTGGGAATCAAACCCAGGGCCTGGTTCATGTTAGGCAAGTGCACTGAGCCAATCCCAGTACTAGGATCCCATGTATGTTTAAACGCCCTTTTTTCCTTTATGAAATTCACACTGATCAGTTTTTCACTTGGGTAGCCTGTTTTTTTTTTTTTTTTGCATTTAAGCATGAAGTTACATGCAAACTTGATCTTCTACATACATACATGATCTTCTTGCCAGTAGCTCAGGCATACCTAATGTTATTTGAAATTGGCAGTCTCCTGAAATAAGCATGTTAGGAGAGTTTTCACAATTAAGAAATATGTGAGCTTTATCTCAGAGCAGCAGCTGTCCTGTGGTGTTGAAACAAGGTGGGTATAAGGAAGTGTTGTAAACACTTTTAGATTTCCACTAATAATGCTGAACAACTTGAAGTGAAAGGTCTGACTCTGCTCTCAGGATTTACTTTCACAGTTCTAACATTTCCCTAGTAAGACCTCACTTGATCCTCATGACTCTGTAAGGGCAGGTTGATTTCCTTGGTACAGGATGGAAACTGAACTATCTGAGGTTAGGAGGTTTGCTACACAGCTAGAAAACTGGCAGGGCCAACCCTACCCAAGTCTAGAGTTCTACCTGGTGAAAAGTGTCACTTTTTTTTTGGACTGTTTTTTTGCTGTCCAAACATGTCTGGTTTGAAGAAGAAACAAAAACAAAAAAACAGTTCTAAGCACTTCTTTACAGTTTTATGGGGGGCTGTTAAAATTGTTTCCAACATTTTCCCCTTATAACACTGTGAATTCTACTCATCTGTACAGGAATTTTTTCCACCTGGGGAAGGTTTTTAAAATTTTTTCCCTTAGGAGCCATCCATGAAGCACATCTCAAAGGGAAAAATAGGGGCTGGGATTGTGGCTCAGCGGTAGAGCACTCGGCTAGCACGTGCGCGGCCTGGGTTCGATCCTCAGAACCACGTAAGAATAAACACATTGTGTACAACTAAAGCAAATAAATATTTAAAAAAAAAGGGAAAAATAAACGTTTTTTATCTACGAATGTTTAAAAAACATGTTTAAACCTGCACATTGCTGATACTGTCCACACTGAGCAAGATATAAAAAATGTTGATTCTGGACCACTGCTATTAAAAAAAAAAGGTGTGTGTGGGGGGGAATTTCAGTCAGGTATGGTGATGCAACCTGTAATCCCAGTCACTTGGAAGGCTGACACAGGAGGATCACAAGTTTGAGGCCAGCCTCAACAACTTAGTGAGACCCTCAGCAATTCAGCAAGACCCTTTCTCAAAATAAAAAAGTGTTGGGGACATAGCACTCTGTGGTAAAGCACCCCGGGTACCTCAGTATAAACAAACAAACACCTCCCCAAAAAACATTGGTAGTGGAACACTAGTGGTGCTTGTTAAGATAGTCAGGCCTGCTGTACTTGAATAATAGCAAAGTCTTGAGAACTGCACTCTGTATGGAACACTGAGGAGGGGATGTGACCATCATCCACGTGAAGAGCCAGGAGCAATCCATTCTCTAGGTCTGCAGGTAAACATTGTTCACTGTCCCATAGATCCAGTGTGAAGAATAAAAAAATCAAACAAACTCCAATGTATTGGGTAGTATCTACTATAGAAATCTGAGTAAAATGCAGGAAACCTTAACATTTTTAAAAGGATACAAGAAAGCATGCTTTCTATGAAAAGGAAGAAAATATAAGAGTAAACTAGAGGAAAAGGAAGGTGTAAGAAAGAATGATGACAAAATTCATATTAGAAAGAAAACAGCATAGTGACACTACAAATCAAGCCAGTTATGTGGAAATTAAAGTTGAGAAGTTTTCTAGCATGATGAAAAGGAAAGATGACAGAACATGGACTACTGAGAAAAGATAGAGTTATCAAAATAAAATACTTTCTCAAATTAAAAAGGAAATGAGGGGCTGGAGTTGTAGCTCAGCGGTACAGCACTTGCCTAGCATGTATGAGGCACTGGGTTCGATTCTCAGCACCACATATAAATAATGAAATAAAGGTTTATTAACAACTAAAAAACATAAAAAAAAAAAAAAAAGGAAATGAATAGGGAGATATACTGAATTTTGTTCCAGTCACTGGAGAGACATATTTTCAGATTGAGGAAGCTTTCTTACTTAATTATAGGATAAATAAAAAGTATAGAAGCACCAAAACAAAAATAAAACAAATAAAACTTTCCCGGGAACAAAATTTAGGCTGGTCTTAAGAGTTCTCTTCTGCTGTAATGCCAGGACACAACAGAACAGCATCAACAGGCTTTTCAAAGAAAGTGCGACTGGCAATGTAGCCTAGTTGACATTCATGCCCTGAGGGAAGAGAAGAAACCAGAAGAGCCATAGCTGAAGAAAGTCATGTAGAGCAGGGTCATTCCAGGTTGCACAATTCCCAAGTCCGTGTTTAAACTGAGTAAGGAACAATCAGTAATTGTGTTGTAACTGTTGACTTTCAAATTCTAAAGTTCTTAATTTTGAGGATTCTTCCATAGCTAGAATGTTTTCAAGTACTGTTTTTTTTTTTTTAAATTAAAAAAAAAAGGGGTTGGGATGTAGCTCCCAGGCAAAGCACATCTGCCTTGCATTCGCAAAAACCTGGGTTTGACCCCTAGTTCCCAAAGAGACAAAAAAAAAAAAAAAAAAAGTGTACCCAGGTATATATTGCCCAAGTCTTCTCACATTTGGAGTGCTTGCCAGTAACATTCTCTACATTGTTCAATTTGTGTCTTTTGTGTTCACATCCAGGGTCTGGCACATAGTGAATTACAATAAATACCAATGATCACAGGGCACACAACAAAGGGAACGTCATGAGCATCCTAGGGCTGGGGGGTATAGCTCAGTGGTAGCGGGCTTGCCTAACACATGTGAGGCCCTGGCTTCTATACCCAGCACTGTCCCCCACCCCCCAAAAAAAGAAGGGATTGAGATTTACATGGTCCTAACTCCTTGATTTATTTTCCTAATGAAATTTAGAACTCTCTCACTATAAAATAATGTGGATAAAATTACAGGTGGAAATTTTGATTTTATTTCAAAATGATAAATAAACGGAGGCATAGTTCTGACCATGTACTACTTTGGAAAGGCTTGTGAAGTTAGAGAAACAGTTCTGTGAGGGCTCCAGTCAGATCCACAATGATGCCAATCAAACTTATGATGATTGGCAGAGACAGCATCACTGATCTTAAGGTTTTTTAAAAGTTCTCCACCCTAATTTCTGAATATCATAAAAAGTAAAAAGCACTTATATTTTGTCATTTTTCCCTTGAAAATGTTTTTACTAGTAAGCAAACAGAACTACTTGTTTTCCTGACTTCATTTTTACAGCATAGTAGTTCTGTCAATTTACTTAAAATTAGAGAGGAAAACACCCAGAGATCTCTCAGTGGCACTGTATATCCACTAAGGCTCACATAAATACTCATGTTCATGTTATCACTTCTACAAAGAGCAATAAAATAATGTTTGTAAATCCTAAGTACAGCAGTAGCAGTTCACACATATTTGATATGCTTCCACACAAGGATTCAGTAAACAACAATAAATATAATTTTCCCTCTTCAAAACAAAAAAGGGAATTATAGGGAAAAAAGGAGTTAATTTACTTGGGTTTTTGTTTTTAGCACACTAGTTTTAGTGTGCTTTCAAAGAATTAAAAACCACGAAGCTGTATTCATTGAATACTGGCCCATAGTTACATTTTTTTTTTTTTTTCTTAAAACCTGGCTTAAATACATACATCATGGCTTTCTATTAAAAACCTTAAATCTATGGGGATTGGTGGTAGCTAAGACTATATTAAAATTTTTTCCTCATTAATATCATTAAATTAAAAAATCTGACATTTCCCTTGAATGTTAAGTTGAAGCCTGATCTATGCTGCTATGTCCTGTGAAATGAACCTAATTTTCCAAGTGAATAGGGATGCCTGAGTGGCCATTCGAGTGCTGCATTTTCCTTCCCTCATGATTCCTGCTGGGTCCTCTTCGATGAGGCTTTTCCCTGAGTCATATATTTACTGGAAAGGCTACCTAGAGAAGGGGAAAAAACAAAACCCACCATAAATGAAACAAGTCTCAATTCATTGGAAAAGTCATAAAATTACTTCTTATTGTTAATTACAGAATATTCTTCATCAAAATGGTCACTTGTTTTGAATTAATTAAGCTAGATATAAAAAAGTACACATGACATATATTAAACATATGCTTAGTCAACTCTTTTAAATGCAGACAAGCTGCTAGAGTGATTACTTTAATACATTTATCCACTCATTACTTTCATGTTGGTGCAGAGGGCAGATAAACACAATTCAAGACTCTGCTTTATGTAGATTAGTGTCCTCATTTGCAACTAACCAGATCAGACTGCCAAGAATTCTTGGACCAGAGATAAATATCTTGCATCATTACTCTGCAGAGTGGATGGTGACACAGTAGTTATAAAAGGAAAAAAGAAAATTTATTATATTTACAAGTGAAGGACAGGAAAGAGAATTACTTATTCAACCATACTATAGGACAGTTACTAAATTTTGTTCTGGAGCCTCAACAAATAGATCATACAACAGGAGAGAGTTGAGAAATTCTTTAGAGATAATGCATAACAGAGTACTTGTAATGAAGATTGCATTTCAAACCAATGGGGGAAAGGATGAATTATTCAATAACTGTTATTGCATCAAATATATACTCTTTGAGGAAGAAAGAAGTTAGTTTCCTTCCTCCAACCATATCCCTGCTTCTTCACTCATTTCCAAAATGAATTACAGAATTAAATGGTGGTATTTTTTTGGTACCAGGGATTGAACTCAGGGGCACTTGACCACTGGGTCACATCCCCAGCCCTTTTTTCTATTTTATTAGAGACAGGGTCTCACTAAGTTGCTAAGTGCCTTGCCATTGCTGAGGCTGGCTTTGAACTCTCGATCCTCCTGTCTCAGCCTCCCAAGTGCTGGGATTGCAGGCGTGCGCCACCGCGTCTGGCTTGAATTACAGAATTAAATGTAAGTATAAGAAAGTCAAAGTATAAGTAGTAGCAAATACTTATAAAATCATGGGTGGGAGTTTCCTAAGCATATCATATCACCATACCTAAGGGACTTACAAGTCAATATAGAAAAGATGAACACCAATAGGTAACTGAGCAAAGAAAAAAACAATCTACAAAAAGAGAAGCCGGGCGTGGTGGCACATGCCTGTAACCCCAGCTCTTGGGAGGCTGAGGCAGGAGGATTGCAAGTTCAAAGCCAGCCTCGGCAATGGCAAGGCACTTACCAACTCAGTGAGACACTTTCTCTAATAAAATACAAAAAGGGCTGGGGATGTGGCCCAGTGGTGTGTGCCCCTGAGTTCAATTCCTGGTACAAAAAAAAAGAGAAAAAATGGCATAAATATATGTAAAAAAAAAAGTGCTTAGCATTTCTAAAGTCAAGAAAATATAGACGAGAATTAATACAACCAAAGTAGTTTTCATCCATCAAATTTGCAAAAATTAAAAAATTCTAGCCGGGCGCAGTGGCGCATGCCTGTAATCCCAGCACTTTGGGAGGCTGAGGCAGGAGGATTGCGAGTTCAAAGCCAGCCTCAGCAATGGCGAGGCACTTAGCAACTCAGTAAGACCCTGTCTCTAATAAAATACAAAAAAGGGCTGGGGATGTGGCCCAGTGGTCGAGTGCCCCTGAGTTCAATCCCCGGTACCACCAAAAAAAAAAAAAAAAAAAAAAAAAAAAAAATTCTGACAAAATCAAGTATTTGTAGGATGTAATATGTGGAAATAGCTGACACTACTGGTGGGAGCTGCAATTGTTCAGCCAGTAAGATGGTAATTTGATAGTATCTAACTAAAATGCACATATACTATGATGAAAAGACTTCACTTGTAGGTATACTAACCTACAGAATCTCTCATACATGCTCAAGGAGATTCCCACAAGGATGTTCATTACAGTACTGTTCATAACAGCAAAATATAAGATATGGTATAAATGCCCATATCCCAGGCAATAAAAATATAAATATTTTGTATTCATATAGTGGAATATTGTACAAAATACTAAATACATGTAGCAGCATATATGATTCTTAAAATTATTTTAACTAGATATGAAAAAATAGGTGTGGAATATTCTTAAAGTTTACAATATGCCATTTAAATGTAAACATTCATCTAGTACACATATGCAAGAGTTAATTTATAATAATGGATGCTTCTAGGGTAGAGTGAGACTTGAGAAAGATGGGCCTCGTGATGATCGTTAGAAGTGTACTTCTAGGGCTAGGGATGTGGCTCAGTGGTAGAGCGCTCGCCTACCACGTGCGCGGCCCGGGTTCGATCCTCCGCACCACCTAAAAATAAATGCATTGTGTACAACTAAAAGCAAATAAATAAATATTAAAAATAGTGTACTTCTACTATCTTAGTAGTTTTATTTAGAATCAAAGATTAACAAGGAGATATGCAAAAAAGTCAGCTCTCTGTAAAGCAGATAATATTATTTATATGTTTCATGCTTTTCTCAAATGTTAAATATTTTTCTAAGAACTGTACTAATGACATGAGTGGCTGAGGCAGAGGAGGATGGAAGTTCAAAGTCAGCCTCAGCAATGCAGCAAAGCCCTAAGCAACTTAGTGAGACCCTGTCTCAAAACAAACAAACAAACAAACAAACAAACAAATAAGGCTGAGGATGTGGCTCAGTGGTTAAGTGCCCCTTGGTTCAATAACTGGTACCAAAGAAAGAAAAAACAAACAAAACCCCCAAGACCCCCAAATTATTAGAATTGAAAAATGAATGGAACTATTATATAATCTAG
This sequence comes from Tamias sibiricus, assembly GCA_025594165.1. Taxonomy (NCBI): domain Eukaryota; kingdom Metazoa; phylum Chordata; class Mammalia; order Rodentia; family Sciuridae; genus Tamias; species Tamias sibiricus. Next base: position 131,790,092 of record CM046657.1, on the reverse strand, counting down.
GGGAAGAACATAGAATTTATAAAATTTTATACATATGGTTTGAAACCACCTAAACATTGGCTAAATCAAACTATTAAAACAAATGTGTATGGCAAACATATCTAAGTGAGGATGAAATAAGACTTGTTGATGGGTGAAGAATCTCATAACACATTTGACAAAGCATGAATGAACTCCTGTGTAGAAGGTGCTTCTAAAAATAGAAATGGATACTCTGATATAAAAAAATATAAATCCATAAATAAGAAGATGGAATGAAAAATGTGAAAAATGTTAAAGAGTTAAATGGTTATCACAGAAATTCAGATTGGTAAAATATAAAGACTATCTCCATGAAGTCAGAGTATGAGAAATATTTGTCATTGACTGTGGGATTGTCAACAGTCATAAGTTTGACAGTACTGGCATCATGATCAAAATGTATACACTCTAATGCATCATAAGTGAGGATTTATCCTGACAAACAGGCAAATACACAAATATTCATTACAGTGTTACATAAACAGGTGTCCATGTGTTCCCAGCCTACTTAACAGGGCATGTAGGTAAGGATAGTTTTAAGAAAGTCTATTTCTAGATGGGAGGCTGAGGCAGGAGGATTGAGAGTTCAAAGCCAGCCTCAGCAATGGTGAGGCACTTAGCAACTCAGTGAGACCCTGTCTCTAATAAAATAGGAAAAAGGGCTGGGGATGTGACCCAGTGGTCAAGTGCCCCTGAGTTCAATCCCTGGTACCAAAAAAAAAAAAAAAAAAAAAAGGCTATTTTTAGAGGGTGGGGAGAGGGGGGCATGGATAGGAATGGGAAAGACAGTAGAATGAATCAGACATAACTTTCTTATGTTCATATATGAATACACAACCAGTATAACTCCACATCATGTACAACCACAAAAACGGGAAGTTATACTCCGTATATAAGATATGTCAAAATACATTCTACTATCATGTGTAACTAAAAAAAACAAATAAAAAAAAATTAAAAATGAGCCTATTTCTAGCTTTCCCACTTTTTTTTCCCCCAATACCCCTTTCACAATTATTCCTTTTCCACTTCACAAAAGAAAAGGCATAAATCTCCTAACCATCCAAATCTGACTGTGGTACATTTCCCAGGGTGGAAGAACACCTGGCCTCTTATAGGGAGTATACATAGACTTTTGCAAGACAGGAGTTTGAGAATGTCTCTTATAAGATGCATTGTGCACTCTGTTCCTAAAACAAACTGAAATTTAACTCTGCACCTGTGTACTGTGTTATGCAGTGTTTTTTCATAGTTCTTTATAGGCTTTTCATAGTAACATTGTGAGAAGGAAAGGAGGCAAACAAAATGTTGATCTATCTATAAAATGTGAATGCTTCTAATAAAAACCCCAATTTTCAACTTTTGTAAAATTACATTGATACCGGATGACCAATACAAATGATTTTGATGATATATCACTATATAATTTTTGGTCATATAATTAAGAAGGAATTAAATAATTGGATGTCACTGTTAATTAACATGCATTTTTCATTTCTAAGCTCTTAAAGTAATTTATTATTTTAATTTACTAATATAAAGTCTAATGGGGTTTCCCAATGTTTACAAATTGTAAAACCAAAAAGATTAGGATTGGAAATGACAAAAAACCAATTTCTCTCACGCAATAAATAGCACTGATCTAAATATTAATGAATGCATGGGGAAATATTTCATCTACCTCATTTAATGAAAGTAATTTTCATCAGTAAGTACACATGAAATGTATTTTTTAATCAAAATATGTAACATTTGTTACTGATCAATGATATAGCCTGAAATTGTAAAAGCTCAATGTAGAAATTTTTACACTTGAGTATTTAACAAAAAGCCTTAAAATCCAATTTACATAAATATTTTTATTATAGATTAAGTATTAGATTAATCAATAAGAACAATTAAATAAATAATGGTATATTTGTAAACTGGAATATTAAGGAAAGGCATCAAAGAATGATCTATATTCATTGACGATGAGTTCTTCCTATGTTACTTATACAACTATTTCTATTTTAAATTTATTATCATAAGAAGGAATACCTTTTTGTTATTTTTTAAAATTCTGCACAAGTCATTTATATATCATTATGAGAAAAAGATATTTATCAATCTCTCGCAGCATTTACAATTTTTAAGATTTTACAGCATGGGATTAAAGGGGAATAAATGAAAAGACAGAAGTAGTGGTTTTTTGTTCATTTTTGTTTTAAAAAAGGATGCAGGGGGATGATTAAGAAATAAAAATACTTAATTTTCTGATATTTTCATACTAAATTGTTATATGCAAACCACAGTTATTAGGCATAAAACTCAATTATGACTGGTACTGCAAGCTTCATATACTCTGGTGGTTTTTTTTTTTTTTTTTTTTTTTTTTGGTATTGGGGATTTAACCCAGGGCCGCTCAACCACTGAGTATCTCCAGCCCTTTTTAAAATATTTTATTTAGAGACAGGGTCTTGCTGAGTTGCTTTGAATCCTTGATCCTCCTGCCTCAACCTCCCAAGCTGCTGGGATTACAAGTGTGTCCCACTGTGCCTGGCTCCACATACTCTTAAAAATTTTCCAGTGTGAGCTGGGTATGATGGTACAGTTCAAGTTTAGCCTCAGGAACTTAGCAAGACCCTATCTCAAAGTAAAAAATAAAAAGAGTGAAGTGGTAAAGTACTCCTGTGTTCACTTCCCATTATCAAAAACCAAACCAAACCAAAACAAAACAAAAACAACAAACAAACATACACAACCCCACAGAAATCCCAGGGCTTATTTGCCCTATAGGTTTAAAAGATAAGTTGTGGCAGGGTTGGAGATGGTTAAAGACAACAACTAATAATTTGTTGACTATAATTTACTGACTCATGAAATGGACGTGAGGCTCTGTTAGGTGTTTTATCTAAATGAAGTTAATCTTTACCATGGTCCTGTGGGGCGTCAAGAACTGAGGCACAGGGAGCTTAGAGAACCAGAGAGATGTCACACAACTAGTAGATGGTTGGGCTAGATTTCAAACTCAAGTGCCTGACTCTCAATTTCACGTTCTTGACTGCTGTCTCATTTGGACCTTTTTTATTTCTACTGAATATTTAAATATTTAGGTGTGTGCATGTGGCAGAGAAGTAACAATGAACAGCGAGGAAATTTCCAGAACATTCTATCCATTACTATTTTATTAGGGAGTTAATAACTCTAAATAGCCTAGTGGAAAGGATTGGAGCCCGGTACGAGGAGAACAAAGAACTTGATGGGGTGCTCAGTATTGGTGGGTACTTTAATCTTCTTAGTACCCTGTGAGATAGATGCTGCCAATCTGATGAGATATCAGAAGCTCAGAGAAACTAATTTTTTAAAAAAAACATTTATTATTTAGTTGTAGTTGGACACAATACCTTTTTATTTTATTTATTTATTTTTAAGTGGTATTGAGGATGGAACCCAGGGTCTTGCACATGCTAGGCAAACACTCTACTGCTGAGCCACAACCCCAGCCCCAGAGAAAGTAATTTTTTAACCAAGGTCCACACAGCTAATGTGTGGGAGCAAAAGCCAACCATTCTGACATATGCTCTTTAGGAAACTATTAGTGAGTCACAGATACACTTAAGACTATGAAAAGGAAGTGCTTTGGGGAAATTAATTCTATTTATAATTGAAACATAGTTCACATTTGTAACAACATAGATAATTTACATAAATTTATCTTGAGAAAATATGACAGCATCACAGCTTCCTTATACTTACTCAACCAGTACAATTTATTGGAAAGAATACATTTTAACCACCTATAATTTTTTTTTCTGTAATAAATTTAAGTTGGTAAGTTTTTTTCAGTAGCTCAAAGATTTATTAATTTAAACCAGAAAAAGCCCTAAATTAAGGTCAACTGATAATATCATTTCTATTTCTCTGTCATCTGTGTCTATCCCCCATTAAAAAAAATTATAAAATTATAGTAAAAATTTTACTTTTAAGATGTGTGAAGCTTTTTTTGGGGGGTGGGGTAGGTTGGGGTGGGGACTGAACCCAGGTCACTCTATCACTGAGTTACATTCCCAGCCTTTTTTAGTTTGAGATAGGGTCTCTCTAAGTTGCCCAGGCTGGACTTGGAATTTGTGATCCTCCTGCCTCAGCCTCCCTAGTCATTGAGATTACAGGCAAATGCTGTAGTGCCCAGCACAAAGATGTGTATTAGCTTTAGCAGAAACAATGCGGGCACCTGCAAATACCCCATTTTGTGGTGATACCCCACAAAAATGGTATGTCAATGTAATCATCATCACCATGAACCTTTTCCATGCTTTCATTATATATATATATAGATGCTGTTTCATGTGCTTTTACACGGACTTCTCAATATCCTTACCTGTCAGATACTATGATACCCCCTACTCACAGATGAGGACACTGAAGCATGAACAGGAATAAAGAGGTATCTCAACATCACAGAGCTGGGACTCACACCAGGCAATCTGACTGCAGAACCAATGTTTTTAAACACTGTGCTCCCTAATCCTAGTCAATGTGAACATCTTGACCGTGCTCCCTAATAGCCAATGTGAATATCTTGACCAAGCAAGGACTGGTATTTTTCCAATGTAAAATGTTTTAGAAATATCTGCTCAGGGCTAGAGACTGTAAAAATAACATTCCTTTGTCTTGTTTATACATGGAATCTCTCTGATACTCAAACTCTCAGAGGATCCATGGGAAAAAAAAAATCCCATCAACTGGTGGAGTCTGTTTCCCACACCATTCCCTCTGGTGGAGTCCTTCCAAGGTCTCCCTGGTTGTGATCCAGCCCATCAGTCTGCTCACCCATCTTTCACAGTTTCTATTGATCAATCAACCTGCCTCACATTAGGCCCCATTCTCACTTCTCTTCTGCCTATTGGTTTTGGGGTGTGCACCCAAACGAAAACAAAACCAAAAATTTCTATTTTAAGTCTACATATTCCACTGAGAACAATTACATACCTTCTCAGGAACTAGTCGCTCCTTTATTTTCCCTGAGAGCCTCTGTCTGCTTCTCATGTACCAAAGCTCTTTTGTGTCTAAGTGAAGATTTGTTTCCTTCTCTTTGAATGATCTGATTTCATTCTACCAACCAATCTCAACCTCTATTTCTTTTAAATTTTCATCGTGAAGAAATGTGATACCACATTAAATGCTTTGCCCAATCATTAAACTGCCCCCACCCAAGTGTGAAGCTTATACATCAAAGAAATATCTAGCTCTGTTTAGATCATTTACAGACACTTAAATATTTGAATAAGCTAATACTTCTATTAATTCTTTTGTTAATACCTTAAGAGACAACTGCATGTTCCTATGTCCAGAGCTTTCTTAGCTTTACGAGGCTGTAATCAAGGTGGCTTTTCTGTGACAGACTGGGCTAGGGAGACCATGGAAGGAGGGCTCTCTCTCTTTCTGTTGTGGACTCAGGAACCTGCTTTGGATCTGCAATGGCTGTTCCTCAACAACTGACACTGATGCAAAGGGACAGTTAATATTCCTCACTCTGTACCTGGCATAGGCATCTCCCTTGTCTAAAAGCAAACACTGCTCCTAGCATTAAGGTGCAAGAGTGTATAAAAGCTGAGCACAGAATACAGTTGTCCTCACTTATCCCAGGGGAATGGGTTCCAAGATTCCCAGTGGATGCCTGAAACTGTAGATAGTACTGAACCCCATGTATACTAGTCTTTTCCTATACATTCCTATGATAAAGTTTAACATAAAGAGATTAACAATTAAATAGAATGATCATAATAATAAAATTATGTGAATGTGGTCTCTCTCAAAATACCTTATTGTACTATACTTTCAAACCTTGGTTGACCACAGGTAGCTGGAACTACAGTAGAGTGAAACCATAGATAAGGGCAATCACTGTATGTGGGTTGCTTTATATTACATTCATACACACCAGGTTATACTATGAATTTTTAAAGTCCAAAAACTTTCTTATAAGCTATACAATCATTTTTTAACAAAAGACTGTTACACATGGTCTGTTTGCTTAATTTTCAGAGAAGAACTGATAAAAAGAGATTGATTAAACTAAGTTACTTAGGGTGTCTGCAGGCTAAAGGCTGCAGTGTTATCTTTGACTCATTTTGTCTCACACTTGACCATCAAATCCATCAATAAATCTTGCTGGTACTTCACAGTATTTGGAACTTGTACCATCCTTACTTCCTCCACCTTTTCTAAGTCTAAGCCACCATCTCTCTCCTGAACTACTGCGGTAATGCTCTAGTTTTTTTCTTTTCTTTTTTGCCTTCTTCTGTGGCACTGGGAATTGGATCCAGGGGTGCTCTAACATACCTCTAGCCTTTTGAGGCAAAGTTTTGATAAGTTGCTGAGGGTGGCCTTGAACTTGTTATCCTCCTGCCTCAGCCTCCAGAATCACTGGCATTATAGGCATGTGCCAAGGCTGCTCCTCTAGTTGTTTTCACCCTAGTCTCAACCCAGCAGCCATAATAAACCTTTTAAAAGGGACTTCAGATAATATCACTTTGTGGCTGAAAAACTCTCCAAGAGCTTTTCATCTCACTTGAAGAAACAAACTCCACTCCCTCCGCTGCCAAAGGAGCTTCAGAATCTAGACCCATCCATTCTCTGATTTGACCTCCTACTAACAACCCTTCCTTGCCCTCCTCCATCACTTCTTTTCCGCCACAGTGCCTATGTGAGGTTGGAGGATAAGAAATATTTTTAGCTTCAACTCCAATTTCCCCTTGACTTGTCCTTTTATTTCATTTGATTCTTGGCTTTAATGTTACTTCGGAAGAGAGGCCACTTTCCTATCCAATATTATCTTTCCCTTTCCTGCTTTATATCCTTTTGGCATCTGTTGCCATATGATTACTCTTTCTTATTACTTTTTCATTTATCATTATTATTTATCTTCTCTTCTGACAAGAATGTACAGTAAATGAAAGAAGGGGCTTTGTTTGTTCACTGTGGTATACTGAGCATTGAGTTCAGTGCCCTGAAGTTAAACAGGTCGGGGGCGCTTAATCAAATCTGTTGAAAGAATAAATAAATGAAATAGCTGAAAAGGAAAGAGTAGGCTATTATTTTCCTTTTCTTCCTTTGGTGCAGGGCAAACAATCTCCATAAGAATACATGTCTGGCCAGGTGGTGGCAATTTTAAAGCAGAAATAAAAAGCATGGGAGGGGAATAAATAACTGAGCACTGTGTTTCTTACTGGGGTGGAGAGAGAGGTTAAGAATCACCAGAGCATTCAAAAAATACACAGGCCTGTGCTGAATCACTAAAGAATCATGTTTAGGAAATGAAAGTGAGGGAAAGCAAGTGTATTTTTGAAAGTTCCCTCAAAGGATTCTGATGTCTGGTCCCTGTTTAAACCACTTAGTCAAAGCAAGAGTCTCAAAAGGCATGTGGTAAAGTATGCAGTAAATAAAATAACACACATTTGTTTTTTAAAAACCCACATACCTGACTGGGGACTCAAAAATATTGTTGTTTTTTGTTTCTTTTTGTCTTCATGTAAAAGCACTGCCTAAAAAATGAAATAGACTGGTTTACAAAAGTGAAAGGAAGAGTGTCTGAAACAGCCTTAAAACTGAAACCGTATCCAAGGAGAGCTGAAGTTAGGCACGTGGGTGGCAGAATTTTGCAAGTTAATTGGAAAGACAGACACACATGCAGGAGTACTTCAATAAGGCCCTGCTGTCTGGTGCCCAGTAAGCCTTGCCACACAGTGCACACACGTGGTATAGAGGCAGGGAGCAAGGAGCATTAGTAAGCCAGGAGGAAGGAAGGCCTAGCACAGAGCTCAGAAGTGTTCTGTGAATAAACAGCATAGCTTTGAGCTAGGTTTACCTGAACAAATGTACCAGCTGGTCTCAAAGGGCTAGGTGAAGAAGGGGATCCAAACACACAATCTGACTTAGTTATACCTAAAGGAAAAAAGTGGCATTTTTTTCCCCCTACTTTAAGTTGAAAGCAGTAGGCTTTTTTCCCAAAACTTTCGTAGAGAGACTTTTTGGCTGATGTGTGACAGAAACTCACTCATCATACTGCATGGACAACATAATAATTCATTTGAAGAAATGAAGTGGGAGTAGCATAATTTTTATACATGAAGAAGCTGATTATTTTTAATTGCTATCAAAGGAAATCCACCATATTCCTCTCTTCCTGTCTCACTCTTATCACATGATGACGACTTAATGTGTAAATACTGCATTCCGAGGAAACCAAGTTTCTAGTTAAGAGCCTTTGGTGAGGTTTGCTAATCCCACTGCCACCAGGATGTCTTCCAGCCCTCTCTGATCTGCTACTGCTCTCTCAGGTTGCCAGACTCAATACTCTTATTGTTTCAATACCTGTGCTAAGTGAACAACTTAAGATCTGCTACTAGAAAAAAGGAATGCATCAAAGTTGGAGGAAATTCATCACTTTCTTGTACTAAAGAGGAGTGCAATGGCAATCTGCTATGTGATATTCATAAACACAGAACTTGAGTTTTTTATAAAGGGTGGTCTACAAAAATTATTTTGGTTAAAACCATATTCAATCTTATCTTTATTATTTATAGTTTCCTCACCTATAAACTGGGGATATTAGCACCACAGAAAAAAAATGGGGCTATTGTGAAAAATAAAATTAGATTATCCATGTAAAGTACTTAAAATAGTGCCTGACCCAGAGTAAATGGTCAATGAATGTGTTCTTATTCTAGTTTCTTTTAATCATACTATCCTCCTACAAAGGAAAATCACATTATTCTGATCTATGTTCCAAGCTGGGTCAAAGTTCTAAGTTCCTCAGAAGTGGGGCAAGTCTTATTTTGGTTATGTGAGCCAGCTGAAGCTGTATCACCCATATATATTTCAGCCCTATTTTAAATATTGATAAAAATTTTTAAATATATTTTTCTAATAAAGTTACATTAAAAAATAAGAATGGGTGGCCTAAGAATTGTCTCTCTTAAGTAATAAGATATTGCTTTATTGCTGAATATGATATAATAAAATGGAAGAAAGATAAAGGTGCTCCAAAAACTATAAACACCACAGTAATTTTAAGGAAACTATAAAGCAGTGTTAGCTTTTATATGATGTCTACTAACATATACAATTGAGAATGGCAATTGTCTTAATAAAAAACTATTTCTCAGGGTTTCTTTTCTATCCTTATGAAATTGCATCCACTGGCACAGGGTCTATTCTAAGAAACTAAGTAAAGAGTATACAAATTGCCTTGTAAATCAACTTATTTTGTAAATAAGTTGTAAATAACTTTTTTTGCACACATGAGATACCCTTATTCTTAATAGTCTGTTAAAAAGGTGTCAAGAGTGGACACCTCACCCATTTAATAAAAATGGCCAATTTGTATTCAGCAACTCAAAAGGGCAAGATTTGTGAATTAATTTGTGTGTGTGTGTGTGTGTGTGTGTGTGTGTTTAAGACACAGTCTCACCATAATACCCAGGCTAGCCCCAAACTCCTTGGCTAAAGTGATCCTCCTGCCTCAGCCTCCTGAGTAGCTGGGACTACAGGTATATGCCACCACTGCACCTGGCTTAGATTTGTGCATAATTTTGAACTACTGACTGAACATGTGTTTCTTCCTAAGAATAATCATAATCATTTGTCAAAGGTTATCAAAATGATAAGCTCTAAAGATAAATTCCTCTATAATTCCCCTTTGCAGATACAACCATTGTTAACTGTGTAGTATATTCCCTTCTGTTCTCCTTTCTATGTGTGTGCCTGTGTATGTATGAACAAAATACAAGTAGTTCACCTATACCCAGACTCTGGGTCCTGAGACAACTTTGGCTACTGCCTCGCCTAGTGGCTGGGCACTGCTTTGATTTTAAAAGTGCACATACTGAGCAGAGAAACTCAAGCTGTACTTTGTTTTCTAGTTATTAAGACTATACTTACAGGTGTTGGGGATCAATATACATTCATTTTATTAATAATCTTAGAAAAGCCTACCAAATGACTTTCATAAGATTCCAAATAAAACCAGGAATCAGAATTTTAGGGAGGGATGACCTCGCTTTCTTAAAAACAAAACCTTCCTTTTTTAGGTAAATACACTTCTTAAAGAAATAGGAAAAATAACTCTAAAAAGGAGGTTTGCCTTGAGATGTTAGTGCAAACATCAAGGTGTGACATGTATTCATACCTGGAGAGCCTTTAAACTGTGGACATTCCTTCTTAATGTGCCCTTCTCTTCCACAAATGAAACAACGTTTTTCCCTTAAGTCTTTGTCATCCTGTCTCTTCCATTTTTCCATGGGTGGCCTGAGAATCTTTTCCCTCCCAAGGTCAACAGCTGCCCTCATTGGCTTGGTTTTCTGAGCTGCACACTGTGTGGGTTTGTCTTCTTTTGTTGATACCTCTCTTTCCGTGTACTTGTTTTGAATTTCTTTGTCCTCTTTGCTTCTTTTTTCCTTGTTCTCAGGGAATCTTTGGTTCAGGGTATCTTCCTGATCTCGCCGTCGCCTCACTCTGTGGAAGATATTATACTGATAGGAAAAATCTAAACAAAAACCTAACAAAAATATTAAGGTAATTCCAGATTTAGGATGTAATCAGGAATAGAAGATATCAAGGGGGTAAAAGATCTTAATAGACTTAAGTCCATCTTCTCTATTAAGAAGCTACAGTTGTCCCCCAGTATCCATGGGGGTTAGGTTCCAGGGTTCCCTGTGGAAACCAAAAGCCACAGATGCTCAAGTCCCTTTTATCAAATGATGCAGTGTTTGTATGTAACCTATATATTTCCTGTTATACTTTATATTATCTCTAGATTACTTATAATACCTAACATAAAGTAAATGTTACGTAAATGGCTATTATACTATATTGCACAAGGAATGTTAAAAAAACAAGAAGTCTATACTGTTTAAAATAGATATAATATTTTTTCATATATTTTTAACCTGCAGTTGTCAAAGGATGTGGAACCCATGGATACAGAAAGCTAACTGTAGTACCTCAGGGCTTATTTGTACACACACACACACACACACACACACACACACACTTCTTTTCCATTTTCAAGGTTGCTGTAGAACCAATTTTTGCAGCACTTAGTTCAACGCCTGCTTTGATACTGATGTGATAACTCAAATTATCCATGGGCTGATTTCTTGAACAGCATATTAACATTCTTTACTAGGTAGTGGAAACTTGAGATGTAAAACTTTTTAAGTTTACAAAGGAAAATGGTTATTTTTTAAATGGTTAAGATTTATCTTCTTAAAATGTCAAAATCATTTTTAGCTTGCCCTTTATAACCATTAAGACTTAATAATAAAAATACTATAAAAGTGCTGCTCAAATTCTAGATTATGACTTATTTTAAATAACAAAATAAATCTCTAAGTAAGAATATTACTTTCCAGTTAAAAATACCACCACTACCACCCAAAACCAATAATATGTCCAAAACTGTCTCTCTTGCCCTCCCACAAATATCATGAGGAGAATGCCTGGTGACCTAGCTCAGTAGCTTATCTACTCTACTCGTAGCAATTATTAAAGTTAATCCAAGTACAAATGAAGGGCCCTATATTCCTGTAAACTGTGAGTGGATATAAATCCCAATATGCTACACTTCAGCTATTGTACATTAGAAATGTAGGTGAGATCCTGATGGAACTCACTTGACTGTTCATTGAAATAATTCTGAACTTCTCACTGCTATGAAAGGAATAAACCTTAGTTTCTTCCTTTCTGTTTCTATCCCCACTGGAGAGGCTAATTAACAATTAGGGCCATGACCAAAACTAGGAAAGATCAGGCCTGACAGACAGTCATCTCTACAACTGAGTGTTAGCCTTAGTTTTCTGTACTTAAAGAATGTTTTAATCACTTTATTTTCGTTTTTAAAAAATCTTAAATTCATCTGAAAACTGCTGAATTTCATATAAGTTTATCTTCTCTGTTAAACAGAATCACATTTAAAAAGTGGCACAAAAAGAAAATGAAAACAAAATCACCCTTTCTGAATATTTGCTTACCTTCTTCTCATGGGACAGTCTTTCATGAAGTGTCCAATTTTCCCACAAATTCTGCAACATCTATCATTTGGGGCCAGCTCTCCTTCAGTTAGCACATCTGGATCAAAAAAGTATTCCTAGGAGAACATAAATTTATTTAAGTGTGAATTATTAATGGGAGATAAAACACGAAATGCTGAATGTGCCTATACAGCCATATGCTTAAAGATTCATTTAAAATGTCTCTATTGGGGAAGGGGGAGAGGGAATAAGGGTACAAAGTTTTAGGTAGACAGAAGAAATGTTTTGAGACATGTTGTAAAGCAGGTGATTACAAATAATAATAACGTATGGCATGTTTCAAAATAACTGAGAGGGTAGATACTGAATGTCTCGCTACACACACAAAAAATAGGTAAGGTGATAGACACATTAATTTTGATTTAGTCATTCCATATTGCACATATATATAGACACCACATTTTACCCCATAAATATATACATAATTATTATTTTGTCAGTAAAATAATATATTAATATTATATAGGATATAATATTAATATATTAATATTATTTTTTTCATTAGAAAAAGTCTTTATTAAGGAAATGCAGAAAAAAAACTTTATTCCCAATAAAACTGTCTAGTTCCCAACCATCATTTTTCTCTAATTTTTAAAAATATAATTTTGCTTTTTAAGAAAATATTTATTTTTTACTTATAGGTGGACATGATATCTTTATTTTATTTTTTTAAAATATTTATTTATTTGCTTGCTGTACACAATGGGTTTATTTGTACGTGGTGCTTAGGATCGAACCAGGGCCGCACACGTGCCAGGTGAGCGCTCTACTGCTGAGCCACAACCCCAGCCCCCAATATCTTTTTTTTTTTTTTAATGTGGTGCTGAGGATTGAACCCAATGCTTCACGCAATGCTAGGCGAACACTACATCTCTGAGCCACAACCCCAGTCCCCTTTGCTTTGTTTTTGATGATGAGGGTGGGTCCTCAGAAACCTGGGTGTCAGGCTTCAAGCAGGATGCAAAATCTAGATTCCCATGAGGGTAGGGTATCCTTAGATGTGAGCACATTGCTTGGATGAGGCTGGCATAGATTAAGACTAGAAGATGGCAAAGGGGAAAAAAAAAAAAGAATTTAACAAACTCTAGAAAATGGCAAAGGGAAAAAAAAGAATTTAACAAACTTAAATCCTTCTTCTCTTTTGAGAAGCCACATCAGGGGTTTAGAGTGGGTTTTTTTACTTTCTCATTTTATAAAGCTGCTCTAAGCACTGGTTTGTGTTATCAAGGAAAAGAAGCATCAGCAAAATTATTAATTTCCCCACCCAAACTGTACTTCTTTCTACTTCTCTCTGTGTTTCTAATGACTGGCCTCTAAACTGGGACTTTAAAATAAAGTTCCTTTGGAATTAGTTTGTACTATAACCATTTGTGTTGGGCAGATTCACCAGACTTTTGAGTATTTATTACTAAAGTAATGTGTACAAGTTAGGTGCTTAAAATTTTCAAACTAGGTGCTTTTAATTTTTTTTTCCCCCTGGCATTTCCAATAGACACTTACCATTTTTGAGGGATAATCCTTTGGTAATCCTTTGACTGGAATTCCAAATACTCTTCTACCATTGATAAAAGCTTTCATTATAAAATTTGTCACTAAGAAGAAAAGAGTAAGAACTCAATTAAATGGATTAAAAGGAAAAGAGATTTCATTAAAATTTACAAATAAAGTAACGTACTTTTCCTTGATAGTCCAGCTCCAAGATTATGATTCAGATCAAAGGGATCTAAGGAAAGAAAATTAAAGAGAGCAAATAAGATAACCAAATAAGAAATGCCACTATTTGTTCAATAAGAGACATTCATATAACAAGAAAATTCAACTGCTTTGCTTATTAGTAGTAAATGCATTAAAAGACTGCCTCTTAAATGAGCTTAAAATCCATAATATACCTAAGTAATAGATACTTCTCAATATAAGGCAAGTTTTCCCTTATAAGAGTTCATCAGAAAAGAGTGTGTTGCTGGGTACAGTGGCTCACACCAGTAATCCCAGTGGTTTGAGAGGATGAAGCAGGAGGACTGAGAGTTCAAAGTTAAACTCAGCAACTTAGCAAGGCCCTAAATATCTCAGCAAGACCCTGTCTCAAAATAAAAAAAATAAAAAGGGCTGGGGATGTGGCTCAGTGATAAAGTGCCCCTGGGTTTAATCCCTGGTTTAAAAACAAAACAAAACAACAACAACAACAACAAAGGAGAAAGGAAAAGAAAAGAAAAGAAAGTGTTGCAGTGTTGTTTTATATTTAAATCTTTTTTAGAAAGTCTGATGACTGGTTGCCTAATATTAGAAAACAGTGTTTGAGGAAGACACATTTACCTGATTCTACCTAATGAAGCCAGTTTTGGAAGTGTACAGCAGTTACAAATACATTTAATATATTTTAGCACTAAATGCTTCTGTTAACTAATCAGTCTCTTAAAGATCCCTTTAAAAAATAATTTGCTAAGGAGATCATAAATACTTGTAAGATAAATTAAAATACACAAAGACACATACACCTGCCCAATGGCATATGAGTGACTACTTGGATCTTAGGAAACAATTTCCAGTAAAGCTGCATGTAAAAACTCCCATATCATTTTTTTTTAAAAAAGTAGTGTAAATAGTTTATTTGCTCAGATGGCATGGAAAAACCAAAAAATTAACATGAATTACTTTTATAAAACATTTCTAATTTTATGAAGCAGACCTATTCACAGACAAGCAGAAAAGAACATGTTAACGTTATTGTCTATTTGTACATTAATAGGCAATTGAGCTTTGAAAAATGGCTGCAATATGGTAAAGGTCTAGCTATTTGTCTTATATGTCATGGTCAATTTGCTATTTTCAGCAAAATGAATGTTGACTCAACCAAAAGACAAAATCTTGGTATGTTCTTTTTAAAGTACATGTGGAAATGCTCCAGCAGGTGGCAGTTTAATCTGTAAATGGTATGCTGAAGAGTGAAATGTGGTAACTGATCTGTAAAATGTCCTTGTAGTTAAATATATATATTAAAAAATACTATATGCTGGGCTGGGATTGTGGCTCAGCGGTAGAGCGCTTGCCTAGCACGTGGGCGACCCAGGTTCGATCCTCAGCACCATGTACAAATAAAACGCATTGAATAAAACACACTGTGTACAACTAAAAGCAAATAAATAAAAATATTTAAAAAAATACTATATGCTAAAATAACATTCAGGTTGTATAGCATAGGCTGATGCATTTTTAAGCAATATAGCCCATATCTTCTTAAATATCTGCACCTCAAACATCTTAGATAGCTGTATATATGATGTGTTCTGAAATATTCTTAGATGATGCATAAAGTGGCATTAGTGATGAAAAAAAAATGCAGACATTAAAGATGTGTATGAGGTTTGAATGAATTGTTCCATAAAATGGAAGTACATATACTATTTCTAAATCCAAGCACCACTTAATAGATTATCTAAAGTACCATATGCATGTAATCTTTCATAATTTAGACATCATGCACAAATATTTAACTATTTCCGTCACATGCCTGAAAGAATATTCAAACAAAGAAAAAAAAAAAAAATGAAAGGACCCCTTTAGAGGGATGCTGTCATTGAGAAAATGTAGGATTGCATGTACACTGTATGTACAAAAGGAGTACAGAGACACCCTTTTTGCTAGTCCATTATACTTCTAATGGAAATATCTGAGATGTACTGTATTGGAATTTAGACTAACAGTTTCCTCTTTCCTCAACTTAACCCTGTAACAATAACTGCTATGAGAATATTACCTTCTTGGTCAGTTTGGTCATGCTGGTGATGTTTGTGGTATGTGTGGTATTTTTGGTTGTTTGCTTGGTGTAGAAGAAATAGATTATTACAATATTAGGTGTTATACAGTTAAAAACATTACTACTGCTACAATTGAAATTTCTCAATTCTAGAATAAACGGGTTATATAATCATAAATATTTTTTCTAGTTTAGCCTATTACTTATAGCTCATTTGAAAGTAATGTAAAAATTAAAAGCATGACAATAAGTCTTCAAAAATTAAAATAAGTGTCAGTATTTATATGAAATTATAATTTTCAAGATCTTTATTTCTATTGATAAAAAGAACTTGATGGCACCCTCACACCCTCAATTAGTAAGGTTTTAAAAGTCCCACTATTTTTACACTCCCTTATCTTTACTACTAACTTATTCTCCAATATATGATCAACAATGATAAAGAATTTATCATGGTAAACAAAGCCTTTTACACTTGTGAGAGGCCCATATGAGGACAAAAGTTATTAAAAAATAAATCTTTAGGCTGGAAACAGACAAGTCAGACTGGTGTGGATGAGAGCAGGAGGACTGCACTGTACATCTGGGCAGCAGCTCATAAAGGCCCCAGAAGAGCTGTTAGGAGGAAGAACAAAAGTGTTCATAGTTCAAACTCTATGTTCTATTCAGTTTGATTCTATTTGTACCTTCAATAACAATGTATTTTGAAGTCCACTGTTTTTTAAATGTTGTAAGCAGACTTTTTCTCCTGATGCTAATAACATGTTCTTTAAAATCAAATTCCTCTGTGTAGAAACGAAGAAGTCCCAACCATAGTTGCCCAACAGATTCTGTATTTTTTCCATATTCTGGCCAATAGATAGGCTAGAAACAGAAGGAAACACAGGATATCATGTTCTAGAGCAAAGTGTTAATATCTGTATTCACTTGCATCTTAGGGAATAAATTTGGACTTGTTTCTAATTAACTAAGAGTTTAAATACATCAAAATGTAATTATATAACTTAAAATACCACTTACATGAATTTATTAATCTCTGCTCTCTGACTTAAGAGATAGAAAGAGCTCAGAGTTTTCAGTGACAGATCTCAGAACATGTCATCAGGAAAATTCAGAAATAAATTCTAAGATCCTTTGTGATACATGAGTTATCCTATATCTCAATGACAATCTTCCCAAATTCTTGGTACAGTATCACAGAGGAAATATTTGTTCCCATGGAATAAAGTTAAAAAATAAAGTTACCTAACCATTTGAAATTATCAGGCATTACAGAAATACTGGAATAGTGCCTAGAAACTCACCTGGCTTAATAAAAATATTTTCTCTTCAAAGGACACATCTGTAATGTTATTTTTCATTATCATCATATAAATAAATGTTATAAGCAATAATATTGTTGTTGACCACCTACACTATAGCACAGTATAGCTAACTTTTAGTAAGGATGTAGGAAAATCTTTACTCTTAAAATACGTACCAGTTCATTTATTTGATCAAAAAAATAAATATTCCAGCCATCAACAAATATTTCAGGTTTCTTTTCACCTTTGTATATCTGAAATTAATTTTTAAACTATTAGTATGGATTATAAACTTAATGCATTGATACAAAAACTTCTAGGAAAATAGCTTAAAATTTAACTACAGAGCCACAGACTTTTAGAGAAGGAAGAGGGCTGAGAGATTACCCAGCTTTATAAAAGAGAAATACAAGTTCTTTAACGAATACCTCTTGAAGAACAGGAATGACTGGCGGATTCCTCTGCTGGAGGAAATATAGCACCATAAGAGTGTATGCATATGATGATAAGCTGCCTCTAGATGCATCACCAATATCACACATCTAAAGCGAAGGAAAGTGCAAGACAAAGGAAAGATCACCAGTATTTTCTACTAAATTTGCAGCCATCCTATAATCACTAAAAATAAGGTATCCATTTGGGCAACTAACATAAAAAAAAAATCACATTTTTCCCCTCCTTTTTTTTTAAATTGGTGCACCACAATTGTATAAAATGATGGGAATTGTTACATATCTATACATGCACACAATATAACAACATACTTTGCCCCTTATCACTCCCCAGCACTTCCTCCTCCTTCCTTCCCACCCCTTGGTCCCTTTCCTCTATGGATTTCCCTGAGATCCCGCCTTCTACCTTTTCTAAAAATCATATTTTCAAAAGCTAAAATATGTCAATGAAACCAAACAACCCAATTCAAACTAAACTGAACCCAATGAAGCAGTGAACTATTAACCAGAAGCAAGATCAGATTATTATGTAAAATTTAAAACAACAAAAATTTAGTTGCTGTATAGGGCTTCCCAAACTTACTGACATGGTTATTTTTCATTAAAAAATAAAGACTTTGCTTTTAACAAGATTTGAAGATGCAATGCATTTTCCTGAGAAATAACAACAAGAAGCTTACTTACCTTTGTAAATACTTTCATGGTATAGCACAGATATTTCACTCTGGGATCAATGGCTGAGTAAGCTGATAAAAGCCTTGTGTTATGAAGGGCCTGTTAAAAGGGAAATTACACTATAAGGTATCAATTAGATGAAAAAAATATTTTAAGCTGGAATATTGTGGAAATGTTCACATTGTAATTAATTTTAGGAAGAACATATTTAGATTGAGATTACCTTTTCTTTTCAAAGACACACTTTGTTAATTTACTAGATAATAACAAAGAATTGTAAGTAACATATGTTCTCATGACTTCCATTATGTTAGTATGTCCTTAATTTGAAGTTCTAGAAAATAGGACCTATTAAAATAAACAATTAGTTTCCTTTAAGTAAATATAAACTTTCCCTTCACATCATAGAATTATTTTAATTAAATGACCTCAGGGACTAGAAAAGTTCTATAAAATCCTGAAGCAAAACTGACATGAGACCAAAACCTGGGTACCATGATTACATAGTTCTCTCCAAAAACACCCCCACCACAAAATTACAACAAAATTCAAGCCAAACAAAAAAGCTTGCCACTTTGACTTCATTTTAAGTGAACAGAATAGTTATACATTATTTTTTTCAACTGTTGCATAGTATACTTTGTTTTTAAAATTTTTTGTGGCACTGGGGATGGAAGCCAGAGTCTCATGCATACTGGAAAGTGCTCTACCATTGAACTACTTCTCCAGCTCACGTAAATAATCATATTAACTGAATTCTCTATCCTTACCCTCAGAACACTGTCAAGCACACAGCAAGTACTCATAAAAATCTCTTGAAAGAATGAGTAATGTGAAATAAATGGCTCTTTTAATTTGAAGTTTTTAAAAAGGGACAGTTATTCTCTTTAATCTTCCTAAAGAAAAAGCCCTGAAGAAAATCTTACCAATGTGTTATACAAACTGATATCTACTTCCAGACCACTTCTTGAATGGAAGAACTTCACAATTGGCACCTTTGCTGTTGTAATAGGTAAGATGTTTCTCAGACCTAGATTGGGAAATAAGATAGTATGATTAAATACAGTAGCTGGGGATAAAAATGCTTTGTAAGCTGATGTTTCAACATAAACATAAATGATGTAACATAACTTTGGCTTGTTTCACTATATTGGATTAGAACTTAGTGGCTCTTGTGTGTGCGTGTGCGTGTGCATGTGTGTGCATGTGTGTAAGACTGTTAGCTTGATAAACACCAAAACAGAGGAAACTACTACAGTATCTGGAGTATGTGATGTCTATTCTCTTCATGACTGTATCTAATTTGGAAAAAAGCAATCACCTGAATCCTTTGAAACAAATTACTCGTCATGGAGCTAGAAGTTATGAAGGTAACAGGAAGTAATCAACTTCAGTAAGAGAGAAGGAAATTATCTGATCTAGCTTTTGAAAGAAAAGAATGTATAAACAATAGTGTAGGTTGAGGGGATTTACCAGAAAGGGTGGACATCTGAAACAGAATGGCTTGAGGGACCTTACATGGAATTATGCAGGCTGTAGAATGATTTGAGGGAAGGGAAAATGAATAAATAGAGATGGGGAAGAAACTGGGACGAACCCAGAGCTATATATATCCTGCTAAGAATTCAGCGATAAAGAGAAGTCAACAAACTGGTACAAGTGAGGAAGAATCATTGACAATCTTTATTTGAACAATGTCCCCGGCAATGGATGCACTGGAGACACTGGAATAGAGGCAAGGTAGCAACTTATGAAAAACATCTGGGCCTGAAAGGTGGAATGGGAATGCAGAGAAAAAGCAAGTCATGCTTGAGCATCTATGACAGGATGAGGAGGAGAAATGATAAAGGAGGAGAAGGGCTTTT
Source organism: Tamias sibiricus (assembly GCA_025594165.1). Lineage (NCBI taxonomy): Eukaryota > Metazoa > Chordata > Mammalia > Rodentia > Sciuridae > Tamias > Tamias sibiricus. The sequence goes on along the minus strand of CM046657.1, from coordinate 131,769,947 downwards.
AACAGTAAGAGTTTTTTTTCTGAGTGCAAAATGTGTTACTAGAGGCATGCAAAGAGTTCTTCACAAATTTTACTTAGATTGAGCACCCTCATCTTACATATGAGGAAACAGAGACCCACAGAAATCCACTTAGGAACATACAATTGGTAAATGGTGGATCTGGGATTCAAACGAGGCACAAATGATTCCAAACCTCTCCTGAATAGACTATGTCAGACTAATAATCACTTCACCCATTTTGGTGATTCCAAGGATACCAATGTTGACAATCTAGAAAGAGGATTCAGAAGGAAGGGCAGGTAGCAGTGGTGGTTCTAATAGAAGGAAGGCAGTAAAGAGAAAAATGGGTCCATTCTGATATGTAGGAGTATGAATTTCCTGAGAGTGTTAAGTGGTGATTTTTTTTTTTGAAATATTTATTTTTTAGTTGTAGTGGCATACAATACCTTTATTTTATTTATTTATTTTTATGTGGTGCCAAGGATCAAACCCATGGCCATGCATGTGCTAGGTGAGCGCTCTACTGCTGAGCCACAACCCCAGCCTAAGTGGTGATGTTTAAAGGGCAAATATACAGTGATCACATTACAGAACTCAGGTAAAAAGCATGTAGATAATAATAAAAAAAAAAAAAAATTCCAGGAAGAAAGGTCTGTGTGGGGGCTGGGGTTGTAGCTCAATGGCAGAGAGATTGCCTGGCATGTATGAGGCCCTGGATTCGATCCCCAGAACACATAAAACTAAATAAGCAAATGAAAGTACTGTGTCCATCTACAACTAAAAATATTTAAAAAGAAAGAAAGAAGGAAAGAAAGAAAGAAAGAAAGAAGAAAGAGAAAGAAAAGTCTGTGTGAAAGACAGAGAAAATCTAACTTATACCAATGGGGAAGAGAGGTAAGGAAGCTTACATGGTACAGTACAGATGAGGAACTGGGTGTTTATAATGAGGCTGAGTGAGGTACCAGGATCACAGAGCCTTAAAATGGGAAGCCAGGATTTAAAGCTGGGTGGTGGGGGTGGGGCCGGATAGTGCTCAGTAATAGAGCACCTGCTTTAGATGCAGAAGGCCCTGAGTTCAATCCCTAGCAACACAAAACAAAAAATTTAAAAAACAGAAACAAAAAACCCAAGGAGCTTGGCACAACTACTTGGGAGGCTGAGGAAGAAGGATGTCAAGTTGTAAGCCAAGGTAGCAACTTAATGAGACCCTTTCTCAAAATTAAAAATGAAAAGGGGATAAGGATATAGCTCAGTGGTAACTGCCCCTTAATCCAATTCCCTTTATCACCAAAACAAAACAAAACACCCCCCAGAAGAGCCTGATTTCAGAATATCTACCAACTCTAAATTAGATAAATCATTTTCTCCAACTCTTTCCCATGCAGGAATTAGACACTATTGGCCACTATAATACATAAAACCTTGTCCTAGCATTTATTCATAGTAAATCATACTGGTTCTATTTTATCAACCCAAAGGCTCCCATGTTCAGTCTTTATTTTCTACCCACTGAAATTAAGGCTTAGTCCTCAACTTCTCTCAAACAATTCCTTATAGTTTTAATTCTTGGTATCATTCTTGGACTGTCTCAGGTTTTCATGGCATTGACAGATGTGCCATTAGCAAAAGAATATGTTAATGGCATTTTAGCTCTGTGCACAATTTACAAAATCCATATATTTTACAGTTGTAAATACTTTCTCAGTTTTCTTAATTTATCGAGAAAAGAGATAAAGCAAAGTGAAATGAATGGCTCAGGGTTATAACAGCTTGATGAGCAGAAGAGCTGCAAATACAATTGCCCAGGCCAAGATGCTCTTCACTATACTTTATGAGGTTTTAATAATTTCTATGCTTTGATTTATATACCAATAAGTAAAATGATTTCCAAAATTTCCTGTCTGGTATATACTTTGTCTTGGGGGAAACACACAGACACAAAACTGAGGTAGGGAACAATATGCACACAAATTATCACCAACTCCTCAGTCTTTCATACTTAATCACGATATATATATTTTTTACTATTTATTTATTTGCTTTAGTTGTACACAATGCGTTTTTTACGTGGTGATGAGGATCGAACCCAGGCCGCACACGTGCTAGGTGAGCGCTCTACTGCTGAGCCACAACCCCAGCCCCAATCATGGTATTTTTTAAGGATACCAATATTGCAAGTATTTTATAAAATAAGTCATAATACTGCTTTATTGTCATTAATAAATTCTAAGTACACAAAACACTAAAAAAAGTTACAGTATTTTTAAAAACAAATATTTAGAGGTACCTGAATGTTTTCTGAGGACTCTTGCCAATTCTTCAATAGTTCTTACACAGTCCAACCCCTGGAACAAAGATGACACAAACAAATGAATCAAAATTGGAAGACAGGTTCCCAAACTGTTTACAATATCCAATGTCTTCACATATAATGAAACTCATTATATGGTTTTCACTTTTAGTTGAGAATCATAGTTAGTACCCAAAAGAAATAGTCTAAATATGCAAAATCTGCTATACATACTATGTCCTAACTGTTTTTGGAGGTGCAAAAAAGGTTAAAATCAAGTCAGGAAGCCATGGACTGAGAGCTTCTTGAAAAGTTTCTGAACTATGGATGAGGACTTCCATTTTCTTGTTATGTAATTATCTCTTTCAGAAGTACCCTATGTGCCAGAATATATAAGAGGGTCTTCTATGCCTCATCTTATTAATTCCAGGCAAAATCTTCATTATAGTTTAAGAATTGATGACTTGCTGTGGAGAGTAATTAAGCTCGCATTATTTCCCCATAGGACTAGCCAAACTTATAATGCAGAAAATTAAGATGATGTAGCAAATATGAACAATATTTCTAATAAATTATACTTAAAAACACATTCACAGTCCCTATCAATGTAAGCCCTTTCGATGGATGTTCACATCCCAGAACATATTTGGAATTTCACTTTAGAAATGCCTTCAAAACTAGTTTATAAACCAGGTTAAAACAAAACAAAACAAAACAAAAAACAAAAAAACCAATCTTGAGGTTGTATAATAGGGTTGTTTCATATGGAAGACCTAATCTTGCTTATCCATTTTATTCACCAAATTCTGGGCAGATCATTTTTGTCAATTTTTCCAAATCTGTGACATCTTCAAAATGTGGACTCCAAACTAAGGCAAAGAAAGCTCTTGAACAACAGTAGCAGCACTCTTCTTATATCAAAGGATATAGAGCCTTTGGACTACTGTTACAAATTTAAAAAGTAGGGACTTGGGGTGTAGCTAAGAGGTAAGAGCCCTTGTCTAGCATGCTCACGGCCCCCAGCACTACTAATCAAAAATAAAAATTATAAAAACAGAAATAAAACAAAACAAACAAAAATGAATAGGAACTCAGCACATCTAAGACTTTATATAATTTTTATATAAGTTCCTTCCTATATGTAGCAGGGGCTGGCAAACTTGTTCTGCTTTTGTGAGCCATACAAGCCTGTGTTATAAGTACTAAACTCCCCAGTCATGGAGAGAAACAGACATAGACAATACATAGGGCTGGGGCTATGGCTCAGTGGTAGAGTGCTTACCTAGCACACGTGAGGCACTGAGTCACTGGGTTTGATCCCCAGCACACACACACACACACATACACAAAAACAACTAAATAGACAATACATAAATGAATGGGTATGGCTCTGTTCTAATAAAACTTTATTTACAAAAACAGGCTGTGAGCTGAATTCATCCCATGGGCCATAATTTGCTATCTCCTGACATATAAAAACCAAACTGAAGTGCACTATGATCTCCTAAAGCAAGAGAAATAGAAATTATTATTTCCATTTTATAGCTATCTACCAAAGACCACATGTTTAGGTACTAAAGAAACAAAGTTGTCTCAAATCCAGGTCCCTGGACTATAAAGTTAGCACTTATTTACCACACTGCCTGCCTGGTTAAAAACAAAAACAAAATAAAAACCTTACAGATAATGTATGGATATGCATATACAGGTCAGTCTAGTGGCCAGGCCAATGGGACACCAGGAAAGCTGGTTTGGCTTTGTAGAATTCCCAGAGGTCGCTTTCCAATCCACTTCACACTAAAAGTTAAAAGTACAAGGCAATCTGTTCTTCATATTCACCTCTAAGCATAATGTATTTGGCTAGAGGATGTGCCAAATGGCACACTCCGTATGGCATGCCTTGATAAATTTGGAAAATACCAAGCTGTACTATCAGTCAAGATTGGTCAAATCACACTGCCACAGCAAATCAAAGTTTTATGTGGTCACTGTACCTCAGCAGTTTCATGTCCATTAATTGTCATACAGACGTCAAGGTCACTCTGTTTGAACCCAAATCCATTTTTGGAGGAGCCAAACAAGCTCAATTTAGTTCCTGTTAGGGATATATGAAAAGTAATAACTAATTATCTGAGTAAATTTAATTATTTCATCAAAATGGCCCTCTCATGAATCAAAAATACCCAGGTGTTAACTATCCTATCTCATAATTTTTTTTTTTTTTTACTATTTATTTATTCTAAAAATATTTTTTCCAAGTTTACTTTAATATACAAGCTATATGGGCTGGGATTGTGGCTCAGCGGTAGAGCGCTCGCCTGGCACGTGCGCGGCCCGGGTTCGATCCTCAGCACCACGTACAGATAAACGCATTGTGTACAGCTAAAGCAAATAAATAAATATTTAAAAAAAAATATATATATACAAGCTATATATGACATGAAAGATTACTAGGTGCCATTTTCTTCTTAAATACAAGGACATTTCAAACAAAATGGAGATCATTTCAACACATTTAATAATATATCAATTCTTTCTAAATAAATGCACCTTTTAGAGGTGTAAATTTTGATTATAAATGTAATATTAAGTGAAATTCACTTGTGACATCTACTAGAATAAATTCTGTACTGCTACTTTCTTTTCTGTTCATAAACCAGGATTTGGTGGACCAAAAGGCCAAATATCACAAAACAATTGAAACCCTGAACCCACAATCACTACAAGATGTTATTCTCAAAATTAGTGTGCTGGTAACACATGTACTCTTTTAAAAGGAAGGTCACATTACCTTTCTTAAGGATAAAAAAAACAAATCACTTACCCGGAAAGTCCTGTTTTATGAAACTTTCTAGGTTTTGCCGGATATGTTCACGAGCCTGATCTTCTAAAATAGTTGGAGAAAAATCCTCTGTTTAAAATAAATAGACACATTGCAATAAAGATTGTTGACTTTTTTTGAAAGAGCTAAAATCATTTTTTAGCAAGTAAAACTTCTAAGGTTTAAAGAAATCACTCCAATTTTTGTGCCTTTGCCCACATAGCATTAGTAATGTAAAATAATCTGTTTACTTTAACAGAAGAGTCTATTAGGAAGAACTACTCTTAAAATGAAAACTAATTTGGACAGGCTCTGTACCTGGGTTTCAGAGAGAATCAAAAGAGTGAATCCAAAAGTTTGTGAACATGTGTATGGTTTTTCCTAAACAGAACCTAGTTTTCTTTTATAGCTTTAAACTACCAAAAAGTTTTTGTTTTCATTTTTAAATCCTTGGTAGCCACGCATGATGATACACACCTGTAGTCTGGGTTACTCAGGAGGCTGAAGTGGGAGGATCACTTGAGCCCAGGAATTTGAGAAAACATTTGACAATATCTCAAAAGTTTTTAAAAAATTATCTTTCAGCATAGATTGACACCTCAACATGTAGGAATATGAAGCATTAAGTTCTCCATTCTAAGCAGTGGAATGCCTCTCTTGCAAAATTGTCTCATTGTAGAACTTGAAACCACTCTATACCAATGCTCCCCCAAACTCTACTCTTCCTTAAAGGGCTGTCATGTCATATACACTATGAATTAATTAATGTTAACTAAAAAGTATTCTGTGCTCAAATTTTGGAGATGTTGGATTAAAGATGTAAAAACAGGTTTCTTTGCTATAATATTACTTTTAAAACACTGCTTTTATCATGCCTTGAAAATCTCTAAAGATGATTTACTGTCCCCAAGGGAGAGGGCAATATGTATAGTTATTCCTTACTTAGGGAATACTTCTGGTCATGAAAAGTGCATCTATTCTAGGAAAACATTTCAAGGAATGTCATCTATTAGTTGGAAATGCTAATATAGTACTTTAATCTTAAGACTTAAAAAAAAAGAGGGGGTGTAGCTCGGTGAAAAAGCATGTGGAAGTCCCTGGGTTCAATCCCCAGCACAATTAAAATGAAACAGAAAAAACAAACAACTTAAAAGATATTCTCTTCTTCTGTCTTTCTTTAATGACTGCTTATTGTGTGTCCCAAATGGGACCTGTATGACTCACAGAAGCAAGAGGATCTCAAATTCAAGGCCAGCCTCAACAACTTAAGAGTGACCCTTAACTTAGCAAGGGTCTCAAAAGAAAAAATAAGAAGGACCGAGGATGTGGCTCAGTTGTAAAGCATCCCTGGGTTCAATTTCTAGTGACAACAACAACAACAAGTCAATTTACTTTTCTGACAAATGAAAAGAAATGTGAATAACTTACTGTAACACTGGATACAAACTTGATCTAAGATATTTGAAAACTTGGGTGTTAGTGGTGGCAAAGGTTCCAGCTGGATTCTTTTGAAGTCTTCAGGACAGTCCTTCTTTAGATGACCCTCTCGTTTGCACAAGCTGCACACTACTGTGGGAGACTGTAGGAATAATGCAAAGCAAAACAACCTTAAAATTTATTTGCCAACAATGGGGTTTAGAATCTTTTTTTTGTTTGTTTTGGTATTCAAGATTGAACCCTGAGGCACTTAACCACTGAACAAAATCCCCAGCCCTTTTTACTTTCTATTTTCAGACAGGGTCTTGTTAAGTTGGTTAGGGCCTTGCTAAGTTGCTGAGGCTGGCTTTGAACTTTTGATTTCTCCTGTCTAAGCCCCTAGAGTGGCTGAGATTACATGCCTGGACTTTTTTATATTTTTTTAAAGTACAATGCCTACTCTTCACTTTCCAAAGAAATGAAGCCACTGATCTGAGAGAGAGAGGCATCCTTATGATGTGGTAAGGAGAAAAGGGTAGTTACTATCAGCTTTCCATTTCTCCCCTCCCCTATGCAGATTCCCACAAATCTGACTGGAAGGAATGTGAAATGGAAGGAAGTGAGTCAAGTGACTGTACTAGGACAAAAGACAAAACTACTTAACCACAACCAAAACAGGGAGAATTATGTTCTGGTATATGAAAATTGAAATTACATGTATTAAAATTGTTTAAAGTTTCCTGGTGGCACTGATTACCTTGCCTTTGGTGAAGATAAGTTTACTAAATTCATAGAAGAAATCAGACTGGTCCACAGGTGAATTTTCTTCACATACATTTTCTTCTTTAAGATTTATTTTATTAAGTTCCATAAGTAGAGCTCCATCTACATTTTTTTCACATTCTTTCAAGTCTTCATATTTAGCATGCTCAACTAATTCATCATCCTCTTCAGACAGAGCATCTTCATCACCTGATCCAGTATAGGTGTTATCCAGCTCATCTTCATTAGCAATGCCATCCTCATCTTCCCTTTGGTCAATGGTGAGCCTGGGTTCTTCCTCCTCTTCATCTTCATCTTCCTCCTCTTCTTCATCAAAGTGAATGATTTCAGATGTTTGGCCCTGGACTAAAGGGGCAAAGTGGTTTAAAGAGTCTTCTAGCTCATCAGTACCTTCTACACTTTTTTTTTCATTAAGATCAACCTTGTCATCAAAAGTACCAAATCCATCACACACATCAGCTGTAGGATTTTGGAGGCCTTCTAAATTCAAAGTGCTATCTATCTCATAATTACATGGACTGCTGCCAATTGTAAGCTCTCCACACTTGTTACTGCTTAGACTGGGTGCATCAGCAGTCAAAGGATGCTTTCCCTTCCTTCTGATTTTCTCTTTCTCATTTTTAATTCCTGTTTCTCGATGGTGTACTTTAATATCCTCATAATTATCACAGCTGACTTCTGCCTGGATATAGTCTGAGTTTTCCAGATGTGTACATTTCCTGATGAGTACATTTCCCATTTCCTCAGCTGGTGGGCTTCCAAAGCTTTCAGCAGTCTCTTTAAGAGTAAGTGGCTGTGACTTGCATGTATTTGCAGTTAAAGCGGCAGTAGCACCAGGGCCTTGAGGCAAAACTGAACTGTTGAGCTTATCATCTTTTGCTTGCACATCTGGATCATGATTTATTACTTCTTTAGAATGTTCTGAAATACAAGTAACTGTGCTCAGAGGCTTTGGAAGGCTGGATTTTGCAAGTTTGTGTGGAAGAGCAAAATATTTATATGTTGTCCTTAAACAGTGAAGTATATATTCAAACACGGGTTGATTATTTAGGGTCCTTGCCACATTTCTTTTAACAGAGTAGGGATCTGTAACAACAACAATGAAAAAAGAAATATACCACTTCATATAGTTCTATTTCATGTTCTAAAAATTAGCTTGCCGCAGATAAAAAACAGACAACAAATAAACAATGGTGAAATTTATATCTTATATGCTTAAAAAAGAAAAAATTCAGGTAGGGAATAAGAAGATACAGTATAAAAACAAAAAAGCAATGTTTTCTGAAACATCTGCTCTAAGAAGAGAACCCATCCTATACAGAACCAGTACCCCTTCCCTATTCTGCTGTGACTGCGGAGGTAGGAAAGATGTCATCAGTGTAGTTTAGCGTGCCCTCAGGAAGTCAGGTCTTCCCTACAGGCTTTGCTGCTGAGTGCTCTGCCTCCCCACTCAGCCAGGCACTGTGGTTTGTCGAGCTTACCTCCACTCTTCTGCCCTGGGAAGCCCCATCACTGAATTGGCTGGACTGAATTTCAGGGGCGAGAGGGAGGCACCAGGAGGAGACACCACTTCTCTCAATCTTTTCTCCTCCCCTAGAACTCCAGCAGGTTAGGCAATTGGCCAGAAGAGCTGAGCCAGAGAAACTGCAGGGGAGGGTTTAAAAATGTGAGATCCCCATGACTGCACACAGAATTTATGCAAAATGCAAAAAAAACCCTCTTAATGCAACATAAAGCTTGAAAAAAAATCAAGCAAAAATAAGAGAATTCCATTTAGGAGATTCTGTAAATTACTTAAAGGAGGAGAATTAAGATTTCTAGAGGGGTTTCAACCTCCTGACTTTGCAAAGCTGAGAAGAGCTAGTCCATTTAATGACATCTACAGGGCACATCAGTGTGTCTTTGATATAGTGGCTTCAGTTAAATAAGCCTTCACTAAAAATGTGTTTGTATGAGTAAGTTACTGATTACTACTTAAAAAATAATTATCTGTTTCCTTTACTGGAGAGTTATCCAACTAAGAATGTCAGTCTTCACAAGGAAAAGAATTTTCCTCATCTCTGCAAAACTAAACATCAACAATAACCTATGAAAGGATTGAATTTAAAAATCCAGAAGTGAGAACAGCAGGAAAGGGAAACTCAGATTACTGGGAAAAAATATTAAGCATTTAAGTTGTTAAGCAATTCACAAAGAAAGCAAGGACTCAGCTAACCATTATTCAAGTTGCTTAAAAATTAAGATACTTCATTATAGTTCTTCCAAAACTCAGGATGAACCTTTTGATTGCTTTAGATGACTCACTGTAACACATGCAAGATTCTAACTATTTAGTTCACCTTTGAGGTCAGGCCTACCTTACAAGTAGGAGCTGAAAAGAGACTGAAATAAAAAGCATGCTGTTAGGGCTGGGGCTGTGGCTCAGCGGTAGAGCGCTTGCCTAGCACAAGTGCGGCCCGGGTTCAATCCTCAGCACCACAGAAAAATAAACGCATTGTGTACAACTAAAGCAAATAAATACATAAATATTTAATAAAAATTTTTTAAAAAGGCATGCTGTTAGACGGGTACCTTTAAAAAAAAAATCTGAGATACCTTCAATGGCAATGCGCTTTTTGGGCCAATCCTTTGATTCTCGAGATATTGATTCTTTGACACGGATACTTATCACTAAATCAGCCAAATTAAATTCTAAAGCATAGAATCGCAGCAGTTCCACCCAGAGCTGCCCAACTGGTACTGAAGGCTGGTGTTTTATATCAAATATTAAGGATACCTATTAATACCAAAGAGAAACATATTGGTTATTTCAGGTGTCAGCTCAACCTGAAAAATTAAAGATCATTTGAGCATCAAATTAAAAAATCTGAAAAATCTGAGCAAAGATAGAAATTTGACAATCCATCTAGACAAATGACTTTGTATGTGGGAAAATAGCAAAACTTCACTGCATCCCTGAGATTTGGTTAGGTTAAAATCTAGTCAGTACCATGGAACAGATAGGACTAGTTTTATTTAAGCAGACAGCACCGAATTTTGAAATTTTAATAACAGGTAGATAGGACCTTGCACGGTTTGCTAATATTCTCAGCATGGACTTCCACCTGTTACAGCTACTGGAAGGCACCTTTATATGGATACATAGAAATGTGTAGTAGTAGAGACAGAGAGAAAAAGGAAAACCAATACTCTCATTGCCCTGATATGCTACGTGAGCACACTAAATCTGCCAGTGGCAATTAAAGTCAAATAACTAAAATAGAAATTGATATTAGTTCTACAGTTACTGACTTGACAAGTTCAAATAACACACTTCCTATAATATTTTGGGAAGTACATAGAACTCAGAATAAAAAAAGAAAAAAAAAAAAGGCTCCAAATAGTGATTCTGCCATTTCATAGCTCTTGATTGCTCTGTAACTTAGTGTTTTCATTCTCAGATTAGCAGTGTAGCACAATGGCTAAGAGAACTGGCTTTGGAATTGGAACAATCTTAGTTAGAAATCCAAACTCCGCCAACTACTAGCCATGAATGATCCTGGTCAACGTATATAACCTAAGACTTGGTTTCCTCATCTGACAAATGGGGATAACAGTACCCACCTCATTGGGTTGTTGGGAGGACTGAGTGAGATAGTGTCTGTAAAGTGCTTAGCACAGTGCCTGGCACACAGTGTTCAAAAAATGGTCGCTATCATTATCTGCAGAGTAGGGATGATACCACCTATAACACAGGATAGTTATGAGGATTAAATCAGAAACAAGGGAAAGCATCTGGCAGACTAGGTTGCTTTCTGTATTTTTTCACTCAGGTAGTCTTTTAAGTACAAGAAATTCATATATCACTGAAACAATGTTACAACAGTAAGATGCTCTTAAAAAGTAATCTAGTTAAGAGGTCCACATGTTAAAAGTAACTGAAGCCCCAAAAGTTTTTGTGACTTGTCAGAAGGTTGCACTGCTTGTAGGTGGCATGAGAAGGTCTCCTGATCCCAATACAGTGTTTTTCTCACCATAGCATATGCAACTTCTAAAGTCTAGAGCTCACTTTATTTCAGATGTGGCAGCATGACTAACCTCTCCAAAGAGCATGAAAATATAAAAGCAAAGCATTAAATGGACTTACAGCAATAGCTTTTTCTGCACATTAGTATTCTAATTCACACTGAAAAAATTCTTTCCTCAAGTATACAAATTTTTCTCCAATCACACTTTACCAAATCATACTTTAAAATAAGGGGTATAGTAGTTTATTCATCAATAAATCTCAACCACAAAGGGTCTTAGAATAACATAAAGTCATCTGGTAGATTTACAAGGCTGAACTGATAGATACTGGAAGTTGTCTGCATCCCGAATACTAGGATTGAGGACACAAATGAAACCCCCAGAAATTGAAAGCCTTATAAATTTCACCTCTTCATCCACAGCCTTTTTCAGGTTTATGAAGGATTTTTAAGCATCTCACTGAAATGACTTGAAAACAATTTAACATGGAACTTTAAAAGACCTTTAAAATATCTAGATTACTATCATTAAAATTGTTTAGAAGTAGAGAACATTTCTTTTTCAAATAAATAGCGCAGCTAACATTTTCTGAGTGCTTACCACATGCTTGGCACTGAGTTAAGCATTCTATAAATCAATGACCCTATGAGAGGGTACTAATATTATCCCCATTTATAGGGAGGAAACTGGGGCATGGAAAGATTTAAGTAACTTGCCAAGGACACACAGCTAGAAGTGGGAGAACTGAGATATGAATTTGCATATCTGGCTCTACAGCCTGTGCTCTTATCCACAACTGGAACCCCCAATAGAAAACAGATAAAAGCGGTGCTGTTCTGGTGCCAGCAGGGCTGGGGTGGCATCTCCTCCTTCCTGCTCCAATGCTTAAGAATTCTAGGAAACACAACCAGAAAAATCTGTGATTCACCACTATCTCCTCATTTTATGAACAATTAAACTACGGAGTAGAGGAATGATATGACTTGTTTGTGTAGAGATGGGATTAGAATTCTGGCATCAGAAGTATTTCATGAATATTACTGTCATTTTATTCCATAGGGTTATGGGAAGGTCATGGGGTCTAGGACCAATCTGAGACAGGCTCTTGTGACCTGTGTAATCTGTGTACTGATTTTTTTTTTTGTTTTTGTTGGAAACTCTATTGGTAATTCTTTACATATATATTTTTTTCATGCATCCCCAATAGTATGAGACCAGCACATTAAATCATATGCTTATTTACTGTTATTTCAGTCCTTTGAAGTTAACATTCCATAGATTTAAACCTCATAATACAATCTAAGACCTAAGCTCTTTTGAGGATAAATAGGGATTTTTCTTTGAATTCTCAGTATTTTTCCAAGGCCTCTTTACAAAGAATAAACCATATAAATAAATTTAATGATCAATTTAAAAAAGCATTTTCACATTACCTGTTTATTCAATGGACTAAACAGATTGGGGAATGAAATAACCATGAAATACTTAAGACAGTTAAGGAAAGACAGGAAGACTGACTAATCCATAAATACCACAATTGATAACTAAAATAAAAATTAACAGTAAAAGTAGAAATGAGAACAGACCTGCCCCCTCTTAATTGGCCTTTCTTTTGGTGACTCTTCTTTTGCTGTGTTTGTATCCCCAACATTATCAGTGTATTCCCAGACCACAAAGTCTTTCTCAATGTCTTTAAGGTTGAAGTTTGTAAGTTTGTTTAATGAGAATCCTTCAATCTAGGAAAAAGTAGACATCTATTATTATAAGGTAGAAACTGTTTTTGTTTGGCACATGCCTGTAATCCCAGCCATTCAAAGAGGCTGAGGCAGGAGGACTATAAGTTCAAAGCCAGCCTCAACAACTTAGCAAGGTCCTAGGCAACTCAGTGAGACCCTGTCTCAAAATAAAAAATAAAAAGGGCTGGGGATGTTGCTTAGTGTTTAATTCAATCTCCAGTACCAAAAAAAAAAAAAAAAAAAGAAAGAAATAAAACAAAACAAAAACCAACAACAACACAACAACAACAAAAAACCCACAACCAAAGTAAAAAAGAAGATTCTGATTTGCAAAAGAAATGGCAACTTTGTGAAAATTTTTTTTTGTTTTTAAGTGGTACGGGGGATCAAACCCAGGACCTTCCACATGCTAGACAAATGCTCTACCACTAAATTACACCTTCAATCCTTTATAATTCTTTAGTAAATATTCTGAATTGAGGATGTACTTCAGTGGCAAAAACACTTCCACAGCAAGGCCTTTAGTTCAATCCCCAGCACTGTAAAACCAAACCAAACCAAAAAGTCACAACAACAAAATCTCTTGAGAGGGCAACATGGCTTAGTGGTTAAAGTACGATGGGGCAGAGAGGCTAAAAACTTTGAGAAAGATAAATCAGAACACAGGGGCACATACTAAACTTCTTGATAAGAGAATTTAGTCTTATTCATTTTGTATTCTCTTCAGGGCCTAGTACAATGACTATTATACATAGTACTTTAGTTATGAGGACCTTGAAGGAGTTTCTGCAGAAGTGATGTAGGCAAAATATCTGGGAAGAATAATATTAATTCCTTTCCCCCTCATTGCTTTATTTATTTTGCTTGATTAAGCTTCTGGCAGAAGCCAGAAAACCAATGACTGAATAGTTTATAATGCTGAGACCTGCAAATCATTTTGGTTCATTAAGTAGATTATTTGATCCACAGAGTTCAACCCAGTGTTTGATCATGACCAGGTACCTGTTTTTGTCATTAAATCTTGGGAAAAAAAATCAAATGACACAATCAAAATAAATTCAGAGTTGCTTCAGAGAGTTTCCAGTTTCACTGCAAAGGAAATTATATATAGGCCATAGAATAAGGTGTTCATACTACTCTTCTCAAGAAGTCCTGAGGAGAATCTCAACACCAAAAGAGAAACAGCTTTGGTCTTGCATCCTCACATCACTGACAAATGACTATTTAGAGAAGATCAGTAACGTGAAAAGGCAGCCCTTTCTCATAAGATATTTACGAGCAAGGCTAAATATCCAATTTATTTCTAGGCCCTTTTGGGCCAACTGTTTTGGTCCCTTCCTAAACTCTTGGGACAAGGTGAAAGAAAAACTTCAAAGACTTTCCCAGATTCCTACTGGGGTGTGGATGACTTTGTTCTCTTGTTCTTTTCCAAAGGAGAGTAATCTGGCAGAGGTACCCTCTTGGTAGCCCTGAATTTTTTCTTCTCAGTGTCATAGGTACAAAGAGTTACCATTAGACAACTAGGATATATAGTACACTTTAATCCCTTCCGCCAGGATAAAGTTTACAAGTGGTTTATTCTATTTCAGTTTTTATTACCAGGGCCGGCTAGACAAAGTCTCCACTTAATTCTGTTTATTAAATATAAAGAAAAAATATCTTAAAATCATACACACACACACACTTAAAAAATATGTCCATAGATAAGAACTACCACTCTAGAACATACTTTTTTTGTTGTTGTTGGTGGGGGTACTAGGGACTAAACCCCAGTGCACTTTACCACTGAGCAAATCCCTAGCCCATTTATTTATTTATTTATTTATTTATTTATTTATTTATTTATTTTTTTTAAATTATGAGAAAGGATTGCCCAGGCCGGCCTCTGACTTCAATATTCCTGCCTTATCTTCCTGAGTTGCTAGGATTACAGGGATGTGCTACCATGCCTAACTGAACATCTTCTTCAATACTGAGAAGACTGTGTGCTGTTAAGACAAAAAGCAGTAAAAATACCAATATACCAAAGTAAGCTTTTCACTAAGTAAGCCTTTCTATAAAACACCTACGCACATAAGAGTATACACCAAGATAAACATGTAGAGATTAAGAATGAGGTTTGTAGAAGCAAGGAAATATAATTTTGACCTTTCAGTGGCTTCTTAAAACTTATTATTGAACAAATCAACTCAACTTTTAAAAATGTTTTTTCTACATTTTTTATTGGTAGTTGTATATAATGGTGGGATTTGTTGTTATATATTTGTACATGCATACAATATAACAATGTAATTTGGCCAATATCATTCCCCAGTATTTCCCCTTCTGACCCTCTGGTCTGTTTCCTCTACTCCACTGATCTCCCTTTGATTTTCATGAGACTCCCTTTCCCCCTCCTTTCTTTTCCTTTTTCCTCTTAGGCTTCCACACATGAGAGAAAACATAAAACCCTTGACCTTCTGAGTTTGGTTTATTTTGCTTAATATAATGTTCTCAAGTTCCATTCATATCCAGAAAATAACAATTTTATTTTTCTTTATGGTGGAATAAAATGCCATCGTGTATAAATACCACATTTTCTTTATCCATTCATCTGCTGATGGACACTTAGGCTGGTTCAATAGTTTGGCAATTATAAATTATGCTGCTATAGACATGGGTATGCATGTATTACTATAGTATGATAACTTCAATTCTTTAGGCTAAGTACTGAAGAGTGGTACAGCTAGGTCACATTGTGGTTCCATTACTAGTCTTTTGAGAAACCTCCATACAAATTTCCATAGGGGTTCAAATAAACTCAACTTTAACTTTTTTCTTTTTTTCAGGTCTTGCTAAGTTGTCTGGGCTAGCCTTTAACTCATTATTCTCCTGCCTCAGCCTCCCTCAACTTTAATTTATCCAGATTACAGTATTTATTTATTTTTGGTACTGGGGGTTGAACTCAGAGGCACTTGACCACTGGGCCACATCCCTAGCCCTTTTTTGTATTTTATTAGAGACAGGGACTCACTGAGTTGTTTAAGGCCTCGCCATTGCTGAGGCTGGCTTTGAACTCGAGATCCTCCTGCCTCAGCCTCCCAAGTGCTGGGATTACAGGCATGCGCCACCATGCCCGGCTCCAGATTACATTATTAAAGACTAATTCATCTTAAAGGTAAAGCCAAAATATTATTGAAGAGGTGACTATTAAGCTCTGCATATTGTGGTACAGCTAATAATCTTCATGCTTTTATTGTTTTACAAGTCATGGGATATAAAGAGAAGCAAATGACCAAAGATATAAAGTTAGTCATCACTGGTCATGGTAGTATATGCTTGTAGACTCAGCTACTCAGGAGGCTAAGCCAAGAGGGTCATTTGAGCCTAGGATTTTGAGGTCAGCCTAGATACAACACAGCAAAAATCCATATTCATTCATTTATTCATTCACTCATTCATTCATGTATACATACATAAATGGAAGTACATTCTAGAGAGACAAATGCTTCCTATATTGTCTGAAGATGATATGTAAATTCAAGTATCAAATTAGAAAGCTCTACCCAAAGGAAGAATGTGTCAAATGATAAACTTAACAGGTTCAAGTCTCTTGTTTGAAATCTCCAGGTCCACAGGTGTTTCAAAACCTAAGATTTATAGGCTAAAAAAGTAGTAATAGCCTTAGAAAGGTATAGATCAGCATCTTGTAATCATATTAACATTTCAGCAATGAAAGATCTGAATACCAGTAAAACAAATCTATTTTACTTCTGGTTAGGTTTATAAATTTTGAAATTATGCACAAGGAGTTGTAGATCTATAATGAATCAATATCGAATATATAAGCAAAAAAGTTTCATACCCATGATCCTAGATAAACTGGCAGAAGAGGTTCTTTCCTCTGTTGAAGAAAATAAATGGTCATAAGGGCGAACACATAAGGTGGCAGGCCTCCTTCCTCAGGGCGATCTATACTGCAAAGCTAAAGTGAGAGAAAAGAGAATTAGCATTCTTTTTGCACCATTTGTGATTTAAAGAACCTGGCCTAAAACCTGCAACCCATTCCCATTTTGTAATGGTTAGTTTGAATTGTCAACTTGATTGGATAAAGAGAAGCCAGAGGATTAATAGGATGTGTTGGTGATGGTGTGTCTAGGAATGATTGGCACGTGGGATAGCCAAATAAAATGGAGACCCTCCCTAAGCATGGGCAGAACTGTCCAATAGGATGATGGCTTGGATGAAATAAAAGATGGAAGAACATGGAAGCAACAGCAGATGCAAGCTTGATTCTTCTTGACCTAGTTCTTGATTGATGCTGTGACTGATGATATTGGACTCTCGCTTCTTCCCTCTTCCAAAGTGGACTCTGCGAGTGATTCCCCAGAAGTATTCAGTCTCAGAGTAGGATAGCACCGTCTGGGACTTCAGATTCTTTGACTGAGCAGTTGCTGGTTCTTCCAGCTCTCTGCCTGCAGATGACCACAGTAGACTATCCAGCTTCTGGTCGCGTAAGCCAACCTGAGAAATCCCTTTTTATAATTATACTTCCTGTTGATTCTTTTCTTCTAGGGAACCCCGACTAATACACATATATTACATGGTGTATAGTGATTCCTCTTAATAAAGCAGCACAATAGAGGGCAGGGGTATAGCTCAGTGGTAAAGTACTTGTCCAGCATGTATAAGGAAGGCTCAAGGTTTGATCACCAACTCCAAAAACAAATCAAAAAACAAAGTAACAACAACCCCTCCCACAGCACAGTGCTACAAATATACAACTTCCTTATTCCTTTGCAGTAACCACATACTGTGGTTTTATTTATTTATTTATTTATTTATTTGCTTTATTTGTACACAATTCATTTGTTTGTACGTGGTGCTGAGGATCGAACCTGGGCCGTGCACATTCTAGGTGAGCGCTCTACCGCTGAGCCACAACCCCAGCCCCCATACTGTGGTTTTGAATGAGTTTCAATTTCAAATATTTAATCTTGTTATATTACTCATGGAAGGCCCTAAAATACTATTTGCTATTTCATTATTTTGACATCTACAGTAAATCCACTCACTTAGTTAAAGCACACATTAATGAAATAAAAATGTGGTTCAGTTCCAACTGATTTCACATATTCGTTCAATGGTCCTCTCAACTTACAGTCCTACAAATGCATGCTTTGGTCACAAAGGCAATTTGGGGAAAGAATGTTGGCAAATACATCAGCACTAATTAAAATAACAACTAAAAGAGCATGGCCTACATAGTGATGAAGCAGAAGAGAGTTTTCAAAGAGGAGCATATTGTAATTATCAATTCATTCAGTCAAGAGTGGGGCAACCTGTGTTGATCCTGGATCCCAGAAATTTCATTCAGTCAAGAGTGGGGCAACCTGTGTTGATCCTGGATCCCAGAAATTAGAACTATCTCTTATTACTGTTATGCCTCAATCAGTAAGGTTTTTGCTTTTCTCTATAAGGTACCTTACAGAATATCAATTTTATCATTATGATTTGACCCTATACTATGGGGGAATATTAAGTTCTCTAATGTTTATTAGAGCATATCTACTGGGAGAATGTATTTAAAACATTGTAAGCCGGGCACAGTGGTGCATGCCTGTAATCCCAACACTTGGGAGGCTGAGGCAGGAGGATCACTAGTTCAAAGCCCACCTCAGCAATGGCAAGGCACTTAGCAACTCAGTGAGACCCTGTCTCTAAATAAAATACAAAAAAGGGCTGGGGATGTGGCCCAGTGGTTGAGTGCCCCTGAGTTCAATCTCTGGTACCCCCCAACCAAAAAAAAAAAAAAAAAAAAAAAAATTAAAACATTATAGAAATAAAGGCAAGACTAGATATAGTATCTTTCATTGCTTTTTGTAATCCTTGGATTTCTTCTTGAAAATGATATGAGAATCTTTTTCTAAAACTTTACTGTGCCTAAGAATTACCCTGGGAACTAGTTAGATTGTAAATTCTTTGGCCACATCCTTTGGGATTTGACCCAAATCTAACTTTAATAAGCATTATAAGTTATTTTGATCTTTCAAGCAATACTATTATAATGAAACAGGAACCTTAAATTTTCCTTCTGTATACTGTTTCTATTCCAATATTCAGATACTTTCTCTTTTGATGTCCACATGTATTTTTCCAAATATTTAAGGTTAAATGAACCCAGTAAAAATTAAAGCACAGTTAAGTTCACATAATATATACATGCATTTAAACTTACCTTTGCCCAGTACCTAAATGCAATCACCAAAGGAACCAGCTTTGGTTCTAGTTTTCCAAGGGCAGTTAAGTGCTTTGTTGTCAGACAAGCATTTTCATTTCCTGCACTCACTTTACAAAGAAGACCACTGGTGGGTGTGAGGGTGAAGAGAGGAATGAAAAAGAAAGAGAAAAAGGTGTGTTACACAGGTATTAATATCTTTTTACACAAATAGCTAATTTACACTGATAATAACTTAAAAAAAACCTTACAACTCCCTACATCTTCATAGGTGATTTAAAAATACTGAATTAAAAAAAAAAAAGACATGACAGTTACTTATTGAATAAACTTTATTTTCAGAAGAACCTCTTTTTTAATATATTAAAATTATTTTGGTGGGGGAAAACATGCAAATAAGGAAAATATTATGAAATATTTCAAATGGGAGCATAACTTGTCTCATTTTTTTTGTACCGGGGATTGAACTCAGGGGCACTCAACCACTGGGCCACATACCCAGCCCTTTTTTGTATTTTATTAGAGACAGGGTCTCACTGAGTTGCTAAGTGCCTCGCCATTGCTGAGGCT
This sequence comes from Tamias sibiricus, assembly GCA_025594165.1. NCBI lineage: Eukaryota > Metazoa > Chordata > Mammalia > Rodentia > Sciuridae > Tamias > Tamias sibiricus. Next base: position 131,750,106 of record CM046657.1, on the reverse strand, counting down.
GGCTTTGAACTCGTGATCCTCTTGCCTCAGCCTCTCAAGTGTTGGGATTACAGGTGTGCGCCACCGTGTCCAGCATCCTGTCTCAGTTTTTTATAATGATGTTTTTACAAGAGTTAAGGAATCTGTTAGTGAAGAGTCATTATTGCCTATAAGCCACCCATTTTATAGTGGTGATAGTTATGTTTCCAGATTAACAGCTATTCAGCACTGCCACAATGCTAGTAAAAAGGATGGCAAGTAAAAGGTGATTAGAGCAAGTAACCATTTGGTATGGTTGTTTTATTTACTTAGTTAAGATGGGTCAAATGCTTCCTTATAATTTTTCCTTCTAGGCAATTTGACTCTTTTTAAAATAAGATTTCCTTCCCTCTCTTGCATGAAATGCCAAAGTATAGAGAGAATGCTAGTAGGAAACATGTGAGATAACCATATAAGGTATAGCTTATAACTTCAAAGTTGGACTTAAGATCTAGCAAAGTCCTTGTTCTTTTGGCAAGTTATAGCTAATGATTAGCTTAAAGAAACAGATACCTTTGCTTTTCTCTGCATACTACCACTGGTACCCTTGCATGGAAATCTGCGTCAACATCAATAAAGGAGTCTGAGGAAAGAAGAAAGCACATGTTAAGTAGGTTAATTAAAACTTTATTAAAAGCGAAATAAGATAAAGTACAGGCCCATTGTGGCTTATCTATTCAGCCATTTTGAAAGACCATTACTAAATAAAATTCTGAAGGGACTTGAAAAAAGAAAAAAATATTATGTTCAAGGGGCTGGGGTTGTGGCTCAAGTGGTAGACCGCTCGCCTAGCATGCGCGAGGCACTTGGTTCAATCCTCAGCACCACATAAAAATAAATAAATAAAATAAAGATACTGTGTTCATCTATACTAACAAAAATTTTTAAAAATTATATTTAAGAATCAAATAATCACATTAATTTAAAATCATTACTTTATGAAGCTTATGTTTGATTAAAAATAACTATACCAGTGGATCACAACATTTAAATATTATGAGGATAACCTAATTAGAAATACAGGCATATGATTTAAAAACAAAATTGACACAAAGGCTACTGAAATCTTCAGTGTATGTATAGACTAAAATAAGAAATATTTAAATGCTTTATAAAATCAAAACAAAAAGGACAGGAATGACTACTTCAAGGGATGGGACAATTTTATGAGGCTATGAAAGCAGAACAAGTCATAAAGCTCTAAGTTGGATAGTATATTGGAAAAGGCAACTGATAAACTTACATGAGAACAACTAATTATGAGTTCATTAATCAGGGTTGGGTCATACTTATTGCCCATTTATAAAACATTAATTTAAAGCAACAAAGTATAGCATCCTTTTTTAAAAAAAAAAAATTTATAGTACTAGGTGGACAGAATGCCTTTATTTGTTTATTTTTATGTGGTGCTAAGGATCAAACTCAGTGCCTCACACATGCTAGGAAGTATCCTGCCACTGAGCTACAGCCCCAACCCTCATTTAATCTTTATAGTGAGGTCATCAACAAGCTAAAAGCTTTACTTCGAAACATAGAACTACTACTAGAATGCTAACTAGTTAATAATTCATGGCCATTTGCTTTAATTTTTTTGCTTTGGATATTACACATATGAATAATTTTAAGAGGAAGGGGAGGGAAAGGAAAGTTACTGGGAAATGAGATTGATCAAATTATGTTATGTGCATGTACAAATAAGGCATAATGAATTCCACTATTATGTATAATCATAGTGTACAAAAAAAAAAAAGAAGAAAAAAACTTTAAAAACATGACTTCCTATTTTTCAGAGTTTGAGTAATAAGTTATATAAAATTTATAGATGAAAGAAAATATTAATAGCAAAATGTACAAAGATTTTGACCTTACCACTGTTCTTTAAACATTCTTGAACAATTAAGAGGACATCTGGCTGAGACATCTAGAAAATAAATCAATGAATACATGAAATAATCACTAAATATTTTTGCTTCACTGATAAAATACGCAGTCTAAAGTTCCCAATATTGTTTCCCAAATTAAAAATGAACATTGGTACCAGAATAAAGAATTAATCACAATACTGTGTGTAAGTATGTTAATCAAAGACAGACAGATGAAAACCAAATGAGGATGAGTGTGGGCAAGAGACCTACTACACATTTAATTACTGGTTAACTAATTCTTCAGGGAATTATTAGCTTTTTAGGAAATCTTGAAGTGGTCGCTGGAAGTTGTTACACTACTAATGATATTACTTCTCAATCTGCAAGACTATTACAACAGATAGCTTACACCGGTTCCAACTCTAAATCTTATTCCACACTGGAATCAAAACCATTAAAAATCATGAACTAGATCCTTAAAACTTTCAATAACTTTTCATTGCCTGTATATCAAAGTAAAATTCTTACCATAGCCTATGAGATCCTGCATGTTGGGCCTCAGCCTACCCATTCACCCTTCAAAGAGGCTTCCATGACTGCAGCATCTCTTCACAGTACTTATTTTCTGTTACTGAACCCTATTTTTCTGCACAGCTCTCATTATAATTAATAATATAAGTAACTACATATCTCCTTCACTAGATATAAGTTCCATAAAAGAGAAACCGCATTTGTTTTTTCCTTTAGAATCTAGTATACTACCTGCCATATAACAGGTATTTAGTGAATATTTGTTAAATGAATGAATGAAGATGTCAGAACAAAATAACTGCTATGGTTAGTAAATCACTGATCAGAATTTAAGATTAAAAGAAGAGCAAAATCCACTGGTAGGCTGACCAAGTAACTACATCACTCATAGCAAAGAATGAGAGGCTATAAAACAAAACATCTGGGGGTGGAACCTCAGTTTATACTTTTATTGAGTAACTAAAGCGGGTTAGACCTTCTGCAAACTGGCCTATGAGAACTACCAAGTGGGTTAACAGATAATCTACTTAGGTAAGTTCCTTCCAGTCCTAAAATTCTGATTTGTCAATGTCTTTTTGAATTACATTTAATCCAGAAATCCAGGCTAGGTGTGGTTGTTCAAAAGAATAATTATTTTAACAAAATTGATATATAAAAATAGGAAATTCGGGAGCTCATTAAGCTTTCAGATCATAAATGTTCAAAAATCTACACTGTTTAAAATCTGAATTCCTTTCCTATTAATGGAAAGTTGATTTTACCAAGAATTTAAGCTTTCTAAGCTAACAGAAACCTAAATATCCCCATAAGATTCCCATGATTAGAAAACCATATAAGTAAGTATGAAAGATTTGTAGTGCAAAATAAATAAGACTGAAAATCTATGGAGCATAATGAGAATTCTCTAAAACTGAAGCTGAAAACAGGCAAAAGATATAAAAGTGGAACTTTTGAAAAAACAGGTGTCACCACTGAAGCATCTTCAAGTATCTAAAATATATTCATACACAGTTCAGTTTGAAAGAAAGGACTTCCATACCACTGAAAATTTCAACATCTCTTTTTGTACTTACAATGGCTGGAAACTGAATGTCAATGTTTACATCCGAATTTTTGAAACCCAATCTGCTACAGGAAGACCCATATAATCTTAGAGAACAATCTACAAATAAATAGATACATAGAAGGCATAAATAGGGTAAAATTTCTCAAAAGTTATAACACTGCTATTTTAGAAATTGAACCATCAATTAAAACTACATAAAAGAGCAAAACTGTAAAGTATGTTATAAACAAAGGACAAAATAGGTGACTATTTGCTCATCCCTTAATTTTATGTAACAGGGAAGACAGCAATGACTGGTTTGGTTTAATGACTATTCCTTTCATGTCAGTTGCAAAACACTTTAAAAATTTCTATATTATCACTCTTGCATTTTGTGTAGAAAACTATAGGCAATGATTTTCAAAATGTGAAAGCTGAAAAAGGATGTCTGTTTTACATTCATGAACTTTAGAATATAGTCAAGAGCTAATGCAAATTTTTTTTGTTACTTACTTTTTAATACAAATTACTCTTGAACAAAAAGTATTTGATGTAATACACTCCCTTGAGAAACACTTGCAAAATAATTACAATATAACTGATATCTTAAAATGCTAGGCAGTCCATGTTTCCTTTTCAGAGGAGGACGTTAAATGTTCACATGTGTATCTTCTATATGTATTTATGGAATTTATTTTCAATAGTTTACTACTATTTACCAAAATATTACCCATTCTTAACAAGAGGGCATTTTCTTCCTTGAGGTTTGTCAATTCAAGTGATTTCTTGCAGGAGCCCTGTTTGGGGAGATGGCTATGATTGCGGTTGACTTCGGGCCATGGAGTTTTGGACATTGCCGCCTTCCATAGTCTCATGAGACTTGGCCCAGGATCTCGAGAGACTTGGGCCGAGCACGGAGTGGGTCGGGGCCATTTTGGTTGTTGGTTGGTTGCTGGTGTGTGGTACGTGTTAGAGTTGTTAGAGCCAGAGAGGGAAACTGACAGAATAAAGATCCTGTTTGTTTCCAGTCTGCCTCTAAACTTATTCCCGCGGCTTTGCTACTCCAAGCGGCCATCACTTCAGGCGGCTACAATTTCTTTGGGTTTTAAGATGCATATTGTTTTCTTCAGATGGGGACTTACTATGTTGCCCATACTGGACTCAAACTCCTGCCTTAGCCTCCTAAGTGCTGGGACTACAGTTGTGAGCCATCATGCCTGGCTTCAAGAGTTTTCTATTAACAGTCAGGTGTGATGGTCCATGTCTATAATCCCAGTGACTAAGGAGGTTGACACGGGAGGATGAGGAGGCCAGTCTGAGCAACTTAACAAGATCCTGTCTCAAAATAAAAATAAAAAGGGCTGAAAATGTAGATCATTGTTAGAGCACTTGCCTAGCACATGGTAGGCCCTGGGTTTAATCCCCCAGTTCTGAAAAAATAGATAAATAGAAGTTTTCTATAAAAAATTTTAATTTTACATGGACTTCCATAGCAAAAATCACTGAAATTATAATTTACTATTTGGGAGACACCTATGTATTGAAATGAGTAGAACCTCCCTCCTTCTTCTTAGGAAAGTTATATGTATATATATCTATGTATACATGTTATAAATACTTGCATGATCTTCCAGAACAAATAGTTTAAAGAATTAAAAAGTGATATATATAAATAATGAGTCTAGCCCTGTGAATCAGAATCACCTGTGAAACTTTCTAAAAGTGATTGTTCATGGCTCCACAGATACTTCTTATTTATTGAGGCAAGGATTGAGAATGATTAAGCTATTCCAGTCATTTATCTAAATACAAAGGCCAATGAAAGTGGGCAAGGGTTGTTCCTACCAAGACTAGTAGCTGCTGTGTCATGCATTTATCATACCCAGCCTTAAATTTTTATAAGTAGTTGACCCCAAACGTTGTATTACCTCCCCTACTTTGCACTAAAGGTCTAAAATGAAAAATAATGCAAGTCAGTGGTGTGTTCCTGTAGTTTCAGCTACTCAGGAGGCCAAGGCAAGAGGATCATTTGAGTCCAGGCATTCAAGGCCAGCTTGGGTGACATAGTGAGACCTCTGTGTCAAAAAAATTAAATTAAAAATAGATATAATTTCGAAAGGTCAACTGAACAGCTCACAAAACCCATTATAAAATTATTTGTAAACTAGTTTTTCAAAGCTTTTTTAAGTATGCTTAAGTATGTGTTTTTGGACACATAATCTGAAAATGACTAAAAGATATTTCCCTTTATTTTTTGGTACTCAGGATTGAACCCAAGAGTGCTTTACCACTGAGCTACATCCCAATCCTTTCTATTTTTTATTTTGAGACAGGGCCCAGCTAAGTTGCTGAGGCTGTACTTGAACTTGAGATCCTCCTGACTCAGCCTCCTGAGTTGCTGGGATTAGTTGCACCACTGTGCCCAGCTATTTTAATTAAAAATATTCTGTCAATTCAGATGGAAAAGTAAACAAATACATACACAAGAGTTCCACAGTGCCCCAATAATAAGAGAATAATATTTATAATGAAAATAGGTTCACAATGACAATGAATGTTTAAAGTCTGTTACCTTTGGAGAAGCCAGGAGAAATAACAACCAAACAACAACAACAACAATAACAAAACATACTAAGAAAAAAAGCTTTAGTACATAACAAATGAATTTTTATGAGGTGAAAATTACTTGAAATATGAACGAGGTACTTTTAAGTAGCTAAATAGAAGAAAGAAATCTAGAAAATACCTGGTAACTTGTGCTGGAACACATTTTCCATGATACATTTGATTTCTAGCCTCTGTTCCAAATTCTCATTGTGTAAGCCAAACTCCTGTACCACTTTGTCAATGGCAATGCCAATTGCATTTATCTGGGAGGGTGTTGGCGGGGGTAACGTAGTGAGCAACTCTTCCTCCTGCTTCTCCTTTTAGGATCAATGTTCAAATTAAAAATGGCTCATACATAGGTTTTACCTTTTATGTTTCACTGAGACAACACCTATAGAATTTTCAGGAATCTGTTTTTAGCCCTCCTTTTCATCTTAGCTGTGTTTGTCTTTATTGTAACAAACATATACAAACTTTATGCATATTATTTGGATCAGTGACAATAAAGAGTAGGCAGGAACAAGGAGAAAGTGTAAGAACACTAAAAATAGTAATGACAATCTGATTATTTGTCTTATTACTGTCATAAGGACACATATAGGTCCTACCCATGATTTCCTACACCCTGATATTATACTTAAGGAAATTCACAAGACTGCCCAGCAAATACATCTGATTAATTCAAAGTATTTTGGTTAAAATGATTTCAATAAGTAATTAAAGTTATTAATATCCATAGCTTTAAGGAGAAGAAAGCCACAAAAATGACAATGACAACTGATAGTAAAAACACTAGTTTGGGTCACATGAAACTTACCTTAATGTTTTTCTTGTGCCTCTTCTCTTTGATATGCTTATGAGCAAATGCAATGGATTCAATTAAAACATCACAGAGTTTGCAAGTGTATTTTGCTGTAGGGCAGTTTCGTGGTCGCTATAATTTAAAAAGATTGATCAAGAGATATATCTCCAAACATCCAGGTAAACAAAATAAGCCAGAAAAATGATTTCCCCTTCATTTTAAAAACTGATGTTACTGCTTTATCACTATTTTAGGTTGTTTTTTTTTTTTTGGGTACCAGGTATTGAACTCAGGTACACTTGACCACTGGGCCACATCCCCAGCCCTTTTTTGTATTTTTATTAGAGACAGGGTCTCACTGAGTTGCTAAGTGCCTTGCCATTGCTGAGGCTGGCTTTGAACTTGCGATCCTCCTGCCTCAGCCTCCCAAGTGCTGGGATTACAGGTATGCACCACCGCGCCCAGAGCTTTATCACTATTTTAATAGTCAATTTTAATTAAGTACAATTGCAACTATTTGTAATTCTATTACCTCATACTGAATATACTTTTCAACTTGTAGTATTTAAATACTGATAATGTAAGTATATACCTCAAAAGGGAGGTAGATTTATTTGTATGATGGGCAGGTCCCAGGACTTCAGAACATGTGAAATAAAGCTGTAACCCCCAGAAGGAACTAAAATCACTGAATGACAAGGGGAACTTTTGACAATGCAAAGTTCCACAACTGGGTATAATAATTATCCTGAACAAAAGATTCCTCAGGACAAAAGAAGACTACCTATGGAAGTTAGGAAGTGATTAGAAGAGAAGCCTGATCCTAAGTATTTCTTACAGGGTGGGGCTGAGGAAGGAGAGATTTAAGGGAGGGGGTTTCATGGTATGGCAAGTTCATTAGAATATTTTCAGAATAAAATGCCTGTTAAGAATAAACACTTAATATTTTAACTTTAAAAAAGTAGGGTACTGAATTCATCAAAGCTGGCATTTTCAATTACTAACACAGTTTAAACCAGAACAAGGATTTTTATTAGCAAATACATGCACAAAGCTGTTACCCTTTTTAGCCTGTCAATGCAGTCTCTCCTCAAACGCTCCTCAGCCTGCTGTAAGCCCAGTAGCTCCTTTGTTGAAAGCACAGACTCGTCAATCACAGGACCTTCCAACTCTCCATCCTGCTCATTTTCCTCATTTCTAGTCCTCCGTGGCTTCCTGGGTCTGGACCGCTGCTTCTTGTTTTCTTAAGTTAGGGGGAAAATATTATTGGCAATATTGAATAATACCTCTCCTGAATAAAAAACAGAACTTGCATTTTTATTAATTAAATTGCATGACAGAATAAATGACATCTGAACACAGAGCAAATGGAAAGGTGGACCTCCCATGGACAAAATGCTTGAATATTCACTAAGACATCATCTGTGATATACCAAACCACAGAAATCCTATAACTTCAAAGGAATTCTGCTGGAACAAAGAAAACTGTCATATGTTTTTATGAATATGTCAAAACAAACCTTATTATTAATTAAATTGCACTAACAATAAAAAAAAGAAACCAGAAGGAAAAAAAAAAATTTAGCCGGGTGCAGTGGCACACACCTGTAATCGCAGCAGCTCAGGAGGACTGCAAGTTCAAAGCCAGCCTCAGCAACTTAGCAAGGCATTAAGGAACTCACTAAGAACCTCCCTCTACATAAAATACAAAATAGGGCTGGGGATGTGTCTTAGTGGTTGAGTGCCCCTGAATTTGATCCCTGGTACAAAAAAAAAAAAAAAAAAAATTCTGCTTTGATAATACAATTTGATTTTCTCTCTTCCTGATATGCTACTGAGCATACTGAATTAATAGTAAAAAATTATCCTCTGATGGCAAGTATACCTGTAATTCTAGTATATCCTATATATTCTGTATACTTAACATTTATATATTAACATATATAATATGCACATATCTGATACATTTTAGTATACTTGTAAGTACATCTGTCATTGTAATGAAAACTTCCCATGCTTGCTAATAAAAGCAATAAATTTTAAGTGAACAATCTCAATAGTGTAAAATGGACACTATCGTATACTTCTGAAAAATTCAGAAATCCTTATGTGGAGTGAAAGAAATCATTTAGTTGTAAATTAAGCCTTCCAAGACATAAATGGGAAGAAATACAAGCCAAAATTTCATTTGCTGAGAGCAACCATTTCCCATTTTATTTTTACTTTCATTTTAGTTTTTGTGAGCCACCTGCACACCTAGCATATCAAAGGAAAAAACAATTGATAGTTGAGATAAAGGCTTTTTTCTAAGTACAAATTTATTTGCTTATAAACTCCTGCTGTTAATTCTACAATCTCTAGAATGAATAGATGAATCGGTTCTTTATTTTTAAGTTTACAACTTTTCAATCTATGAAAGAGAAGATGATGATGAGACTGAACCATAAAAATTGTGTTTTTGATCTGTGACTTCTATCAATAAGGTGAGAAAAATAAAGTTATTAATAACATGACTAAAATTTGTTTTCCAAATTAAAATTCTGTTAAGTGGATGAAATCATGTTCAATGGCTTAATACAAATTACTTCTTGGACATATAAACCTACTAAAAATGCCCAGCATGAGGCAAATTCTTCTCAATTTTTCAGAACTCGTTAACTCATTACTAGCACAGCAAATTATAATTTTTTTACAATTGTAAAAAAAATTCAGTGTCAATAGAATTATAGTACCTCCAGTTTTCAAAAAAGGCTATTTTGAGGCTGGGGAATGTAGCTCAGTGGTAGAGCACCTGCCTAGTATGCACAAGGCCATGGGTTCAATCTACAGCATGGCAAAAACACACACAAAAAACTATAGCTAAGAGCTCTAACAGATAAATAGTAAGCAAATATGCTCAAACCACATGAGATGAATGTAATGAAATCTCACAGAAAGCTTCTATAATAAGTGACAGTTTTTTTTTTTTTAATTAAAATTTAATTGGTACCAGAGTGCTCTTTTCCTTCCCTGTGAGGACAGAGCAGGAAGGTGGCCATCTGGGAGACAGGCGGTGAGCCCTCACCAGACCCTGAGCTGCTGAAGTCTTCATTCTGGTTTTTCCAGCTTTTAGAAAATCCAGTGCTGATGTGTAAGCCACAGCCTGTGGTATTTTGTTGTGGCAGATTGAACAGACTAAGACAGTTGCCCCAAAGATGTCAGATCCTAACACTGGGCACCCGTCAATGCTATCTTTATTTGGAAAAAGGGTTTTGCAAATGTGGTTCAGTTAAAGATCTTAAAATAATAAGACTGTCTTGGATTGCTCAGGTGGACCCTAAATGGGATCATGATGTGTGTTAGATAAATTTGGGCCAACAGGCCACATCCCCCAGGTGCCTTAAATTGGCCACGTCCCATGTGCCTTAGGTTGTCCATGGAGCCTGAGCTTTAACTTCCCGAAAGTGCCCATCTCTTGCGAGAATTCACCTTTGGTGGGCTCCGAGTCCCCACCCTTTCTAACAGTTTTTTTTTTTTTTCCCCTTATTTTTTTGGTACCAGGGATTGAGCTCAGGGCACTCAACCACTGGGCCACATCCCTAGCCCTTTTTTGTATTTTATTAGAGACAGGGTCTCATTGAGTTGCTAAGTGCCTCACCATTACTGAGGCTGGCTTTGAACTCGCGATCCTCCTGCCTCAGCATCCCAAGTGCTGGGATCACAGGCGGGCACCACCACGTTGGCTAATAAGTGACAGTTTTTTAAAAAAATTAAACAATATTAGGGAAAAATGTACTTTAAAAAGTCTATCAAAATGGACTGAGCAGTGGGGGCACTGTGGCTCATGCCTAAAATCCCAACAATTTAGGAGGCTAAGACAGGAGGATCCAAAGTTTAAGGTCAGCTTTAGCAACTTTGTGAGATCCTGGCAATCAATCAATCAATCAATCAATCAATCAATAAATGGGCTGGGGATGCAACTCAGTGGTAAAGTGACCCTGGGTTTAATTCTTCTTCTTTTTCTTTCTTTTTTTTTTTTTTTTTGTGGTGCTGGGGATTGAACCCAGGGCCTTGTGCATGCAAGGCCAGTACTCTACAACTGAGCTATATCGGCAGCCCGACCCTGGCTTCAATTCTTTAAAAAATAAAGGGACTGAGCAAATAAAATACCAAAAGATTAACAGCATTTGACTAGGAAATCATCAGGTTACCTCCATACTTCATTTCTGAAACTCCTTCTTCCCCCAATTATCACAATCTTTTAAGGCCAGTAGTACTCACTGTCTTACTAAATTTTTGAGATGACCATCTCTTAACTTAGAAATGTGTTCATTCTCATTTAATTTACTTATTATTAGTTCTATCTTTCCCTAGATAAATAGTTTGACTTCAGTGTTCAGAACATGACAGAAACTTCTTATCTAGGCAAACACTCAAAATAGAGTTACAGGGCTGGGGATATAGCTCAGCTGGTAGAGAGCTTGCCTCACATGCACAAGGCCCTGGGTTCAATCCCCAGTACCACAAAAAAGAGTTACAACAAGTGCAATACCTTTTAGAAAAGTCCCATATTCACAACAGTAATTGATATGTAACCAAGTTCCTTCTTTAACTTCCTTTCTCTTGGTGACAAAAGCTTCTCAATATAACTATATTTGCTGTCATTTTCTAAGGAGTGACTTCTCTCACCAAAGACTATGATTACTCCAATTACTTTTATCAGAGAAGGGGATGGCTACAGAAATTCTGCCAGATGATGATGACAGTAGCTACCATTACTATTTTATTATGTAGCAGATGTAAAGCAAGCATTTTCTGTGTGCTGCCCTCGTTTAATCCCTACAGTAATCCTGACATGGATACTAATATTTTCCCCATTGTACAGAGAGAATTAATAACCTGTCCAAGGATATAGGACTAAGTCAAAGGAAAGGGATTTGAAATACAGATTAAAATATGGATGAATCCTGGAATTCAGCCTTTTACCTTGAAACAGAAAAAAAATGAAAATTACTACAAAATCTCTTTGACGCACATACCCACTCACATCTAGAATAGACTAGACATGACAGCAGTATAACCTCCTGAACTAAGTTTCACAGGCCTGCAGGTATAAACTGTCAAAATTTCATTGGAAAAAAATTGGTGATTGAATGAGATGGATATCATTATCCTAAATGCATGATTGAAGATCTGAATGGTACTTATATACTTTGTATACAAGCAGTTGTATGTAAAAAGATACTATACTTGTGCATGATGAATAAGTAAATAAATAATAAAAAAATTAAAAAAAAAAAAATTTCATTGGAGGGATTCTTGGAAGGTAGAACAGGGTACTGCTAAAAATTTCCCATAACAGAGGAAGACTACCTGGCTCATTCCAAGTTTATTGTAATAGGAGTTCTCTATATTCAGTATTCCAATTTTTCCATATTTTATTTGAATATAGTCCATTAGCCCATTGACAAAGGGCATGTGTATCTGGGTGGATATTTCCCAGCTAAAATCATTAATGGCATTTCCCAAATATGTTAAATTGCAATCTGGGACATTTAAGGGATGAGGTAGAAACAGTAATGTAAACTGAAAAACAGACAAGATAGTACTAAAAAAAAAAAGTAACATTATTTTCATTGTATTTTTTTACAGTTTCAATAAGATCCTTCTATTAAGACACATTTTGATTTAAGTACATTTTGATCCCTTTAATGAGATCCTTTTTAGGATCCTTCAAATGAAGAACAAAGTTTAGACATTAACCTGAATAACATTTATTGAGTTTAATATTTATCTCCAATAAATAATATATAAATGTTTAATGATTCTTTTATGGAGATTTTCAAGGTGTAGAAGCTGAATAGTTCTTCATTTAACAACTGTGAAAGCACACACCTGTATTTCCATATAGAGAAAGAATGCAGGTTTTTGACAGCCTTTGTCAAAAGCAGGGAAGATGCATTTCCTGTTCATACATACTTAAACAACTTCCTTAGTCATTTCTAAGACTAAATAAGAGTACATACAACAGCTTTTTTGGTCTCCAAATGGCACCTTTTAATGTCTAGCTGCAAATTTTTGATATCTAAATCTTCATTTAAAAAAAAATATTTATTTATTTGCTTTAGTTGTACACAATGCGTTTATTTGTATTTGGTGCTGAGGATTGAACCCGGGCCGCACTTGTGCTAGGCAAGCGCTCTACCGCTGAGCCACAGCCCCAGCCCTAAACCTTCATTTTTAAAATGCTTTTCAACTTTTTCTTTTCTAAAAGACAAGTATTGGTAATTAAATTTAATGTCCACATTCCACCTGAACACTGTTAATAAATAAACACAAATATACAATTTTATAAAAGAAAAACAAACCAAAAGCCCAGAAATCATCAATAAATGTTCAGTTTCCCTGCTTGGATTCTGGGTCTAGTGAGAATAACTTAATGGCCAGGGCGACAGAGTCTCCATTGCTGTTTTACTTCCTCATCTACCACTTTGAATAAACAAGTCTGGATAAATTTAACTTCTCCAAACTGCAACTGCATAATTTGTAAAATTGTGATTCCACCTTTGATATATCATAACAGTGATCCATCAGAAAATTCCTTCAAGTTCTTTCTAGGCTTAATGACATGTAATTCTAAGGTATTACCTCTACCTATTACTTTAATTCTTTTATAACATTTCATTCTGTTTCTGCTACTTGATATTAGCATTAATTTCAACTTTCCTTTTTTCTTTCCCCCCATTTAATATTAACAAGTTCTTGAGATTTTCACTTTGACCTAAACAGACTGTGTAACGATTTAAAAAAAAAAGCGTTTCCTTTTTAAGCATTCTAGATGCATGAGTCCCAAATTCAAGTGCCTTGCAGGAAACACATGTATGAACTGGCCACTAAGATAATATGAAGAAAGAGGCCCCTGAAGACTTAGAAAAGTACCCACATTGCCTGAATGCATGTATAAAAAAAAAAAAAGAAAGTTCAAAAAAAATTTTTTTTAAAAATTTGATTTGGACAGTTTACAATTCATTCTATATAACCACTAAAAAAGACTTTCAGCCAGTAAACATAAAAGCCCATTTTTTCCTAGTATAATTTTCATATTAAATATTATAGTTTCATTTTTCCCATCCAATTTATGACTTCACCTCATCTCAGTGAATATATCGATTAGATAAAAATAACCTTTCTGATTATACAAATCATTGCTACATGGATAATATCTACCTTGAACCTTTCAGAAAAATGTATAAATAATCACTCTGGGGTAATTATTATCAAGCATGTGAAGGTACTTAAAAATGGGTTTTTACTTTACTGAAAGTAAACACAAGGCTTTTTTTGTATTCTGACTTTCTAAACTCATGTTTCCCAATCTCTGTTGCCATGCTTACCTTCCTACTCCTACCCCTTCATGGCCTTGCACAAGCTAGGTAAGTGTTCTACCACTGAGCTATACTCCCAGTTCCCCTCAGATGGTGTCTAGCTGTTATTTCCCAGACTGGCCTCCAATTCTTAGGTTCAAGTGATCCTCTGTCTCCTCAGATGCATGCAACTAACTGTACCTGACTGCTCTTGAAAAACAAAGACCATAGGCTGTTCTCCTCTGGAGACTGATGCTTTACTCCAAAAACAAATCCTTCTTTTGGCAGGCAATATATTCAGTCTATATTGTGCTTTCATATTGAATCTTTTTTATGTTTTTAGTTTTATACTGTCACTTATATAATGGAAATGTTCATTATTTAAATACAAAATTATAAACATAATTTTGGAAATACATACCACTTAGAAATTATGGTATGGTCCCCAGGGGGATATGATACTCTCTTCTACTAAAAATATATTTTTTGCTGAATGAAAATATGTTCACTAAAGTAAAATGAGCCTTGAGGTAATTTTTTTTTTTTTTTTTTTTTTTGGTATTGAGGATTGAACCCAGGGGTGCTTCACCACTGAGCTACATCCTCATCCCTTTTTATTTTATTATTATTTTTTTATTGAGAGAGCTAAGTTGCTGAGGCTTGCCTTGAACCTGCAATCCTCCTACCTCAGTCTACCAAGTTGCTGGAATTAGCAGGCATGTGCCACCACCCTCAATGAGGTACACCTTTGAAAGGACCAATATATGAAATGTGTTGGAGTTGCCCAAATATCATGATTATAAACCTTAAAATAATCACATTAAATAAGTAACCACTTCTGAAAGCAGATACTATGAAAAATTGGAAATTCACTGCTAAAAATAAAACTTATTTGGATGAAAAAGAATAAGATATTGTTGACTTTGGGGTTGTAACCTTACAAGTTGGAACACATTACCAGGACTTCCTGCTTCCATTTCTGACATGGTCTCTAGGCTAGTTAGGTCTTTATGAAACAGTCTTCTTACAGTTCTGCAGCCTCTTCCATCTTGCCACCTGTAACCATCTTCACTTTCTTGAAAGGCATCTTTCCTTGGTCTGCTTATGATAGGAATTCTAGGTCCAGGTTTGAACTCTCTCCAATTGTCTGAATTACCAGAAAGTTCATCAGATAGCCATCTCTTACTTTGATCTTTGTGGTTGTCATTCATCCAAGTGGGCTGACTGTAAATTGGGTTTTTAAATGCATATGGATTGCTGGAAACAGCATATGATCCTTTTCTGGGGGTATTCCCATAGTTCCCAGGAGTTAGCTTTTTTTTTGGAAGGCCTTTTTTCCATTTTACTGCTATGGCCTTTAGCATAATCATCCATTATTAAATAATCTTGTTGGGGGTGACCCTTCTGAAATCATCATCATCGACAGGTCCTCGGTCTTTACTGCGCTTCACAATATAAGGTTTTGCTGCATCTCCCATGGTCTTTGACTTCAATTTTCTTACTTTGCACCTGAAAGAAGGCATTTCCGGAAAACAACTAACTATAACAACATATGATACCAAGTACACAAAATGCCATGTTTACCATATTGATGCCCAAAAGTGTGTAAGAAACCTTTCCTTTTTTTCTTTTAATTAAATTTCTACCACATTTCTAATAATCAGTGCATTCAACTAGAAGTTAGGAGACATACTCCTACAATCATGGAATTAGTACCTATTATTTATTCTGAAGGTTAAATTTGTGAATAAGAAAAGCTCCTCCAATCTGGAAAACTATATTATACTAAAACGTTGTATCACATCGGTAAACTTTAACAAAAGCGCCTCTCTTCAAAGAAAACATCAAAAGAAAACCTCATCCCAAGCCAATACTGCTACAGAACTCCCGAAAGTCTTTTTTTTTTTTTTTTAAGTTGTCAATTACTTTTAAGTGTTACACAATGTAACTAAAACTTTACCTAAACAGACTACATTTCCTCTCAACTCCACTCTAGTTGCTTCAACACTTTTCAGAACAGACCGGCTTTGATCTCTTGGGCTACAGAGGGGCTGGGCTATGGACTAATGAAAGGGACTGGGTTTCCGACCAATGGACAACTCCAGCGAACCGCCCCATTTCTTATTCTTCAATACTAAACAAGTTTGGTTTTGTCACTAACAGCAATTCTCTAAAGAATGCCACTCCTTTTTGATTCCTATCTTGACTACCCCACCCCTCGTCTGCCTCAGTTTCCACCCCCGACCGTCCGAGATGAAAAAGGTGGAGGCGTACCCGCAGTCCTGGCCACGAAGCCACCGCGGGGACCAGGAAGCAGGAAGTGACCCGCCACTTCGATGGGATTCCGGGGTCCCCCCAGTCGCCAGGGGGCCGGGGCCGAGTGTCTCAACCCAAATCCCTTCTCCTACCCTCGCAGAGTCTGACACAAAGTGAAAAGGCGGACTCGAACCCAGAGCTCAGTCCTAGCCGGCCTGGAGGATCCCTGGACACCGAAACTGGACTAGGAGGCCGGCGGAGGACAGAGCCAACGTACCTACGAGGCCAGGCCCGACCTCTACTTCGGATACTAAAGAAACCACGGGAGACCCAGCCCGGAGGCGAGTCTGGAAGGGACACAGGGATAAGATGCCCCAGAACACTCACCACCTCCGCCGCGGTCCCCCGCCTCTTCCTGTCCCGGCTGGGCTCCCTCTCCGAGTTTTCCTTCGGCCCCACTTCCGGCGCTCAGCGCTGTCTCATTGTGCGCGATTGGGAGCCGGCGGTGCCCCCGCCCCGGCGCTCCGCCGCGCACGCCGGAAACGCGCGCCGCGCCCGGAGGGCCGCCCTCCGCCCCTCCCGCCGCCTCCCCGCTGCCGCGCCGCCCACCGTCGCCACGGCGCGCTGCCCCCGGTTCGGGGTGTCAAGGCCAGCCCGGTTACGCTCCTCGGCGCCCGCGGGTGGTTCGCACGCCACCCCGGCGCGCGGGCAGGCCTTCTTCGGTGAGCAGAGCCCGGGTCTCCCCGGGTTCCCCTCTAGGTTGTAGGCGCTAAAAGCTCGGGGTGGGAGTGGGGGGAAGCTAGGGGAGCCGGCACTGGGGGACTCAGCTTTGCCTCTACTCAGTGACTTCTAGGGGAAATTGAGCAAGCTTCTATATCTGTTTTCCTGATAATTCAGAGTGACTTAACGTTTTTGTGAGGTGTTAATTGAGGACCTAGTAGAAAGGTCAGAGTTTAAGCATCTAATGTTCACCCACAGTTCAATGTGGTCCAGGGGAATGCTCTGCTGTCCCCTAAGGTTGTGTAACAATTAGTTTTACTTTTAAGAAAAGTCATTTTTAGAGAGTGAAAGTTATCAAATTATATTCATGTGTGAATATGCCACAGTGAAACCCACTATTCTGTACAATGATGCACCTATTAAAAGTCGTTTTGAAGAGTATGTGTGATGGTAAAGGATGATCAGGGAGGGTCAAACTCATTTTTTTTTTTTTAATCCTGGGAATTGAAAGCAGGGACACTTTACCACTGTTGAGCTACCTCCCCTACATTTTTTGGACCCAATTCTGCTAAATGGCCCAGGCAGCTTTCAAACTTGGTGTTCCTCCTGATTCAGCCTCTGGAATAGCTGGAACTCACAGGCCTCTGCCTCAGCGCTGGTTCAGACTTGAATTTTTGAACTTAGAAAATGCACACCTTGAACTAGCAAACAACTAGGGGTTGCTTTTTTTTTTTTTTTTTTTTTTAAACCATTGGTATTATCCTCCTTGCTACCTGCGATGTTCTGAGTGTTTAAAAACAAATCAATCAAATCAATAGAATTAGGGAGTGCTGGGAAAATAGGACAGCTTATTTGTCCGTTTTTTCTAGAGCTTTTAAATTTAAACCCATGAGGTTCTGTTGAGGCAAGAGAATATTCTTGCTGTAAAATATCTGTAAAATATTGGTTATTGCCAGACTCTTGAGAGCTTTATAAATATTAACTCATTTAGACATCCTCACAACAACTCCTTAAGAAAATATCATTATTCCTACTTTAAAGATGGGGAAACTGCTGGGTGAGGTGGGGCGGGCCTGTAATTCCAGAAACATTGAGGCTGAGGTTGGAGGATCAAATTGGAGCCCAGCCTCAACAATTTTAGCAAGACCTATCTCAAAATAAAAAGGGCAGAGGAGCCGGGCGCGGTGGCGCACGCCTGTAATCCCCGCACTTTGGGAGGCTGAGGCAGGAGGATCGCGAGCTCAAAGCCAGCCTCAGCAATGGCGAGGCACTTAGCAACTCAGTGAGACCCTGTCTCTAATAAAAATACAAAAAAGGGCTGGGGATGTGACCCAGTGGTCAAGTGCCCCTGAGTTCAATCCCCGGTACCACAAAAAAAAAAAAAGGGCAGAGGATATAGCTGGGGTAGAGTGTGAAGGATATGAAAAGTAACCTCCAAGAAAGAAAGGGAATAAGAACCCCCAGGGAGAAAGGAGGACAGATTTTTTTTTGGGGGGCAAACAATGAGCTCTGAGCTCTGGACATTCATTCATCCTTTCCCAGCAACAATGGGTTTTGAACTTTGGCAACTGTTTCAGGATTTAGGCTTTGAATTTGCACAACTGTTCCCCTTGACTACCCAGCAGATAAATTTTACAAATGATTCAAATCTTATTTTTTGGAGGGGTGGGTACCGGGGATTGAACTTAGGGGCTTTCGACACAGAGCCACATCCCAGCCCTATTTTGTGTTTTATTTAGAGACAGGGTCTCACTGAGTTGCTTAGGGCCTCGATAAATTGCTGAGCTGGCTTTGAACTCACGATCCTGCTATCTCATCCTCTAAGCTGTGGATTATAGACCTGCACCACCGGCTGGGCAGCAGATCTCGTTTGTTATGAATCAAAACTCACTCAAAACCTATACAAAATCAGACTCCTGTAATCATTTCCCATTTTCTCTTCTGAAAATGTACCATTCTGTTGCTTAATAAAGGAAGCTTGCTGATCCATCAAAGTCTGTTCTCTGGTTTGATTATTTCTGCTCTCCCTAGTATAAAGCTGGAGAAGTTTAGCACTTAATGGTGAAGTAAATAGCACAACTGGAATCCAAACTCAGACTGTGCTGAGATGTCTGTTCTTAACTAGGTGGCTATACTAAAATTATTTTAGGCACATTCCTAAAACTTTGGAATAATTATTGAGATGTTTTGGGGACTGCATGGTGGCACACGCCTGTAATTCCAGAAGCTCAGTAGGCTGAGTCAGGAGGATGATGAGTTCAAAGCCAGCCTCAGCAAAAGCAAGGTGCTAAGCAACTCAGTGAGACCCTGTCTCTAATAAAATACAAAACAGGGCTGGGGGTATGGCTCTGTGATCGAGTGCCCCCGAGTTCAATCCCTAGTACCAAAAAACAAAACAAAAACTGTTTTGGTTTTGAAAATTCATGGGAATCAAACTAATCTGTTTTGACGGGCAGGCAGTAGCATTTAACATAGAGTTGGAAGGGAGTGTGGTGATACATGATTGCATTTATTATGGGACAACAGCATTACCACACCCAGGTGAGTAGTTCCAGTTCAAAAGAACTGGTTTAGGTAAGTCTACCTTGATTTCCTCAAGTTCTAGGGGACCATAATAGCATACACCTTTTAAAGGATTTAGAATACTTTGTATTTGCATTTCCTTCAATGCTTTGCCCAAAGTGTAACTTCTCACATTCTAAATTAGTTGATTTTAAGATTCATCTTGAGGATATAATACTAATCGAAACACTGGCAGTAGAGTTTGAAGGGCAAAAAACCCACGCCAGACACTGCAGTGTAGTAAAAGGGGTTTATTAACCGGCCCCTAATGCTGGTCTGGACCAAAGGGGCACGTGGAGGGAAAGGGAGCAAAGGGAAGGGAAGGAAAATCAGCTGGGAGGAGATGGGCGCGGATGGGGCAAAGAAGGAAAAAGGGGAAAAGGTGAAGGGGAAAAAGGGAAGGGCGGCAAGAAAAGGAAGGGGGGAGGGAGGGGGGAGCTGGTGAGAAGACAGTGGTGAAAGAGGAAAGAATTCTGGACCGGCGGGGGTGGGGGTGGGGTTAAGTACAGAGGGGTGGAAGCAGGACTTGTATGCTCAGGATTGGCTCAGAAAGGGAGAGCCCACCCTGGGGTGAATTCCCGGCAGAGGGAGTATTCCTGGGATCAGAAAGGGTAGGGACTCAGCCCGCCAAAGAGAGATGGGCATTTCTTGGAAGTTAAAGCTCAGGGCTCCCTTGATAAAGGCAACTGGGGGTATGGCCTGTCAGCTCTAACAGAGTTACTTTTTTATGACCTTTTATACTGTAAGCGAAATTTAAATTGGTCAATGAAAATTCTTAAATCCAGTTGCAAAGTTTGGTTTGAATTTTCTTCAATGTCATTGAAAGGAGGATTGAGTTTCTCAGAATGTTTGATGATTGCTTCTTGTTCTACAAATATTTCCAACAACTTATAGTAGAAATGTGGGGACAGAGGTTGTTCTCTGGTTGGGAGGTAGCGATACTGTTGTATCGCATGATCATTGTCCCCAATGCCAATCCAGTAACAAGGACACAGTTTTGAGAAAAAGGAAAAAGGTTTTATTGCTTTGCTAGCAAAGGAGAAACACAGGGGACTCCTGTCCCAGAGGCTCCTGTCCCATCAAGGGGAACAGGGGTTTTTAAAGAGCTGAATCAAAGGCTATTTTCCATGTGTAATTCACTTGTTAATTTGGGAAATAGCCATTTCTTGTAGCTGTTGGTGCCATCCTCAAGTCTGAATTACTTTGTTCCCATGGTGGGTGTGTTCCTGTGGTGGGTATGTGCTCAAGGACAGATAACTGCCTGGGAACAGGAAGAAAGTAATCCTGTCCCATCCCATGCCCCTCCCCTCCTTCCTGTGATTTGTGTTGGGGAGAGATTAGGGAGGAGAAGCTACAGAGAAAAGGGAAGGGACATGTTCCTTTTAAAAAATAAGTTGCAGTGGCGGAGCATGAAGTGGACCACTGTTACATTTCCTTACTGTCAATTTCTCTCTTTTTTTGGGGGGGGGGGACTGAACTCAGGGGCACTTAACCATTGAGCCACATCCCCAGCTCTGTTTTGTATTTTATTTAGAGATAGAGTCTCACTGAGTTGCTTAAGCCTCGCCCTTGCTGATGCTGGCTTTGAACTCATCATCCTCCTGCCTCAGCCTCCTGAGCCGCTAGGATTACAGGCGTCCACCACTGTGCCTGGCCTTTACTGTTAATTTCTATAATTCCATTTCTCTGGAATGATGGGCAGTGACATCTCCGAGCTACTTCCTGTGTGAACTTGGGGGAAGTGATCTGAAATTCTTGTTCTCCATCAGGTGGGGACAATTAAGGATGGACAGTTAAGGGTATTCAGCATCAGGGCAGATCAGAGGTCCATGGTGGCAGTTGGTAGGACAAGGCTTACGTAGGGTACGGATCATGCTAGGACAATAATAAAAACATCAAAGTATTACATTTTTGTGAACAATTAACACAAAAGCAATTTGTATTTCTACCACTCTCTGAAAACCACAAACACAGTAACTCATAATCATGCCAGTGAAAAACAGATCAAATTTGTCTATGTGGAAGTTAGGAAGATTTGTAGATCTATGAAATCCGGCTCAAATTGACTCAGGATAAATTTGTGACTTTAGAGTCTTTTCGTGATCATTATTATTGGGCATTCCCACACAAGAACCCTTTCTTTATAGCGTCCAGCTTTACTTACTTTTGTTAGGGCTGACAGAAGTGTACATCTTAAGTTACATTAAAAAAATTATCTTTCCATTTATTCATTTAGGTACCAGGGATTAAACTCAGAGGCTCTTAACCACTGAGACACATCCCCAGCCCTTTTTTATTTTTTATTTTTGGACAATGTCTCGCTAAGTTGCGTAGGGCCTTGCTGTGTTGCTGAGGCTGGTTTTGAAATTGTGATCCTCCTGGCTCAGCCTCCTGAGCTGCTAGGATTACAGACATCTGGCACCATGCTGGGCTATCTTTCTTTTTAAATTTCCACATATGGTTGTGCTTCAGTCATACTCTCCTGACAGGTGTTTAAAGACAAAGCTGGTCAAAATTGACCTTGTTTTTATTTTCTCTTTGGGTCAGTGATCTCAAGATTCCTTAGAGATCACTCTTGGGGACACAGTATGAAAAATCTCTCGTCTCCTTTAGCCTTGCTGTACCGTTGTGCCATCAGTTAAGATGGGTCAAAGCCTTGCTGCGTGTATGTGACTTCCTTTTGAAGCATCAGGGATATTTCCCTCTTCAATGACCAGCCTCTTTGCAGAATGTGCACTGATTGGCTGGATTCCTGTTTTCTAGTATCCTCTTGATCCCCATGATGAGGAGGCATGGTGACACCCTTAAGTTGCAGTGTCCTTAGAGGGGTTCTGTCATTCTTTGGCTCCTTGCTGACCTGAGAGGGCAAGGGCAAGATTATTGGCTGCTTTTTCCTTGGCCCTTTAACATCCTTGACTTGGGTCTCCCGGCTTTTTGGTTTAAACGTCCAGCAGGCCAGTTTCACCAATATTAAAAGTGGAAGTAATGGGTTATAATTTTACAGGTACCTTATCATTTAATTGGGGTATTAGTACTGAAAAGCAGCATTATATTCTATCTGTTCTGTAGGTGATAACTTATTGTCTTAAATTCATTCAGGTTGTTCTGTTAGAAGTAGAACTTCTGTAAAACACTAATAGGCAACAGTTATATACTTTTATAAGGAAAATACAAAATGAACACTAGATTGTCTTTGGTATCTTTTTAGCCTCTAGAAAGACCATATATTTATCAGCTCAATTACATATAAGTTTTTTTTCTATACTCTTTTGCAAGCTTAAATAACTTTTATAATTTGCCCAAACTTAAGTTTTATACTATATCCCTTGTTTATTTTCAGATCATAGTAATCTTTACAACAACAACAAAATAAATCTTTTGAACACAACTTTAAACTTGATTTTAGCTTATTTTGGAACTCTCCTAATATGGAGAAAGATGAGAGCCAAGCCTTAACTCAGGTGAGGCTGGCTTCTTGACAAGTGTTTTATTTCTGAAGCTGATCTGATTTTTGCCTTTCTCTTTTAAAAAAGTATTATTTTACAACGTTCTCATGAATTGTTTCCTGGGTCTATCTGAATAGCAGTTAGCATAATACAACATCACATCTGAAATATGAATCAAATGAAAAAGGGTAAGAGAGTTCTTAACTTCCTTTTTGTGGAAAAAGTGGCGAAATGTTTTCATGTTCCACATTGTCAACCTCTGAACAAATCAGGCTCTCCTTATTGTCTTCCAAAAATATATTTAAATTTCCATTCTGGTGTAAAGAGTACCACAAAATTTTATATGTAATTTGTTGACAATGAGTTACTTTTATCCAGTTGTAAAACATTAACTGACATAAGTAAATACCAACCAAATTTGTTACTTCTGTATAAATCTGAGGAAGCTTATTGCTACAGATAATTTTAGTTTGGAGAACACCAAATTGGTAAATTGCTCTCCTAAGCTTTACATTTAAATGGCTTATATATTTGAAGAACATGAACACATCTAATATTCAAAGAAGCTAGTAATAGCATTACAATTGCATAGATGTCCTTATATTAACTAAGTTTAACTTTAAAAGTAAAATTTAGAATCCATATTGTGCATAGTAATAATAATCATAAGTCTGCATACTAGCAAAAAATCAAAGAATAGCCTTAACTCTTATATACTTAGGAAACTGTTAAATCAGAAATAGACTTAGTCAACATAAACAGATATAAGCCATGTCTTCAAATGGCAGTGTGGCTCTTTTATGTCAGATATGATGTATAAAAGAGCACTTATTAGTTACCTTGCTAGTAAACTTGTATAAACTTTCATTTTATGAACTTACATAACAAGGCTCAGGCAAACACAGTTCTCAGATGTATACATATCTCTGGTCACATGTATTTAGGGTGTCAACTGTATTGTAATAACCTAAAATGGCAGTTGTTTGTTTACCCAGTTATGAAGTTATCATTTAAAAGACTTTAAAACAGGTACAAACCTTAATTCCTTTAAGATTTAGTTTTCCTAAGTAATAAAATATGACAGACACAAGAAAATTATCTGGATAAATAAGAGCAGATCAATATTCCAGACTTTGCTACATATCAGTGCATTAAAATTTGAATAACTTTGACTGACTATGCTAATTATAGCCAATTTAATCACAAACTTTTACAGATGTACCTTCCACAAACCTTCTGCAACTTAGACATTCTACAACTTGTTTACATCCTTAGTTTTGTCCTCTTTTATCTTGAACATTAGCACAAGAATATTACTTTATCAGACAAAATACTTCATCATCCAGAAATATTTCTTTCACCTTCTAATTTACCACACTAAAATATATTTCCATACCTATAACTTTCTTACATTATTTTCTAGTTTCAGACCCTTTCTTATATTCGTATTCTGAAACAATCCTTATGAATATTACATGTGCATTTAATTACTTAACAAATTTTATCCGAGGAGAGGGCCAGACAATTTGGTGTATACAAAAACTGTGCCTTAATCTTTTTCTACTGGGTTGCATTTAAGGGGTTGGAGCACAGGATATTTTTGAGCCTGACCTGTCTCCCTTATCATTATCACAGTGCCATCAAGTTTGAGTTCCCCCATGATCATCCTTTCAGGCTTTTTTTATTACACTAGGCATATTGATAATCAATAGAAGAGGCCCTTTCCATCCTTTTCTTTGGGCATCCTTGAAGATCCCTTTGCAGATTGCCAGCAAAACTTGGGGTTGGCTTTAGTTTCTGTTTTTATTTATTTTTCTTTTCTGAGTGCAGTTGTTTATTCTGCCAATTTCCTTATGAATTTAGTTTTTTTAAAAAAAACTTTTTTGTAATTGTAGATGGACAGAATGCCTTTATTTTATTTGTTTATCTTTATGTGGTGGTAAGGATTGAACCCAGTTCCTCACACAAGCTAGGTAAGTGCTCTATCACTGAACTATAGCCCCAGTGCCTGCCTTTAGTTTGATGGGATACTGTTATAGCAAGGATTGCTCTACCCCAGTGATGGATATCCCTGGCCAAATGGGTTGTCCTGTCAGATCTTAAATTGGGAGACCATTCTTGTCTCCAGATCATAAACTAACAATGCTGAAACTTACTGTCACGTACTTTATGGTCAGCAACCTCCAACCATGGGCAACAGGGGTTGGAAGGCAGAGCAGAGGCCAGGGTTTTTTTTTTAATAATTTTTCTATAGCCCAAGCAGCTTTCCTTGGATTCCCTTCCCTTTCCCCCATCCCGGGTCAGTGTCCCTGATCTACAGGGAGATGATCCCAACTGCCTGAGGCCAAGATGAGAAAAAGTGCTGGGACTGCAAGCACTGGGTTTAAAGGAGTTAAATCTTTTTTTTTTTTTTTTTTTTTTTAAACCTCTTCTGGTGTCCTGTTATCATTGTACATCAGAGGCAGTGCTATTTTGTACCCTCAACTTAATTTCTGACTGTTCAGGCTCCTTATCATGCAACCACATAAATGCCTGTACATACAGAATTTCTTCCATTTACTTTGCCTCTGACAGACCAACTCCAACCAAAAGACTGTGTGATAATCTAGAAAGCCATTCAAAGGCACGATTGTGTTACAGTAAAATATCTTTCTCTTAGGCTTATACATAGGTGGCTCATTCAGCCAAGATTTTTTTTTCCCAAGAGACTACCAGGAAGGTTGATGTAGCATGTCCCATGTCTTCAAGGATCAGTAACAGATACCCCCCCCCCCCCAAAAAAAAAAAAAAAAAAAAGCACAGAGACAGGCAACCAGAGAGGATCCCTGAAACCGTGGCCAATAGATGTGAACCTTTAAAACAGACAGACCTAGCCGGGCGCGGTGGTGTACGCCTGTAATCCCAGCACTTTGGGAGGCTGAGTCAGGAGGATCGCGAGTTCAAAGCCAGCCTCAGCAATGGCGAGGCACTTAGCAACTCAGTGAGACCCTGTCTCTAATAAAATACAAAAAAGGGCTGGGGATGTGGCCCAGTGGTCTAGTGCCGCTGAGTTCAATCCCCGGTACCAAAAAAAAAAAAAAAAAAAAAAAAAAAAAAAAAAACAGACCTGCACATACAGAATTTCTTCCACTTACTTTAAAACCTCTAACAGATCAACTCCAACTGCAAGATTGTGTAACAATTCAGAAAGCCATTCAAAGGCCAGCTTGTTAAATATAAACATTTTTTTCTTAGAATTATACCTATTGGTAGACCTTTTAGCCAAGATCTTTCCCAAGAGACTACCTGTAGGATCAACAGATGTCTTAAAAGCCCATGTCTTAAAAGGGACAGTCGCAGATACAAACAACACACACACACAACCAGAGGGAATTCCTGAACCCAAGGCTAACAAACATGAGAACCTAGAACAGATAGGAAGGGAGTAAAAATCACTAGGTTCTCAAGTCCCACTTCACCATCACTTCTATACCAGTGGTGCCACAGATGTCCCTGCAAAGAGGGCTCACATGTGGGGAATGAAGGGAATTGGCATGCAAACTGGGGAATGTAGCAGATGTCAAGGGTGTTGCAACTGTCCTTAGTTTCCTTTTTCTCAAAGTGGACCAAGATAGAGTAAACGATATATTTCAAGGAGAAAAGACAGGAGTCACCCAAAGCAAAAGGAGCTTCAGCAGCTTCTGGAACATTGCCTCAGTCTCTTTCTTTACTCACAAGATTGGCTCCTCCTGTTTGACCAGAGACAGACTCACCCATCTCCTAACTATCCTGCAGTTGCCTCTCAACAGGTTTGCCAGCCACCTTGCATCCTCAGCACAGAAGTGGGTTTGCTTGGAGAGCCAACCCTGCCTAAGAAAGCCAGAGTGGGTGCTTCTCTCAGGTCCCCTCTGGGTTGCCAATTTGTTACTGAAAGTTTGGTTCTGTCCTTGATACTAACAAGGACACAGGTTTTTGTTTGTTTGTTTTGTTTTTTGGTGGTGGTGGTGCTGGAGACTGAACCCAGGGCCTTGTGCATGTGAGGCAAGCACTCTACCAACTGAGGTATAGCTCCAGCCCTACAAAGGACACAGTTTTGAGAAAAACAAAAAAGGAGTTTTATTGCTTTGCTAACGAAGGAGAAACAGGGGATCTGTCCCAGAGGCTGTGATTCTGCCCATCAGGGGGAACAGGGGTTTTTAAAGAGGTGAGTCAAAGGCTGCTTTCCATGTTGTCATTTCTTATATCTTTTGGTGCCATCCCCAGGTCTGAATTTGTTCCTGTGGTAGATGTGCTCAAAGACAGATTACTCCCTGGGATGGGGAAAAAAGGTAATCTGTTTTCCCCTAAGGTTAGGGAGGAGAAAGGAGAGAGGAAGAGAAAGAAACTTGTCTCTTTTTAAATCACAGTGGCAGAACAGCAAAGCATATTCAAAGCCTAAAGTGGACTACTGTTACATTATTACCCATTGTTCAGAAGACATTAATACTGCTCCTTATGTTACAATATGTCTTCTATCTTAAACCAGAATATTTAACATTATATCTTGACAATTCAACCTTTAAAAAAACCAATGCCTCTTTTCCTGTAGAGCTGTGGTTTCAGAAGTGCAGGAATTATATTCATAGCTTTATCAGTCACCTTTTTTTCTTCCAACGCTTTTCATGCACTTTGTTAGTAAATTATATTGGTTCTTCCTTTAAATATATATCCAGGGGAAATAAAAGATAAATATGGCCAGAGTCCAGTGACTTCTGGACACTTCTTCTGCTTGCAACATGGTCTTTCTTAGTCACCACCATGACTTGCCTGGATTGCTACAATCAGCAGTTTCCACCTTTATCCTCCTTTAGTCTGTTTTTAACATAATAGCCAGAAAGTTAGCCTCATGTTAAACTCATGTTGAAACCTAACCCAGACTACATAATTTCCCCCTCAGAATTCACTGGTTCCTCATTTCTCTAGGAATAAAAACTGAAGACCTCACAATACTTCAAAGCCACTCCCTGTGCTTTGGATTCTCACTCTTTATTCAAGGGCAGAAACCTAACCAACCCATAAAGGCTGGTCGGGAACGAAGGGGCGCTTGGAGGGAAGGGGAGCCAGGGGAAGGAGAAGTAGGGAAGGGAAACCAGAGGGGAGAAGAAGGGCCTAGAAGGGGCGAAGAAGGGGAAAAAGGGGAAGAAGGGGAAGGGGAGGAGGGAAGGGTGGCTAGAAGGGGAAGGGGGAAGGGAAGAAGGGGAGAAGGGGAAGAGGGAGCCAGCGAGAAGAAGGCGTAGGCGAAAAAAGGGACGAGTTCTAGCCCGGCAGGGATTTAAGTAGTGACTCCAGTGGTCCGAGGTACCCCCGACTCCATAGGCTGTG
The DNA here is from genome assembly GCA_025594165.1 of Tamias sibiricus. Taxonomy (NCBI): domain Eukaryota; kingdom Metazoa; phylum Chordata; class Mammalia; order Rodentia; family Sciuridae; genus Tamias; species Tamias sibiricus. The sequence continues at coordinate 131,721,571 of CM046657.1, read as the reverse complement.
TGGGGGGGGTCGGATTGGCTCAGAAAGGGAGAGCCCGCCCAGGGGGTGAATTCCTGCGAGAGGCCGGGGACTTGGAGCCCGCTAAAGGTGGATTCTCAAGAAAGATGGGCACTTCCCGGGAAGTTAAGGTACCTGGGAGGTATGTCCTGTTTAAGGTACCTGGGAGGTGTGGCCTGTTGGCCTGAATTCATCTAACACTTACTCCTCTTACCTGTGCGATATAATATGAAATATATATGTACATCTTGTTACCTGTCATATTATTTAGCTGTTCATTATGATTGTTTCTTATCTGCTTTCCTCCAGTAGTACTTGGAATCAAACCCAGAGCTGCTTAACCACTGAGCTACATCCCAGCCCATATTTAATTTTATTTTGAGACAAGGTCTTGCTAAATAGCCTATGCTAGTCTCGAACTTGCAATCCTTCAGCCTCAGCCTCCTAAGTAACTGGATTTAATGCATGTGCCACCATATCCGGCTTGCCAAATTTTCAACATCATAATGGCTTTAATTTTTTTTTTTAATTTCTCAAATAGAACTAGGGATGTAACTCAGAGGTAGGGCACTCGCCTAGCTTGTGTGAAGCTCTGGGTTCAGTCTCCAGTACCAGGGGGAAAAAAATCTCATTAAATAAGAATACTTTTTTTCCTTTTTTTTTTTTTTTTTTTTGATACTGGAGATTGAACCTGGGTCACTTTACCACTGAGCTACATCCCCAGCCTTTTCTACTTTTAATTTTGAGACAGGGTGTAGCCAAATTGCTAAGGGTCTTGCTTAGTTTCTAATGCTGGCCTTGGACTTGTGATCCTTCTGATTATCCTCTGGAGTCACTGGTACTATAGGCGTGCAAAATTGCACCTATCTAGAATACTTCTTGAGCCACTTAAGATTCACAGGGATTTGGTTTTGAAAAACCTAGTTTAAACTGGTTTAAACAATGAGGGCATTTAGTGATTCACAAAACAGTGTTCAGGTAGTCTTCCATGCCAGCTTCATCCAGTGGCTGTGCTTTCCTGTGTGTGTGAACATTTTCAGAGAGGAACAGTGACAGTAGTAGTTACTAACTTTACATCTGCCCGCTCAATGTCCAGCAAGAGAGAAGGTGGGCTGGGTGCAGTGGCACATGCCAATCCCAGCAGCTTGGGAGGCTAAGGCAGGAAGATCATGAGTTCAAAGCTAGCCTCAGAAACTCCTCGAGGTCCTAAGCAACTTAGCAACACACTGTCTCTAAATAAGGTATATAAAAAAAGGGCTGGGGAGGTGACTCAGTGGTTGAGTGGCCCTGGGTTTAATCCCTGATACAAAAAAAAAAAGAAGGTGGTCTTCAGAGATCAGGAAGAACTTTCCAATAATCTTTTGCAAACTTCATTTGACATTAATACTTAAATAGGTCAGTCTAATAGCAGTTTCTGGTAAGGTGGATGCCATTACCCTTAGAGCAAGTTTCTCTACCTCAGAACTATTATATTTTTGAGTTGGGTAATTCTGTGTGTATGGTGCTGTTCTCTGAAGGATAGAATTTTGGCAATATCCTGGACATCTAACTGTGACCCCCTCCATCTGTGACACTCAAAAATATTTCCAGGGAGGTATAGATGTAGCTCAGTGGTAGAGGGCTTGCATACAGTAGGCCTGGGGTTCCATCCTCAGCACTGGGGAGGGGGGGCAGAAAAATAAAGAAAGATCTTACTCAGATTTTTTCCCCCTGAAAATTGATCTAATCTTGCTCTGGGAATCCTACTCCCCATTTTATGTAGCTTAGTCTTAGTTTTTTCAAATTTGAATTATGTCTTCTAGTTCTATTTCTTTTGGATATATGTCCTCTCATTCAGATTTTCTATTTCACCTTCCATGAATACCATTTGGGGATGTGATGATCTTGATTTATGCTTGGAAAGAATCTTTGTACACACATCCACGGGGCTGTTTGTGTGATTCTCTAAATTTACTTATTTTATATATTTATTCATTCACTTATTTATTTTGGTACCAGGGATTTAACCCAGGGGCAATTTACCATGACTTACATCCCCAGCCCTTTTTAATTTTGAGACAGTGTCTTACTAAGTTGCTGAGGCTATCCTGGAACTTGTGATCTTCCTGTGTCAGCCTCCCAAGTTGCTGGAATTATAGGCATGCACCACCATGCTCGGCCTCTTTTTTTAAAATTTAATTTAATTTTGGTGGTCCTGGGGATTGAACCTGGTCTCCAGCATGCTAGGCAAGCACTCTACCACTGATCTAGACCCCTTACCTCTTTTTAAAATTTTATTTTTGAGCCAGGATCTTGCTAAGTTGCCCAGGTAGGCTTCTGAACTACTTGCTTCTCTGGTGTTTCCAATGTCAAATAAACATTACAGGAGGACATTGCTTTGAAATGAGAACCTGTAATAGCCCAGGTTAGAAACCTAAATGAATTCACACACTAAGGTTTCATGTCACAAAACTGAAATTAAGCTAATTTTTTTTTTCTGATCTTCTGAGAAATTAGGATGAGAGGAGTAGCAGCCAAATTTCCCAAGCAGTTACTTTCACTTGACATAGTAGTGAAAGTGTCCTCTACCTTAATCCTTACAAAAAGAAGTTATCCTAAAGTGATCTGAAATTGATCCATCAGTTAATTTTTCTGTTGTTCTATTCCTGTCTTACTAAGAATAGTTTTGAAATGATGAATCTGCTTTTTGTTCTTTTGTTTTCTTTCTTTAATCTGTGTTTATAAAACCAACCTTTTCTGCTTTGGCCATTGGAACACTTTTTCTCCTCTGTGGAGTGAAGACTTGCCTGATTTTAGAATAAAAAATAAAGCAATTTAAGATTATTAATCTAAATTGTTGTGGTTTTGTCTTTTAATACCAATCTCTCTTTATTGCCTTGTTGGTGATATCTAATGGTGAGTCCACCTACTGTGCTTTTTTCCTGCTGACAGGGACCCACCCTTCACTTTAATCACAGGTGATTTTCAGTATGGGTGGTCCACTACTTTGCCCCAATTGTAGCAGTCTCCTGGCTACTTTGCCATATGTTTTTCCTTGGCACCAGAATCCAGGAATACCTGGATACCTTCCAAGGACACATGAAGCTCAAGTATGTCTTAAATTTGCCAGTTTTGGCCCTGCTCTGCTTGCTGTGCCCTGCTATTATTTTTTATAATGCTGAAATCATTCTGTTTCTGTTAGTGGTTTACTTCCTCCTAGTTCCAAGCCTGGTCACATGCTCTAAGCTTTTCCTTTGACTATTCTTACTCTCATATGGTAGAATGTTCTGTTTCCTGTTGCCTTGGAGACCAACCACCCTGCCTTTCCCTTCTCTTCTACTTCCAAGTCTCAGCCTCCCTTTTTCTGAAGAAACAGAATACCCAACTCCCAACCTTTTTGTAGATAACATAGCTGTGTGCCTCAAACGTTCACTATGGAGAATGGTTCTCTCATCTCCATTTTCATCAAATGCAGGCCTCCACTTCTCTCTGGCTACCCACAGCCCTGCTTGCAGAACTTTCCTGGGCTCAGACTTCCCTAGAGGTCTCTGCATTCACTGGATCATGAAGCTGAGTATATCCTTGTGCCTCAGGGCTGCCCTACATAGCCTGTAGTCTTCTCACTCCTGGCTAAAGCTGGGGGTCATCCTGGGGCTCTCAGACTCATCTCTAGGCTGTATTCATCTTTATAGACCTAATCCCCAGAAGAAGCCAGAAAGCTGCTGCCTTGGACCGTCTGACTAGCATAGATGGAGGCCCTTCTTTAACACTTGACATCAGGCTGTGATGGGAAGAAATCAGGGCTGCATTCCTTAGAGGGAAATAAAAAATCTATCTCCTTCAAAAGGAGATCAAGCTGGTGTTAAACAGATCTGTGACCATGTTGAGTATGCAAAGACAGGAGAGGAAGGAAGGAAACTTCTACATGTAGTAACACTGGGCAGAGCACTAAGTACATCTGACTGATTATCTTTTTGCAGTTCTACAATTTGTGAGTTAGGTTAGAAAGTGGAGTCTCATTGCAATATGGAAAGCAGTATGGAGATACCTTGAAAAACTTGGAATGGAACCACCTTATGACCCAGCTATCCCACTCCTTGGTCTTTACTCAAAAGACTTGAAAACAGCATACTACAGGGACACAGCCACATCAATGTTTATAGCAGCACAATTCACAATAGCTAAACTGTGGAACCAAACTAGATGCCCTTCAGTAGATGAATGGATAAAGAAAATGTGGTATATATACACAATGGAGTATTACTCAGCAATAAGAGAGAATAAAATCATGGCATTTGCAGGTAAATAGATGGAGTTAGAGAATATAATGCTAAGTGAAGTTAGCCAATCTCAAAAAGTCAAATGCCAAATGTTTTCTCTGATATAAGGAGGTCAATTCACAGTCGGGTTGGGATGGGGAGCATAGGAGGATTAGAGGAACACTAGAATGGCCAATGGGGAGGGAGGGGAAGAGAGGGGGCAAAAGGGTGAAGGAAAAAAAAAAAAGATGGTAGAATGAGATGGATATCATTACCCTAAGTGCATGTATGAAGTCACGAATGGTGTGAATATACTTTGCATACAACCAGAGATATGTAAAAATGTGCTCTATATGCGTAATATGAAATGTAATGCATTCTGTTGTCATTTATAACAACTTAGAATAAAAAATAAATTAAAAAAACATACTTTCATAGTACAGAACTTTGAAAAAACAAACAAAAAGAAAGTGGAGGCTCATTGAAATTACATTACAGGCAGTGGAACTATGGCTTCACTGGTCCTCTTTAAGATGTGACGAAGTTGTTTTTTATTTTTTGCGGGAAGGCGGAGGTACTGGGAATTGAACCCCGGGGCTATTTACCACTGAGCTACATCCCCAGCCTTTTCGATTTTTTATTTTGAGACAGGGTCTCACTAAATTGCCAAGGTTGGTCTTCAAGTTATGATCCTCCTGCCTCAGCCTCCCTACTTGCTGGGAATATAGGACTGTATTACCACGCCCGACTGACCAAGATCTTTATGACTTAAAAGTTTATATTCTTTTTACTAGACCATATACTAAGCTCTTGTCCCCTGATGGAGGCCTTATACTCCAAAGAGCCACTGTTCCTTTCTGAATTCTCTTTTTCTGAGACTACTCAGATTGGAAACTAAGACTCAGTGAGCTCAAACCATAGTTCCAGCAGGGCTTCTGCTTTGATCTTGGGCAAGTTGTCTTCTCTCCTGGGCCTCAGTTTCCCTGTCTGTAAGGAAGAGATAGGAATATAAAGTCAAAGACCTTCTGTTCTTGATTGATCATGAATAGTTTAATTCTTCTCATTGAGAAACTTATCTTGGGGTGTGTTAGTCAAATACCTGACAAGAACAGCTTAGAGGAGGAAGTTTATTTGGGCTCATGGTTTCAGAGGTCTCAAGTCCATACATGGCTGACTCTTTTCCTTTGGCCCAAGATGAGACAGCACATTATAGGAGAAGGGCTCAGTAGAGGAATGCTGCTCAGCTCATGGTAGGGTCAGGAAGCAGAGAGACAGGGCTGTAGGGAAAATGTACCCTTTCAAGGTACATCCCCAGTGACCCACCTCCTCTAGCCACACCCAATCTGCCTATAGTTACCACCCATTTATTCTATTCAAACTAGGATAGACTGATTTGATAACAGCTCACAATCCAAACATTTTACCTCCAGACATACCTGCATCAATACTGGAGCTTTTAGGAACACCTTGTATCCAAACCATAACATGGGTGAACATTATTATAAGGCCTTATTTATTTTTGCAGTACTTTGAATTGAATGCAGAGCCTTATGCATGCTAGACAAGGCTCTACCACTGAACTATCCTAGCCCTTTGTGAGACAGGGTCTTGCTAAGTTGCTGAGGCTGGCCTTGAACATTCTTCTCCCTCAGCCTTCTTCTGAGTTGCTGGGATGACATTCACCACCACTCAGCCTTATGATTTTTATGCTTTTATTAATCATTTTAAATTTAAAAATTTTAATTAGATTAATTTTTAAAGATTTGGATTTAAATTTTTAAAATTTAAAAATTAAATTTTGTATATTTTGCATTTTTTGTTTCTATTTTGTCTTGTTCTTTTGAGATGGAGTCTTGCTGTATTCCCCAGGCTGACTTTGAACTCCTGGGCTCGAGTGATCCTCCTGCTTTAACTCCAAGTACACACAATATCATGCCTGACCTTGTTTTTATTTTTATATTTATCTTCTATTTGTGATGTTGAATTTTCATTTAGAATTGTGATGTGAAACTTTCTTCTAAAATATTTAATTTTTAAAAAGCCAAATCTATTTAAAGAAAATTATTAATAATGAAATGATTATCATGAAAATGATGAACACATGATTAAATTTTAGAAAGTCTCTGGAATAGAAGAAAAAATGCCCAGGAATAAATAGTTTTCTCCAACATGTAGACTCTTAAGAAAAATAAGAGGAGCTGTTAAAAATAACAAGCAAGAAATACAAAAAAAGTGGGGTTTGAGTGATAAGAGGGAAATTAAGAGAGTAAAATATGTTAGTCTTGCTCTGAGCTAACAGATGCCAAATGTACCAAAAATATTATGTCAAGACAGCCAGGGCGTCCCTTGAGAGGGAGAGTCCCAACCGACCTAGGTCAAAGCATTTTTGTTAATGACATTGGGCAGGGCTAACACAATGGCTCACATTTCCAGAAGCAATCTTAGCTATCATCTTTTGGCTTTGGATGTGCTCTATCCTGGGCCAAAGAGGTGAATGTTGAGAAGAGAAAAAGGTTGAAAAGGGGATGGTAAAAAGAAAGTACTTGGAAATCAAAGGTGATGGGAATGGGATAAAGCTTTGAAATTTACTAAGAGAAAATTAAGCCTTTATTAGACTTGACTGTCAACATGTAAGGAGAAAATAGGGTTTGGAGAATAGTTTTATTAGAGAAAATAGATTTTGATTAAATAAAAATAGTAAATAAAAAATGTAAATGGCTCTAGCTTTGAATTGCCCTGGTTGATATTCCTGAAAAAAGAAAAAACAAACAAACAAAAAAAAAATCCCACAAAACTTCCTTAGACTTCCTGAAACACATTGTTCCTACCATGGTTCTATCACAGGACCTTTCTACAATTACTTTCCAGTCTCCCCCTTGTTTGCCCATTTCTTCCCCAAGAGAAAATAGTAGAAAATATTATATTCTCAAGAGGTCCTTTGAGGCTCTTGGGAGAAATCAAATTCAGGACAGGCCATTTTAATTTTGAAATGACTTGGTAAGACCTGCAACCAAGCCGGGTGTGGTGGTACTCACCTGTAATCCCAATGACTCAGGAAGCTGAGGAAGGAGGATTGTAAATTCAAGGTCAGCCTTGGCAATTTAGCAAGACCCTGTCTCAAAAAATAAAAAGGACTAAGGATGTGGTAAAGCACCCCTAGGCTCAATCTTCACTACTAAAGGGAGAAAAAAGGAAATAAAAAAAAAAAAAAAAATGCACCTGAAACAAGCTCAAGGGGTCTTGACAGTTGTGTACCATTTTCTTTTTGTAAACATTTGAGCATATGTGAGTGTCCAGAGTGAGTACTTTCTGCCACCATCAGGTTTTCCTTTAGGGTTTTTTTGCATTTCTTTACCCAAAGCTATCTTTTGCAAGCATTTCATATGACATTGTTGTCACTTTAGCGATTGAGATTTTATTTATTTATATTTTTCTTTCTTTTGCAATGTTGGGGATTGAACTCAGGACCCTCTACCATTGAGCAACTTCCCCAGGCCTTTTTTATTTTGAGATAGCTTGCTAAGTTGCTAAGGTTGGCCTCCTCTCAGTTTCCCAAGTCACTGGGATTATAGGCATATGCCACTGTACCCAGCAAACTTGAGGTTTTAATGCCAACACCAGAAACATTTAGTTTTACTCTGTACCAGGTGTTCCTAAATTGGCATGTTATTTAGATAAATTGACAACAATAAACTTACATTGTCCTCTGCCCTAGAATGCACAGAGCATTTTCTATGTGCCAGGAACTGTACTGTAGTAGTTAAAAGCATTCTCTCATTATACTCTTAAGATTTCCTTTTGTTGTTGTTGTTGGTGGTGCCAGGGATTGAACCCATGGCCTTGTGCATGCGAGGTAAGCCCTTTACCAACTGAGATATATCCTCAGCTCATGACTGCCCTTTGAGACACATTCCTTTTAAAGATGTCTGGAAATTGGGACTTTGTCCTGGGGCACACAGCTGCGATTAGTAGAACCAGGATCTGATCTCTAACTCGTATCAAAACCTGTGATTCTAAATATTGGCCTATTTACCATGACTGAGGGAAACTGGGAATGAAAGTGTTTTGCTAAATCAATAAATATGTTTATACTCTGAATAAACAGGAATTTTATTTCTGTCACAGAAGAAAGGCAGAGTAACTCCTAGAAACAAACTGGCAAACGGCTCTGCCTTCCCCACTGCTAGCTCTTGTTTTCACTCATTAGTGTCTTTTCTTTTGCCATATTTCTTTTGTTACTTATTAATCCAAAAGCTTGAACCTGCTCTTATTTGGAGTAACTGTTTTGATAGTTTCCTAGAAAAAACTCTGCTTCTCTTTTATTTTACTTTGTTTTATTTTTAGATTTTATTTTATGGTACTGGGGATTGAATTGAATCTAGGCTGCACAATAGGTGCCCAACTTACTTTTACTTCATGAGGCTACCCACAAATTCAGGTCTTTCTAGTTTATCTCCTTTGTGTTAGTATTTATTAAAGTGTTGAGCTACACCCCCAGCCCTTTTAAAATTCTTTTGAGACATGGTCTTGCTAAGTTGCCCACACTGACCTCGAATTTGTGAGGCTTCTGCCTCAGCCTGCTTGGTTGCTGGGATTATGGACATGCACCATCACACCTGGCTCTTGTTGTTATTTGGTCCTGGAGATTGAACCCAGGGATGCTTTACTACTGAGCTACATCCCCAATACTTTTTTTTTTTTTTTTTTATACTTTAAAGTTAAATCTGTATTTCCACTAAAACCTCTCCTAATTTTATACAAATTTATTTATCTCCTATACTAAATCAAATATATATCAAATTTAAATGTAGTCTACTCTACAAAGCATATAAACATTTAACAAACTTGACCATATATAGCTCAGATCAATAGAAAAAATTTAGTACAATGAAATCACAAATATATTCATGTACTCAAAAGTTACAATCCTGATAATAATTTCAAAATGAAAATTTTCTCTTAGTTTTTGAAAAAATTCTTAACAAAATCAAAAATTAACCTTTTATCTGGGCACAGTGGTACATGCCTGTAATTCCAGCTACTCTGGAGGCTGAGGCAGGAGGATTACAAATTCAAAAGTTTAGTCTGGACAATTTAGTGGAACCCTGTCTCAAAAAAAAAAAAAAAAAAAAAAAAAAAAAAAAAAAAAAGACTGGAGATACAGCTCAGTGGTAGAGCACTTGCAAAGCAAGACCCTGAGCTTGGTGTGGTGACCGGCCTGTAATCCCAGCAACTTGGGAGGTTGAGGCAGGATTCAAATTTACAGGCCAACCTTGGCAACTTAGTAAGACCCAGTCTCAAAAAATAAAATCAAAAAGGCTGGGCATGTAGCGCAGTGGTAAAGCGCCCTAGGTTCAATCCGTAGTACCAAAAAATAAGATAAAGTGTCTCCTTTTTGTGTTTATTAGCTCATAGGGAAGTGTCTTAACTCCTGACTACAATCACAAAAAGCGAGAACAGCCAGATAAGTGATTTTTGTCGGAAGTCACATTTAGAACAAAAATACAAATGTTAAATGAAAAGGCCCTTACAGAGGGTTTCCAGCTTTGACCCTTTTAAAAAGTACACGTCTGTTAGCAACTTTTTTTTTTTTTTTTTTTTTTTTTTTTTTTGGTACCAGGGATTGAACTCAGTGGCACTTGACCACTGGGCCACATCCCCAGCCCTTTTTTTTTTTTGTATTTTATTAGAGACAGGGTCTCACTGAGTTGCTAAGTGCCTTGCCATTGCTGAAGCTGGCTTTGAACTCGCGATCCTCCTGCCTCAGCCTCCCAAGTGCTGGGATTACAGGCGTGCGCCACCACGCCCGGCTCTTGTTAGCAACTTTTAACCTAAAACGTACACCTAACAAACTACAACAGAAAGCTGCCTACACAGCACCACTCTCAGACTAAGTAGAATGTATGACAAATAAACTTAGCCCTGCAGTCATTAGTCAAAGGGACAAAGAAAAGAAACAATTCGCTACAACAAATATTAAGCTACAGATAGACACTCATCCAAAGCACTCATGAAAAAGTTTTTATGCTTTTAAACATACTTTAAGGCTTTTACGTATACTTTGGGACAAGTCAAAAAGCGTACTAAAGTAAAGCGTTTTAAACCAAATAATGCAACTGGTCCTAGGATATACTGGAAATAAAAAATCATTGTCTTCAAAACTCGAGTCATCAAGAAAGAGAAGACTTTCAGCAAAATGTAACTCCAATTTGTAGGGGGAAGGGGGCATTGTTTTGACAATCCACAGACTAAACAGTACGTCTACTCCACTTGAGAGTTGAAGAAAACTCTTGGAGTTAGGTCAACCAGGGATCTTCCTTGTACTCTAGGACACCCAATCCAGCCCACAGATCAAAGAACATCCCCAAACACATTACCCCAACCAAACCCTTTCCCTTGGGCGACAGAATGTTTTCACTGAGTACTTTTTATTTTGACACAGGTTCTCACTAAGTTTCCTAGGCTCGCCTTGAATTTGCAGTCCTCCAGCCTCAACCCCCTGGGTTTCTGAGATTACAGACCTGTTTACTTTTCCCTTTTTCCTAGTATCTCTTCCCACAAAAGGCAATGTCCCTATATTTATATCATTCCAGGGTCAGAAACACAAGATTTTAAGTCTACTTGCTTTCTTCTCCCTTCAACACAAACACACACACACCACCTTTGAAAGAGTTATTATTCAAAATATGGACTTAAATGCGGTAAGCAGTTGATAATTAAGATGACTGCAATATACATTGAATTTGTGTGAGAGTGGGGAAGGGTTCAGTTGTAGTCTCAAGATAGAGTACTCTGTGAACTGGTCCTGAAGCCAGCATATATAGATTGCAAAGGTTTATGCAACAAGAGGACTAACGACACTCCATTCCAGAAAAACAGAGTGACTCAGAATACAGATGTTCCACCTACCCCTGCGTTTGTAATTATGAGCTGGCTGGCAGCAGTATGCAGGGAGTCTTTGAATCATCTGTTCTTATAGTTTCTTTGGCTGCTATTCTTTTTAGAACAATCTAGGACATGTCAGCTGAAAAATGCACCAATTGCTTGCAAGGAGAGAAGGGCTTGGTATGGGGGTGAGGACACAGGGAGTTTTCAACCTGCCTCTACTCTTGAATGGTGGGTAGGGAGAATGTCCTGATGATTCTCAGAGAAATATGTGACTTCTGATAAATCCAGATATCTGGAGAACATGAAGTGAAGAGTTAATATTAGCCTTGGTATATTCAAAATGAGGCAAGCTTCAGGAAGAAATGATGATATCACTTTAATAAATACTAACACAAAAGAGATAAACTAGAAAGCCCTGAATTTGTGGGTAGCTTTATGAAATAAAAATAAGCTGGGCACCTATTGCAAAATCATTTTTGTTGCAGTGTGTGCCCCAGGGATGTGCCATTCCTAGTAATCTTTTCCATTTGTATATGAGCATCTTGTTCCCTCAGTCTTTGGATTCAGATGAACAGAACTTTGGGTTCAGTGAGTTCCTGGTCATCGTGGCACAGAACAGGCCATTTGTTAGTCAGCTTTCCATCACTATAACAAAATATCTGAGATAAAAACTTATAAAGATAAAAGGTTTACTTTGGTTTAAAGTTTTGAAGGTTCGTGTCCATGTTTGGTTGGCCTTATTGCTTTCAATCTGTAGTGGCAAATCATGGTGGGAGCACATGGCAGAGGGAAGCTACTTACCTTATGACCAGGAAGCGCAAGAGAGAAAGAGGGCATGCTCGGTCTCACAATTCCTTTTTTAAAAAATATTTTTAGTTGTCAAGGGACCTGTATTTTATTTACTTATATGTAGTGCTGAGAATCGAACCCAGTGCCTCACAAATGCTAGGCAAACACTCTACCACTGAGCTACAATCCCAGCCCCTCACAGTCCCTCTTAAGGGGGAATCTCCAGTGACCTAAAAACTTCCCACTAGCCCTACGTCTTAGGTGTTTTACTTCCCAGTAGTGTCAACCTGGGGACCACGCCTTTAACACTTGGGCTTTTGGGGAACATTGTACATCCAAAGTATAGTAGGCTATATATGTATCTTTGTCAAAGTATATATATCTATACGTATATACATACATATACATATACATATGTATGTATATCTTTATCAAAGTAGTCTATAAAGTAATGCTTTGGTTTCAGTGTTGAATGTCTCCCAAAAGGCCATATTTTAGAGGTGTGGTCCTTAGCTTGGTGTTCTTGGGAAGTGGTGGCAGCTTTAAGATAGGGCCTAGTGGGAGGTTTGTGGGTCATGAAAGGTGTGCCCTTGAAAGGGTTTGTGGGATCCTGGTTTCTATCTCTGTCTTTTGCTTCTTGGCCTTGAGAATGAATGGTTTTGCTCTGCCATTTGCTCCATGGTATTTTGCCTCCACAGGTCAAAACAAAGTTAAACAAAACAAAACAAATCCAAAAAACAGGACAATTCTACCATGGACTGAAACCTCCCAAGACCTTGAGACAAATTAAAACTTTTCTCTTAATACGTTGACTACCTCAAGAAAGCTGACTATAGTCACTAAGCCCTGGTTTCCACTCTAGTCTTCTGTTACCTCATCCATTTCCTGAGGTTATGGGAGGCATAGTAGAAGCAGTACAGTAGTACAGTAGTACAGTAGTCCCCCTTATCTGTGATTGTCTTTCTGTGGTTTCTGTTATCTGAAGTTAACGAGAATCATACGGCTTACTGGTTTTCTTCTGGTCAGGTACGATGGCACATGCCTGTAATTCACCCTGATCTAGGATGTTGAGGCAAGAGGATCACAAATTTGAGGTGAGCCTAGGTAACTTAGCAAGACCCTGTCTCAAAATAAAAAGGAATGGGACTATAGTTTAGTGGTAGAACACCCCTCTACCACTAAACTGGGTACAATCCCCTGGGTTCAATCTTCAGTACCATAAAAAAAAAAAAAAGAAAAAAAGATGTTTCATCTTATATTGTCAAAAGATTGTTAGTAACCTAATGCTCTATAACCAATGCCTATGCCATTCCCCTTCTTATCCTGAAAGCAATGTATCATCACACATCACAAGGATGAGTAGTTTAGCACAATAATATATGTGTTTTGGTACTAGGGATTGAACTCAGGGGCGCTGAGCCACATCCCCAACCCTATTTTGTATTTTTTTTCTAGAGACAGAGTCTCAGTTGCTTAGTACCTTGCTTTTGCTTTGAACTCGTGATCCTTCTGTCTCAGCCTCCCCAGCTGCTGGGATTACAGGCATGTACCACTGCACCCAGCCACAATAACATATTTTGAGAAAGGGACCATATTCCCATGACTTTATTATAGTACATTGTTGTTATTGTTCTGTTGTTAATCTCTTACTGTGCTTAATTTATGTTAAACTTTATAATAGGTATGTATGTTTGTATGTATAGGAAAACATAGGGTTCAGTACATCCATGATTTGAGGCATCCACTGGAGGCCTTGGAATATATCCCTTGTGGATAAAGAGAGAGTACCATATCATAGAATTTTAGAGCAAAAAGTGCTTCAGAAGAATGCTGTCAAATATCTCTCAAATGCAGCTTTATGGATTGGTGATGATTAGGAAATTATCCTCAATTTGGACAAAATGAAAGACAAAGTAGGAAGGTAGCAAGGCCCCCCTCCCCCAACCCCCAACATGGAGATAAAACTCAGGGGCACTCAACCACTGAGTTACATCCCCAATCCTTTTATTTTGAGACAGGGCCTCTCTAAGTTGCTGAGGCTGTCCTTAAACTTGTGATCCTCCTGCTTCAGCCTTCTGTGTGGCAGAGATTACAGAAAAAAAAAAAAAAAGATCCCATCCAGAAGGAGATTTATGTATTTTTTTCTTCAGTAGAACCCTAAATTCAGGCCAGCTCTTGTGAAACTGAGATGAGAAAAGCTTTCCCGTTTCCAGGCCAGAAGGGAACCTCCTATTTCTGAAAAGTTGAACCAAATTCAGTCAGGTCCATCCCATGAGGATGATCTGACTCATACCAGACACAGGCAGAGGAGGTGGAGCTGAAAGAGAATTTTTGATTTGCTGATGGTCTGATGGTCTGATGGTCTGCTTATCTAACAAAGATAAGGACACGTACAGTGAACTCTTAACTCCAGGACCTTGATCATCAGGGAACTATACACTCTTAACATCAGCTGTCACCAATCAGATGAGGGGTTTCTCTTCCTTTGAGATGGCAAAAACAAAAGTAGAGTGAAAGCTCTCCTAATGTAGGCCTGGAGGGGGAAATATTAGAGGGAGGTCCTCCATGGACCTCCTCCTCCATGGAATGCAGGAGGGCTGGGTAAGTTTAATATTTGCTGAAGGAGACTTGAGTTACCTTAATGATTTCATTGTAATCTGCAAGCATTGGACAGTTAAAGGTTGGAGAAAATAATAAAAAAGTGTTCTTAGTTCCACAATTGGACTAAGTAAGAATCTTTATTTATTTATTTTTGGTACTGGGAATTGAACTCAGGGGCACTCAATCACTGAGCCATATCCCCAGCCCTATTTTGTATTTTTATTTAAAAGCAGGGTCTCACTGAGTTGCTTAGTGCCTCACTAAGTTTCTGAGGCTGGCTTTGAACTCAAGATCCTCCTGTCTCCTGAGCCACTGGGATTACAGGTGTGCGCCACCCTGTCTGGCAAGAATCTTCATTTTTTATTAAAGAGAAAAGTTTAAAATTGTGATAAAATATACTTAACATCAAATTTACCATCTTAACCCTTTTTAAGAGCATGTTTCAGTGGTTTAAGTACATTTACGTTGTTGTACAATTATCATTATCATGTATTTCCAGAACTTTTTCATCTTCCAAAACTGAAACTCTATACTTATTAAACAGTAACTCCCCATTCTCTTATCCCTCAGCTCCTGACAACACTCATTCTTCTAGGTCTTTGTGAATTTGACTACTCTAAGCAACTCATGTGAGTGGAATCATGTAATATCTATCTTTTTGTGACTGGCTTATATCACTTAGATATTGTCCTCAAGCTGGGTGCTGTGTAACATGCCTGTAATCCCAGCTGCTCAGGAGGCTGAGACAGGAGGATCCAAGTACAGAGCCAGCCTCAGCAAAAGCAAGGCACTAAAAAATTCCATGAGATCCTGTCTCTAAATAAAATACAAAAAAGGGATAGGACTGTGGTTCAGTAGTTGAGTTCTCCTGAGTTCAATCCCTGGTACCAACAACAACAAAAAAGGTCATCCTCAAGATTCATCCGTGTTGTAGCATATATTAGAATTTCCTTCCTTTTTAAGGCTGAATAATATTCTAATGTATGATTAATTATTCTCTAAGGAATTGGACTAGATCTTCAATGTGGCAGGTGGTACATGTTGCACTCATAGTTTTGAGATTGTCTTGAGATTTTTTGGAAGTTCTAGCATATTCTTGGGTACAGGGTTGGGTAGTATATGAAGACATGTGATAAATTTTCTGCCACTGCTGAGAAATAGTTATAGCAAACAAGAATTAAGGCCTATCTGTTCAGTCATTGGGTACCATTTCAATAGTTCCTCTTTCAGGATCCATTCTATTGGAAACTTGAATGTGGATTGTACCTTTGACCACTGGCTTGTTCCTGAAAATACCTTAAGTGCCACTGGGATCCACAACCCTCCATCCAAAACACTCATTGCTTTGATTTGGGTATGGTTTGAAGGTATCCCTAAGGGTTTCATGTCCTGGAATCTTGATCCCCAGTGTGCTGGTATTGAGGTGGTGGAACATTTAAGAGGTGGGGCCTAGTAGAAGATGGTTAAGTATTAGGGTTACCAACCTTGGGAGGGTTTAATGTCTTTCTCATGGGGCGGATTACTTTTCTTAGAAATGGGTTGCTTGCCATTCCACTTACCTTTTTTTTCCCCCTTTGGTACTGGGAATTGAACCCTGGGGCAATTACCAGAGACCTACATCCCCTAGCCCTTTTTATTTCTTATTTTGAGACAGGATCTTGCAAGTTGCTGAAGTTGGCCTTGAACTTGTGATTGTGATCTTCCTGCCTCAGCCTTCCAAGTTGCTGGAATTACAAGTATGTGCCACTACACCTGTCTCTGTGTGTCATTTCTTTACTGATTGGAACCAGGGTGGGGGAAGGAGTGAGTGAATACTCATAGTTGTTATCTTTAACTTATTTCAAATAAAAAAGAGTTGGCAAGACCATTCATCTCCAAAATTAAAGACAGTTTTCAAACTGATCTAAGGTCTCATCATCAGAAATCCATTACCTTAAAGATCACACAGAGGGACTGGGGTTGTGGCTCAATGGTAAATCGCTTACTTAGCGTGTGTGATGTACTGGGTTTGATTCTCATCACTGTATGTAAATTAAAATAAAAGTCCATTGACAACTAAAAAATATTAAAAAAGATCACATAGAATTACATGACTATGGAAGATGGAAAGACCTACCTTGCTCTTGGATAGGTAGAATTAATATTGTCAAAATGTCCATACTACCAAAAGCATTATACAGATTTAATGCAATTCCAATCAAAATCCCAATGTCATTCTTCAAAGAAATTGAAATAGCAGTCATGAAATTCATCTGGAAAAATAAGAGACCCAGAATAGCCAAAGCAATCCTGAGCAAGGAAAGTGAAGCAGGGGGCATCACCATACCAGACTTTAAATTATACTATAGAGCAATAGTAACAAAAACAGCATGGTATTGGCACCAAAATAGACTGGTGGACCAATGGTACAGAATTGAGGATACAGAGACTAATACATATAATTACAGCTATCTTATATTAGACAAAGGTGCCAAAAATGTACAATGGAGAAAGGATAGCCTCTTCAACAAATGGTGCTGGGAAAACTGGAAATCCATATGCAACAAAATGAAATTAAACCTTTATCTCTCACCATGCACAAAACTCAATTCAAAGTGGATCAAGGACCTAGGAATTAGACCAGAGACAATACACTTAATAGAAGAAGAAGTAAGCTCCAATTTCCAACATGTTGGATTAGGCCCCAAGTTCCTTAATAAGAATCCTGTAGCGCAAGAATTACTACCAAGAATTAATGAATGGGATAGATTTAAACTAAAAAGCTTCTTTTCAGCAAAAGAAACAATCAGTGAGGTGAATAGAGAGCCAACTAATTGGGAACAAATATTTAATACATGCACATCAGATAGAGCACTAATCTCTAGAATATATAAAGAACTCAAAAAACTTTACACTAAAAAAACAAATAACCCAATCAATAAATGGGCTAAGGAATTGAGAAGACACCTCTCAGAAGAAGATAACACGATTAATCAACAAATACATGAAAAAATGTTCAACATCGCTGGCAATTAGAGAAATGCAAATCAAAACTACTCTAAGATTTCACTTCTCTCCAGTCAGAATGGCAGCCATCAAGAACACAAGCAACAATAAATGTTGGAGAGGATGTGGGGAAAAAGGCACACTCATACATTGCTGGTGGGACTGCAAAATGGTGCAACCGTTATGGAAAGCAGTATGGAGATTTCTTGGAAAACTGGGAATGGAACCATCCTATGACCCAGCCATCCCACTCCTGGGTCTATTCCCAAAGGACCTAAAAACAGCATATTACAGTGACACAGCTATCTCAATGTTTGTAGCTGCACAATTCACAATAGCTAGATTGTGGAACCAACCTAGATGTCCCTCAGTAAATGAGTGGATTAAGAAAATGTGGTATATACGCACAATGGAATTTTACTCAGCAATAAAAGAAAACAAATTAATGGCATTTGCAGGTAAATGGATGAAGTTGGAAGACATAATGCTAAGTGAAGTTAGTCAGTCTCAAAAATCCAAGTACCAAATGTTCTCTCTTATATAAGGAGGCTATTTCAAAGTATTGTTGGATGGGGGTACATAGGAGGATTAGAGGAACACTAGAATGGTCAAGGGAAGGAAGGGTAAGGGAGAGAGCAAGAGGGGAGGGAGGGGGAGAAATAAAAAAGGTGGTTGAATGAGACGGATATCATTTTCCTTAATGCATGATTGAAGACCTGAATTGTACGAATATACTTTGTATGCAAACAGTTGTATGTAAAAAGATACTAAATATATGCACTATGAGTTGTACATATTAAAAATTATAAAAAAAAAAAAATAAAAAAAAAAAAAAAAAAGAATTACATGACTATTTTACAAGTGCATAATATAAAACCCAGAGAGTTTACTTGATTTGCTTATAAGCCAAACTGTACTCTTTCTGCCAAACCTATTAGAAGCTCCCAGTTGAGATTGTCAACCTTTTTTCCATTCACCCTCTAGGATTTATTTCAGGTTCCATAATGGTCTGGTGGAAGGTGGAAGAGAACCAAGGTCCTGAACTGGCTCATCTCTCATTTCCATGGCAGTGGGAGGCTGAGAAGGGCAGGGGAAAGTATGAATCCAGTTTGCCAGCCACAAAACAGTGCAGCTGTTTTGGCACTCATGCCAAAAGAATATTTGGAGGACCAAATATGATAAAGAAGGTATAGCTGCTTGAGAAACTGTCTTCCTTAAACTTTTCTACGTCAACCCCCCCGTTTTTTCTTTTATGGCAGATGCTCTACAAACCAGTACTCCTCCAGGCCTTTTTGTTTATTTATTTATTTTTTAAAGGTAGCCTTTATTTATTTATTTTTAATATATATTTTTAGTTGTTGATGGATCTTTATTTTGTTTATTCATATGTGGTGCTGAGAATCAAACCCAGTGCCTCACACAAGGTAGGCAAGTGCTCTACCACTGAGCCCCAGTTGCTGGGATTATAGGTTGAAGGAGCCCTAATTAGGAAGGGCTGTTGTAGCCCACCCGCAAACCTGAAGGTATATAACCCCCCCGAGGCGGGCTTTTTACGTTTTGAGACATGGTCTTGTTGTTGCCCAGGCTACCTAATATTTGAACTTGCTAGAAGAAATCTTTCTCTATCTTTCTTTCTAAGACTCCTACCTAAGAAAGTAGAAGTTAGCCTCCCCAGTTGCTGGGATTATAGGTATATGCCTATATATCATTCCTTGCTTCTCTGTTCCTTTTTAAAGATTTCAGTAGATTCTCATGTAATCTTCTTGTTCTTTTTTTTAATATTTTATTTATTTGCTTTAGTTGTATACAATGTGTTTATTTGTATGTGGTGCTGAGGATCGAACCCGGGGTGAGCGCATGCTAGGCGAGTACTCTACCGCTGAGCCACAACCCCAGCCCAATCTTCTTGTTCTTAAGTAATTATTTTTCTTTTGGTACTAGGGATTTAACCCTGGGGCACTTTACTGCTGAGCTACACTCCCTAGCCTATTTTATTGTTTTATTTCGAAACAGGGTATCCCTAAATTGCTGAGTCTCCTCAGTTGCTGAAGCTAGCCTTTGAATTTAGGATCATCCTGCCTCATTTTGCCTCAGGCTTCTAAGTCACTGTGCCAACATGCCTAGCTTCATAAATAATTATTTTTTCATAAATAATTTTTGAAAATGCAGTTTTCTTTAAATTTTTTTTTCATTACTGCCTTATAGTTATACATAACATTGTGGTTCTTTTTTAAAAAATATTTATTTATTTGTTTTAGTTGTACACAATGTATTTATTCTTTACGTGGTGCTGAGGATAGAACCCTGGCCACACACATGCTAGGTGAGCACTCTACCGCTGAGCCACAATCCCAGCCCCTGTGGTTCATTTTTTTAACTTTTTTTTTTTAGTTGTTGATGGACCTCTTTATTCATTTATTTATAATTGACACTGAGAATCGAACTCAGTGCCTCACATCTGCTAGGCAAGTGCTCTACCACTGAACTACAACCCCAGCACTCATTTTGACATAATTGTACAAGTATAGAATAAAATTTGCTCCAATTCAATCCCCAGTATTTTCTTTTCTCTTGTCTCCTCCCTTCCCCTGTTCCCTTACCTCTACACTGCAGATCTTTCTTCTATTACAGTTTTTTAAAATTAGTGCATTATGGATATACATTTTTTAATTTCTTGGCATCATTTCCTGAGCTTTAGGGATCCTATTGAGAAAGTAGTTGCCTGGGCCTATGTGTTGGAGTGTTGAGCCTACATTTTCTTCTAGCAGTGGCAGAGTTTCTAGTCTACTTCTTAGGTCTTTGATCCACTTTGTGTTAACTTTTGTGCAGGGTGAGAGATAGGTGTCCAGTTTCATTCTTCTACATATGGCTATCCACTTTTCCTAGAATCATTTGTTGAAAAGACTATTTTTTTTCTTCAGGCTATGTTTTTGGCAATTTTGACAAGTAGGAGATGATTGTATCTATGTGTATTTGTCTCTGTGTCTTCTATTATCTTTCATTGGTCTTCATGTCTGTTTTGGTGCCAATACTATGCTTTTTTATTAATATAACTCTAGTATAATTTGAAATCTGTTATTATGATGCCTCCAGCATTGCTTTTGCTCAGGACTGCTTTGGCTATTCTGGGCCTCCTATCCTTTCAAATGAATTTTAGAACTGTTTCTTTTAGTTCTTTTCAGTAGTGAGGATTGAGCCCAGATGCACTCTATCACTAAGCCACAAACCCAGCCCTTTTTTGAATTGTGTTTTGAGACAGTGTCTTTTTTGGGGGGTGGGGGAGTTCATTCCTTAAAATTTTTTAATTTTCTAAAATTTTTATTCTTAAAGTTATATATGACAGTAGAGTATAATTTGACTTATTTATACAAACATGGAGTACATCTTATTCTAATTAGGATCCCAGTCTTGTGCTTGTACATGATGTAGATATTCACTGTGGTGTATTTATTTATTTATTTATTTTTATTTTTTAAAATTAGTTCTACATGACAGTAGAAATCTCTTTGATTCATTATACAAAAATGGAGCAGAATTTTTCGCTTCTCTGGTTGTACATGAAGTAGAGTCATACCATTCGTGCAATCGTACATGTACCTAGGGTAATGATGTCCATCTCATTCAAACTGTGGTGTATTTATGTATGTACATAGGAAAGTTATGTACATAGGAAAGTCTTTCCTGCTCCTGTTCTCCCTCTCTTCCCTTCATTCCCCTGAGACAGTATCTTACTAGTTGCTGAGGGTTTTGCTAAGTTGCTGAGGCTGGTCTTGAACTTGTGATCCTTCTGCCTCAGCCTCCTGAACTCAGGAGATTACAGGCATGCACCACCCCATCAGATTATTTCGTCTAGTTCTGTGAGAAATGTCATTGGTATTTTGATGGGAACTACACTGAATCTGCATAATGTTTTTGGTAGTAATGGCCATTTTGATGGCCATGCAGTATTAATCATGCCTATCCAAGAACATGGGATGTCTTTCCATCTTCTAATGTCTTCTTCAATTTCTTTCTTCAGTGTGTGTGTGTGTGTGTGTGTGTGTGTGTGTGTGTGTGTTTGAGTTTAATTTATTTTTCACCAGATTCATGATTGGAGTGTAGGGAAGCGATTAATTTATATACATTGATCTTGTATCCTGCTACTTTGCTAAATTTGTCAGCTCAAAAAGTCTTCTGGTGGAGTTTTTTTGGACTTCTAAATAATAGGTTCATTTCATCAGCAGAATGATAATATATCTTCATTTTTTCCCCTACTTATATCCCTTTAATGTCCTTCTCTTGCCTGAGCATTCTGGCTAGAGTTTTAAGGATTATGTTGAATAGGAGTGGTGAAAATGGATATCCTTGTTTTGTTCCTGTTTTAGAAGAAATGTTTTCAATTTTTTCTCTGTTCAGAATGATGTTAGCTTTGGGTTTGTTATATGTAGTCCTACAATGCTGAGGTAAGTTTTTTCTATCCCTACTTTCTCTAGTGTTTTAAAAATGAATGGGTACTATACTTAATTCTTCTAATGCTTTTTCTGCATCTATTGAGATGATCATGTGATTCTTCTCCTTAACTCTTATTTTGTGGTGAATTACATTGATTTGCATATGTTGAACTAGCCTTGCATCCCTGGGATGAAACCCTTTCTTAACATAATTTTTAAAATGAGTTTTTTTATATTTTTTTGTTTGTACAAGGTTCAGGATTCAGAAATTCATAGTGATTACTTTATCTGAATCAGGAATTGGGAATATAAGAAGATATCCATAATAATTTACAAGGAGTAGAATGTGGGGAAAGGAGAGATTTAAATAGTCATTTGGCTGGGGATGTAGCCCAGTGGTAGAGTGCATGCTTAGTATGTGCAAGTCCCTTGGTTAAATCCTAGCACCACAAAACAAATAAGGCCGTCATTAGATAAAAGGAAAAATAACCTTTTAAATTTTGATATTATTGCTTTATAACATCATTTCCAAGATTTAGCTTGAACGGAGAATCTAGATATTGTCTAGTTTGCTTTATGGTTTCCAGAGTAATTCCATTCTAGCATTACATGGTTCCTAGCAAAATATCTATTTTTTAAAATATTTTTTTAGTTATACATGGACACAATATCTTTATTTTTGTTTTATTTTATTTTTATGTGATACTGAGGTTTGAACCCAGTGCCTCAAACATGTGAGGCAAGTGCTCTACTGCTGAGCCACAACCTCAGCCCACAAAATATCTATTTTTGATGTATGGTATTGTGTAATGTCTAGTCATACAATGTCTATATTATATGGTTTCTATTAATATCTATGTTTTTGATAAAGATAATCAGTGCTTATTTGAGTGAAACAGTGGCAAAAGAAAGGAAGTGACATTGCCTTTCTCCTTAGGAAACAAACAAACAACAACAAAAAGCACACCAACGGTCATGAATGTGATCTTTTACTGTGAATGAAATATGAACCCTGTGAATGAAAATGTGTCCTGCCTATGGGAAAAAGTATCAGTCACAGAGCAAAGGAAATTATGCAAATATACCTTCTCTTCATTTATTCCTTTTGTTCATTTATTTCATAAATATTTATTAAGTGCTTGTCATATGTGTGCCAGGCTTTACTCTGTTCATGTGGGGTAAATTCAGTGAACAAAGCTGGAAAGAACTAAGTGAGTGGTGCATGCTGGTAAACCCAGTGACAAGGGATGCTGAGGCAGGTGGATGGCAAGTTCAAAGCCAGTCTTGGCAACTTATGTCTCAAAAAGGGCTGGGGATGTGGCCAAGTGGTTAAGCATCCTTGGGTTTAACCCCTTGAAAAACAAACAAATCAGGAAAGACTACAAGGTAAAAATTTCTGCCTTTCTGTAGGTTGCATTCCAGCAGGTATAGGGAAAACCCAGCAATGAATAGCAAGCTTAACAAATAAGCCAGTTAGACTGTAGGAAAGGAGATGATGAATACTGGGGAGTGAACAGAGCAGGGTAGGGGACATCAGGACCACATACACACACGTGTGCAACTCTGGGTGTTGGGGGAGTGGGATGTGGGGTTAGGGAGCATTGAAGCTTTCTAAACTGCCAAGGTGCAAGTGCATAGATCTGGCCAGGTTGTCCCTCTTGAGGTTAACAAATGAACAAGTGATAAGCCCACCCCTTTTTCCTCTCCATTTCTCCCTTTTCCTTCTTTTACCTTGGTTCTTCTGTTAATTGACATTTACCCTTCCTTTCTTTCCTTCCCTCCCTCCCTCCTTCCCTCCCTCCCTTCCTTCCTTCCTTCTTTTCCCCCTTCCTCCCTTTCTTTCTTCTTTCCTTCCTTCCCCTTTCTTTATTTTTTCCTCTCTTTCTCTCTTGCTTTCTTTTTTTTTTTTTTTTTTTTTTTTTTGGTACCGGGGATTGAACTCAGGGGCACTCGACCACTGGGCCACATCCCCAGCCCATTTTTGTATTTTATTAGAGACAGGGTCTCACTGAGTTGCTAAGTGCCTCGCCATGGCTGAGGCTGGCTTTGAACTCGCGATCCTCCTGCCTCAGCCTCCCAAGTACTGGGATTACAGGCGTGCGCCACCGCGCCCGGCTTCTCTCTTCTTTCTACCTCCCTCCCTCCCTCCTTTCTTATCTTCCTTCCTTCCTTCCTTCCCCCCCTCCCCTTCCTATCTTTCTTTCTTTATTCTTTCTGACTTAAACCTAGGGCCTCACAAACATGCTACCTCTGAGCTGCACCCCCAGCCCACCCTTTGTATTTCTTTGTCATTATACCTTCTTGAGTCTCTGTATTAGTCTTTTTTTGGGGGGGGGTATTGGGCCCTTTTAAATTTTTTTGTTTTGAGACAGGGTCTTTGAACTTGTGATCCTCCTGCCTCAGCCTCTGGAGACACCGGGATTACAGGCATGCACCACCATGCCCAGATGTATTAGTCATTTTTCTATTATTATTAAAAAATCACTGAGATTGTGTTACTTGTAAATAAAGGAGGTTTATTTAGCTCATAGTTCTGTAGGTTGGAGGGTCCAAACAGCATGGTGCCAGCTTCCTGGAAAGGACCTCATAGCTATGTCACAACATTGTAGAGAAAGGAAAAGGGAACCATCTATGAGCACAGAGATTACATGGAAAGATGGGAAATCAGAGAGATTTGGGGTCAGATTTATCCTTTTTATAATGACTGGTCTTTTTGTGAGAATTATAGTAATCTCTTCTAAGGATGATGACCTAATAACCTCCCATAAGTTCCCACCTCTTAAAAGTTCTCACCACCTCTCAATGTTGCCATACCCGGGACATGCTTTCATCACAGGACCCTTTGAGGAACATACTCAAACCATATCCTGACTATGACAATCTCTTATTCTAGCATTATATGACTCTCCCTCTCTACTTTCTTTCTCTTATCTTTATCCCACTGTTTAATTTCTTTACTATCTTTTTGCCCTTGTTATCTATACCCCTATCTCATTCTCTTCCTCTTTCTTTTGACTTTCTCTCCTTTATCTAGTTTCTTCTTCCTTCTTCCAACTTGCCACACTTGAAAGAAGGAATAAAGCCTTTCCAAAGATCTGAGTACATGACTACATGGAAAGAGAAAATGGAGGCCTCCTTTATGAGGCCAAATGGGCCAAAAGGTCACTAGCAAAACCAAGCCTTATTGCCTGTATTGTTTTCAGGACAATGTGAAATATGGTTATGGTATAATTTTTGAAGTATGGTTTCGCTAAGAATTTTACTTAATCCATAGCAAAGCAAGAAGACTATGGTAGGTGTAAATTTCCAAGAGTTTATTCTGTAGTAAAATATGCTGTGTGCCAAGATAAACAAGCAAATTTTGTTTTTACTGAGTTCAGAATTCTTTTTTATGTCCACGAGATGGCAGTAGAGCAAAAGAAAAACATTCAAATCCTCTATCTCTTTTTTAGTTCAGAGACTTGGTGAATTTTCCCACAAAGCTGCAATGAAGATGGAGAGCAAAATCTGTATAAAGAGAAATTACAAGAATGTGTGACATGACGCTCGAACACATAACATGCTCATTTTGATAAAACATTTGGAGCTGAATTCTTTTTCTCTGCATTTGAGTCTTTTTAAAAAATATTTATTTATTTGCTTTTAGTTGTACACAATGCGTTTTACTTTTACGTGGTGCTTTTATCGAACTGGGCTGTGCATGTGCTAGGTGAGCGCTCAACCGCTGAGCCAAAACCCCAGCCCTGCATTTGAGTCTTTACAAGATAACAGTACATAACTTTAGGGAACTATTAGGGAACTATTAATGCTAAATTCAAATACATGAAGTTTAATTGGCAAAAAGTTAATTTGAAATTATTCTTAAAAATATCTTTTAGATTTGTTAATATTTTCTTCCTTTCTTTTTTTTTTTTTCTTGTGGTTCTGGGAATTGAACCCAGGGCCTTTCTCATGCTAATCATGTATTTTATTACTGATCTACATGCCAACCCAATTTTTAAGTGTCATTTAATTGATTTATTCAAGATTAGTTAGATCTCAGAGGACATTTAATTTGAAAATTGGAAATTCTGAGAAAGTCAGCTCTTCAGTAGATTTTGAATAGTTTAGCAAGAAATTTGAGAACAATTTTCTCAAGATCCTCAAATAACAATAACAATGACTATGTGGGGAGGGAGAGATAAAGCACAGGTGTAAAACTATTAACAATTGGTGTAGTTGGGTGGAAATCATATGATATTCATTGTACTGTTCTTGTATATTTTCCATAGTTTAAAAATGTTTCAAATTAAAAACTAGAAAAGCAAAAAAAAAAAAAAAAAGTTATCACATAACTTACACATAAGAGATTGTGGCATAACTCATGCGTAGTAGATTCATAGAAGGATTGTGCAGCATAATCACAATTACAATAAATATACCAAACATACCAGTCTGAGAGGTTTTGGATGAGACCTATTATTCTAAAAATTAGGGCCTCGTCTCTACTGTGGCTGGACCCCAGACTGGTATTCATCTAACACATACTTATTGAACAATTACTGAATATGAGACTCTTTACAGGGCTTATAGCAACCAATATTGTAGACAAAATTCCTGCCCTCCTGAAGCTAGAAAAAGCTAATACCCATACCATTGATTGTGTAGTGATAAATACTAGAAAGAAAATGAAAATTATTGTTACTTTTGATAATGTAGTCAGAATAGGCTGGCCTCTTGAGAGGTGACGTTGGAATAGTGGCCTGAGCAAACCAGGTGTGGACTCTGTGCATCTGGGGAGAAGTTTCTGTGCAGAGGCCATGAGTCAGGTGGACAAGCAGCCAGTGTGACTTAATGAAGTGAAGGACAGGAACCAGCTAGAAGATGAGAGTGGGCATGTACCAAGGCCAGATCATGATCTGGCCTTGTGAGCCAGTAAGTGAACAGAAATTGAGAAGAAAAGATCTTTAATGACCAATGTTCAGAAAACAGTTTGGCGATTTTTCAAAAAGTTGAACATAGGATTATTATATTACCCAGAAGTTCTACTTCTAGGTATATATTCAAAATAATTGAAAGCAGAGTTCCAAAGAGAGATTTGCATACCCACAGTCAGAACAGTATTATTCACAATAGCTGCAAGGTGAAGCAAATTAAGTATTCATTGACAAATCAATGGATAAGCAAAATGTGATATGTACATACTTGGAATATTATTGAGTCTTAAGGAATAAAATTCTGATACATGTTACAATATGGATGAAACTTCAAAGTGTTATGCTAAGTGAAATAAGCAGGATACAAAAGAAAAAATACTATATGATTCTGCTTATATGAGATACTCAGAATAGACAAATTCTCAGAAACAGAAAGTAGAACAGAGGTTACCAGGGACTAAGGAGAGTGGGTAATGGGGAGTTATTTTTTATGCATGCTTGATGATCAACCACTTTTTTTCCCCTTTTCTCCAAATATATTTATCCATTTACTTTAGTTGTACACAATGCGTTTATTTTTACGTGGATGCTGAGGATCGAACCTGGGCCACGCAAGTTCTAGGTGAGCGCTCTACCGATGAGCCACAACCCTAGCCTGGGAGTTATTTTTTAATGAGTACAGAGTTTCTGCTTATAAATATACTGAATGCCATTGAATCATACACTTAAAATGGTTAAAATTGCAGAGTTTATATTATGCATATTTTAGTACAATCAAAAAACTTTCTTCATTTCTCCATTATTCCTATTACTTATCCTCTCAAGTAACTATTTACAAGGACTCAAAGAGATGGAATACTTTCCAGTAGTAGTTTTTTTTTTTTGATACTGTGAATTAAACCCAGGGACACTTTACTACTGAGCCACATTCTTAGCCCTTTTTATTTTTTTTGAGACAAGGTCTTGTTAAGTTGCTGTAACCAGCCTCAAACTTGTAATGCTTATGCCTTAGCCTCTCCAGTTGCTGGGATTACATGCATGTGCCCCTGCACCTGGCTTTTCCAGTAGTATTGACCATCAATTTTTACTATCTTTTCTCCCTTTTCCCTATGATATGTATGAAACACACACACACACACACACACACACACACACACACACACACAATTTTGCTGAAACATTTGAAAGCAAGCTGCAGACATTGTAACATTTTTGCTTCAAATAATTCATTATTGCATCTCCTAAAAATGTAACATTTCTGCTTAGATATAGCATCATGATCACACCAAAGAAAACAAACTATTATTTCATAATATAATAAAATTTACAAATTTATGAGATTTATAACTTTTGCAAAGTGAAAGTACAAAACTTTGTAACACTAAAAGAAAAAAAATCTCTTAAAAATCAGATTTTTATAATCAACATGAGTTGTTCCCATCAATTTTATTATTTAAGGGATTTAGGAAAGCTGCATTAACCGCTGCTCCCCTGGGCATTTCAGGTTGAAATTTAAAGTGTTTTTAGGTCAAACAGCTCATATATTCTGTGAAGCATTATTTGGTATTGGTGGTGGTATATTATTACCTGTAGGTATTGGCTGTACAAGGCAGGATACTGTATAATATTTATATTCAAAATTATTTCTGGTATCTCAAATAATATTTGCTGCTACTGTTGCTGGAGATTAAACTCAGGGCCTCATGCATATGTTCTACCACTGAGTTACTCCACCAGCCGCATATAATTTTTAAAGCTGTGTGATTTGTACTTGGTAGTTTGTTATATTATCCCTTATAAGGCTTTTGAGTATGACTAAAATTTTTCATAATAAAAAATGCATGTATGTACTTATGTATGTTTATATCACTATAATAATAGACTTGATTTATGACCTCTACTAAGACAAAATTGTTTTTACAATATCTTGGTAATGTTAAAATTTAGATATGAAAACTGTGTGTTTGTATGGACTTTTATTTTAGAAGAAGAAACATGGCAGTTAAGTCAAACAAAACACAGAAAAAAAGATTGGTTTAAAAATTTGAATGGATTTTGAGAAAAGGCTGCTTTATCCTTTGGGAGTCTTGTTTTTATAAACATTTCATTTTTTGTGGGATGTGAATCATGTGTTGGAATCACCTGATTTAGCTGTGGCATAACTAAGTCTAGAAGGTTTGGGGGAAGCTCTGTTTTTAAAATTCCCCACCACCAATCATGATTATGGTTACATGAGATTTGTGTCTTGAAAAAAGAGATGTGTCCCGAAGCTCTGGAATTATTTTAACCATGGACTTTGTAAGCTCATCTTTGTTCTGTTTGAGCCATAATGTTATGTCTGCTTTTACCACAATCATATGGATAAGGGACTAGAAAGCCAGGCCTTCTTCCATCATGAAACAGGGTAGAATCTGCTTTTTTTTTCTTTTGGTACTGGAGTTTGAAGCCAGAAGTGCTTAAACACTGAGCCACCTCCCCAACCCTATTTTATTTAGAGACAGGGTCTCTCCAAGTTGCTGAGGCTAGTCTTGAACTTGGGATCTTCCTGCCCCAGCCTCCTGGGTTGCTGGGATTACAAGCATGGGCCACCATGCCAAGCTAAAATTTTCCTTTTTATAATCAGTCAAAAGATTAACCAAATTCCTTCTTCCTTGCTTCGTGAGGAACTCAAAGATAAATATTCTAGCACATCTTTTAAAAAGTAGTGATAATCATGCTGTATTTTGTATGGGAAATATAGTAAGAAAATTTTGGGAAAGAGTTATACTGAACCTTTGAAAACTCTTACGGTTAAAAATGTTGTACTGGACTAGTGTGTAGCTCAGTGGTAAAATACCTGCCTCACATGTATAAGGCCTTGGGCTGATTCCCAGCACCTCACATGCAAAAAAGTAATACTGTGATGCAAACATAAAATATACAGATTTTTAATATGCTCAATGACATATTAAGAGTAAAGTTATTAATTATGTACTATTAAATTCAAGGCAGCCAAATATACTTGAATTTACATAATATTTATCATTTTAGAAGGAAGTTGTTATAAAACATCTTCTTTCTATTGAGCAGGAAGTGTGTATTTATTATTCCTTTCTCTTTATATACAATTCTTATTCCATGATAATATATTTCAGTCTGGGCAACATAATTCAGTGTTTCTTTATTATATCAATATCATATCTATTTGTTTTAATATGGGTTTATGAAGCAGCTTTTCATCTGCTAATGTCATCACTATAATATATGTCCTCTTTCTTTCCTTTTTTTTGGCAGGGAGATTGAGCCCAGGGGTGTTCTAACATTGAGCTATATTCCCAGCCCTTTTTATTTTGATACAAGGTGTTACTCATTGCTCAGGCTGGCTTACAATTTGTGATCCTCCTGCATTAGCCTTCTGAGTAGCTGAAATTATAGGTATCTAGCTTAATGACACTTTATTTCATATATAGTTATAGTTTAGATATGAGGTGTTCCTCAAAAGCTCCTGTGTTAATACAGGAATATTCAGAGATGAAATTATTGGATTATGAGAACTGTAACCTAATTAGTCCTTTCTAGTTTGAATGGACCGATTGGGTGGTAACTGTAAGCAGGTGGATCATGGCTGGAGGAGATGGGTCACTGGAGGCGTGCTCTGGAAGGGTTCATCTTCTCTGCAGCCCATTTCCCCTTCCCTTTCTTTGTTTCCTGGCTATTAGAATCAGAGCAGTTCTTCTTCTCAATGCCCTTCTGTCATGATGTTCTGCCTCACCTTGGGCCCAGAGCAATGGACTCCACTGACCATGGACTAAATCTCTGAAACTGTGAGCCCAAATAAACTTTCCCTTCTCTAAGTTGTTCTTCTTAGGTATTTTGGTTACAGAGACATAAAAGCTGATTAGCACAATAGTCAATGCATTATCATTGAACTCATGGCTAACCCTGATATAACACATGCCTGGACAAAGCTTATCTAACACATATGTTTTCTCTGTAACATCTGAGTCTTTTTGTACCCTGGACAACACTTCAGCATTATGCTTAGGATCATTTTAAACAGCAACAAAAAGCACAAAATATGTAAAACAGTGACACCATTAGACTGCAAAAAGGACACTTATTTACATTATGAGAGCTGCTACTGGAAGGCAGCGGGTTGAAACTGGAAGCCTTGTTTTACCTCAGCTTGGAATGTACTCATGGAGCAACTCAGCATTTTCACTGCTGTGAGGATGATCATGCTTGCAAAAGTGCCATAAATATTGATTTCGGGGGATAAAAAATTTAACAAATTTTCAAATATGGAATCTGTGAATAATGAGGATTGACTGTATTTGTAGTACCTTTGCTAAGTTCTGGGAGCTCAAAGATGAACAAGTGTGGTGCTATGAACATAATAGTTACTCTGTTATTATATGTTGACAGGTTGGTTGGTTGAGTGAGTAAAAGGGGAAGGATCTCCTTGGTATCTCTTTACTGTCACATTTTCACAGCAACACATATTCTTGGCACATTATATGTTAGTCTTTGGAGATTTAGTCTGTAGTAATTTAACAGGAGAAGTCATGTGCTTTAGATAGGAGTTATATACTCCCACAAGTTTATTTTGAGTACAAAAGCATGAAAGAAAAATGAAGGTGTGTGTGTGTGTGTGTGTGTGTGTGTGTGTGTGTGTGAGAGAGAGAGAGAGAGAGAGAGAGAGAGAGAGAGAGAGAGAGAGAGAGAGAGAGAGAGAGAGAGAGGCGGGAATTCTTAAGGGAGAGAGATTTGATTTAAAATATGGATAAATCTTGGCAATGTCACATTAAGCGAAATGGCAATTCTTCCAAGAATATATGCAAAGATATAAATACAATTTGGAGAAATTAGGCAGCTTGTAAACAAAGGATGAAAGCTAATGTTAGTAACAAGGGGCCCTCAGGATGTGATTACTAAGAAACATGTAGCATGGATTTTGTGATATTCTTGCTCGAAATTAATCACTTGAATCCAATCAAAGAGAAACATCAGAAGAACCAGGCACTGACATGTTAAATTATCAGACATTCATGATGGTAAGATTGGTGAGGAGCAAAGAAAGGTTGAGGAAATGTTTAAGATTAAAGAAGACTAAAGAGATAAAATAACTGAATACACTGTGTAATTCTGGACCAGATTACCTACTTGGGACAACTGGCAAAGCTTAAAAATAGTCCATATATAGTATATAAATATGGTATCAATGTTAAATTTCATAATTTGTGATTATATAAGAATTTCCTTGTTCTTAGGAAATACACACTGGTATATTGAGAAAGAGTCATGATATATACAACCTATTTGCAAATGATTTGGAAGATTTTAATAATATATAAATATATATAATGTATATGTATGCATGTATCAGTAAAACTATGAGAGCTTTTTATTATTCTTATAATTTTTTTGTAAGTTTGAACTTATTTCAAGATAAAAAGTAAAAAAAATTCTATAAAATAAGGCTAAAAACACAGAAAAGGAGTACAAATAGTGTTGTACCTTTTTATAAATGTAAAAAAGTAGAGTAACTTAGATTAGTTATAGTAGTTAGATAGGATGAAACTGTATGAAAAGAAAGGATGTATGATACACAGGTTTTAGCATGATGGTGACCATGGGTGGTGGTGGTGGGGTCACTGTAGGATATTCTTGTTTTTGTTTCAATGATAGATTCATGGGAGATGATTATTGAAACAAGTAATTAGGGAAAAAACAAGCAAACAAATCACAAACCAAATTAAAGAGGTACATGCATGGAACCTGGTAAAAATGTCAAGAAACACACAATGTAGTCAATCTACTTGTTTCATCTGAAGGCAGTAGAAAAGAGGAAAACTAGAGAAGCGAGAGAAAGATGGGGGGTGGGCAGTAGGAAAGGGAGAAATTGGAAAATCTCAAGTTCTTTTAAGGAAAAAGGAAAAACAAAACTCTAGAGAGAATAAACTGACAAACAAGTGAGGAAAGAATATGTTTCCAAGAGAAGATAAGAATGGATTAGAAGAGGCTGAGGACTGAGGGCTGGGAATGCTGAAGCAGAAAAAAGCCTAAGTGGTATTTGTGAGCCGTGAGAGGGACACTCTGTCTCCACAGAAGAGTGTCAGCCAAAGGGCTGGATTCCAGGAAAGGGTGATGTGGTTAAACAGTACACCAAGAGCTGGCCTAATGCAAGGCTGACACTTACACAGCTGGGGTTTTCCAAAAACTTGGAGTGTTGTGGTCACTTCTGGCTTCTTCAATACTCCAGGCTATTAATTAGGAGCAACCACTAGATTAACCCATGGCCATAATCACCTATGATGAGGACTTATGTGCAGCTGCTTGTTGTGGGTAATTGAGGGGACTCCTCTGGGAGCTGCCATCTTGTTTTAGCCTCCTGGTGTACAGTGTGGGAATGATGCATGTAGGGAGCAGGGAAGGAAAACTGGGCTTTACAAAGTGCACAGCATTTATCAAGGAAACTTATTGTTTCTAATTGCTCCTGCAGTCTCTGGTTGCACATTGAAGACTGACCAGTGAATGACTGGCTTTGTCAGCAGTAAAATGACCAGAATATTTTAGCAATGTTCAAGCTGTCTGGAGCATGGCAAAGTGTGTTTAGTCCTTCTTGTTTTGCCCTTTGACCTTTGGTGACAGCAACACCACAAAACCAATAAAAGGAAGTGCCTCTGTTGGAAAGGTATGGGAGGATTCCTATTCATCTGGTGATTCAGTTCATCCTAGTGACAGGGGAAATAAGACCTTCTGTGGCCTGGCTTTTGCCTGCCTCACTAGGCTTTTCTGTAACTGTACCTAGTCTTAGGTGTACTCCTGTTGTACTGAGCTAATCCCAGTTCTCTGAACAAATGTTGTTTTCTTCTCATGGCTCCCTCTGCATGAAGTCCCCCCCCCCCCCATATATATCTGTAAAGCAGGATTCATTGTGGTATATTTGAATGTGGACCTAGCATAATTTAGTAAATTTTGTTCCCCATTACTTCCTCATGCCCTCCCTCTCAATCCCCTTCCTCTAGTCTATGTATCTCCATTCTATTTTCCTGAGATACACCACCCCTTTACCCCACTTTCCCCCTCTGTTTTTAGTTTCCACATAGGAGAGAAAACATTTAACCTTTAACTTTCTTTCTTTCTTTTTTTTTTTTTTTTTTTTTGGTACCGGGATTGAACCCAGGGGGCACCCAACCACTGGGCCACATCCCCAGCCCTTTTTTTGTATTTTATTAGAGACAGTGTCTCACTGAGTTGCTAAGTGCCTCACCATTGCTGAGGCTGGCTTTGAACTTACAATCCTCCTGCCTCAGCCTCCCAAGGACTGGGATTACACACGCATGCACCACCGTACCCGGCTACTAACCTTCAACTTTCTGAGTTTGGCTTATTTCACTTAGCATAATGTTCTTTAGGTCCATCCATTTGCCAGTAAGTGACATGATTTCATTCTTCATGGCTGAATAAAATACATTGTGTGTATCTACCACTTATCCATTCATCTGTTGAGGGGCACTCAGGCTTGTTCCATAATTTGGCTATTATGAATTGCATTGCTACAAGCATTGGTATGTAAATGCATACATATTTATAATTGTCATGTATTTCTGATGGATTGACTCTTTTATCATTAATATTCTCTCCCTTAAAGTGCATTTTGTCTGCTATTAATATAGGACTCCAACTCTATTTTGGTTACTTCTTGTATATATTTTTAAAGCTGTCTTTGTGCTACTATAATATAACAACAACAACAACAACAACAACAAAAATAATAATATAATATCTGGTACTGAGTAGTTCCTAAAGACCATATATTTATTTTCTCATAGTTTTGGAGGATAGGAAGTCCAAGATAAGGCACCAGCAGGTTTTATTGGTTGATGAGGGCCTGCTCTCTCCACATTCAGGATGGTGTCTTGTTGCTGCATTCTCCAGTGTGTGTGTGATTTTGTGTCTTTATATATGGTATATAGACAAGTGATCCAAATTGCCACATAAAGCCTCTTTTTTCAATTTAATTTTTATTTATAATAGTAGTATGTATTACAACTCATAATGCACATATATAGCATCTTTTTACATACAACTGTTTTTATACAAAGTATATTTGTACCATTCAAGTCTTCAATGATGCATTTTGGATACTGATATCCATCTCATTCAACCACCTTTTCTTTTTTTTTCCTTTTTTCCCGCTCCCTCCCCCCTTGCTCCCTTCCTTCCCCTCCCTTCCCTTTGACCATACTAGTGTTCCTCTAATCCTCCTATGTACCCCATCCAACAACTCTGTGAACTAGCCTCCTTATATCAGAGAAAACATTCGGTACTTGGATTTTTGAGATTGACTAATTTCACTTAGCATTATATTCTCCAACTTCATCCATTTACCTGCAAATGCCATTATTTTATTCTCTTTTATTGCTGAGTAAAATTTCATTTTGTATATATACCACATTTTCTTTATCCACTCATCTATTGAGGGACATCTAGGTTGGTTCCACAACCTAGCTATTGTGAATTGTGCTGCTATAAACATTGAAGTGGCTGTGTCACTGTAATATGCTGTTTCACATAAAGCCTCTTTTATAAGTAGCTTAATCCCATTTGTGATGGAAGAACCTACATGATCTAATTAACTCTTAAAGGCTCCATTTCTTAAAACTATCACATTGGCAACATGAAGGGAACAGATTCAAACCATAGCACCATCTTTTTACTTTTAACCCATGTCTTTGAATCTAAAGTGTGATGTATAGATATAGATAGTTTTTTAAAGAAAATCCAGTTTTTCAATATCTGCCTTTGGGAGTGTTTAATCCATTTACATTTAATGTGATTACAGATAAGGCAGGATTCATTCCTGTCATTTTGTTGCTTTCTATGTATCTTATATCCTTTTTGCTCATCTAGTTCTCCATTATTACTTTCCTTTATGTTAAATAGATACATTTTAGCATAACATTTTAATTGTCTTTATTATTTTTTTTTACTATATTCTTGAGTTATATTTTGGCATTTGCTCTGGGGATTACAAAAATATAACTTATTGTCAACATATAGTTTTGATTAATAACAAGTTCTATAGCATATAAAGCTTTGCTGATGGGCTGTATTAATGTAATGTTATTTTAAGAAAAAGGTATATATTGTTAAACATTGTACATTGTATTGTTTTATTATTAAACTTTTTAAAGGTTTCTCATATTATTATATGTTAAGTCATGTGTTTCTTACTTTTAATTTAGATTGAGGAGAAAACATGTATGTGAAAAGTCAGATTCAGTGAAATCTTTAAATACTAATCCAAGGCAATGAGAGATGTGAGTAATATCTCTAAACAGGAAATACATAGTACATTAATTACAGGATAAGATGAATTGATATGAAACCCATGACCCTAGTTAGACAAGGGAAACTTGATGGAATAGGAATTTAACCTTAGTTTGTATGCAGGCACACAATTCTTTTGAGATATAAAGAGAATAAATAGTAACTCACCAGGCTAACTCACCATTTCAGTGAAATGGGGCTGAGGCCATTTACTTACTTCTGTATCAACAGCACCTACAACATTGCTTAGTAGATGCCCAGGCTGGGAATGTAGCTTAGGGATAGAGCACGAGGGGAAAATATTGCATTGTAGATGCTCAGTAAATATAAAATATTCCAATGAATGAATTTGGTTAAATAAAATCAGTTAGGTGTGGAATTGGCAATTTGAAAGAGAGAACATACATTCTTGAACATCAGCTTTGGACCACATGATAAGTAATCAGTGAGGGAGGAACAACCATTAAGTCATTTGAGTAATAGTTGACTTCTTGCAAGGGGAGTTCAATTGTTGTTATCATTAGACTATTGTCATTATTTCTGTTAATTTTTGAGAATC
This sequence comes from Tamias sibiricus, assembly GCA_025594165.1. Classification (NCBI taxonomy): domain Eukaryota; kingdom Metazoa; phylum Chordata; class Mammalia; order Rodentia; family Sciuridae; genus Tamias; species Tamias sibiricus. The sequence continues at coordinate 131,684,853 of CM046657.1, read as the reverse complement.
AGGGAATGCCACATTGAGCTCACTTTTACTTAAAAAGTCAGTATATCTATATGCATTCTTTTCAGAGAGTTCAGAGAAGGGAAGTATAAGAACACTGTGTCTATTGTCTATTCCAGTGATGGAAGAGAGGGTAGCAGAGATTCTGCAAATATAAGAGAGAGAATAGGAAATGTGTATGGAAAATGTTGCTTTGAAACAAACATCTAAAATGGCTTTATTTTTATTTTTCAGTCTTTGACTTTCCCTGCAATCAATGACAGAAAATTATAATAGTTCTAGCATGTACCACATGAACCAAAAAAATTTTGTGCTTTACCACTGAGCTACATTCCCAACCCTTTTTATTTTGAGATAGGGTCTTGCTAAATTGCTAAGGCTAGCCTGGAAATTGTACCTGCCTCAGCTTCCTGAGTAGCTGGGATTACAGGCATGCACCACTGTGCCTGGCCTATGAACAGAATTATTTTAAAGGATTTAAACATTTTTATGTTAACTTTTGCCATGAGCAAGCTATGTCATTAACATACACCCAATATATTTGTGTCTTTCCACAATGTCAGAATTTATTGAATAACAGTAAATAAATTTATTGAATAACAATAAATTCTCAGGTTACACCACTTTCATTGGTTCACTGAATATTTGCAGGTCACCTGGTAGTCATAAGTTAGGCAATCACAAGTTCTCTTATTCTAATCCTAATTTCTAGTAACTATAACACTTGAAATCACACATCATACTTAACACTATTTCATATATAACAGAAAGGATAAGAAAAGGGCTAAGATAGCCACAAGAGTTCAGGAGGCTGAACTGAAAACAAAGGCACAGAGCAGATGTGAATGCAAAAAGTCACTGTAGTTGGTCAGATAAGATGCAGAACCAGCCAAGAATTTGTTCAGGGTGCAGAGCTGTCAAAAGAATAGGAATTTAGCTGGGCGCGGTGGTGCACACCTGTAATCCCAGCACTTGGGAGGCTGAGGCAGGAGGATCATGAGTTCAAAGTCAGCCTCAGCAATGGCGAGGCACTTAGCAACTCAGTGAGACCCTGTGTCTAGTAAAATACAAAAAAGGACTGGGATGTGGCCCAGTGGTCGAGTGCCCCTGAGTTCAATCCCTGGTACCAAAAAAAAAAAAAAAAAAAAAAAAAAGTATAGGAATTTATTCTAGGTCGAGTTCCAGATGGACAGCAGTTTCAGAGTATCAGCTCAGAGTGTCAACTTGAAATGTCAGCTTGGGGTGGGCCATGGGTGGTAGCCTTGAGTAGGAGAAATCATGCTCTGCTGAAGCCCGAGGACAGAGATTTGGAGGTTTGTTGCTATGGTAATTTCCTTTGGCAAGGTTTGTGATGAGTGACCAGGTGATGGGGCAGGGTGCCACTGTGTCCAGTCTCAAGGTACTCCTCCTCTTATGGGCCTTGAGTGAGGGGTTTGCTTCATTGGTGGTCTGATGTATTAGGTAAGCTCATAGTTTTATGATTTTAGTTTGATAATTTGATAGGCCCACAGTTGTCATTTTTATTAGTGTGATTAATTTATTTATAAGGTTTCTGTGCAAATGGTGTTTTTTTGGTAATTGGACAAACAAGGTATAGATTCATTCCACCTCAGCACTTAAACTTAAAATGGAGTCGCTATGGCAAACTACCACTTTTTAAAATGGAGTAATACAGGTTTAGACATAGTCTGAGAACTACTAGTCTATACACCATGAGCAAGGAATAGCCTGTGAATCTTTTTTTGTTTTGTTTTGTTTTTTGGGAGGGGGCACCAGGAATTGAACTCAGGAGTACCTGACCACTGAGCCACATCCCCAGCCCTATTTTGTATTTTATTTAGAGACAGGCTCTCACTGAGTTGCTTAGTACCTCACTTTTGCTGAGCTGGCTTTGAACTCTCAATCCTCCTGCCTCAGCCTTCACAGCCATTGGGATTACAGGTGTGTGTACTGTGCCTGGCTACTGTGAATCTTTGATTTAAGATTTATCTTAAGAAAATTGCACCATTGTTCTATTTCTTGGTCATTAGAGAAAGGAGTCTATCTTTGAGTGTGAGGTTAAAGTCGTATTAATTGCACTTGGAGAGCCAGTAGAGGGAGCAATGTACCTATCCTTTGATTTCCATGACATCATCTACTGACATCAACTATGCTGACAGGACAGAGAAGATACTAAAATAATCTAGATAACTGAGACCAATTCATCTAGGGAAAAAAGAATGTGGGACTATGATTTGGGTTTTTGGCAATCATGATTTTCTGTTAAAATATTAGCAGAGTTCTAGAATTGCTCCATTACCACTAGGGAATATGGATGAGGGCACTGCTTAAGGACTATTCTTCCATTTTTCTTCCTTTAGCAAAAAAGTGACTTAAGCATTTTGTACCAGGTTCACATAAATCTGGTCTGAACAAACTCATAAACTGGATTGGATTCTCAGGATCTAAAATCACTTGCATGACAGGCTGAGCAGTTTTGCTTATCCTTGAGATCTTTGATGTGGCTTCAGAGTAGGGGAGCTGGGATGTGTTCTTTCCCCCTGACTCATCAGCTCCCATTGCACTAGTCTTCAGTGTCCTTCCCGAATTATCTCCATTGCTGACTTAGCAGAGACAGGACCCCTTCTGTTCTGTCTCACCTAACTCGCTGCCACAGTGTTATTCTTCTTTAGCAATCGAGCTGTGGGGTAAGCAAAGGATACAGCACCCTTGCCTTGACACCACCACCCTCTTCTGCAACTGTTGGGTTTGTGCAGCATTTTGCTTGTTCTTTTTTTTTTTTGTACCGGGGATTGAACTCAGGGGCACTCGACCACTGGGCCACATCCCCAGCCCTTTTTTGTATTTTATTAGAGACAGGGTCTCACTGAGTTGCTAAGAGCCTCACCATTGCTGAGGCTGGCTTTGAACTTGCGATCCTCCTGCCTCAGCCTCCCAAGTGCTGGGATTACAGGCGTGCGCCACCACGCTTGGCTTGCTTGTTCTGTATCTATTGGATTCTCTCTCTGTTTATTGTTACTGGGTCATAGGCTTATATGGGAGTGCCTTCACATATCTCTTGGTATGGAAATAAATGCTTTAGAAATATCATCCGCCCATCTTTGCTAGCATTTCTTTTGGCACTGATTCCTTTGACAGTCACTACTTGCCTTGTGATATATCTTTTATTTATTGAATAGGTTTAAATTGTTCCATTTCATGTAGCATTTTTTTCTTGTTTATGCCTTCTCTATCCAGCTATATGGTACATTAATACCTGTGGCTGGAAAAAAAAATTTTTTTTTGGCCTAGAATCCTGATCTTCCACATAAGAATTAGAATCTTTTTCATTTGCCTAAAACTTTTAGAAGTTCCAGAATTTAAGTGCCAATTAGCAATTTTCCTCTTCACCCTTTGGAACTCAAAATGGATAAAGGACTTAAGCATAAGCCTTTGGGGAAAAGAAAAAAGGATTTGTGTTATTTGGGATTCCACTTATTTCTTCCTTTCCTCTGACAGGTTATGGTAAATAAATGTCCAACTCCAATGATATGTTAACATTTTTCAGAATCAATCTGGGTTGAAAAGTAAGTAAACTCTGTTTTGTTTTGTTCTTGTTCTCTCTTCAGTTTTTTTTTTTTTTTTTTTAAATAATTTTGGAGATTGAATCCAGGGGTACTTTGCTACTGAGCTATATCCCAGTTTTTTTTTTCATTTTTAGATAAGGTCTCCCTAAGTTTCCAAGGGTCTTGCTAAATTGCTGAGGGTAGCCTGGAACTTGCAGTCCTTCTTGCCTCAACCTACTGAGTTGCTGGAATTACAGGTGTATTACACTGCATGTGTATTCTTTGACATTTTTTATTTTCCCCTTTTGGCCTCCCTACCCCCTACCACCACAGGGGGAGCACACACTCTTGACAGTTCAAAATCTGTCCTGTTTGTTTTATTGAGAATACTTGGAAGAGAGAATTCCAGTGAATGTTCAAACTAATCACTCTCACATGATATGCTTTGTGAAGGAGACTACCTGTTGGTCATTTTTTAAAAATTTTTATTTATTTTTTGGCATTGGGGATGTTTCAAACCCAGGGATGCTTTACCACTAAACCACATTCTGTCCTTTTCACTTTTATTTTTATTTTTAATTTTGAGACAGATTCTTGTTAAGTTGCTGAAACTTTCACTAAATTGCTCAGGTTGGCTTTGAACTTGATTTTCCTGCCTTAGCCTCCTGAATTGCTAGGATCTTAGGTTTGTGCCACAGCGCCCAGCCCAGTTTTGTTTTGTTGTAGTCCATTTTGCTTTGTTATGGACTTTCAAATTTGTCTCTGGTTTTCAGTCCTGCCTTTCCTTTAAAAAAATTCTCCTTTCTTGACTTTGTTTTGGGTTTAATTTTTGCTTATTTTTTTAAATAATTTTGTTTTAATTTGGAAGTTATGTTCTTTTTAAATTTATTTTTTATTGAAATATAATATTTGTACATCTTTATGGTGTTGCGAGCCATCCATGGGCTATGTGTGTGAGCTATGCACATTGGAGCTCTATGAGGGGACAGGTCTGGCATTGCATGCTGGTTGGGCTGTGCGACACAGTGTGCTTTTCCTCTCAATCTGTCTGTGATCCTACACAGCACCTGAGATGGGTGTGACTTGCTAAGATGTAAACCAATCTGCTGAACTCAAGACATCACAAAGAAAGACTCCACCTTTGAAACATTATCCCCTGCCTTATTTGGTGAAAAACATTCCATCGAATCTCCTTTGTGGGTCCCCCTTATAAAAATTAAAAGATTCCAGGTGTACCCCCTCTTTTCCAGCTGACCCTTAAGGTCGCAGAGCTGTCCTACCCTCAATCTGAGAAACTCATGTCCGTGTGTGCTGTGTGATTTCTTTGCCATTTTCTTATCTTAATCTTGCAGCCAGCTCTTTTGAACCCAGCTCATCTTGTCAGTGCCAGCAGATGATGAGATTATGGGGTATGTTATGTTAATTCAATACATGTATACAGTGTGTAATAGTAAAATTAGAGTAATGTGCATTTTCATCTCTTCAACCATTATCATTTTTATGTTTTGAGAATTTTGTAATCATTTCTAGTAATTTTGAAATATATCATAGATTACTTTAACCAAAATTCCCTAATGTGCTAAAGAAGAACTACAAGTAATCCCACCATTCTAACTTCTTTCCAACCCTTACCCCCACTGTCTTTCCTAGTCTCGAGTAAACACTATTTTATTCCATTCCTTTACAAGACTGACTTAATTAATTGGTTTTGACAAATGAGTGAGAACATGTGGTATCTGGATTATTTCACTTAACATAGAGACCTCCAGTTTGATTCATAATGCAACAAATGACAGGATTCCATTCTTTTTTATGGCCAAATAGTATTCCTCTGTGTAAATATAGTATTTTCTTTTTCCATTCATTTACAAAAGGACATCTGGGTTGATTGCCTATTTTAGTTATTGTGAAGAGCACTGCAGTAAACATGGGAGTACAAGTATCTTTTTGGAATATTGACTTTATCTCCTTTGGATGTGTATACACAGTAGTAGAATTGCTGAATCATATGATAATTTTATTTTTAATTTATTTGAGGGATCTCCATACTGTTTTCTATGGTGGCTGAACTAACTTATAGTCTCACTGACAGCTATAAGAGTTCCTTTTTTTTCCTGCAGTCTCACCAGCATTTAGTTTATCATAAGTGCCCGGAAAGCTTACATTAATCAATATCCTTATTATTCTCTCACAAAGTACGAAGATATTGGAATGTTTAAACTCTGTTTAGTTCTCTTCCACCTTATAAATTATTGCAGTTGTCTTTTATTTCTAGAATGTTTTCCTTTACAAAATAGACTATTATTATTATTTTGGACAGTGATTTGTTTAGATTTACTCACCTATTACTAGTCTGATTATCTGTGCTCATGATTTTTGAATATTTAATCTTTTCCAGTTTAGATAATTCTCCTGCCTGAAGTATGATATTTCAGTTTACTTGCAAATGTCCTGATTGTACCTCATACTCTAAAAATTTTGTATTAACATATATTAATTATACAAATTAATGGGGTTCAGTGAGATATTTCAACACTTGCACATAGCATGTACTGATGAAATCAGAGTAATTAGTATTTCCTTCTCCTTATCATACCCTTATATTTGAACTGAGCTCTTCTCATCTAGATCTTTCTATGATGTATAATAGGAGGTTACCTACCATTCTGTGGAACACTAGAACTTATTCCTTCTATCTAACTGTGCTTTGGTACCTGTTACCTAACTTCCCTTCCCTTTATCTTTCCTACCCTCCACACATTTCCCAGCTTCTATAAACCACTATTCTACATTCAGTATGACTTTTTTTTTAAGTTGTATGTAGCTCTGACACCTCTTCCACACATAATTTTTTGTGGTGCTGGTGATGGAATCCAGAACCTTGCACATGGTAGGCAGTGCTGTACCATGAGCCATTCCCCTAGCAAGATGGAATTCTTAATCATCCATATATAATAGGACATGCACTATTTATCTTTATTTCACTTACAATAATGTACTCTGGTTTCATCCATTTTGCTTCATATTGCAGGGTTTCATTTTTTTGGGGGGCTAAATAATATTCCATTATGTATACTATGCATTTTTAAAAATGGGCACTTATGCTGATTGCATACCTTAGCAACAGTTGTATCTAATTCCTGGAAAAATGCTTTTTCAATATTTAAAAAATTTTCAAATGTACAACAGAGTTGAAAGAATTTTATAGTGAATACCCATACAACTACCACCTGGATTCTTTAAAATGTTTATTTATTTATTTATTTTAGTTATGGGTGGACACAATACCTTTATTTTATTTTTATGTGGTGCTGAGGATCAAACCCAGTGCCTCACACATGCTAGGCAAGTGCTCCACTTCTGAGCCACAACCCCAGCCCATACCACCTAGATTTTACCATTAATATTTGAAAAGAATGTTTTCTAGATTTCAGGTTGTTGGTTATTTTCATTCTGTCAGCGCATTATCTGCTGGCATCCAGTGAATGTGTGCTGAGAAGTTGACCATCTGTCTTATTGCCATTTCTCTGTAGTAACCTACCTTCTCTCTGGCTGCTTTTAAAAATCTGTTTCTTCTTTGATGTTTTTTAGTTTCATTATAATATATTTAGGTATATGTATATATATATATATATATTTTTTTTTTAAAGAAGAGGTTTTTTAAAAAATAGTTGTAGATTGACACAATACCTTTATTTTATTTATTTATTTTTATGTGGTGCTGAGGATGGAACTTAGTGCCTCACATGTGCCAGACAAGCACTCTACCACTGAGCTCTAACTCCAGCCCTAGGTATATTTTTTGTTTGGTTTTATTGCATGTCATGATCTGAGGATTGATAGCTTCAGAAATTTCAGTCATTTTCTTTCTTTCTTTTTTTGATGAGGTTTTTTCTTTTTCATTGATTACATTTTTTATTAATTTTTATTTTAATTAGGTATATGTGACAGCAGAATGCATTTTGATTCATTGTACACAACTGCAGCACAACTTTTCATTTCTCTGGTTGTACACGATGTAGCATGGCACCATATACATGTACATAGTGTAATGATGTCCATCTCATTCCACCATCTTTCCTGCCCCCAGGTCTCCTCCTTACCTCTTCCTCCTGTTTGCCCCATTAAAGTTCATTCATTTTTCCCATCCCCCCACCACCGTCATTATGGATCAGCATCCACTTATCAGAGAGAACATTCAGCCTTTGGTATTTTGGAATTGGCTTACTTCACTTAGCATGATATTCTCCAACTCCATCCATTTACCTGCAAATGCCATAACTTTTTCTCTTTTAACGCTGAGTAACATTCCATTTTTATATATACTACAGTTTTTTTATCCATTCATCTATTGTAGGGCATCTAGGTTGTTTCCACAGTTTAGCTATTGTGAATTGAGCTGCTACAAACATTGATGTGGCTGTGTAACTATAGCAGGCTGATTTTAAGTCCTTTGGGTATACACCAAGGAGTGAGATAGATAGCTGGGCCAAATGGTGGTTCCAGTTCCAAGTTTTCTAAGGAATCTCCATACTGCTTTCCATACTGGCTGCACCAGTTTGCAGTTCCATTAGCAATGTATGATGTGCCTTTCCCCCCCACATCCTCGCCAACATTTACTGTTATCTATATTCTTGATAATTGCCATTCTGACTGGCATGAGATGAATTTGCATTTCTCTAATTTCTCTAATTACTGGGGATGTTGAACATTTTTTCATACATTTGTTGATCAAATGTATGTCTTCGTCTGAGAAGTGTCTATTCTATTCAGCTCCTTAGTCCTTTATTGATTGGGTTGTTTTTTTAGTGTTAAGTTTTTTGAGTTTTTTTATATATGCTTGATATTAGTGCTCTATCTGATGTGTGTGTGGCAAAAATTTGCTCCCAAAATGTAGACTCTCTTTTCACCTCATTGTTTCTTTATATATGTGTGTGTGTGTGTGTGTGTGTGTGTATGTATACATACATATATGTGTGAGTGTGTGTGTGTATATATATATATATGTATATATATATATATATATATGTTGTAGATGGACGCAATATTTTTATTTATTTATTTCTATGTGGTGCTGGGAATTGAACCCAGTGCCTTACGAGTGCGAGGCAAGTGCTCTACCACTGAGCTATAGCCCCAGTCCTGATTGTTTATTTTGCTGATAAGAAGCAAAAGTCCATCCTATTTATTAATTCCTGATTCTATTTCTTGTGCTTTAGGAGTCTTGTTAAGGATGTCAGGGCCTCATCTGATGTGATAAAGATTTGGGCCTCATTTTTCCTCTGTTAAGTGCAGGGTCTCTGGTCTAATTCCTAGGTCCTTGATCCACTTTGAGTTGAGTTTGTGCATGGTGAGAGATAGGGGTTTAATTTCATTTTGCTGCATATGGATTTCCTGTTTTCCCAACACCATTTGTTGAAGAGGTTATCTTTTCTCCAATGTATATTTTTAGTGCCTTTGTCTAGTATGAGATAACTGTATTTATGTGGTTTTGTCTCTGTGTCTTCTATTTTGTACCATTGGTGTACCTGTCTATTTTGGTGCCAATACCATGCTATTTTTGTTACTGTAGCTTTGTAGTATAGTTTAAGGTCTGGTATTGTGATGCCTCCTACTTCACTTTTCTTGCTAAGGATTGCTTTGGCTATTCTGGGTCTCTTATTTTTCCAAATGAACTTCATAATTGCTTTTTCTATTTCTTTTTTTTTTTTTTTTTTTTGGTACCAGGGATTGAACTCAGGGGCACTTGACCACTGGGCCACATCCCCAGCCCTTTTTTGTATTTTATTTAGAGACAGGGTCTCACTGAGTTGCTAAGTGCCTCGCCATTGCTGAGGCTGGCTTTGAACTCACGATCCTCCTGCCTCAGCCTCCCAAAGTGCTGGGATTACAGGCGTGCGCCACCGCGCCCGGCTGCTTTTTCTATTTCTATAAGGAATGATAAAGGATTTTAATTGGAATCACATTGAATCTCTATAGCACTTTTGGTAGTATGGCCATTTTGACATTATTAATTTTACCTATACAAGAGCATGGGAGATCTTTCCATCTTCTAAGTTCTTCTTCAATTTCTTTTTTAATTTATTTATTTTTTATTCCAGGTTGTTATAAATGACAGCAGAATGCATTACATTTCATATTATACTTATAGAGCACATTTTTACTTATCTCTGGTTGTATACAAAGCATATTAACACCATTTGTGTCTTCATACATGCACTTAGGGTAATGATATCCATCTTATTCTACCATCTCTTCTTCAATTTCTTTCTTTTGTGTTCTATAGTTTTCATTGTCAAGGTCTTTCACCTCTTTTGTTAAGTTGTTTCCCAAGTATTTTAGGGTTTTTTTTTTTTTTTTTTTGAGGCTATTGTGAATGGGGTAGTTTTCCTAATTTCTCTTTCAGAGGATTCATCACTGATGTATGGAAATGCATTTGATTTATGGATATTGATTTTATATCCTGCTACTTTGTTGAATTCATTTATTAATTCTAGAAGTTTTCTGGTGGAGTTTTTTGGATTCTCTAAGTAAAGAATCATGTTATCAGCAAATAATAATGGTTTGAGTTTTTCTTTTCCTATTTGTAGCCCTTTTATTTCTTCATCTGTCTAATTGTTCTGGCTAGAGTTTCAAGGACTATGTTGAATAGAAGTGGTGAAAGAGAGCATCCCTGTCTTATTCCAGTTTTTAGAGGGAATGCTTCCAATTTTTCTCTATTTAGAATGATGTTGGCATTGGGTTTAGCATAGATAGCTTTTACTGAGGTATGTTCCTAGTATCCCTAGTTTTTCTAGTGTTTTGAACATGAAAGGGTGCTGTATTTATGCTTTCTCTGCATTAATTGATATAATCATATGATTCTTATCTTTAAGTTTATTGATATGATGAATTATATTTATTGATTTCCGTATGTTGAACCAACCTTGTATCTCTGGAATGAACCCCACTTGATCATGGTGCACTATTTTTTTTTTTTTTTTTTTTTTTTGGCACGGAGGATTGAACTCAGGGGTACTCAACCACTGAGCCACATCCCCAGCCCTATTTTTTGTATTTTATTAGATACAGGGTCTAACTGAGTTGCTTATTGCCCCCAGTTGCTGAGGCTGGCTTTGAACTCACGATTCTCCTGTCTCAGCCTCCCAAGCCACTGGGATTACAGGCGTGTGCCACCACCCCCAGCTACTATTTTCTAAATATGTTTTTATATGCAATTTGCCAGAATTTTATTGAGAATTTTTGCATCAGTGTTCATCAGGGATATTGGTCTGAAATTTTCTTTCCTTGATATGTCTCTGCCTGGTTTTGGTATCAGGATGATACCAGCTTTGTAGAATGAGTTTGGAAGGATTCCTTCCTTCTCTAGTTCATGGAATAATTTGAGGAGTATTGGTATTAATTTTCCTTTTTAGTCTTGTAGAACTCAGTTGTAAATCCACTGGGTCCCAGGCTTTTCTTGGTTAGTAGGCTTTTGATGGTGTCCTCTATTTCCTTGCTTGAAATTGATCTGTTTAAATTGTGCATGTCCTCTTGACTCAGTTTGGTTTGATCATATGCCTCTAGAAATTTGTTGCTGTCTTTGAGATTTTCTATTTTACTGGAGTATAAATTTTCAAAATAGTTTCTAAATGTCTCCTGTATTTTGATAGTGTCTGTTGTGATATTTTGTTTTTTTAATCACAAATTTTCGTAATTTGAGTTTTCTCCTTCTTTTCACTAGGCTGACTAAGGGTTTGTCAATTATTTATTTTTTCAAAGAACCAGCTTTTTGTTTTATCATTTTTTAAAATTGTTTCTTTTATTTCAATTTCATTGATTTCCACCCTGATTTTAATTATTTCCTGCCTTCTACTACTTTTGATGTTGGTTTGTTCTTTTTCTAGGGCTTTGAAATGTAATGTCAGGTCATTTATTTGTTGTCTTTTTCTTCTTTTTATAAATGAGCTTAATGCAATGCATTTTCCTCTTAGCACTACCTTCATAGTGTCCTAGAGATTTTGATAAGTTGTATTGAAGTTCTCATTTACCTCTAAGAATTTTTTTAACCTTTTCCCTGATGTCTTCTGTTATCTATGCCTCTTTCAATAACATATTGTTCAGTCTCCAGGTGTTGGTTTAGCTTCTCTTTTTTTACTTTTTTCATTGATTTCTAATTTCATTCCATTAGAATGAAACATATAATGCAGGGTAGTATCTCTATTTTTTTGTATTTGCTAAGATTTGCTTTGTGGCATAACATATGGTCTATTTTGGAGAACAATCCATGTGTCACTGAGAGGAAAGTATATTCACTTGTTGGTGAATGGAATATTCTATATAATGTCTGTTAAGTCCAAATTATTGATTGCATTAGTGAGTGCTATAGTTTCTTTGTTTAGTTTTTGTTTGGAAGAGCTATCCAGTGGTGAGAGAGGTGTATTAAAGTCACCTAGTATTATTGTGTTGTGGTCTATTTGGTTCTTGTATTTGAGAAGAGTTTCTTTAACATACATAGATGCCCTGTTGTTTGGGCATAGATATTTATGATTATTATGTCTTATTGATGTATGAATCCCTTAAACAGTATGAAATGTCCTTCTTTATCCCTTTTCACTAACTCTGGTTTGAAGTCCACTTTATCTGATATGAGAATGGAAACCCCTGCTTGTTTACATAGTCCATGTGAGTGGTATTTTCCCCCACCCTTTTACCTTCAGGCTGTGGATGTTTTTTCCTGTGAGATGAGTCTCTTGAAGGCAACATATTGTTGGGTCCTTTTTAAAAAAATCCAATCTGTCAGTCTATGTCTTTTAATTGATGAGTTTAGGCTATTCATCTTCAGAGTTATTATTGAAATATGATGTGTATTCCCAGATATTTTGGTTTACTTTTGGTTTTTAACTTGACTTGGTTTCTCCTTTGATTGGCATTTCCTTTAGTGTAGTTCCTCCCTTTGCTGATTTTCATTGTTTTTTTTTTTTTTTTTTCATTTCCTCCTCCTGGAATATTTTTTTTTAAAATATTTATTTATTTGCTTTAGTTATAAACAATGGATTTTTTATTTGTACGTGGTGCTGAGGATCGAACCCGGGCCGCACACGTGCTAGGCGAGCGCTCTACCACTGAGCCACAACCCCAGCCTCCATCCTGGAATATTTTGATGAAGATGCTCTATATAGTGTAGGCTTTCTCACAGTAAATTCTTTTAACTTTTGTTTATCACAAAAGGTTTTTATTTCATCATCAAATCTGAAGCGTAATTTTGCTGGTAATAAGATTCTTAGTTGGCATCCATATTCTTTTAGAGCTTGGCATATGTTGTTCCAGGATCTTCTGGCTTTGAGGGTTTGGGTTGAAAAATCTGCTGAAATCCAAATTGGTTTCCCCCTATATGTGATCTGATTCTTCTCTCTTGCAGCCTTTAAGATTCTATCCTTATTCTTTATGGTAGGCATTTTCATTATAATGTGTCTTGGTGTAATCTGTTGTAATTTTGTACATTTGGTGTCCTGTAAGCCTCTTGTATTGATTTTCCAATTCATTCTTCATGTTTGGGAATTTTACTGATATTATTTCATTGACAAGATTGTGCATTCCTTTGGTTTGAATCTCTGTACCTTCCTCTATCAAAATAATTCTTAGATTTGGTCTTTTGATGTTATCCCATAATTCTTGGATGTTCTGCTCATGGTTTTTTTTACCATCTTCACTGTGTGGTCAACTTTATTTTCCAGATTGTATACTTTGTCTCCGTTATCTGACATTCTGTCTTCCAAGTGATCTAGTCTGTTGGTGGTGCTTTCTATTGAGTTTTTTTATTTGGTTTATTGTTTCCTTTATTTCAAGGATTTCTGATTTTTCTTTTTCTTTTTGGTTCAGAATCTCTCTCTCTCTTGAAGCAATCTTTTGCTACCTGTATTTGCTTTTTTGTGATGTGATTATTTTTTGCCTGTATTTGCTCATTTAGGTCTTTCTTTAATTCACAGATCATTTTAATTCTGTATATTCTGAACTGCTTCTCTGACATTTCATCAACTGTGCTCTACATGCAATTTAGTTTTTATTTTTTTTAAATAGGTGGACACAATACCTTTATTTTATTTATGTGGTGCTGAGGATCGAACCCAGGGCCTCACACATGTGAGATGCACTCTGTGCCACTAAGCCATAGCCCCAGTGCTTGTCCATGGATTATATTATTGTGATATTCTTGTTTGTTTGGGGCACTTTCTTGTCTTGTTTTTTCATGTTGTCTATGTGTCTACCTTTCCTGCTGTGTGGATCTGAGGTATTATAGTTTCTACCCTATAGTCTTATAGTGTCTGTGCAGATTATCTGTACCTCACCTTGGTGTTGGGCTTCCAGACCCTGCCAGTGTCCCATGATGGATGCTACTGGAACTAAAGGTGGTGGTTGCAATAACGGGTAACTTGAGATGGGAGGGGGGGGGTGTCCCAAGATGGCCGCAACCACTTCAGAGATGGAGCTGAAAGGGTGGTCCTTACAATGGCTATGGGCTGCCTGTTCTGAGATGTAGGTGCTTCTAGGCCCTGACTGTTGTCACAAGGTAGAGGCTACTGAGTGGGCAGGGCTGTGGTGATGGCTGCAGTGTCTCAAGATGGAGGTAGGGTAGGCCTGGGCTCCCAAGTGGGCCCAGGAGGTGGTGCTGGGCCTAACCTGGGCCTGGGCTCCCATGCGGGTGGCAGGGGCGGTCCTAGGCCTGGGTCTGGGCTCCTCCATGGGGCAGTGGAGTAGGTCCTGGGCTGGGGCTTTGGCTCCAGCATGGGTCTCCATTTTCTCTTTTAAAATTTTATTTTTTTACTTTTTAACTTTTTAAAATTGACAAAAATTGCATGTATTTATAGTGTACAATGTGAGGTTTTGACATTTGTATAGAATGTGAAATAAATCTCATTAACATTCATCACCTGAATACTTATACTTTTTTTTTATGGTGAAAACATTCAAGATCAACGCTTAGCAATTTTCGAGCATATAGTACCATGATGACATTATCTTTTTATTTAGTGTCTCTTCCTTATTCTCTCTAGTAATTCATTGTTCAACTACCTTAAATTCTCCACAGTTCTATAAGTTGGTACCATAGGTCATGGGGAAGGCCACCTTGGGGGTATTAACCTTCAGAGGACATTTTTCTTTCTGTTTCTTCATTTTGCATCAGGATGGGGTAGGAAATTTTACTTTTCATGCACATTCTGTGTGGTAGAGTTTAGTTCTCTTCCTCCTGTACAGGATGTTCTCAGCTTTATGCAGGTATTTTATGTCGCATTCTCCACTTTGGTAGGCCTTGGACTTCATCATCTGTACCCTCTCTCTTGTGGTATTTGGGGATTGAACCCAGGTGTGTCCTACCACTGAGCTACATCCCCAGCCCTTTTTATTTATTTTGAACAGGGTCTCACTAAGTTTTCCATGCTGGCCTTTAATTTGTGATCCTTCTCCATCAGTCTCCCCATTCCTGGGATTACAGGTATGTGCCACTGGGCATGCACTACTATGCCAGTCTTCATCACCTCCCTCCCTCCCGCCCCCCTCGCTCTCTCTCTCTTTGGTACCAGGGATTGAACCCAAGCGCACTTAACCAGTGAGCCACATCCACATCCCCCCCCCTTTTTTTTTGAGACAGGGTCTCACAGGCTTCCTAATTTGCTGAGACTGGCTTTGAACCTGCAATCCTTCTGCCTTAGCCTCCTGAGCCACTGGGATTACAGGCATATACCACCATGCATGGCCCTTCATCATCTTTCTTAATGTAATACCTTCCACTGGCCGACAGAGAAGTAGAAGTTCAGTGACTCCAGGAATGCACAGGAAACTTAAGAGGAAGTTAGGTTTGTTATTTGCCTACTTCCTCTTCCCCAGGAATTTTAGCAAGTTAAGTAACTTATGCACAGAGATTCTGGGTGGACTTGGTTGGTTAAAATGGGCAAAAGAGATAACAGTCATTCCAAAGCCATGCTTATCAGAATTTTACACCCAAGGAAAGCTTCTTCCAGTCAAAGGCTAGATATCTGCCAGGAGGTGGAGGTGGGTGGGTGGTGGGGATTTAACTTTAGATGGAGCTCAAAGTTATTTGACTCCTCCTTTGATGATGAAAAAATCAACTTTTGGAAAGATGTGCCTATTTAAACTTGATGTGCCACATCCATACAGAAAAACAGGGGTCTATAAATAGAAGGTAATAGAAGCTTTGATTTCTATTCTAGGAAAGCATTCTGAACATATGAAAACCCATTGCTTGGGGATCAGATGTAATCTCAAATCTTTCTTCTTATTAGGATTGTGTTTATACTGGCTAAAACAATTCATATAATTTATGGCAGAAATAATTTGTAAGTGTAGTTTTTATCCTTTGTTAGCAATACTTAATAGTTTTTCTATATATATTTCAGAATGTCAATAAAATACCACTTGCCACTTGATTACATTTATTTTGGTTGCATGTGCCAATGATATTTTGACCATCCCTAAAAATAATTTTCTTACAGTTTCTTTTGAGAATTTTTATTTGTTCTTTTGACATGTACATGAGAGTAAAGTGTATTTTGACATATTATACATACATGAAGTAAAATTTACCATTCTTATGGTTATACATTATGTGGAGTTACACTAGTCATGTATTCATATATGAACATAGAAAAGTTATGTCCAATTTATTCTGTCTTTCCTATTCCCATCTCTCCCTTATTGTGTGTTAGCATCCACATATCAGAGAGAACATTTGGCCTTTGGTTTTTTGGGATTGACTTATTTCACATAGCATGGTGGTCTCCAGTTCCATCCACTCACTGGCAAATGCCATCATTTCATTCTTCTTTATGATTGAGTAATACTCCATTGTGTATATATACCATATATACCACATTTTCTTTATTCATTCATCTGTTGAAGGGCACCTAGGTTGGTTCCAGAGCTTAGCTATTGTGAATTGAGTTGCTATAAACATTGATGTTGCTGCATAACTATAGTATGCTAATTTTAAGTCCGTTGAGTATATGCAGAAGAGTGGGATAACTGGGTCAAATGGTCATTCCATTCCAAATTTTCTGAGGAATCTCTAAACTGCTTTCCATAGTTTTCCCATCAATTTGCAGGCCCACCAGCCATGTATGAGTCTTTTTCCACACATCCTTGCCAACATTTATTGTTGATAATTGCCATTCTGACTGGAGTAAGAAGAAATCTCAGTATAGTTTTAATTTGCCTTTCTCTAATTGCTAGAGGTGTTGGCTATTTTTCCATATATTTGTTTACCATTCATATTTCTTCTTCTGTGGAGTATCTGTTTAGTTCCTTAGCCCACTGATTTAGGTTTTTTTTTTAATGTTAAGTTTTTTGAGTTCTTTATATATCATGGAGATTAGTGCTCTATCTGAGGTGAGGTGGAAAACATTTTCTCCCATTCTGTAGGCTCTCTCTTCATGTTCTTGATTGTTTCCTTTGCTGTGAAAAAGATTTTTAGTTTGATGCTATCCCATTTATTGATTCTTGATTTTATTTCTTGTACTTTAGGTGTCTTGTTGAGAAATTTGGTTCCTAAGCCGACATGATAGAGAATTGGGCCTACTTTTTCTTCCAGTAGGCACAGGGTCTCTGGTCTAATGCCTAGGTTCTTGAGCCACTTTGAGTTGAGATTTGTGCAAATGAGAGACGGGGATCTAATTTCATTTTATTACTTGTGAATATCTAGTTTTCCCAGCACTGTTTGTTGAATAGGCTATCTTTTCTCCAATGTATGTTTATGGTGCCTTTGTCTAATATGAGATAACTGTATTTAAGTGTTTGTCTCTGTGTCTTCTGTTCTGTACCATTGGTCTTCCTGTCTGTTTTGGTGCCAATACCATGCCATTTTTGTTACTGTATCTCTGTAGTATAATTTAAAGTCTGGTATTGTGATACCCCCTGCTTCACTTTTTTTTTTTTTTTTTTTTTGCTGAGGATTGCTTTGGCTATTCTGGGTCTCTTATTTTTCCAAATGAATTCATTACTCCTTTTTCTATTTCTGTGAAGAATGTCATTGCTAGCATCACAACCAGCAAATAATTATTGTGCACATACAATACATATAATGTTAAGGACATTTATTCCTGCATAGGTTAACTATTTAAGGTATAATGGTGGATAAATGTCAAAAACTTAAGTTTAAGTTATGTCTTTTAGACCTTATGTTAATTATTTATTTCTACATATTACTCTGTGTTCTCTGATTCCATTAATTTACATCCCTTCTACAGGCAAAATATCCCTACCTTTTCTTAAGGTGGCAACAATCATATCCCATTAAAGTACTGGTTGAAGTCTAGAATCTCTACCTAAATGTGGTCCTGGTGCAGATAGAACTGATGGGGCATTTTTCCTATGTGTAGTTCCTACAGTGAAGTTTATCTTTAGATCTATGAAACAGAAGAGACAAGTAATTTGTCTTCTACATACCAATGTAATGCTGAGGCAGGCAGAGAACACTTGTTGTCATTCCTGTGGAAATTATAAATGTTTAAGATAATGGATATGCTAATTACCTTGATGTGATAAGCACACATGTACACAGGAATCAAAACATCTTATCATACTCCATAAATATTGTGAAAGAAATGTGAAAGTTGTCAGAATCGAAATGGAGTTACCTGTGTCAACCTTAATGTTAAAAATTAAAGAAACGCCAGGAGGTTGTGAAGGAAGCTGTTCTTCCATGTGACTGCCTGACAGTAAATTGTCATGACCTGCACCATGGTTAATTCAGGAAACCAGAGAGGGGTGATGGGGATTAGAGAAAATGAACAGACATACAATGAGAGAAAAAGCTGGGACCTGGTGGGTACCACCTTCTGATGGAATGCAATGAGGGGAGTCACTTCAGCATGTTTATTATATAGGTTTCAACATCAAAGGGATTCATTGTGAGAAAGTTACTTTGATACAGAACCGAGGTCAAAAGTTTAAAGAGCCCAATTACAATCCTCAGCTTGTGCCCATAATCATCCCTACCAGGCAGCTGGCATTTGGACCTAGGTCATGAGATGATAAACTCCGTGGCAACCATGGAATTTCCCTTTGAACAGGGCATCACCTCTGGGTGCTTTTCTTGGCACCCTTGCACTAAGAAATTCCCAAGAGAGGCATCACCTCTATCTCCAAACTGTTCAAAGACCATCATTCATTTGCTTCTCCTGAGCAAAATTCTGTGGAAAGTATATTTATTGTGTGACTCCGCATTTGGCTTCCCTGTACATCATAATTTGTTTGCTTACATTAGAGGACCTAGGTTAGTTTCAATAAATCTCATCAGAAAGTGTGGTACTCTTTTGTTTGTGCCTGTTAATACTCGCAACTGGCCTACTAAGTGCTTGGTGGAGTACTTCACTATTTTTTTTGGAAAGTCATAAGCACAAATATCAGGTCATTAATGTGTTTTCTCTTAAAAATAAACCTACTTATGTTAAGTTACAGTAGAATAAACAGTTTAATAACAAAAATTAAAATAATAAGAATGCTTTGCTTATCAGTTTAACCAAAATTTCCAATGTTTTCTCATACTATATCTAATTACCAGATAAGTTTTCAAGTGAAGTATATACATGCACACTTACAAACTTTGTTAAACAATGAGCATTTTTTTTTCACTTGGTGAGGATATGTATCTAAGTGAAAGATGAAATCCAAGATAGAAATCCAAAGATTTTGAAAAAGCCTTCATGTTTTAAAAGTGTTATTCTTTAAATGAATTCTCAAGTTTTACTATTTATTGTATGACATTTCTTAATGAGGAGATCTTGTATATGATTATGTATTTGGTAAAAAATGAAAGTTAATTTTATATAATCCATTCTTAACATCATCAACCATTTTCTCCCAAATAGGAATATGCATTTTCTTTCTTGTTCTAACATAATACTCCCCATAGATCCAGGTTCAATGAATATTTGTCTCCTGGGGAATTTTATTTCTTTTTTATTCTATGAACTATCTTAGAAAATACACATTTTTAAAAAAAGAAAATGTGTTAAATATTTGTTAAATGTTAAATGTGAGCATGTTCCAAATGTCCAAGCAAAGTGCTACCATGAGTCACCATCTTCCAGATAATCATGTTTGCCCATATTGTTCCCATGTAATTATCTATTCTTTTTTTATTATTTGCCTTGGTAGTATAGGTTTATCTTTCTTTCTTACCATGTCTGCAGATTAGTCAGAATAATTGAGCTTTAAGAAGACTAAACCTCAAAATTCTGATTGTCAGATAAAGCTCTATAGCATACTCAGGTCAATACTGGCTCTTTCAGAAACCAAATCCTTTTTTTTTTATATATAATTTTATTTTTATAATTTTTAATATGTACAACTCATAGTGCATATATTTAGTATCTTTTTACATACAACTGTTTGTATACAAAGTATATTCGTACAATTCAGGTCTTCAATCATGCATTAAGGAAAATGATATCCGTCTCATTCAACCACCTTTTTTTTTCTCCCCCTCCCTCCCCTCTTGATCCCTCCCTTACCCTCCCTTCCCTTGACCATTCTAGTGTTCCTCTAATCCTCCTATGTACCCCCATCCAACAATACTTTGAAATAGCCTCCTTATATAAGAGAGAACATTAGGTACTTGGATTTTTGAGACTGACTAACTTCACTTAGCATTATGTCTTCCAACTTCATCCATTTACCTGCAAATGCATTAATTTGTTTTCTTTTTTTTTTTTTTTTTTAATTTTTTTATTATTTTTATTTACTTATTCATCATGGCGCAATCGGTTAGCGCGCGCGGTACTTATAATTTGTTTTCTTTTATTGCTGAGTAAAATTCCATTGTGCGTATATACCACATTTTCTTAATCCACTCATTTACTGAGGGACATCTAGGTTGGTTCCACAACCTAGCTATTGTGAATTGTGCAGCTACAAACATTGAGATAGCTGTGTCACTGTAATATGCTGTTTTTAAGTCCTTTGGGAATAGACCCAAGAGTGGGATGGCTGGGTCATAGGATGGTTCCATTCCCAGTTTTCCAAGAAATCTCCATACTGCAGAAACCAAATCCTTATAAATAAATTTTCCCTGAATTGCTTTCTGTGGAAGTGTAGACTTACTTCTGTCATTGCTTCTTTAGAAAATTCAACTTTGATCATCTAATTTGATAAAACTGATTTTCAAGCATCTCATCCTTAATCTTTCATTATTTTTTAAAGAAATCTCATTTCAGTATTATTAAGTGCTTTTTAATAATTGTTTGACAATTATTAATAAATTTTTAATAGTTTTTTGACAATTCCTTAGTGATACTATTCTGTTTCAAGAATGGTTTTTGGCTTTTGGGGATAGATCAGTGAACAAAAGATACACAGGGGACAATTATTTACCACCTTTTAAACTTGAAGAAAAGAAAAAATTAAAAATAAACATTGTTGATATGATGAGCATTTTTATAATTGAGGAGAGACATAAACTACATTGTACAAATACTCTCATATCCACATAGTTTTTACTATGTTTAAGTTCCAAATTTTAGTCTATCTTTTTCTTTACTGACTAAGCACATGGTAATACTCTGGCATTTCATCTTTTTTTTTTTTTATATATGTAAGTGAAGGAGAATTTCATTTTGACATTATGTTGATGTTTTCATGTTTATTGATTGTTTAGAAAAGGGAATTCACCTGTGGTTAAGGATGCCTATTTGGAAGATGAGAGGACTTTTGTTAAATTCAGCCACTAATTCAATGTACTTTGCAAAGTTCATTATTCCTTGTGCACATTTTTGTTCACTTATGCAATGTTTTTTTCTCCTCCTTATCAGGGTATCCTTCCATTGTGAAAAGCTTAATGCTCTCTGTCTCTCTCTTTATCCTATAATCTCTTAGAACCCACCTGCAATGTGTATGTATAAATGTTTTACAGATAATGTCATTAAATTAAGATAAGAGCTTTCTAAAAAAAAAGAATGTCATTGCAACCTTAATAGAAATTGCATTAAATATATACAGTGCTTTTGATAATATGGTCATTTTGACAGTATTTTGCCTAACCAAGAATGTTGGAGAACTTTTAATTTTCTAATGTCTTCTTCAATTTCTTTCTTTAGTGTTCTCTAGTTTTCATTGAACACGTTATTCACCTCTTTTGTTAGATTGAATCCTAAATATTTTATTTTCTTTGAGGCTATTGTGAATGGGATAGTTTTCCTAATTTCTCTTTCAGTAGATTATTGATTATTGATTTCTAATTTCATTCCATTATGATCTGATAGGATGCAGATCATTGTTTTGTATTTGCTTAGAGTTGCTTTATGGCATAAGATATGGTCTATTTTAGAGAAGGATCCATGTGCTGCAGAGAAGAAAGTGTATTCGGTCATTAATGGATGAATTATTCTATATATGTCTGTTAAGTCTAAATTATTAATTGTATTTCTTAGTTCTGTAGCTTCTTTATTTAGTTTTTGTTTGGAGATCTATCCCGTGGTGAAAGAGGACTGTTAAAGTCACCCAGTATTACTGTGTTGTGGTCTATTTGATTCTTGAAATTGGGATGAATTTGTTTTATGTACACAGATGCTTCATTGTTTGGGGCATAAATATTTATAATTGTTATGTCTTGTTGATGTATAATTCCCTTAAGCAGTATGAAATGTCCTTTGTGTCTTCTGATTAACTTTGGATTGAAGTCCATTTTATCTGATATGAGGATAGAAACCCCTCTGTGTTTATGAGATCCATGTAAATGGTATCTTTTTTCTCATCCTTTAACCTATAGTCTGTGGATATCCTTGCCTGTGAGATGAGTCTCTTGGAGACAACATATTGTTGCATCTTGTTCTTTAACCCAGTTTGCCAGTTGATGTCTTTTGATTGATGAGTTTAGTCCATTTACATTCAGATATATTTTTGAGAGGTGATTTCTATTCCCTGTCATTTTGGTTTATTTCTGGTTTTTAGTTTAAATTAATTTCTCCTTTGATTGACTATTCTTCTAGTGTACTTCTTCCCTTTGCTGGTTTTCACTTTCATTTTTCATTTCTTCTTCATAAAATATCTTATGGAGTATGTTTTATAATGAAAGATTTCTAGTTGTGAATTCTTTGAACTTTTGTTTACATGGAAGGTGTTTATTTCATCATCAATTTTGTAGCTTAATTTTGCTGGGTATAGTATTCTCAGATGACATCCATTTTCTTTCAGAGCTTGGCATATATTATTCTAAGACTTCCTAGATGAGCTTCTGGATTGAGAAATCAGCTGAGATCCAGATTGGTTTCCCTCTAAATGGTACCTGTCATTTTTCTCTGGCAGCCTTTAAAGTTCTATCCTTATTCTGTATGTTTGGCATTTTCAGAATAATGTGTATTGGTGTGGGTCTGTGGTAATTTTTTATATTTGGAGTCCCATAAGCCTCCTGTATTTGAATTTCCATTTAATTCTTCAAATTTGGGAAATTTTCTGATATTATTTCATTGAAAAGATTGTACATTCCTTTGGTTTGTATCTCCAAGCCTTTATTTGTCCTGACAAATCTCTAATTTGTTCTTTTCAGGTTATCCCATATTTCTTGGTGGAAGTTCTGTTCATGGTCTCTTAACATGGTCAACTGTTGGGACTATGTCTGCCAAGGGGCAAGGTTTTGACTGCTTACCACACCTTAAAGGACCGGGGCTAAACCAAGGGGTGTGGCTATGACGTAGCGTGAGAGGCTGAACCGCCTTGCTTGCTGATTGGTTAGTTCTAGGCCTATTTAAGTCAATGCTTGTTCAATAAAGCGAGTTCTTCGGACATCCCGTGCTATATACAAGACTTTCTAGGTGTGGCGTGTTTTCTGTTCAAACAGACAGAGGTAAGGCATCTAGCGATTTCTGTTCTTAAGCTCACCCCGCCGGGTGAGTTGCAATCCTTCTTGCAGGCAAGAGGAATTCCCTTTTAGGGCCCAGAAAGGGAAGCAACTCAGAACCCGGCTCTATTCATAACTCGGACCCCGGCAGGTTGGCGTCCCAAAGTGGGGCAAGGGAAAGGGAAAAAATCATCGGTGAGCTTAACAAGGTTAGAGACGCAACGTCTCTTTCGCTGGCAGAAATATCCTTTTATTATGGGACAAATTTTAGCATTCAGGAAATCACGAGACCCAGCCCTTGAGGCGTGGCGCGGTTTATTAAGAAAGCAAGGTCTCCAAATATCTGACAGTCAATCGGAGGTGATCTGGAATTCATTAAAACGGGCGGCTCCCTGGCTCCCAAAGTCTGATTTTGATTCTTGGGAGACTTGGGATGAAATAAAACAAATTTTAAGGGACCGAGAAATTGAGTACGGGGAATCCCCGCCTCCGGGAGTTTATCCAGCTTTATCTGCCCTAAAAGCGTACTCGCTTTTACAAGAAAAACAAACACCTAATTTTTCCCGGTCCGCAAATTTAAAGAAATCTCACTCCAGGAAATTAGAAACTACAGCCCCTCCTTTAGAGAGATCTAACAAGGTCCCTGAGAACAAAGACCTCCAACCACGTGGCTCGAAACTTTCTAAAGGTGATCCGCCATTTTGTGAGTTAGCTCTTATTAAGCCTTCTACAACATCACTATACCGAGAGGCGCCAGCGCCCTCTAGTGGGCTTTCACCTGTAATGGCATTTCCAGTTAATTTAACAAAACTTCCTATAGCTAAAATCACTCAAAAAACTAATAAAAATCTGGCCACATTTATTGAGAAAGTAGAAAAAGGCCTTCAAAGAAAACTTCCACCTAATGACCAATTTACAAAAATGTTAGTTTGGGAAGAAATGGCCACAAATCACAAACTGGCCTATGCTAAGTTAAAAGATAAATTTATAAAAAGATGGATTATTACCACCAAAGATGTGGGTTCAACAACTCACCAGTCTCAGATATTAAACACTCCCATTAATGCTCGTACTAAGATATTAACAACAGTTTTAAATGGAAAAGGAACCTATTTTAAATACGGACGACAAGGCTATTTTAAAAAAGACTACCCCGATGGTCTTGGTCGGCCTCCAGAATGCTCCCCTGGCCAGATCTCAAAAGATTTAACCTTAATTATTATTGATATTAAAGATTGTTATTTTTCAATACCTCTTCATCCAGATGATTATGAAAAATTTGCATTCTGTGTCCCATCAACCAATTGTCATAAGCCAGATGAAAGATATGAACGGATAGTGCTCCCTCAAGATATGGCTAATAGCCCAGCTTTTTGTCAATATTATGTTTCATGTCTTCTGTCACCATTAATGAAAAAATCACAGCTTACCTTATATGTCTATATAGATGACATCATCCTGAGAGCTACTGATGTCCAGCAACTAAACTCTGCTTACTTAACACTTCGAGAGCTCTTAGAAAAAGGAGGATTACACATATCCAATGATAAAATACAAACTATTCCTCCCTTTAAAATATTGGGGACAAAAATTAGCCTAGACTCGGTTTGTCCTCTTAAACCCCAACTTCTCATTCAAAAATCTTATTCCTTGACAGAGTTACAAAAGCTATTAGGAGAGCTAAACTGGTTAAGACCTTGGCTTCATACCTCTACTGAGGATTTATTACCTCTCTTTGAGTTGCTACGGGGAAAATCCCCCTCTGATGTGATTTTACTAGAAGAGAGTCATCTGTCAATATTACAAAAAGTCCAAGATGCCCTCAATTCAGCCCAATTGGCTCGATACCAACCAAAGCAACCTCTATATTTATGGATTTTTTCAGGTGCTAAACTCCTGACAGCTGTGCTCACCCAGATGGGAAATCCATTAGAATGGATACATTCCTCTGTGGGAGGAGCACCTCGAGTTTATTCCCAATTAGATCAATTAGCAGATCTTGTAATAAAAGGAAGAGATACATCATTGAGGCATTATGGAAAAGACCCAGATATTTTAACAATTCCTTACCGTTTGTCAGATTTTGAATGGATACAGAGAAACAACCCTAGAGTCTCCTATGCATTAGAAGGATTTCTAGGAAAAGTTGACTGTCATTATGGGTCAAGCAAATGGACTTCTTCTTTCCCCAAACTGGAGTGGACTCCCCCCATCTTGTTTTCTAGCAAGCCACTCCCCAAGGCAGTAAATGTCTTCACAGATGGAGGAAAAGAAGGGTCAGCAGTTGTAATATTTCATCCATCCTCAGGCCAAAAGACACAATACTTTGAAGCAGTTACTGGTTCTGCTCAATTTAAAGAATTATATGCTGTTGCATTAGCCTTGACCCATGTCCAAGAGCCTATAAATCTTTTCTCAGATAGTTTATATGTAATTAACCTATTACCTACTTTAAATGCCTCATATATAAAGATAGATAATAATTCTATCACCCCTCTGATGATCCAGGTTCGATCCCTGTTAAAGGGGCGTAATGAACCTATGTTCCTCCAACATCTTAGGGGACATCAAGGCTTATCTGGGCCCCTATCTGAGGGAAATCAGGCTGCTGATCATTTGGCCACCACAGGTGTATTAACAGTTACAGTCCCATATCAACAAGACCTTCAGTTAGCTCAAGGTCTTCACAACCTTACTCATTTAAATTGGAGAGGTCTACATAATAAATTTCCTTTAGTTCCTATAAAAGATTTAAAAAAGATTATAAGGACATGTAAATCTTGTTTGCCCTTCTTACAGGTCCCACCTCTCCAGTCCCCTGGGGTAAATCCCAGAGGCCTAAGGCCCAACGCTATCTGGCAAACTGATGTAACCCATTATGTGCCATTTGGAAAATTAAAATATATATTTATGTCCATAGATACTTATTCACATGCTTGTTGGGCCACGGCACATTCTGGAGAAAGGGCTAAACATGCTGAAAGTCACTTTTTACAATGCTTTGCTATTCTTGGATTGCCAAAACAAGTTAAAACTGATAATGGACCCTGTTTTGTAAGCAAATCATTACAAAAATTCTTCCAAACTTGGCATATTAAACATACCACAGGGATTCCATATAACCCAAAAGGACAAGCCATAATAGAAAGACATAATAAAACCTTAAAGGATCAATTAATAAAACAAAATGGGGGAAGCAACCCCCATGACCAGTTGAAAACAGCTATGCTTGCTTTAAATATTTTAATTTTTTCCAAACAGCAGCCTCTATCTGCATTTCAGAGACACTGGTCTAACCAAACGCCTTATATAAAAGTTGAGGTCCGATGGAAAGGCCCATTAACTGGAGTCTGGAGAGGTCCTGATCCATTAATAAGTGCTGGCAGAGGTTTTGGATGTGTCTTCCCAATGGGGGAGCAAAACCCTATATGGGTGCCTGCCAGAGATCTCAAATATTGCCAATCCGACCAAAATGACTACCCAGGAGCACAAGCTCTTGAGGAGTGATCCTTTCTTTTTTCCACAGAAATGAAAAAAACCGTGACAAAGCTCCTGTCCTGCTGTGATTAAACTTCTCATCACATCCGTTTCAAAATTCATCAAAGACACTATCCTGGACTCCTTCTTGGTCAGCATCTCAACCCTCTGCGATGAGAGAAGAAGGACTGTGCCATTCCTGTGACAATTATCTGGACTTTATGCTAGACGACTTCCTTTGGACTCTGAGAGAAGAGCGCTATATCTTAGGACAATTATTTAGACTTTGTGCTGGACGGCTTCCTTTGGACTCTAAGAGAAGAGTCCCATTCCTGTGACAGTCATCTGGACTTTATGCCAAAAGGCTTCCTTTAAACTGAACTAAATAGATGGACTTTCTCTTTTTGGTGAAATCCTTGCTAAATGGGTAGACTTTCTCTTTTTGGTGAAATCCTTGCTAAATGGGTAGACTTTCTCTTTTTGGTGAAATCCCTAATTGTCATTGTCTTTGTGTGCACCTTTAGCCCTATAGAACTGGCCAGATACAGCTGGGTGGTCTACTGTCACGCTGAGCTATAGCCCTATAGGCTTGGCCA
Organism: Tamias sibiricus; assembly: GCA_025594165.1. NCBI lineage: Eukaryota > Metazoa > Chordata > Mammalia > Rodentia > Sciuridae > Tamias > Tamias sibiricus. The sequence continues at coordinate 131,657,410 of CM046657.1, read as the reverse complement.
CGGTCCTTAACAGGGTGCAGAGGTATGCCATCCAGTCAAGCCTTCCCAAAGGTGACTGTCATGTCCCGTGTGCTCCCCTTGGCCACCTGCTGGCCCTAGGCACGTCCACCTAAAGTGCTAGAGTGATAGCCAATAACAGGTAAGATTTTTCCCCGAGAGGAGAAGTCAACCTAGACGGGCACACACTCTATGAGTTGGACACCCTACAAGATGGGACATCCCATTTAAAAATAAATGGAGAGACCCATTTTTTAAATAACAAAAAAAAAGGGGAATTGTTGGGACTATGTCTGCCAAGGGGCAAGGTTTTGACTGCTTACCACACCTTAAAGGACCGGGGCTAAACCAAGGGGTGTGGCTATGACGTAGCGTGAGAGGCTGAACCGCCTTGCTTGCTGATTGGTTAGTTCTAGGCCTATTTAAGTCAATGCTTGTTCAATAAAGCGAGTTCTTCGGACATCCCGTGCTATATACAAGACTTTCTAGGTGTGGCGTGTTTTCTGTTCAAACAGACAGAGGTAAGGCATCTAGCGATTTCTGTTCTTAAGCTCACCCCGCCGGGTGAGTTGCAATCCTTCTTGCAGGCAAGAGGAATTCCCTTTTAGGGCCCAGAAAGGGAAGCAACTCAGAACCCGGCTCTATTCATAACTCGGACCCCGGCAGTCAACTTTATTTTTAAGATTATATATTTTGTCTTCCAAGTCGTTTAGTCTGTTGGTGATGCTTTCTGTTGAATTTTTAATTTGGTTTATTTATTCCTTCATTTCAGTGATTTCTGCTTGATTTTTCTCAGAATCTTTTATCTCTTTATTGACTTGATCTTTCACTTCTGTATTTTCTCTTTGATTTCATTTCTTACATTATCCTTTACCTCACAAATCAGTTTAACTATATACACTCTAAACTCCTCTGACATTTCTGCCATAGTAGTGTCGATAGATTCTGTTATTGAAGTATCTTGGTTTGTTTGGGGTGATTTGTTTCCTTGTTTTTTCATTTTTTTTTTTTTTTTTTTTTTGTGTGTGTGTGTGTGTGTGTCTACCCATCTAACAGTATGGAACTGAGGAAGATGAGTTTCTACCCTGTGGGCTTATAGTGTTTCTGAAGATTTCTAGTACCTCTCCATTTAAGGGGAGACAAATAATAATGTGTCTACCCATCTAACTGTATGGAACTGAGGCAGATGAGTTTCTACCCTGTGGGCTTAGAGTGTTTCTGAAGATTTCTAATACCTTACCATTTAAGGGGAGACAAATAATAATAACAACCAATGCCAATAATATACAGCATTAAACCAAATATTTCCTGCTACAATTATGTCTACATTCCTGCTACATCATGGAGTTGGAATGATGATTCTGGACAACACATAGATAATTCTGTGAGGGGATGATGGAAGCATCACAAAACAGAACACTTATGAAAAATGGAAAAATATGAGTTAGTTCAGAATTATCATCAATAGTCAAAACTGTGCTCTTGGATCCAGTGATGGGGTTGGATTAGGAGAACAACTGTCAAGAAGAAAGGATCAAGCAGTTGATATCTTATATAAATTAGAATAGGGAATAATAGTAAAGGGTATATCAATATTTTATCAGTGTTGTATTTTAAGAGAGAGAGAAGGAGAGAAAATAGAGCTCTAAACTGGTTGAAATTCTATCATTTATTTACCTGCTAGAAATGTAAGTAGGTAGAGCTAACAATCTGCCTGCACCTTCTCCATCTCAATTACCCTGGTTTCTTCTGGTAACCGAATTATAATGAGAAAATCACATGCAGATGTTACAAATGGTAATTAACAGCAGAGCTAAATGTGAACTACTTAGCTTCACCTAGAAGAATGTTCTGGGGAGGAGTTTTGTTGTATATATATGTGTGTGTGTGTGTGTGTGTGTGTGTGTGTGTGTGTGTGTGTGTGTTTTGTACCAGGGAGTGAACCCCAGAGTGCTTTACCCCCTGAGCCACATTCCCAGCCCTTCTTTTTTTTTTTTTTTTTTTTGTACCAGGGATTGAACTCAGGGGCACTCTACCACTGGGCCATATCCATAGCCCTTTGTTTGTATTTTATTAGAGACAGGGTCTCACTGAGTTGCTAAGTGCCTCGCCATTGCTGAGGCTGGCTTTGAACTCATGATCCTCCTGCCTCAGCCTCCCAAGTGCTGGGATTACAGGCATGCACCACCACGCCCGGCCCCCTTTAATTTTTTTTATTTTGATATAGGGTCTTGCTTAGTTTCTTAGGGCCTCGTTAAGTTGCTGAGGCTGATTTTGAATTTGTGATCCTTAGTTCCCCAAGCCACTAGAATTACAGACATGCACTACTGTACCCAGCTAAATATCTGTGTTTCACTCATCAGAAAGAAGTTATAGTCTGGAAAGGCATCCCTGACCATTAAGTTTCACCTTGCCCCAATTCCAACTCAGTTCCAGTCCTCATAAAGTATTTAAGTCCTAGACAACTGATGGCATGCCTTGGGGGACCCAGAGATCTCAAAGCCTCATCAATTTATGTCAGATGGAAGTAGTTACCCAAGTGGTGCTTGTGGTTCTACACAGATGTCCAGAGTACTTTGGCGAAAGCCACAGTCATCCAGGCAGTCTGTTGCTTAGATTGCTTTCCCTTTCCTCTTCAGTACCCCATGGCCTCAGGCCTTCTGGAGCAGCTGGAAGGGTGTCAAGATTATGTTTAAACCTCCATAAACTGAAATGGAGTGTATAAAATGGAAAGTATTGAAGGTTGTGGGCCTTTTATCCTCTATTAGTCTTATGTCCTCTTACTAACATTTTCAAGGTCAGCCTTTTAAAAAGCACAGTTTAAAGCTATGCTACTTAAGGTAATAATCATTTTCCCTACAGTCCTGTCAAAATGTTATTTAATATTTCCATTAGGAGTACATTTATATTTACTTGAACTTGGAAAGGTATTTTACTTGATGAATCTAGGTGGCTTAGTGTATTCCTTAAGTATTTATCTGAAGGTGTCATTGAACCCAGGGCCTTATACATGCTAGGCAAGCACTTTATCCTGAGCTATACCCCCAGCCCTAGATGAAGTTATTGTTAAAAGCCTATGGTATGTCATTGATTTTTCAAGTCCTCTCATTTATATTGGACCATATAAACTTTGATTATTTACTACTTAGCTCTTCTGTTTTTACACAGCATTATTTAACACTATATTATTCCTGACTATGTATAGATGATTTTTTATAAAATTGGTAACTCCTAGTTAAATTAGGTAAGTCTAATTAATCAAAATGTTTTTGGAAGAATTTAAGGTGGAAAGAATTAACTAAATTTATATTCATTCTAAATTTATAGAAGTGAAAAATAGCAAAACAGTAAAATAATTTAGATTACTGGAACTAAATGATTTGCAGTTAAAACTTGGAAAGAACTTATTAGCACCATCTTATTCCTCTGCTGTAGTTTACATATGGTTTGAGTATGTATTATAGGGTTCATGTATGGTGGCTTAGTTTTCACTTTGGACTAGAAAGACCTAGTGGGAAGACTTAGGTTAACTGGAGGCATGCCCTTAGAAAGGATTGTAAGTCTTCAATGTCTCTTTGGCTTCCTATTTTGAGATAGGATAGCTTTTTCCCCACACATCCTCCTGCTCTTGTTACACCATCTTCTATGAGATCCTCACTAGAGCTGAACCAATGCTGGTACCTTGCCCTTGCATCTCTAGAACTGTGAACCCTCTTTAAAAATAAAGTTAGCCAGCCTTGGGTGTTTCATCACAGTAATAAAAATTGAACTTCTACAGCCTTCATTTTCCATTTACATATTCTTTTTCTATTATTTACAAGGGTAGGTTATGATCATTATAATAAAAATTACAAAATTTTAAATAAAAATTAATGATGTCCTCTAACTTCATTTGCAGTAACTAAGTGTTAATGTTCTAGAATGTTTCCACTAATTTTCTTTAAAACACAAACACACACACACACACACCAGATATACACAGACACAACAGATAAACTCATACACCTACATGGGGAGTCATGGTTATTTGTTTTTGTAAAATGAGGATTATAACATCTACACAGATTCTGCTGTAAATTTCCTTTCTTATTTTAACAATGTACATTTACCTCTGAGATAATAGTTGTAGATCCAAACTCATTTTAAAAATTAAAAGTATGGGCTGGGGTTGTAGCTCAGCAGTAGAGTGCTCACCTAGCAGTAGAGTGCTCAGCAGTAGAGTGCTCACCTAGTACGAGGCCCTGGGTTCGATCCTCAGCACCACATAAAAATAAATAAATAAAGGTATGTATCCAACTACAACTAAAAAATAAATATTTAAAAAAATTAAAGGTGTGGGTCAGCAATATGAAAGAATATGAGGCTCCTGAATCTCCCTAAGGGAAAGCTACAATCCAGTTGTAAGACACCTACACACTGGGCAACTATGAAAACATCCACATCAAAATGGGCAGAAAACTAGAGATAGACTTGTGTATTAACCTAACCCTGAATATAGCACCTTAAAAGGTTGTTAAGTGCAACAGGAAAATATGTGAAAATGTGAAACTCACTGGTAAAAGTATATAGTCAAACTCAGAACACTCTTATACTTCAGTGGTGGTATGAAAATAATATTTTAAAATAAAGATTAAAAGACAAAACTATTAAAAAGCACTATACAATAATTTATTAAGGGACATAAACTATAAAAAAAAAACCAAAATGTGTCATCAAAAACAAATTGGGACTGGGCCTGGTGGTGCATTCCTATATTCCTAGTGATTTTGGAGTCTGAGGCAGGAGGATTGAGAGTTTGAAGCCAGTCTCAGCAACTTAGTCCCCAAGCAACTTAGTGAGACCCTGTCTCAAAATAAAAAGTAAAAAGTGCTGGGGATGTAGCTCAGTGATAAAGTACCTCTGGGTTCAATCCCTGATACCAATAAGCAAGGCAAACGAAAGCAAAACAAAACAAAGCAAAACAAATTGGGGGGATTATATATGTAGTTTGTACATGTGATGAAACTTCAGTCATGATTAGCCTAAAATATCCTGTTATTTGTTTAAAATATTTTAGTAAGCCTCCCAGTAACCACAAATTTAAAAACCCTTAGTAGATTTGTAAAAACAAAAAAGACAGGATTCAAAGTATACCACTTTAAAATTATTAAACCACAAAGGAAGATGGAAAAGAGATGAATATAGGAACATAGGATCTATAAATAAATTAAAAAATAATGTAAAAATTGGCAATAGTAAGTCCTTACCTTTGTTGTTGTTTTTTCAGTCATTACTTTGATGTAAATGGATTAAATTATCTAATCAAAAGGCATTGGATGGCTGAATGGACTCAACTATATGTGTCTTCAAGATAATCACTTCATCTTTAAAATTATACACAGACTAATAGTGAAGAGGTAGAAAAGAATATTCCATGTGAATTGAAGCTGAAGAAAAGCAGGGATAGACATACTTATGTCAGAAAAAATACAATTTAGGTCCAAAATTACAAAAAGAAATGTTATGACTTGGATAAGCTTCTGTGAGACTTGGGACTTGGGTTTTGGGGCATTGCTAAGTACTGTTAAATTATGGAGACTCTTGGAAATGAACTAAATGCATTTTGCATTATGAGATGGACAGGAGCTTTTGGGGGCCAGGGCAAAATGTTATGGTTTGGATATGAGGTATTCCCCCAAATCTCTATGTTATTGTAGAAGGTGAAATGATAGGATTATGAGAGCTATAACCAGTTCATCTTAACTTGAATGGACTAATTGGGTGGTAACTATAGGGAGGTAAGATGTGGCTAGATGTGGTAAGGTGTGGCATGTCCTGGAAGGGTTCATCTTCCCTGCAGTCCCATTCCATCCCACCAGCTTTGCTTTCCAGACACCATGAGTGAGCAAATTTTACTGCCACTCTCTTCTGCCATAATATTCTGCCTCACTTTAGACCCAGTGTAATGGAGCCAGCCAACCATGGACTGAACCTCTGAAACTGTGAGCCCCAAATAAACTTTTCCCACTCTTAAGTTGGTCTTGTTGGGTGTTTTGGTCGCAGTGACATAAAGTTGACTAACACAAGAGACAAAGTTGGTCATTATATAATGGTAAAGATCAATTTTTCAGTAAATTATAAAAATTATAAATACATACATAGCTGACACTGAAGCACCTAAATATTCAAAGCAAATATTAATATATATGAAGAAACAGACTTCAAAGCAATAATAGTAGGAGACTATATCAGACTCTGAATATTGGACAGTTCATCTAGACAGAAAATTCAAAAGAAAACATCTGCACTCCAGACCAAATGAACAGATAATTATAGACCATTCCGTCCAATAACATCGTAATATATATTGTTAATTTTGCACGGAATATTATCTAGCATAGATTGTATGTTGGGCCACAAAACATGTCTTAAAATTTTTAAGAAGGTTAAAATCATATCAAGTATCTTTTCTCATCACAGTATCATGAAAGTATAAAGAATCTTGAAAAACTCACAAATATGTGGAAATTTTAAAAAATTCTCTTCAATAACCAATGTACCCAAGAAGAAATTAAAAAGGGCAATTAAAAAATATCTTGAGACTTGGAGACACAAAATACCAAAACTCATGTGATACAACAAAAGCAGCCCTGAGAGGAAAGTTTATAGCAATAAATGGCTACATGAAAAATGAAGAAAGACCTCAAATAAAAACCTAAGGAATTAGAAAAAGAAGAACAAAGTAATCTCAACTTTGCTGAAGGAAGAAAACAATAAAGAGCAGAAATAAACAGAACAGAGACTGGAAAAACAATAGAAAAGATCATGAAACCACAGTTGGTTCTTTGAAAAGATAAGGAACATCAGCAAACTTTTGGCTGGACTAAGAGAAAAATAGAAGACTTAATTAAACAAAATAAGAAATCAAAGAGGAGACCACTATGGAAATACAAGGGGTCATAAGACACTACTATACACATCTATACAACCTTGAAGAAAAGGATGAATTCCTAGAAACATGCAACGTAACAACATTGGACAGAAAAAAATAGAAAATCTAATGGGTCAGTAATGCATAAGAATATTGAATCAATAATAGAAATTCTCCCATCAAAGAAAAGTCCAGGGTCTGATGGTTTCACTGCTGAATTCTGTCAAACATTTAAGGAAGAAATAATACAGATCTTTCTCAAATTCTTCCAGAAAGTTGAAGAGGAGAGAATACTTCCAAATTCATTTATTTGTTTATGTTTTGGGAGTGCTGAGCATTGAACACAGGGTCACCTTACCATAGAGCTACATCTCTAGTTCTTTTTACTTTTTATTTTAAGGCAGGGTCTTGCTAAGTTGCTTAGGGCCTTGCTAAATTGTCGAGGCTGACCTGGAATTCAGATTCTCCTGCTTCAGCTTCCGGAATTGCTGGGATTATAGGCATGTACCAGGGTGCTTGGCTCTTAAAAAGTCATTTTATAAGGCTTGCATTACCTTAATATTAAAGCCAGGCAAAGACACTACCAGAAAGAAAACTACAGGCCAGTAATCATGATAAACACAGATACAAAAATTCTGAACAAAATACTAGCAGACTGAATTAAAGAGCACATTAAAAAGATCATTTACCATGTCAAGTGGGATTTTTTCCATGGATAAAGGGAAAAAACATATGTAAACCAATAAATGTGATATACCACATTAACAAAAATAAAGGACAAAAATCACACAATCATCTCAGTCAAAAAAAGTGTTTGATAAAATTTAATATCTGATCATGTTAAAAACCTCTCAAAAATAGGTATAGGAGGAATGTACCTCAATACAATAAAGACCATATATGATCATACTCACTGGTGAAAAGTTGGAAGCTTTTTCTCTCAGATCAGGAATAAGACAAGGATGCACACTCATTAGTGGAAATTCTAGCCAAATCAATTAGGTAGATAATAGAAGTAAAAGCTATCCACAGGAAAGGAAGAAGTGGAATTGTCTTTGCCCATGACATGATTATGTATACAGAAAATCCTGAACACTCTATCAAAATACTGTTAGTACTGATAGACAAATTCAGTAAAGTTGTAGATTACAAAATCAACATACAAAAATCAGTAGCGGGGCTGGGATTGTGACTCAATGGTAGAGCGCTTGCCTAGCACGTGCATGGCCCAGGTTCGATCCTCAGCACCATGTAAAAATAAACAAAGGCATTGTGTACAACTAAAATAAGTAAATATTTTTAAAAAGTAGCATTTCTATATAGTAACAATGAATTATCTACAAAAGAAATTAAGAAAACAATCCCATTTATAATTGCATCAAAATACTTAGTATTTTGTACACTAAAAAGCAGAAAAGAAATTGGAAGACAAAAATAAATGGAAAGATAAACCATGTTCATGGAATGAAGAAGTTATTTATTGTTCAAATGGGCATATGTCTCAAAGTCATCAGAGTCAATGAAATTCCTAAATAAATTCCAATTATCATTTTCACAGAAATATAAAAAAATGCTAAAATTCATATGCAATCAGAAAGACCCTGAATAGACAAAGCAGTCTTGAACAAAAAGAGAAAAGCTGTAGGCATCATACTCTATGATTTCAAAATATTATGTAAAGCTATTGTAATCAAAACAGCATGTGCTGGAATAAACACACACACACACACACACACACACACACACCCCCATACATACACACACACCAGTGTAACAGAATAGGAAGCACAAAATAAGACCAAGTATTTGTTCATGCAGTTTTAGAAAAGGTACTACAAACATACAGTGGAGAAAAGGACAGTCTCTTCAATAAATAGTGCTGGGAAAACTAGATATACACATGTAGGACAGTAAAATTGAACTCATCTCATACTACATATAAAAATTCATCTCAAAATGGACAAAGGACTTAAGCATGAGGTGTGAAACAATAAATTTACCAGAAGAAAACACAGGGAAAAATCTCCACAAAATTGCTATAGGTTATGATTTTTTGGACAAGACTCAAAGCACAGACAACAAAAGCAAAAATAGACAAATTGGATTTCAGTAAACAGTTTTTGCACAGTCAGGGAAACAATCAACCGAGTGTGGAGACAACAATTCAACAATTAGAAATCAATATTTGAAAACTATTCATCTGATAAGGGGGTAATATTCAAAGTTTATAAGGAATACATACAACTAAAAAGCAAGAAAACCATTTGATTGAAAAAACGGGCCAATGATTTGAACAGACATTTCTTAAAAAAAGAGATATGCATGGCCAACAGATATGAAAAAATGCTCAATACCTCTAATCACCAGGCAAATGTGGATTAAAACCACAATGAGATGTTACCTCATACCCATTAGACTGGCTATTATCAAAAAGATGAATAATAAGTGGTGGTAAGGATGTGGAGAAAAGAGAATCCTTGAGCACGATTGGTGGGAATATAACTTAGTTCAGCTATTTTGGAAAAAAGCATGGAGATTCCTGAATAAAAAACTAAAAAGAGTTACCATCTGATCCAACAACCCACTTCTGTGTATATATCCAAAGGACTTGAAATTGGCATGTTGAAGAGGTATCTGTTTTTGGAGATATTTGCATTCTCATGTACATTTCAGCATCATTTACAATAGTCAAGATATGAAAGCAACTTAGATATCTGTTAATGGATGAATGAATAAATAAAATGTGGCATATATATATATATATATATAACTACTGTACAACCTTGAAAGGAAATTTTGTATTTATGACAACACGGATGGAATTGGAGAACATCATGCTAGGTAAAGTAAGCCAGGCACAAAGACAAATACTATATGACCTTTCTTGTATGTGTGTGGAATCTAGAAAAATCAAAGTCACAGAAAAAAAAAAGGGTCTGGGGGAAGATGGAGTAAATGGAGGAAAATAATTCGACCAAACTGCCATGGATCAAAAGATAATAAACATGGCTGTGATTTCAAGCAAACTAGATTTCAAAGGAAAGAATATTCTCAGGGAATATTAATGAATTCTCAGGGAATATTCTTCCATAATTTGAAGGATAGGGAAATGGAAGATATTGACTAAAGGGGACAGAGTTTTTGTTAGGAATATGTTTTAGTGATCTTTTGTACTGTATGATGACCACAGTTCATAATAATATATATTTTTAAATTGCTAAAAAATAGATTTTAATATTCTCTCCACAAAATGATGTTAGTGAGGTAATAGATATATTAATTAACTTAATTGAAACTTTCTACAATGTATACATAAATCAAACATCACGTGTACCACATAAATATACACATTATTTGTGAATTTAAAATAAAAAATTATGTTAATATAGTATCCTAATCAAACCAATTACAAGACAGGGATTTTAAGATTGGCTAAAAAATAAATATTCAATTATGGAGTACTTGAAAGACACCCTCTTTAAACATAAAGGTACAAATAAGCTAAAAGTAAATGAAGGGAAAAAATTAGACCAAACTTCCATGATCAAAAGATAACAAACATGGATGTGATTTCAAGCAAAATAGATTTCAAAGGAAAAAATATTCTCAGGGAATATTAATGAATTCTCAGGAAATATTCTTTCATAATTTGTAATGAAAAATGGTCCAGGTCATTATAATTTGGGCTGCCTCTGTTCTTCAACACAGTTGAACTTAAGTCTAATGAAGACTGAAGTTGTCATCACTTTGCAAACTTTATAAGTAACAGAAAAAAAAAAAAAAAAAGTAACAGCAGTGGTTACCTACCTGTGTTCTTGTATGCTTATCACACATTTTTCCTTCTTTTGGTCACAGAACTTCAGTTTCATTTTAGAAACTGTCCTCTCCTCCCTTATGTGCAATCTTTGTATATCACCATTTATAATTAATGACAACTGGATTCTTTTGCAAGGAGTCCTGAATCCTTTGGGCAGGGACATGAAGATAATGAAGAATTGATTTCTTCACATCAGTACCTCATGAAGATTGCTAGTTAACTCTGGTCAACCTAGTTCTTTTTTAAAAAATTTATAATGGTAGTATGTGTTACAATTCATAATGCACATATATAGCATCTTTTTACATACAACTGTTTGTATACAAAGTATATTCGTACCATTCAGGTCTTCAATCATGTTCTTATTCTAGCTTTTTCCTGTTTGCATTCAGTTTGATGAGTTATATAAGCTGACATCTGTCTATCTCTGGAAAATTAATAATAATGTTTTATTCATTTGTCATTAAACTCTAGCTATTTCAGTTCTTTCTCTTTTTTGAATATTTCAAACTAACTCCTTCTTTTTCCTCAAGGCTTTTGAATCTCTTTGCCTGATGAGAAATTCTGGTAGTTATATTATACCTGGCTCATCATCCTTTGCATCTTTTTCAAGTGTTACTTCTTCAGAGAGGTTTCTTTTATGTTTTTCAAATATATGAAATGCTTCATGAATTGGTGTGTCTTCTTTGTGTAGGGCCCATGCTAATCTTCTCTGTATCATTCCAATTTTAGTATATGTGCTGCTGTTATGGTTTGTATGTGAGGTGTCTCCCAAAAGCTCAAGTGTGAGACAATGTGAGAGGATTTAGAGGGAAAATGCTTAGGTTGTGAGAGCCTTAAACTAATCAGCAAATTAATCCCTGAATATTTTAACTGAGTGGTAATGAGGCAGGTGGGGTGTGGCTTGTAAGCTGCCTGTCATGGCCAGCCACGGCGCCGCGGGAGGAAAACTCGGAGGCAGAGTAAAGCTATTACTACTTTTACTTCTACTTTCTTAGAGAGAGCTTAGAGAGAGAAAGAAAGATTTTTCTTCTTCTTAGAAAGAGCTTAGAGAGAAAGATTAGAGATAGCTTTTTCTTCTTCTTCTTAGAGCTTAGAGAGAAAGAGAGAGAGCTTGAAAGAGAGAGATTTCTTCTTTAGAGAGAGAGAGAGCTTAGCTTTTAGAGCTTCTTTCTTCTTTGTTCTTTCTTCTTTCTTCCTCGGGAGCCTCTGCCTGACTCTGACCAGGAATTACTTCTTCTATCTGGTTTCTCTTCTGTAACCGCTCTGCCTATGTTCTGGCCGCTCTGATTCTTTTCTTCTTCTCTGACCCGAACTCTTCTTCTGACCGAGCGACTGCATGACTGACTGAATGAATTCATTCTTCTCCTGACTCTGACCGCTTTCACCCGGTTATATACCTTTAGCTTTGCGGGTGCCTCACGTGCACTTACAGGTGCATCACATACATACTTATTATCAGGTGGAACTTATGGCTTCCAGCTGACCGCAATAGCCATCTCCCTAATTGGGGCTCCTTCAGTGGCTGGAGGAGGTGGGTCATTGGGGGGGGGTGACTTTGGGGTATATATTGTGTCTCTCTCTCTGCTTTCTTTTTTTTTGTACCGGGGATTGAACTCAGGGGCACTTGACCGCTGGGCCACATCCCCAGCCCTTTTTTGTATTTTATTTGGAGACAGGGTCTGACTGAGTTGCTAAGTGCCTCCCCATTGCTGAGGCTGGCTTTGAACTTGTGATCCTCCTGCCTGAGCCTCCCAAGTGCTGGGATTACAGGCATGCACCACCGCGCCCGGCTTCTCTCTCTGCTTTCTGATCATCATGTGAGCCACTTCCTTACCTCACACTCTTCTACCATAATGTTCAGCTTCACCTTGAGCGTGGAGGAATGGAGTCTACTGTCTATGGATTGAGACCTCTGAAACTGTGAGCCTCAAATAACTTTTTTCTCCCTTGTAGTTGTTCTTGTCTTCTTTAGTCACAGTGATGAAACAGCTGACTAAAACATCTGCCAAGTGAGCAACAGAGAGATTTCTTCAGACTATGCTATAAATATACTCACCCATCTACCTACCAGCCATCACACCAGTAGTCTTTATAACAAGAATAGATACATTATTGCATCAGGCTAAACCCAGCCCATCATCTGTCTGCCACCTGATTTTATAAACAAGATTTTTTTTTGGGAATGCAGCCACACTCATTTGTTTAATGCTGTCTATGGCTGCTTTAACCCTAAGTGGCAGAGTTGAATAGTTGCAAGAGTTACTGTATGTCTTGCAATGACTAAAGTATTTTCTATCTAACCCCTTAAAGAAAAAGTTTGTGGATTCTTATGTTGTAATATTATTCTGCTTATCTTTGCACCTAACTTAGCACTGTCTGCAATTATTTTGTTCATATTTTTAGTTGATTAATATCTGTCTCTTCCCAAGTTGGTAAGAGTTATGAAAAATAGTTTGCCTGTTTTTAATCAGTTAATATATCCCTAATGCCTGACCCAATGCCTGCTAATGTTCCAACAAATGTTTGTGGAATAGATAAATAAATAAAAGAATATATTTCATAAACAAGTACTTGCAGTCCTTTTCTAGTATCAATATATATTGTAGATGAAATATCTTTTTACATTCCTTAGGCAATATCTCTTATGCAATGTTTAAAAGTTATATTTGTGTACCAGGAAAAATTTCACCCCATGTGTAGTTGATTGGAGGATGAATGGTCATGAGCTTGAGAGTCACCAATAAATAGACTGCTCAGAATTCTATGACCATGGTCTGAAGATGAACTGGATCACTAAATCAACTGGATTTTTTTCTCAAGAATTTGAAATTGGGAATGTGGCTTTGGAGTTGGGTTTGTCTCTGTTCAGACATACCTGAATAAGATTGAAGTTCTTTGTTTTTATTCATTCTTACATTAAGTCCACTTTTTACTTGAGCTAGTTTGAGTATATATCTATTAGATGCATTCAAAACAATAAATTACAACATCTAAAATTAGCATTGAGTAAAATACACATAAATAAACAAACATAGCATAACCTATTGCAGTCTTGCAGAAGAACAGAGTAAGAACTTTAAGAAGTAACAGAATGGGCTGGGGTTGTGGCTCAGCAGTAGAGCGCTCACCTAGCACGTGCGCAGCCCGGGTTCGATCCTCAGCACCAAGTAAACATAGATGCATTGCATTGTGTACAACTAAAGCAAATAAATAAATATTTTTTAAAAAAGAAGTAACAGAACTATAATAGTTTGAAGAGAGAAGCTCTGAGTGTGGGAACCTTGAACAATAAAAAAATCACTACCCAGTGTGCCATGTTTTTATGAAAAGTGGATTGTCTTTTTGAAGCAGTTGGGACTTCTATATACATGGTTCTATATACCATGCCACTGAAAGTACTAATGACAGGGAAATCTTCTAAGCATGTCTATAGTGGTATTTTTTGTTTTGTTTTAACAGGACAAAATTCATTAATTATTTAATTTCTTTTAGTAAAGAAATAAAAATAAGTGTGGTTGCATTCCTTTTTCCCCTAGGGTTGTATTCACTAATGTTAATGTCAGAGATAAAATGAGTATAATAACAAGAAAAATTCACTTAATAAAAATGTTAATTAAACACCTAAAAACAAAAGTGTGTGATAATTTCTATTATTTGGACTTTACAATTTATTCAGCTAATCGGTAGACATTGTAATGTTAGATAAATAGGAATTTTCATTTCTAAAAATTAAGGTTAACTTCCAAACAATAAAGTTTTTGCTAGCTAGATTTTCAAGGCTAAGAAAAATCCAAAGAACAAATGTATTTCAGCTTTGTCCTTAGATTTCTGTCACACAAGGACAAAAGGAAGAATTTTCTTAATGCTAATAAACTCTGCTTCTTTGCACACATACAGACTCTTTACAGAGTTTAATTGTTTCGAATGTTTGAGGAACACTGTTTAGATAATTACAAAAGTCATAAAAGAGTGGTTGTGGTGAAAATTAATGCCAAATTAAAAATATAATAGCTCGTGTCAAGGTTTCTTAAGTTTTTATAAATGTCCACATTATACTGAAAAGCTATTGATGCTCATTTTGTCATGGAGTGTTAAAATGAACAAGGCACTTAGATATCTTCTTGCTGTAGTAGATTTAAAAAAATAAAGCAGTTTCTTTCTAGAAAGCCAATATGTTTTATCTTTGGTTAGCTTTTCCTTCCACAATACTAAATAAACTCACTACAAATAACCTGCAATTGAAGTACTGATACATGCATTCGTATATACTGCTGTGTTACTCAGGTTTCTGAGCTAGAGGGTATGTACATTTTACAATGAAGAGTGACAGATTGTCTTTACTAAGTCATACCAATTCTCATTGCCTTGTCTGCTCAAGCTGTTCTGCTGCTTTAGAAAGGGGGCTCATGGGGCATTCTGACTTAAAGGTGCCATCTTTCTAGCTGGTTCTATATTGAAAGGCTGATACAGCTCTCAAGTTCTCACTTCCAAGACAACAAAGAAGACAAAATGGACATTCCCAAAAGGGCCACAACCACCTGCAGCTATTCTTGCTTCAACTGTACCTTATGTATGTCCAAGGACAAGGCCATTAAGAAATAAAAATAAGTGTGGTTGCATTCCTTTTTCCCCTAGGGTTGTGTTCACTAATGTTAATGTCAGAGATAAAATTAGAAACCCAGGAGAGGCCACAGCCATCAGGGACATATCTGAAATGAGTATTTTCAATGCCTATGTGCTTCTTAAGCTCTATACAAAAATATATTACCACCTGAGTTATGCCATTCACAGCAAGGTGGTTAGGAATTCATCTTGGGAAAAACTGAATCCAACACCCTGACTTAGAATAGCTGGTGTTGCCCATGGTCTCCAACAAAGCCCTTGTAAGGAGACAAGTCTTTTTTTTTTTTTTTTCCTTGAACATTATATATATTTTTTTCTTTTTTTAAATTCAATGTTGTATATATAACAATAGCATTCATTACACTTCATATTACATATATAGAGCACCTTTAATGTTACACTATTTGAATACAAAGAATATTCATACTATTCAAGTCTTCACTCATGCATTTAAGATATTGATATCCATCTCACTCTATCATCTTCTTTTTTTTTCCCTTCAATACCCCCTTGTTCCCTCCCATCCCCTCCCTCCCCATTGACCTTTCTAGAGTTTCTCTATTCCTCCTATGTTCCCTAACCCAACCCCACTATGAATCAGCCTACTCATATCAGAGAAAACATTCGGCATTTGGATTTTGGGGATTGGCTAACTTCACTAAGCATTATAATCTCCAACTTCATCTGTTTACCTGCGGATACCATGATTTTATTCTCTTGTATTGCTGAGTAATACTCCATGTGTATATATACCACATTTTCTTTATCCACTCATCTACTGAGGGGCATCTAGGTCGGTTCCACAACCTAGCTATTGTGAATTGAGCTGCTATAAACATTGATGTGGCTGTGTCCCTGTAGTATGCTGTTTTTAAGTCCTTTAGGAATAGACCCAGGAGTGGGATGGCTAGGTTATAAGGTGGATCCACTCCCAGTTTTCCAAGGTATAAGAGACAAGTCTTTAAGGACAAAATAAACAAGGTATCCTCTGGGAAAGAATAAAATGGAAATTATATTTTTAAAGTATGATGTGAAAAATAGTTTATATTATTCCCACCTGGTCTTAATTTGCTTTTGAGATGAGGATTGGGCAGTGGTATATGATTCAATCACAAGTCCCCTTATCTCCTGTTCACTTTTCTTTTTCTTTTTTTCTTGGTACTGAATATTTTTTTTATTCAAATTTGTTGTATTTGTAATAGTAGCATGCATTACAATTCATAATATACATATAGAGCCTCTTTTTACATAACACTATTTGTATACAAAGTATATTTGTACTATTCAAGTCTTCAATCATGCATTTAGGATAATGATATCCATCTTATAATACCACCTTTTATTTTCTTTTTTTCCCCCCTCCATCCCCCCGGTACTGAATATTGAAATGACATTTATTCCTTCTTGTTCTGACTAGAAAGTGTTTTATTGTGGTGCTTGAGAAAATGGTCTGAAAAAGAATTTCCAAACAGATAAAATGAAATTTAGTTGAAGCTCTGGTTTTCTTTTCTTTTCTCTCTCTTTCTTTCTTTTTTGAGAAAAAGGAAAAAGAAGGTTTATTGTTTTGCTAGCAAGGGAGAAACACAGGGGACTCCTATCCCAGAGGCTATGATTCTGCCCTTCAGCAGGAACAGGAGGCTTTTAAAGATGTGACTCAAAGGCTACATTCCATGTTTTCTCTGTTGGAGTTGTAATTCACTTGTTAATTTGGGAGCTAGTTATTTCTGAGATCTTCTGGTGCCATCCCCAAAGTCTGGATTACTTTGTTCCTATGGTGGGTGTGTGCTCAAGGAAGAATAAATCTGCCTAATGTGGGAAAGAAAGGTAATCCTGTTTCCCCTGAGATTAGGGAGGGGGAGAGATTAAGGAGGAGCAGGAAGAGAGGAAGGGAAAGAATAAATGTTGGAGAGGATGTGGGGAAAAAGGCACACTCATACATTGCTGGTGGGACTGCAAAATGGTGCGACCGCTATGGAAAGCAGTATGGAGATTTCTTGGGAAAATGGGAATGGAACCACCCTATGACCCAGCCATCCCACTCCTGGGTCTGTTCCCAAAAGACTTAAAAACAGCATATTACAGTGACACAGCCACTTCAATGTTTATAGCAGCACAATTCATAATAGCTAGGTTGTGGAACCAACCAAGATGTCCCTCAGTGGATAAAGAAAATGTGGTATATATACAAAATGGAATTTTACTCAGCAATAAGAGAGAATAAAATAATGGCATTTGCAGGTAAATAGATGAAGTTGGAGAATATAATGCTAAGTGAAATTAGTCAATCTCAAAAATCCAAACACCAAATGTTTTCTCTGATATAAGGAGGTTAGTTCACAGTGTGATTGGATGGGGGTACATAGGATTAGAGGAACACTAGAATGGTCAAAGGAAAGGGAGGGCAAGGGAGGGAGCAGGGGGGGGAAAAGGGGGGAAAAATGGTGGTTGAATGAGATGGATATCACTATCCTAAATGCATGATTAAAGATCTGAATGGTACTTATATACTTTGTATACAAGCAGTTGTATGTAAAAAGATGATATACTTGTGCATTATGAATAAGTAAATAAATAATCTAAAAAAAATAAGTTGCAGTAGCAGAACAGCAAGGGCTATATTCAAAGCATAAGTAGATCACTGTTACATTTCCTTACTGTCAATTTCTACATTCCATTTCTATGGCAAAATGGGCAAATACATCTCCAAGCTGCTTCCTGCTGGCAGAGGGTGAAGTTGTGGGAAGTAACCCAAAGTCCTTGTTTTCTATGGGGGTGAAGCCATGGACACTTAAGAGTTATTCAACATCAGAGCAGTCCAGAGGTCCACAGTGACAGATGGCAGGTGACTGGAGAGAGCATACACAGGGCAGGGATCAGGCTAAGACAAAAATAAACAAGACAGCAAAGCATTACTTGTTTTTATAAACAATTAACACAAAAGAAATCAGTATTTAAGCCAGTCTCTGAAAATCATGAAGACAGTAACACACATCAGTGAAAAACAGATTGAGTTTATCAATGTAGGAGGTTAGGAATATTTGTGAGGCTCTGAGATCAGGCTCAAATTAACTCAGGATAAACTTGTGACACTCAAGTCCTTTGTGATCATTGTTAATAGGCATGCCCATAGAAGAACCCTTCCATTATAGCCTCCAGCTTTACTTACTTTTGGTAGGGCTGACACAAGTGTACATCTTAAGTTTCATTAAAAAGAAAAAGTTGTTGCCAGGCATGCTGGGACATGCCTATAATCCCAGTAGCTCTGAAGGCTGAGGCAGGAGGATCATGAGTTCAAAGTCAGCCTCAGCAAAAAAGCGATTCAATGAGACCCTGTCTCTAAATAAAATACAAAATAGGCAAAATAGGCCTAGGGATGTGGTTCAATGGTCTAGTGCCCCTGAGTTCACTCCCTGGTACCAAAACAATAAAAACTATTGTTTTTCCTTTTAAATGTTTATGTAGGATGTGCTTAGGCTATACTCTTCTCCCAGGTGTTTAAGACCAAGTTTGTCAAAACTGAACTTATTCCTGTCTACTCTTAGGAGTCAGCTGAGATTTCTCAGAGTTCACTTTTGGGAACAGAAACACTGGTTTTCATTGAAAAAAAATTATTGCCTGTAAAAACTGAATGTTTGTGCCTACCCCCATTCATATATTGAAGCCCTAACCCTCAATGTCATGTTTGGACAGGTAACCTCTTTGGGAGTTAATCAGGGTTTGATGAAGTCATGAGAGTGGGATCCTGGCCTGATGGGATTGATAACCTTGTAAGAAGAAACACTAGAACTGTATCTCTGTCCCTGTATGTCTCTTTCTCTATCTCTTTCATTCTGCAAACATATACTGAGGAGAGATCTTGTGAACACACAGTGAGAAAGGGACCATCTGCAAGCTAGGAACTGACCATACTGGCACCTTGAACTTGGACACCTATCTTTTAGAATTATGACATGATAGACCTCTTCTGTTTAAGCCCTTTCGTGTGTGCTGCTTTGTATGGTAGCCTGAACAGATGAAGATAGTGATTTATCTGAAGACATATTTCAGCAATGTGTTTTGATTTGTGATCATATTGAAGAATGTGTTAGTCAGTTTTTTGTCACTGTGATCAAAATACTGGCAAGAACAACTTAGAGGAGGAAAGCTTATTTTGCCTCACAGTTTCAGAAGTTCAGTCCATGGTTGGCCAAATCTATTACTCTGATATCAAGGTGAGTTAGAACATCATGGTGGAAAGGTGTAATGGAGGAGCACTACTTCACTCATGGTGGCTAGGAAGCAGGGGTGGTGGCACTAGGGACAAAATAGAATTAATCCCCAAGGGCATTCCCCCAGTGATCTACCTCCTCCAACCATACCCCACCTGCCTATAGTTACCACAAAGTACAGCAGTCCTTTCAAATTATTATCTCATCAAATGGGTTAATCTACTGATTAAGTTACATCTTTTATAATCTAATCATTTTACCTCTGAGCATTCCTGCATTGCCCCACACATGAGTTTTCAGGGGACACTTCATATCCAAAACTTAAGAAAGAATAAGTAGTTGGATGTTATTTTAGGAAGAGCTTGGACAACATGGAGTTCAAAAAGATATAAGAAGTGCTGGGCACAGTGGTGCACACCTGTTATCCCAGTAGCTCAGGAGCCTGAGGCAGGAGGACTAGTTCAAAGCCAGCTTCAGGAAAAGTGAGGTACTGAGCAACTCTGTGAGACCCTGTCTCTAAATAAAATACAAAATAGGGCTGGAGATGTGGCTCAGTGGTCAAGTGCCCCTGAGTTCAATCTCTGGTACCCCCCCACCAAAAAAAAAAAAAAAGATGTAGATGTAAGAAATAACATAATGTTAGTTCTTAACCTTTACATTTATAGCCTCAGAAAAGTACAT
The DNA here is from genome assembly GCA_025594165.1 of Tamias sibiricus. Classification (NCBI taxonomy): domain Eukaryota; kingdom Metazoa; phylum Chordata; class Mammalia; order Rodentia; family Sciuridae; genus Tamias; species Tamias sibiricus. The sequence continues at coordinate 131,637,171 of CM046657.1, read as the reverse complement.
TTTTAAAAAATATTTATTTATTTGCTTTAGTTGTACACAATGCAACGCATTTATGTTTACATGGTTTTGAAGATTGAACCCGGGCCACGCAAGTGATAGGCGAGCGTTCTACCGCTGAGCCACAACCCCAGCCCTCAGAAAAGTAACTTTTAAGGACCCATTGTAAATACGTGTTGATAATGGGTTAGGAACCAAACTCCTTGAGGGCTAATTTTTTTCTTACTTAGTCATAGTATGCTTCTCTCTCTCCCATTTATCTCTTGTTCTTTTTTTCTAAATTATAATCCATATACTTTAGGTTGGGGGACTTTTATATCTGGTACCCTATTTGTAGTGTCCAGAGAAGCTTTTCCATTCTCACCATACTCTTTTTCTCTTTGCTCAACTATTGGATACTCGGACAATGTTCCAGAAGCTCTGATTTCAGAGTTCTCTTCTTTGCTTGCCAGTGTACACATGAGGTTGTTAACAGCTTGTCAATCTTGGATCTGTATCAAAGGGTACTTCCCTAGAAATTCAGGGTTCAATTCTTCAAGGATTCCTTCTTCCTCTCACACTCCCCTACCTGCTCAAATATCCTTTGTCTGCATGTTAGACTCTATTCCATCTATGCCTTCAGCAGTCAATGGCTGCCTGTGTTTTCCACACCCAGGTGTGTTTCCACACTAATTTACACTCAATCCCATGTCAGCCCAGCCAAATGCATTTGGTGTTTCCCAAAGTATGGCAGAAGATATGAATTAGGTGGTGCATATTGGATCAGTACATCCTTTAGTGTTTATTACAATATGACTAGCACATCACACCCATACTTTATATCAGTGAGATTATGGTTCCATTTTCAAGTCAAATTTAAGTAAAAAGATGACACACAATTCCTTTTTTTAAAATGTCAGTTTGGAAGAAGCAAATTTTTAGAGACAAAAATCAGATCTATAGTTGCCAGAGGCTTGGGATCAGAAGGACATGGACTATAAGGGGGCTCAGTGGAAATTTTTGAGATGGTAGAGTTGTGCATGAATTGTGTTGGTGCTTTGTGATTGTTTGCCAAAATTTATTGAGCTACTACACGCCTTAGAAGATTGAATATTACTGTAGGTAGATTATATCTCAATAATATGCCAAAAATTTATGTCAGAAGAATGAGTGAATTTAAAGAAAATATCCAATAAATAATTATGGTAGTATAACTATGGTAGGAAAATGGTTAGAAGTTGGGAAATACTTAATATTAAATATTAGATATTTAATAATGACCTAAAAATTGAAACATTACTTAGATTGGTATATTTGCCTCCTTGTGTTAGTCAGCTTTGTGTTACTGTAACAAAATACCTGAGATAATTAACTTAAAAGATAAAAGGTTTATTTTAGTACAGTTTTGGAAGTTTCAGTCCATAGTTAGTTGGCCCTATTGCTTTTGGTCCTGTGGTAAGGCAGTATAACATAGTAAGAACATGAGGTTGAGGAAGCTGCTCACCTCATAGCAACTAGGAAACCAAGAAAGAAACTGGAGTCCCACAGTCTTCTTCAAGAGCATGTCCTCAATGACTTAAGACCTCCCACTAGGTCCCACCTCTTAAAGATTCCACCACCTTCCAATAGAGCCAATCTGATGACCAAGCCTTGAACACAGGGCTTTTGGGATCATTCAAGTTACAGAGCTGGGGCAGAGCACTTGCCTCACAAGCACAAAGTTTTGAGTTTAATCTCCAGTACTCGAATGGATAAAATAAATAAAATAGAAGGAAAAATCCAATCTATAGCATCTCTCTTTGTTTCTGTAGTATATCTGTGTAGTAAATACCATTTCAGGTTCCCATGGTCTCACCTATCTCTTATTCCAGCCACCACCGTAATCAATAATCAGTTCCATAGCAGCTCTGACGAGCTACACACCTGTACAGCTCAATATTGTCTCATTCCCCTCATCCCTTTTTAAAAATAATGAAGGTGATGAAATAATTTAGCTCCAACTTCTGTATAACCAGAAGTGTCAGGATGATAATTTCATAAAATTCTTGAAACAGTCTTGCAAGGAACCATATTCCTGCTGTGGTGACCAACTTATGCAAGGCTCTTTGTACTGGTGCTCAACCTGATCCTGTTTTTTCTTCCCCTTGCCCTCATTTCTGCTCCTAGGATCACACTCCTCAATAAAGATTTTGCACAGTGACAATTGTTTAGGATCCTGTTTTCTGGGGCACTCATGCCAAAACTCTATTCCATAGCCAACATATTTTGTCCTTTATTAAAATGGATGATCTGCTAAAACATACATTTGATATGCTAAAGTATAAATTATAATTTTTATTTACTTTACTATCTCTTTCTTGGATGCAGTATTTTCCCCTTAAAAAATCTTCCATCCAGCTCTCAGATTTTGTCTTTCACTCAATATTAATTGAGTATTTACTATGGGACAGGGACCTGAACTGCTAGAAGTTGTTAAGTATGGTCAGTCTATTCATGCTTCTATAGCAAAATACCACACAATGGATAACTTATGAATAACAAAAATTCATTTCTTACAATTTTGGAGGCTGAAAAGTTCAGGATCAAGGCTGTTGCAGAGTCAGCATCTGGGGATGGCCTATCTCCTGGTTCATAGAGAGCTTCTCCTCACTATTTCCTCACATGATAGAAGAAGCAGGGATCTCTCTGGGGCCTCTTTTAGAAGGACACTAATGCCATTCACAAGGCCTCCATCCTCATAACCTAATCACCCCCACCCCCAAAACCCATTTCCTTATACATCACCTTGGAGGTTACAATTTCGATATATGGATTTTTGGAGAATACAAACATTCAGACTAAAGTAAAACAGATAGGACTACAGATGGCCTTGTGTCTTCTTTATTTGACTTGCATTGGGTTTCATGGAATTCTGAAAAATGCTTTCATTTTCAGTCATTATGATTGGCTTAGAAACAAGTAGCTTGAACAGTGTGTTAGCTTCATAGTCCCCTTTGCCATCTGAATTTGCAATCTCTGGCTACCTTGATGGCTGTGGAATGAAGAAGAGTTAGTCTTTACTCCTAAGGATGAGAGGGACAGTCTCATGTGGAGGTGCAGCCAAAGATAATGATTAATCCCTGTGCTTTTCAAATAGTTTTCTAATCTCCTAGATGCATGGAACAGTCCTCTTTACTCAGTGGTGAGAAACCGGTTCCATATTATATTTATATTTAAAAGATAAGACATGGAGCACAATGTCCACGAATTTTTAAGATTATGGCATTTACAAATGCTACCCCAATGCCCATTTGTTTCTGGCTTTGGGCTCTACAGAATCTTCAAGGATATGAATCTATTCTCTGTCATCAGAGGTCCTTTGTAAAAGTGTGAAAAGCACTTCCCTCTGATCCAGAGTGTTCCTGATCTTGGCATAATGGCCTCACTCTCACCTCTTCTGTTTCTGAACTTACCTCCTCTTTTCTGATTCTCTTTTGCTTCAGATTTTTGTTTTTTAGCCCTGTTTTTGTATCCTCATTCTGTTTAAAATCTTAGGCAGAAGAGAAATTAGGCAAGATAAGGAAAGAAAAGGGATACAAATAAGAAAGAAAAAAGTCAAATTATCACTGAGAACAGATGATGTGATCTTGGAAGATTCAAAAAGTTCCACCAGCAGACTGCTAGAACTAATAAACAAATTCAACAAAGTAGCAGGTTTTAAAAAAATCAATGTATAAAGATCAATAGGTTATTTATACGCCAAGAAAACAGGAAAAACAATCCTATTTTCAAAAGATTCACAAAACAAACAAATAAACAAGCAAAAAATCTAGGAATAAATCTAACCAAAGAGGTGAAAGATGTGGAACCCCCCCTTTTCAGCCCCAAGCCTCTTTTCAGTTTAACCGCTTCTTTTTGCTTCTGTAAAATGCTTGACTTAAAGATAATAGACGCAAAACTGCTGTAACTCCATTTTTTTTATCAGCTGCCTCAAACTGTTGGAAGTCTCCTGTCACGAGGCAAGAATAAGCCCCGGTATGATAAGCCAGCCTGCGCACAATAAGATAAGGCAATACCAGGGCCCTGCAATGAACAGTCAGCATATTCCCTAGCTCTGGAGATAGCCTCCACCAATGAAAACCTCCTTAGTCACACATGGGCTCCCCTGGCCAATCAGGCGAACCCCCTCCCTCTCCTTGCTTCTACCCCTATAAAAGACTCAGTTTCTCCTCAGTTCAGGGCTCTCAGTACAGATCCACTGTGTTGGTGAGGTTTGAGAGTCCAAGCTTACGCCCAAATAAAGGCTCTTTGTTTTTGCATGCACTCCGTATTCCTTGGTGGTCTTTGGGGTCCGTGCTCTGGGCATAACAAAAGACATCTACAATTATAGAATTTTTAAGAAAGAAATTGAAAAAGACACTAGAAGATGGAAAGACCTCCCATGTTCACAGATAGGCAGAATTAACCTTGTTAAAATGGTCATACTTCCAAAAGCAATATACAGATTTAATGCAATCCCCATCAAAATACCAATGTCATTCTTCACAGAACCAGAAAAAAATAGTTCCAAGATTCATTTGGAAGGAAAAAAGACCTAGAATAGCAAAAGCAAGTCTAAGCCAAAAAAGAAAAAAGAAAAAAAAAAAAAAAAAGCAATGCTGGAGGCATCACAATACTTAGCTTCAAATTTTAATAACTATATAGCTATAGTAACAGAAACTGCATGGTATTAACATAAAGACAGTCATATAAACCAGTGGTACAGAATAAGAGACAAATCCAGTTATGGCAAAGGTGCCAAAACTTAGGTTGGAGCAAAGCAGCCTTTTTAACAAATGGTCCTGGGGATACTGATTATTCATATGTAGAAGAATGAGACAAGACCCTTATCTCTCATCCTGCACATAAGTCAACTCAGAATGTATTAAGAACCTAAAAATTAGACCAGAAACTTTTCAATTGCTATAAGACATATAGACACAGGCAACAACTTTCTCAATAGGATCCCTAAAGCTCAGGAAATAATGCCAAGAATTAACAAATGGGATAGCATCGAATTAAAAAGCTTCTTGCACAGCAAATGAAACAAGAGTGTGAAGAGAGAACCTATAGGGCTAGGTTTGTGGCTCAGTGGTAGAGCACTTGCCTAGCACGTGTGAGGCACTGGGTTCGATTCTCAGTACCACATTAGAAAATAAATAAATAAAGGTATTATGTCCATCTATAACTAAAAATATTAAAAAAGAGAATCTACAGAATGGGAGAAAATCTTTACCAGTTACTCTTTCAATAGAGGATGTATATATATCCAGAATATATAAAGAACTCAAAAAACTTACCACCCCAAAAACGCATAACCCAATCAGTAAATGGGCATATGAACTAAAGAGACAATTCTCAAAAGAAGAAATACAAATGGTCAATGCACTATAAAAAGCATAGTATAGTTATATATGTATACCCCTGCTTATAGCAGCACAATTCACAACAGTCAAATTATGGATCTAGTCTAGGTGTCTGTCAATGGATAAATGGCTAAAAAAAATGTGGTTGTATAAACATATTGGGGTTTTATTCAGCCATAAAAAAGAATGAAATTATGTTGTGTGCAGGAAAATCAATGGAACTTGAGAGTATTATGTTAAAACAAATAAGCCAAACTCAGAAAGTCATATGCTTTCTCTTATATGTGGAAGTGAGAAAAAAATAAAAGGTGTGTGTATGTGTGGGGGTCTCATGAAAATACATGGGAGACAGTAGAATAGAGGAAGGGGCCTAGGGGAAGGGAGAAGAGAAATGGGGAGGAAATGGTGAATGATATTGATCATGTTTTTGTATTGTGTGCATGTGCAAATGTGTAACAAGGAATTATAATGTGCCAATAAGTAATATGGAAAAAAATCTTAAGCAGAGGAACTTTTGTACCTTACTCCTGAAATTTGGGTAAAAAGAATCAAAGGGATCAAAACTCTGTAGGACTTAGCTTCTCCAGTGCACCCTTCTCATTCTTGTTATTGGGCTTTTGTTGTGTTTATTTCTCTCTGTGTTTGGATTATCTCTTACATGGCTGCTTTACAGATAAGCTTTTGCTTTGAAATTTTCTTTTCTGTTTGCTAACCAGTTTTTCTTACAAGTGGGTTGTTGCCACTATGCTAACTTATTCCACTTTAGAAATAAGATTTCTTGTTTTCCCCAGATTTTTCAAAACCTGAGAATTAAATTTCTAGAAATGCCAAACCACTGCATTTCATCTTGACTAATTTGTCATGTGAGCTGCCTTCCCACTGCAAAATCAGCTTGAGTTTTGTTTTATTTTTTGTTAAAGAAATATAAAGCAATACGATTCTTCATCAGATACTTAGCATTACTTTCTCAGTGATCTGATAAAAGCCCACCAATGCACCCCTTGAAAAAAACCTAAACTTTCTTTCTTTCTTTCTTTCTTTTCTTCTTTCTTTCTTTCTTTCTGAAACAAGATGCACTTAAACAAATGCACTCAATTTTGGGAAACATCTTCCTCTGGGCAAGGCAGAATGAGCTACATTCCTGTGTTTCTCATGATGCAGTGGGAAAAGTTCATGAATGTTAAGGGAATGCTTTTCTAAAGCTATCTGTGAAGGGAAGGGATAATTACTTCCGTGTGATTCAAACCTGGGCATCATCCAGGTTTCCCAGTTAGCCATGAGAACAGTGCCTGCTATTGTGTGTCAGGTTTACCTTGATATTTTCCAAGGGAATTTTCTTTTCTGATCACTGAATTTTAGAGAGAAAGAGCCTTCACATTTTTCTTTTTGTTCTTAAGCACAAGAGGCCCATAGAACTACAAAGAAGTTAAGAGAAGAACAATTGCTGTGAGCATTTCATTGCCAGGGGTTGAATAGGGAACTGTGATGCAATTCAATATTTTTCTAGGAAAAAATCAGAAATTTCTGAACTATGTGTTTGTTTAAATATAGACACTTTTAATGTACAGGAATTGGTAGGAGTTATACAATTTCTTTTTTTGTTCTTTGTTGGTGTAACCCCCTTCCTTCTTCCCTTCCCTTCCCCTCCCTTCCTTCCTTCCTTCCTTCCTTCCTTCCTTCCTTCCTTCCTTCCTTCCTTCCTTCCCTCCTTCCTGCCTTTCTTTTCATGTGATGCTGGGTATTGAATCCAGGGTGGTTCTACACTAAGCTACATCCCAGTCCTTTTTATTTTTTATTTTGAGGCAAGATCTCACAAAGTTGTCTAGGTTGACCTTGATCTTGTGATTCTTCTCAGTCTTCTGAGTTGCTGGGATTACAGTTGTATACCACTTGTATTTCTGAAGACACACTAGACTAGAATTAAAATTAAAATTAAAATAAATCACAAAGTAGCATTTCTCTGGTTCTGCCTCTGCCTTTACAAACTCTGAAAACTCTAAATTCTCAGGTTCTTCTTACATGGCTTTGGGAGCATGGAGTAACTGAACATGTGCTTCTTGGGTACTATGAAGCACCTAACATGTCCCACTTTTCCAGGTGTGGTTTGAGCTACTTTTGTGTAGACAATGCGTAACATTTGACAGTTACAGTCTTGTTAAAAATTCCATGAAAGCCAAATAAAAAGGATCAAATAAAGCAAACCATGGTGTTATTGGAAGCTCTAGGGTCATTGCTATTGTCTCAATGTTTGTGTTCCCTCTCCAAATCCAAATGTTGAATTCTTAGTCCTCTAGGTGAAGGTATTAGGAGGTGGGGCCTTTGGATGGAGCCCTATAAATGAGATTAGTGCCCTTATAAAAGAAATCCTAGAGATACTCCTTCCTTCTTCCATCATGTGAGGAATAGTGAGAAAGAGCCCTTAATGAAACAGGACACAAGTCCTTGATAGACAACAAACCTGCTATCCCCTTGATCTTGGACTTTCCAGCCTCTGTAATTGTGAGAAATAAATTTCTGTTGTTCATAAATGTCATAGTCTGGATCTGAAATGTCCCCCCAAAATCTCATGGGTTGAAAGCATGGTACCCAAGGTACAGAGGTGGGAATTTTAGGCAATGATTGGATTATGTCAATATATTAATCCTTTTGATGGAAGTAGTTCCCTGGGGGCTGGAAGGAAGTAGTTCCCTGGGGACATGGTCTTGAGCATTATATCTGTCCCTCATCCCTTCTTGTCACATACTCTCTCTGCTTCCTGGGTGTCATGAGCTGAGTAGCTTTCTCTTCCACACACTTCCACCATCATGTTCTGCCTCCTCTCAGGCTCAGAGCAATGGGGCTAACTGACCATGGACTTAACCTCTGAAACTGTGAGCCAAAATCAATTTTTCCTCCTTTAAGTTGTTCTTGTCAGGTATTTTGGTCACAGCAATGAAAAGACAACTAAAACAATGTTACCATTCTAATAGCATTTTGTTCATATGGGACTACAATGTGGTCTGTCTTTGTTGATGGCAAGGTGAGGAACTAGTCTTCTGATTACCTTGGCATCTGATAATTAGGCTCTGGGGTCTCTCAATGGTATCAGTGCCTGATGGCCTTTTCCCTCAAGATAGTACTGCCAACACAATGCTTTCTGAAAGGATCATGGCCTCTGCAATGCTTCCATCAAGACTGAAGGCTCAGGCTGGGGTTGTAGCTCAGCGGTAGAGCACTTGCCTAGCATGTGTGAAGCACTGGGTTCAATTCTCAGCACCACATAAAAATAAATAAATAAAGGTCCATTGAAAACTAAAAAAATTAAAAAAAAATAAAAAAGACTGAGGGCTCTTGTTCATGGCATTGATCTCTGCCATGATTATTCTGAAAAAGCTCCTGTTCTAGTGTGGCTTTCTTTTGTGTTCTCAAAGCTTCATGGAGGTATCTGTGTTTCATTTCAGTGAACAGATTCAATAGAAGATGTGAGGAATATGAGTGATCCTGAGGCTTGGGAGGGCAAATGAGCAACAGGCACATGTTTTATTCAGAAACAACCTTCCTTTCTTACCTTGGCTTGATACCCTGGCAGCAGGGACCTTCCCTCAACTCACCATGTTATTTCCCTGTTGTTCCGTTGGTCCTTTGTGCACACATCATGTTCTCAGACATGTTCAGGTGTGCCGAGGTTCTTGAGATGTAACAGTCTCAGGGTGAGTACAATTGAATTAGCATAACTGTGTGCACTAACTCCAATCCATGTAGGCACAAATGTGAACTAAGAGTGCAGCATTTTGTAAATCTTCTCAACGAACTGATCATAACAATGTCTTGGCTTCACCTACACAGAAAAGAACAGACCTATTTTTTTTTTTTTTTTTTACGGTAAAAATTCTAGAGCCTGTTTGGTTCACTTCTTTTGTAAAATAAATTTAAAATTTGTGGTTCCAGTCTAGATCTTTCTCCTGTGCCTCTGATTCTTATATTCTCTTCAAAATCACCCTCCTTTAATTTCTGTTTCTATCAATGAATCATCCATCCATTTCCTGAACTAGAATCGTCCTTATGTCTTCCCACCCTCAACATCCAACAACTCAACTATAACATTAAACACTAAACCTCTAATATTTCTAATGTTAATAGAGATAGATAAAAGGATGGGTATAATGAGACCTGTTGTTTTCTTTAGAAAAATTGTACTAGAAAATGATAATAGAAATACTTTTCTAATATTCCTCATCCCAACAAGAAGAGATTTCTGTTACATATTTTATTTGTCATTTTCAATATCTCCAATAGCCAAGTCAAAGGAAGTTATGTTAGCCACTAATAGAACACACTGTTGTAAACTATGTTTGGAGAGAACATATTTTGTGAATTTGCTAAAACCGCATATGTTGTCTTCTTTAGTGCAGAGTAAGAAAATCACTGTGTATAATTTTTTAAAAGATTGTGGCTATTCTCTGCATTGTGCTCTCATGTGTTAATCAGCTTTCTATAATTATAACAAAATACCTGACACAATAAATTTAAAAAGAATAAAGTAAAGGTGAGCTGGATATGGTGGCACATACCTCCAATCTCAGCTACTAGGAAAGTTGAGGGAGGAGGATCACAAATTTGAATTTGTGATCAGTTTAGTAAAACCCTGTCTAAAAGGAAAAAAGATTGAGGATTGAAGGGCATATCTCAATGGTAGAGCATGAGCAAGGCCCTGTTTTCAACCCATAGTATCACAAAAAAAAAAAAAATAAATAAATAAATAAACATAAAACAAAGAGTAACATAAAGATTTTACTTTGGTTCAGTGTTTTGGAGTTTTCAGTCCATGGCTGATTGGTACTCTTGCTTTTGGACCTGTGGTGAGATAGTATATCATGGCCAGAGCATATGGTGGAAGGAAGCCATTTATACTTGATGATCAGGAATAATGAAAAAAGGAAGAAGCTATGATCCCAGAGTTCTCTTCAGGGATCCTCCAGTGACCTTAAACCTCCCACTTGGCCCCACTTCTCAAATGCTCACCTCCTCCCAACAGTGCCACTGGATGGAAATTAAGCCTTTACCATATGGGCCTTTGGGGGTATTCCAGATTCAAACTATAGCAACAGAGGACATGTTATAGAATTTAAAAGGAAAAACAGTACCCCCTTATAAAAGCCCATTATGAAACCAGGTGAAGAAGATAAATCTATGTGTTGACTATTATCTAGGCCATTGGAGGGTAAGTCTCTAAGACATAATTGATGCTTAGGAAGTAGGCAGTGGAGGGAAGGCCTTCTAGTAGATGCCACATTTTTGTGGCTAAACTCCATCTTGTTTCTAAGTTTGGTTTAGTGTGGAATTGAGTGGTGGGTGAACCCCACTGAGGAAGGATTTCTTCAGTAGAATCAACAGTTTAACAAATGAACATCTAATTCAACTAGTTAAACACCAACTTTATGATTCTGTTGCAAACTGATGGTCTTTGCAGGGGTAGTTTTATATGAGCACAAATAACTCCATGAGTTTTCAGATATACTGGGATGTACAAGACTCTAGAATAAGGTAAAAAGTGTCTTAGGTACCTCATAATGTTTAGAATCTTTACTTCTAGCTTTCATATTAGAATGGATTTTTAAGTCCTAAAACTTTTAATAATCTATTATAAATCATGCTAGGATTGAATAAAGAAATATAATTTTCTAAAAGTAAATTATCTTTTTTTGTGTGTGTGTGCTGGGGATTGAACTCAGGGGCACTCGACCACTGGGCCACATCCCCAGCACTTTTTTGTATTTAAAGACAGGGTCTCACTGAGTTGCTAAGTGCCTTGCCATTGCTGAGGCTGGTTTTGAATTTGCAATCCTCTGCCTCAGCCTCCCAAGTGCTGGGATTATAGGCGTGCTCCACTGAGCCCAGCTAAAGCCCGACTAAAAGTAAATTATCTTGAGAATTCAGCAAGTGATCCCTTTAGTGGCAACAGTATTATTATTTTGTAGTGAAGTTTTGTTTAATCTTTTTTTTTTTTTTGTATTGGGGATTGACCCCAGGGGTGTTCACCACTGAGTCACATCCCCAGTCCTTTTTATTTATTTATGTTTTAAGACAGGATCTCTCTAAGTTGCTGAAGCTGGCCTTGAATTTGTGATCATCATTCCTCAGCTTCCTGAGTTGCTGGGATCTCAGGCATGCATCCCTGTGTCCAGGTTTTGGTTTAATCTTAAACTATGATTTGCATATGGTTTCTCCCCTCTAAAACTCAGTTGACATTTAATCCCCATTGTTAGGTACTAATAGGGTGGAAATTTAATGTGACTACAGTGTTTAGAGGTGAGGCTTTTAGGAGGGGATTACATAAAGGATGAGATGAAATCATTAAGGTGGAGGCCCCATGATTTAATACTGGTGTTTCTAAGAAGAGGGAGAAAGACTGGAAGAGATACACATGCACAGTCTCTGTTTTTCACCATGTCTTGCCCTCTCTACCTCAGTTCTCTGCCAGAAATAAGATTGTTAAGTAATAAGACTGTCACCACATGCAGCCCCTTGACTGTTGATCAGAACTGTGAGCCCAAATAAACCTCTTTTCTTTACAAGTTATCCAGTCTATGGTATTGTGTTATTAGCAACAGAAAATGGACTAAGGCAATCTACAATGAGACATTAGCATGGGGTTTAGCTAAATCAGCATGGAATGTGAAACCAGAGGAGCCTCAGGGATTACCTTTGCTGCCTAATAGTTCTGTGAGTTACACATTCTGAACCAGCAGCCTCCTTATCTGTAAAATGAAATAAATAATACCTCTCTGAATTGTGGATGTTAGGCTTAATATAATGCTAATAAAATACTTATGATAGATTCCTGTGTTTCTTGTGTACAAAAATGTTCTTTATCCTTGGAAGTGAGAAGAACAGTTGTGAATGGAGTTGTTTGTGGAGCATTTGGTGATAGCACTTAGATGTTAGATTCTAAATGCTTACATGTTGTTTTCTTCCATTAGTCTGTAAACTACTTAAGGGTAGGCAGGGCCTTTTTGGTCTCTGATATCCAATAGGCACACGTTACTGACGCATGTTAATAAATAAAGGGATGAACTCAAATAATTTCAGTGGTATTTAAAATATTTTTTAGAAAATAATTTGAGAAAATATGGATGCCAGATATTTTTTTTCTGTATCTTCTCTTCTTTGACTAAAAAGCAAAGAATGTGTTATCTACAGACAATTTTGGTAAAGCAGCTAATGAGAAATGTCCTATTAAATGTCAAATGCACTATAAATTAACATGAATCTAAAATTTGTATAAGAGAATTCTTGTGCTTTTTTTTTCTTGAAAATATTTTAGCAATTTGCCTTAAGAATATTTGGAGTTTAGTCAACTGATTGTGCTAGTTTTTTTCTCCTTAGAGGTGAACATTTTTGCTGAACAAAATTCACTAATTTCATATGAAATTTACAATATGAGATTGTTGAGTGTGATTTTTTAAAAAAGAATTTCAAGCCTAAATTGGAACCTTATGGACATTTAACCTAGAAACATATGCCAATGTAATTTGTATGTAGAAAACCCCTTTTCATGTTATTAACAAAAATCACTATTGTGTTCCAATCTTTGTTCTCTGGGGATAAATCACAGTAAATCACTTCCTGCCATTTAGATACCTCAGAGCCCCAACTGCCTAAAGCTTAGTGCCATATTCATCAGAAATCCCTGCCCCCCCCAAAAAAGGTTATGATGACAGAAAAAATGTTTCCCATTTCTCCTTAAAGGGTGGAGAGGAGGGCAGGAAGGAAAGGAGAGAATCTGGTTTCTCTCTGTCTGGAAGGAGACATTTCAGATTAATTACTAGTGCCTTAAATAAGAAACAGGAAAAATGGCCTCCATGGGGAGAGTCACTTTTCCCAGCCATGAACATTTGGTACTCATCCCTCCGCTCCAGGCCCAAAGAGAACTTTAGACAGAGCTGAAAAAAAATCAGACCAAGCCTATTTTTAAAAATGGAAATTGAAAATAGAATCCATTATGTTCACTTTGTTCTTCTTTCAGACTCATCTGTACTCTTTTATCTTGAGTTTATCAACCTTGGAACATTCCAGAAGGTTTAGTGAGCATGTGAGCCTGTGCTATTTTTTCCTCAGATAGAACATATTTTACCTATTTGGTTTAAAAAGAGAATTAAATTTAGGTCTTCCCTATCTTGTGTTATTCACCTATAACTTGGGAATCATAAATATGTTTCCATTTCCTTGGGAACATGCTGCATTTTAAAGATGTGCTGACCAGATATGAGAGTTTTTTTTTTTTTTTTTTCACTTTTGAATTTCTTTAAGGCAAGGATCTTTTAATGGGATACAGGATGTTCATAAAATGCCAGCTCAGTGAAGTATGTCTTTTGTTTAATTAGGCAAGATGTATCTGAGCTTTCCTTTCCTTTCCAGTGCAATCCTGAATTTCTAGTGTGAAAGATGTCACAGGGAAGGGGCCATAGTTTGAAGGAGATATGAAGAGAATGTCAGATTGATTTAGATCCATTATTTCCTGTTTTTGAACCCACAGCTATCCCATGCTTTTTGAACCCACAGCTATCCCATGCTTTTTGCTACCTGCAAGTCCTAATTCTTGGGAAGCAGCCTACAAAAGCAGGCAGGGCTGCCTTCCAGGTTATAAAGTAGTTACTGTCCAGCAGCCATCAGTGTGTTAAGAGGACCAGCAATGTGTGTGGGTCAGAGTCTGTGGGAATCTTCTTTGAATGAAACTCACAGTGCTTAATCCGGGATGTGAATTAGATGATGCTGGCTTTTTAAATTTTTAAAAATTTAAAAAATTTTTTTCCTTTCCCTATGAAGAATTAATCCTTGTTATATATCAGTCTTAAAAATCCATTTTTGAAAAGGGGATAAACTTTAAATTAAAAGGCAAGCAGATGGCCTGGGGAGCCATGTAGTTTTGTGCATTAATTCCCTAATGAAGGGAAAATTGATAGCCCCTGACAGTCCTGAGAACAATAGGACTCTTTACATTCCTTCTGCTTCTTTCCCCCTTGTCTTCAGAATTTGCATCCAAGAACTTAAATAAGGCAATCTCTGTGGTTCTTAGGTTTGGATCTTTCTTTTCCTTATAACATATCAGTGGGCACAGGGAAAAGAGATTGCTTAGATTCTGGACTTTCTGTACAAGATGTCTCAAAAATCCCTGAGCTATGTCTTTAGTTCAGTTCACCATAATGAAAAAAACAATAACAACAACAAAAAAAATGATTTAGGATTGAAAGATTTGGGTCCTAAGTATTGACCATGTACTCACTGAATGGTTTTGTACCAGGAATTTAATCCTCTGAATCTCATTCTTATCATCACTAAAACAGAAATAATAATAATAGCCACCTTCCAGGTCATTGTGAGCATCAAACGAGATACTATTACATGGAACCACATGGTGCTGCCAGTATTCAACTGTCTTTGATCTTCATAAACAATTGTTTCATCAGGGCAAACTCAAACTATCTTTTGCAAAGTGCAAAAAATGGAAGTTCCCTAACAACTACATAAGAAATAAATGGGAAGGAGTGTGCAGAATTTAGATGATCTTCACAAATTGTATAAAGGAAAAGTAACCTGATGTTAGTAATTGTTAGGAATAGATTTGTTGTACCAAAAATGTTGTATCCAGCATAATGCCAATTAAAACTCCAAGCCACGTCACACTAATGCCAATAAAAAGCCTTTATTAAGCTGATCAGCGGCCACCATCCTCACACATCACACAGTGCGACAAGATGGCGCGCAGGCAGTGATTTTCAAGGGTTTATAAAGAGAAAAATCATAGAGGGCGGAATATTCAATTGCAGGGTTTCAGCCAATGCAAGCAAGCCACAGTACAGAAGCTGAATCTAGGCAGTTAGCAAGACAAAGCAATGGGTACAATAATATTTCCCATGGGACTTTCCAGGTTGGTATAGCAACGATCAAGTAGAAGGGAATGGGGTCAAGATGACCCTAGTTGGGTACATGTTAGAGAATGGTTACTAACGTCTACACAATCAATCTCTGACAAGGTATTTGCCCAGGAAAAATGGAAACCAAAGAGAGCAATTTTACATTGTATAGGAATTGCTGTTTTTATGCTGTCAAGCATATTATGCTAGGTAACGATTAGTACACAGGCAGGACTTTCTGTATTCTATTATTTCTGAGAAACAGAACTATTTCTCGGAACTCCTAAGATGGCTGCTGAAGAACAAGATGGAGTCCCTTTAGTTCTCTTATCACAGATTGATCCATATAGTATTTATTTTAAGCAAATAGAAACATAACATCTGCTTTTTTTTTTTTCTTGTAATTTAAGTTCAAGTTGCAATAGGCTCAGGAAATGACCTGGCTGACTATAGTGTGGATGATAGATTATATGACCTCCAAAATTTTAGGGAATATCATTATTAGTAATAAAAGTTGGGAGCTTAAAGACACCAGAACTTCCATCTGCATTCCTCAGGAGGGTTACCAGGGCCATAAGAACCTTTACCATTCCCCAGTTTTTGTAGTTGTTACTGATATGAATCTTTCTGTTCACCAGAGTACTGTTCTTAGAACCTGTGAATTTGTCATCAGGGTAAGCAAAGAGGGAGGATTTATTGTTCATCAAATATTTTTTCTTAGCCAAAATAGGCCTTCTTTTAGTTATCAACAGAAAACTCAGATATACATCCCATATTTCTGTTCTTCACAAATCATGTTTATTGATCCTAATATCTATATGCTGTTTCTTTTGCTTCAATGTCATTTTAAAATATGTGATAAAAGAAAAACACCCAAACACATAGTATACTTAAACTTTGTTAAAGTAACATTGTGAAGGTTATTTTTTAAAAAATTTAGTTGTAAATGGACACAATACCTTTATTTTTTATTTTTTTTATGTGGTCCTGGGGATCAAACCCAGTGCCCCGCACATGCAAGGTAGGCACGCTACCACTGAGCCACAACCCCAGCCCATGAAGGTTATTTTTGACCTGACATCAATATTTAGCTGAAATTGGTGTTTTCCCAGTTCAGATATCTATCTGTAATGATATTCTTGGAGGGATTCTTTAATTCAAATTTTTGAATGGCAAGCAGAAGATAATTGCAAATAATTGAGCACATAATTGGGAATGAGAAGTGCATTACAGGTTGAGCACCCCTAATCCAAAAATCTAAAAGCTGAAATGTTTCAAAATCCAAAACTTTTTGAGCACCCACATGATACCACTAGCAGAAAATCCCCCAACTGACCTCATGTGATGAGTTGCAGCCAAAATTCAGGTATACTAAAAATTTTGTATGTGATTATCTTCAGGCTACATGTACAAGTTCAAATGAAATGATTTTCCTGGTTAGTCTTGGGTCACATTCCCAAGGTATCATGCATATGCAAATGTTCCAAAATCCAAGAAAATCTAACAATCAAACACCAAAAATCTGAGTACATGAATAACCATAAGTGTGTTGTCATGGCTATCCAGTACCTTTTAAGATAAACACAGAGAATAAGTACATTCTTGAATTGACTTGTCTGATAAAAATAGAAAAACAACTTACCAAATAAAATATCCATAAAATGAAAATAAAAGCATTGAAAGACTTAATGCTGTATTTATTGAAAGAATATATAAGATAAATACAGGAAAAATGTTTCAGATGAAGAATGCTTTATCTTGATAATGTGCAATTAGTTATTATATGGTGTTGACCATTGTAATGGTTAATTCGAATTGTCATCTTGATTGTATTAAGAGATGCCAATGATTAAGAGGCTTCTGGGTGTGTCAGTGTGGGTGTGTATAGGAATGATTGGCATGTGGGATAGTGAATTCAAGTGGAGACCCTCCCTAAGCATGGGCAGCACCATCCAATAGGATGATGGCTTGGATGGAATAAAAGTTGGAAGAAAAAAAAAAAGTTGGAAGAACAAGGAAGCAGCAGAAGATGCAAGATCGAATCTTCTTGAATGGGTTCTTTTTTTTTAATTGCCAGTCTCTATAAGAACATTGTTTTTATTTATTACCTACATTAATGTTAAAAGTAAAATGTCTTATCCTATAACATTCTGTAATAATATTATAATACATACATATAAAATTTCTCATATACTTAATTATACAAACTATATAGTACCATACTTTATGAAATTTACAAAATAGGTTTCTTTTAACTTGCATTTTTAATAAAGATATTTTAATTAGTGTCATTGTACACCAGGTTATGTTTTTAATACTTAAATAAAAGTGATAACTTCCCTCGAAGTCATTATTTTATACCTAGATTAGTTTCCCAATTAAATTATCACTGTGATTAATGCAAAAAAGTCATCTAGAATAGTTTTATAGATTTGATAACTACAGTAATTTCAGATTATCAGCATTTTAAATGTAATACATTACATTTAATAATTATGTATGTACATATACAGAATTCATTTTCAAAGTAGCCCTATGGCAAGACAAATACAGACATTGTCTTAGTTATATTTCTTTTTAAAATTTTATTATTTTTTTATTCTAAGTTGTTATATATGACAGCAGAATGTACTACAATTTATATTATACTTATAGAGCACATTTTTACATATCTCTGGTTGTATACAAAGTATATTCACACTATTCCTGTCTTCATACATGCACTTAGGGTAATGATATCCATCTCATTCTACCATCTTCTTTTTTTTCCCCCTTCCTGCCCCCTTGTTCCCTTCCTTCCCCTCCCTCCCTATTGACCTTTCTAGTATTCCTCTAATCCTCCTATGTTCCCCAACCCAACCCCGCTGTGAATCAGCCTACTTATATCAGAGAATACATTCAGCATTTGGATTTTTGTGATTGACTAACTTCACCTAGCATTATGTTCTCCAACTTCATCCATTTACCTGTGAATGCCATGATTTTATTCTCTTTAATTACTGAGTAATATTCCGTTGTGTATATATACCACATTTTCTTTATCCACTCATCTACTGGGGGGTATCTAGGTTGGTTCCACAACCTAGCTATTGTGAATTGAGCTGCTATAAACATTGATGTGGCTGTGTCCCTGTAGTATGCTGTTTTTAAGTCCTTTGGGAATAGACCCAGGAGTGGGATGGCTGGGTCATAAGGTGGATCCATTCCCAGTTTTTCAAGGAATCTCCATACTGCTTTCTATAATGACTACACCATTTTGCATTCCCACCAGCAATGTATGAGTGTGCCTTTTTCCCCACATCTTCTCCAACATTTATTGTTGTTTGTATTCTTAATAGCTGCCATTCTGACTGGAGTGAAAAGACACTCTCAGAAGAAGATATACAATCAATCAACAAATACATGAAAAAATGTTCAACATCTCTGGCAATTAGAGAAATGCAAATCAAAATTACTCTAAGATTTCATTTCACTCCAGTCAGAATGGCAGCTTCTTCACTCTTCTAAAGTGTACTCTGCTAATGATTCTCCAGGGAGTTTCCAGAAGCCTTCGGTCTTGGGTAGCACCATTGATCCCTCTTGTTCTGAGGCTTCAGCCTCTTGGACTGCACACCTACTTGTTCTTCCAGGTCTCCAGCCTGTAGACGGACATTGTGGACTCTCCAGCTTCTGGTTGCATAAGCCTATCTAATAAATCCCTTTTTATTATCATATTTCCTATTGATTCTGTTCCCCTAGAGGACCCTGACTCAAACAACCTTGACTCAAATTGATATTTGGATTCATTAATTATAATGAATGTGCAAAGAGTGATGGTGATTCAGTAACATGGTTAGTTTTAAAAATAAACAACTTAGAAATCATACATTGAAATATATGTTTAGGTTACAAAGTAAAAATAAACAAGTTAGGCTATATCAAACTAAAAAGCTTCTATAGAACAAAGGAAACAATCAAAATTCAAAGGCAACCTGTGGAATGAGAAAATGCTTGCAAACTGTGTATCTGATAGAAGGTTAATATCTAAAATATATAGGGAACTCACAAACAATTTTTATTGTCAATCACACCTCAATAAAGCTGGAAAAAATATGTGCTCACTTTAGAAGACTGTGTGCATTTTCTGAAATGTAGCTGGGGCTGGGGATGTAGCTCAGTGGTAGAGCAGTTCCCTAGCATGTGTGAAGCCTGGCATTTGATCCCCAGAACCACCAAACAAACAAACAAAAACAGGTTCAGGAAGACCCAGTCTCAAACAAACAAACAAAATGTAGCCTCATTTCAAAAAGTTTTTGATAGTTCGTATTTAAATTTTTTTTTTACTGAATGTTCTAGATTGGTGGGCCATTTCCATCTTTAGAAGTTGGATTTAGTTTAGAAAACAACCAAGAGTTATTTAGAACCAAGTTTTGTAAATGAGAGGGTAATTCAGCCAGATAATACTATATTTAGACAAAGAGGGGAGTGATTATAGAGTAATGAGATCTTTTCTTAGATGCTTTGTAAATGAACTTTGAAGGACTTTCTTAAATATGATGTTCCAAATATGTGCTGAGCACTGGAATCACCGATAGAATTAGTGCTGTGTCATGTTATGATATTTTCAGGAGATGACACTTATTTGGGTGTCTGTCTATAGCTCAGTTGGCTGTTAAGACACCTGTATGAGTCTTCAGTCACCATCTTGTCTACTTCTCTTCAGTGCATGAGGATTGAGTCCACCACATCATTGTTTAGTGGTAAGTCTCTTTCTATAGATCTTCAATTTCATGAGTCAAACTTCTCTGATATTCTTCAGTAGTCCCAAATCAGATGAATATAGTTTCTGGGAGAAGTTGGGTAAATGCAATGATTAAATACATGCATATGCTTCAAAATTAGAATAGTCTTTAAATATAAACTAAGATGCTACCTCAGGCAGTTTCTTTATACTCTCTAAAGCCTTATTTTCCTCATCCACAAAATGTGGATATCTTATGCTTTATAGGGATTGCTGTATATAATAAAGACAGTAACTATAAATTATTTAATAATAGACACAATATAAAAACAATAAACTAGGGGCTGGGGCTGCTGGGGCTGTAGCTCAGTGGCAAAGTGCTTGTCTAGTATGTGTGAGGCACTGGGTTCTATCCTTAGCATCACATAAAAATAGATAAAGTGAAGGCATTGTGTCCATCTACAAAAACAAACAAAAAACCCCCCAAAACCAATAATCTTAAAAAAAATAAACCAATGAATCAATAGCTTGTTTAGGTTTTATATCCTTAAATATTTCTCTTGCTGGCTTTTTAGTTTTAAATGTCGTCATTACTCTCTGGGTCAGTTAGAGGGTATATTTTACAGAATGGGTTGAGAAAATAGAACATAAATTTGCTGGTGCCAAGCTCTAAACACATTCATATAGCTTGGTAAACCAAGGTCTTGCTTTCATTCACTTGCGATGGCCAACTGAAGCAAGATCAGGGAGACTTGCATTTCATGTGATTTATTATATGAAATAAAATAATGATAAGGAGGTGACACCTTAACTAGCAAATGGGTACAGTCTTGCTTTTAAGAAAGCACTTTTCTTAGAACCATCTATAGAGATACATACAGCTATTGAAATATATTTGCAAAAGGAAAATGCAATGAAAAACCAGACATGAACAGTGTTAAAATCAAGTGATGTGATCCATCGTAGGACAGGCTATTTTAAACACTTCTGTTAGGTCAGGCTAATTTTCTAGGCTAAGACCAAAATTCAAACATGACTAAACCAATGCATGATGGATTTATATACAAAATATATGTGAATAACATAATTTTTGGAGAGATTATGGCCAGTCCCTTTCTTGTAAATATTGTTATCTGGGATGATGGTTCAATTCCTGGCACTGTCAGTGAAGTTTAGGAATGTTCCAGGGACTGGAAGATTTTGCTTTCTGTGTATTATACCTCCATTTTGGCAGAGAACAACAGTCCATGAAGCAAAGAGTTTCTTTTTTTTTTTTTTTTCTCTCCTGCCAGGTGAGAGATGATCCTGTAAGGAAAAGTTGTCAAAAATGAGAAAATGTTTTCGAGTGTGACCAAAAATTCACTAGTCAACCCTTTACAAATGTTTTCTCCTGTTCCACAAGGTGGCAGTAAATACATTCACAAAATGCCATCTGCTTCCAGAAGAATGAAACCACTAAGTGGCAAAGAATTATTTAATCACTCTTGAGGCAATTAATGCTATTGAAACCAGAATAAACACATTTAAAGACTGGGCGAAGGCTGCTCATGGGAATCTCCCTCCGCAAACCTTTTCCTTGGACTTCAGGAGAGAAATGAGAGAATAGACTTGCAGGTTGCCTGTATGTCATGAGGCTCTGCTGTCCTCCAGAAAAGGGACCTCTGGCTGGAGACTATAGAATGTGCTTTCTCTACTATGGTCTTGAGGTTCTATTGAGGTTAGATAATGTGCATTCTGTTGACTTTCAAGACTGAAAATATGGTTTATAACTGAAAGATAAAATGGAAGTTCTGTACTTAGAGCAAGTGGTCATAGAATGCCCTATGGCACTAACATTAATTTGTTTACATTTTTACCTAGAAAGACAATTTATATGTAAGTCAGAGACAGTATATTAGAATAATTAGATTTGAACTTAAAATGTGAAACTTTTAGTCTCTTACATAGCCTGGATATGCAGAATCTTAGTGATAAATTTATAGTCATGTTTTCTGACTCTTGAAGCTAGAGGGGAACATGCAAGAGTTAGGCTAGATATGAGGAAGTTTTTAAACATAGGAATTGAAGGGCCTTTCCTGAGGGCCTACCCAAACTGAATTATTTTGTATGAATTATTCAGGACCCTCCTGAATTTTGTTATTTTGTATGAATTTTTCAGGACCCTTCAGGAGGGTCATGTTCTTAGGACCACATATGGACCACTCAGCATATGTGTCAACTAATATTAATTGAGCTCCCACATTTCAATTTGGGCCCTGAAATCCAAGGATGAGTAAGATACATTGTCTGCTTTTGAGGTAAGAAAGTCCTTTTTGCATCTTGTTCCAAAAGTTTGTTGGTGGCCATGTTTGTGACCTTAGTTACCATGTTAAAATTGAAAGGACAATTGATGAAGAACTGATTTGAAATTTTAGTTCAATCTCTGAACAGGCAGTTAGCTGTTTGGCCAGTGCCTAGTGAGAACTTTCTGTGACCACTGCCTAAGCTAGTGAAATAAGAGCTTCCACTAATTTTCCTTGACAGGGACTACAAAATAGATTTAGTGTCTGATCATATAGCACTTGGGGCAACAGGAGGAAATAAATTTTGATATTTAATATAAACATGACATTCTTTGAGGACCTTCTTTCTAGTGAGCACAATTTGCTCCTTACAATGACTATCTCAAGGCAAAAGATATGGAGAAACATTACTGTCCCCATTTTATGGATGGAGGCAATGACAAATTAAGAGAGTCACCTTCTCTCATCTCATCTGTTAGGGATAGATCTGATAATGAGAAACTGTAGCCCATTGGTATCTGATCACATTCTATACCTCTTACACAGGGCCACTATTGGATTAGACAATGTTTCCCCCCCTCACCACAGTAGGAAAAGTTGCCCCTTCTGGGAAGACACAGCCCTATATGTGGTGCATGTGCTATATGAAGAAGCATGGACTGTATTTCAGTCCCCATCCATTTTCTTGGCTGGGTGCCCTCATGCAGTATGTAACTTGTCACTTGTACAGCTTTGTGTCATCCTGTTTTTCCCTTTTATCACTTCATAATTGGCAATACAAGACATATAGCTGATGCTTAATGAATTAGGACAGGTATCCCACAGGTCTGCCTGCTTAGTCTGTACTGCAGAGCTCCCCAGAGGGGATGGGCAGAGCAGACAGAGAGGTCAGAGGATAGGCAGAGTTCTCATTTGAGTATTTCTTTTTCTTGGGTATTATATTCCTTTAGATATAATTGCTCCCAACCTGAATGTGAGGAATAACACTTCTGATTTTTTTGTGGAGCTGACCACACACTCCACCAGGGGCGAGAAGAGGGAACCATTGACAGCTGTTTTCCATCCATGTCCATTAGGAGATTTGGGTAAGAGGGGTGTGGCAGAGGCAGATACTTTAGGATTCTATAAGATCTGAGATGTGTGTATAGATCTTGGCCTGTTGATTGAGAACTCTCAGGGTGGAAGGGCTGGAGACTGCTCCTCCCCTTCCATTAGAGTCAGAAATGTCATTCAGTAAGGAGTTAGAGAAAATGTGTTCTTGTTTCTAAGGACTGAAAGAGCACCTGCCACCATTCTCTCTGATGTAATGGAGAATATCAAGCAGAGGGGTTTCTTGTTTAATAGTTATCATCAATGGAAAACTTAGAGGAAATGGAAATCAGAGTCCTTCTTCCTACATCTTCTATCATACCAAGGTTATTAGGCTGGACATGTTAGAGTAGTTTCTTGACTAATACTTAGAGGTTGCTGATAATGCTCAGCTTGGTCTAGACAGGGTGTGAGGCTGGGTCCAGTGGGCTACTTAGATAAGCCACAGAGAACTCTTCTTTGTAAGTGGCAGAATTAGGCCATTCCAGGCATTATCAGTTGTTTTTACAACACAACTGTGAAAACAAAGTGATCCTGCATTGAAAAGGACACACCCCTCCTTCTGCCTCAACAAGTCTGGTAAATATCACAAATTCCTTTTCCTGCCATGTCTCCTCTACCTCAATTTTCATCTTTCTTGGACAGCTCAAGGATTATATCTGGATCCTTTGAGACCTCATAAAAATATGACTTCCTTGAAATCTAATGTCTATATTTTGACTTAATGTTCTTTAAATGGTTGTCTTTATTTAGATTTTTGGTTGTTTTTTCATCTTTTTGGAGGGAGGTATGTAAACAGGTGGGAACACATTATTGAAAGGATTCTTTGGCATTAAGAAACTCTACACCAGCAGTTAAGCAGCAAGCATGACCTACTGTGGCCTGGCTTCTGAATTCTGACACACAGAATTTTTACTGCATGTATGGTTGACCCACTGATCAATGAAGTCTTTCTACTATAAAAATTTTATAGCTGTCCTGTGATAACATGACTCTGAGACCCCTAGAGAAGTCTAGGCATTCAAGAATGACTTCAGATGAAGAGGTCTACTCATGAGGATGACCCCCAGGAGAATAGATCAAAACCAGGTTACACCTGAACTTTGTGCTGTGAAAAACAGAAAGGTGCATGATTGTGAGTGCCGTTTCCTGGTCAATATTGTTTATCCTCAGTTGGTGCAACATTTCTGAGGATAAGTTTGAGTAGTGTTTCTTCAGAAACAATGATGGAAAAGGGAAATAACACCTTCCCAAGACTTTTGCTCTGTACCAGCTCCTGAGAAATTTGCACTTGAAATTTGCATATGACACAATAATCTATTAGGCTGATGGTTCCTCATAAAAGCACCATCAAATTATGTATTAATTTTGCTAGAAAATTTAATTCTTTTCTGATTGAAAATTTTTTGGTGCTTGTACTTATTTTTTCTATGAATTAAAAAAATTAAAACAACCTTTGCAATATCAATTTTTAGTACACTATCCAGCACATGGAAAGTGCTGTCCCTGCAGAATGACTAAACAAAGGAATGAGTGGAATGACCATCATGCTTTTTGGCCATCCTGTGCATCATATTGTCTGGAGCTGCTACATTGCTCTGAAGTCTCATTGAAACCACAGATAGCTTAGAAAGTTCTCATGTTGAGCCTCACTGATTTGGGGGAAATGATTGAGCTGCAACAAATGGTCAGTGAGCATTTCCATGGTCATCTCTTCCTTTGTTTGCTAACCCAAAGGCTTAACAAAAATCACAAACCAGATGCACAGAGAGATCTCTGCATTCCATAAAACTCAGCAGGAAAAGATGTAAAAAGAGTGGTGTACAGCTTGCCATTTTTTGTTAGATCCATTTTCTGGGTCTTTCTGTCAGCCTTGATTTCTCTCAGGCCTGTGCAGTGTGAATTTTCATGTTTGCCTAGAGACATAATGCTCTAAACTTGACTGGGCATTCATGTAACTCACCAAACTCATAAGGAACAGGATCAAACTCTTCTGCCCCAGGCTCAATAATTTGTAGTCACACCGCAAATGCTGAGTTGGGGTAGTTGGGGTATCAAACCCTATGGCTACACTTTATTAGTGGTGTTCCTCCTTAAGGATCCAGGTTGTGCTGTCCTACTCCTAGCTTGGATGGTCTTTACCACTTATGTTACACAATAATAGCAACTTCTATTTGTCATATGCCTTGAAAATAGACAGTGGTAAAAAGGGTATTTTATGCACATTATGAAATGTACAGTGGACCATTCAGCTTAGAGTTTATGAACTTTATTCATTCATTAATTTATTATTCTACAAACCTTGCACAATGCCTGGTAGGCAGGAGGCATTTAATCAATACATGCATTTTCAGTGATTAAGAGAAAACATCACACTATAACCAGTTTTAGAAATGTGTGAGATTTTATTTCTGAATGTATATAAACTTACAGAGTTTAAAGTCAGGCACAATTTAAAATTCTTTACCTATACTAGCACACATTATTATTATTATTATTATTATTATTATTATACCAGATGCTTTACCATTGAGCTACACTCCCAGCATTCTTTATTTTTAATTTTGAAACAGGTCCTGCTAAGTGGCCAAGGCTGGCCTTAAACTTGCAATCCTTTTGTCATAGTCTGAGTCTTTTGGATTATGGGCATACACATCAATGCCCAGCATGTTTAATCTTTATAGCAATCCCTAGGGGTAATTTTTATTATAATTCCCACTTTATAGAGTGGGGAGCTGATTGCACAAGGAGGTTGAATGAGTTGTCTAAGCCAGTGAGAAATACAGCAGTGATTTGAATGCAGCCATTCTGTGCTTGGAGATTGTGTCTTTAGCCACAATCCCCAAATGCTTTCTAGTTATGATACTGTCAGTGTTCATGGTACTGCCTACTCAGGAGAAGGATCACATATAAAGTGTGATTCACTAAAAATAGAAAAAACCTCTTAGTTCCGAGTCTTTTCCAGATTTGAAGCAAGTTTTTGGGATTTAGTTTGGGAGTTGTGGAGAATGAATGGAATCCATCCAACCCACCAATGTCCTGAAATCTTATCTCTACTGATTTCCTATCTTGTATTTCATATACAACACGAAATACTTCTGAACTTCTTTGTCCCCAGATGCACAAAAGTACTTGATACAATGATGTCAAGTGATCAATCTTTGATGTCTTATCACAAGTGTTCCAAAACTATTTTTTATTGTGTTTCCTTCAAAGCAGCTATTGAGACATTTTCAGACCTAATTCCCATTTCTATGCAACTTCCTTAGAGTGTGGTGGGTGTTCACGTCTAGACAGTCAACCCATCATATCGCATATGAGTTAAGCTTGAAGATAAAAACCATGAATCTGAATCATGGATTTCATTTCATAGGCATGTCCCTAGTTTTCATTGTTTTGATTGTAGTTTTATGCTTCAAACATTGCTCATCTCCCTTTATCCTTTATCTCCTTCCTTTTTTTGTATTCACTTTACATATGTGTTACACCTTTTGTAGTTGTTCTACAGTTCTTGGATATACTGTTCTTTTTTTTTCTTTTCTCTTTGCTTTTTAATTTGGAGGTATCTGTTGAGATACACTGAGGTTCAGAGATTCTTTCTTTAGCCATGTCCAATCTGCTTATAATTCTATCAAAGGTATTTTTCATTTGTGTTTTTGTGTTGTTCATTTTTGTTTTTTTCCCCTAGAATTTCCATCTCTTGTTTACATTACCTTTCATGTTATTTAAATTGTTATACATTATACATCAGAGGCCTTATCATATTAATATTAATCATATATGTTTTAAATTCCCAGCTTGATAATTCCAACATCCCTACTATAGACCTGGTGTCTCTTAAACACACACACACACACACACACACACACACACACACACAGAGAGAGAGAGAGAGAGAGAGAGAGAGAGAGAGAGAGAGGTAATGGTGCTCAGAATGGAATCCAGAGCTTCATGAAGCAAGCACTTTGACTCTCGGTTACATCCCTAGCCATCTTTAAATATTTTTTATTTTTAGTGTATCTGATAATTTTTTCTTGATAACCAGACATGATGTCCCATAAACAGGCCTTTAGTAACGTGAGTGTAACTTGTTGGTGGGAGAAGCATTCTATTGTCCTGTGGTTAGGTCTCAGTCTTTCAGTGAACCAGTGGCTCTGGATGGTGAACTTCATATATAGGAATTGGCTATTTCTCTTCCCCTTGGTCAGTTAGCTATGATAAAACCCCAGCAGGTTAGGCTCTGATTAAATAGTTTCTCCTGAGGGCAGGCCTTTAAGAACAGAACACTGTTGTATTTCAAAATGGTTCCTTTTCTCCTCCCATTCTGTAAGCATGAGGGGATTTTCCTCTGATATTCACCATGAGAACCTAGCAGAGGTCCAGGTGATAGAACCCATGAAAGTGTGGGGACTGTCCTATAATGGGTCTCCTGGAGGTTTTGATCTTTCAGACTTGTCCACATTAAGCCTCAAGCAATTTGTTATAGTTCAGATTTCCCTACCCCAACACTGACTCCCAGGTAGGTTTCTGTTCTCTTCTAGTTAAGTTGTGATTCTTTGCATTCATCTTTCTTTCCAATTATGGGAGTAATAGTTTGTCCTGTGACTTCTCTTCTATTATGGTTCTAAGAATAATTGCTGATTTTTCAGCTTTTCAGCCTTTTATTTGTTGGAGCAACAATTTGGAAGCTTTTTATATACCAGACAAGAAACAGAAGTCTCTTTTTAAAACAGCTGCTCATGGCTGTATCCCAATTTCTTAGAACATAACTTTGCACATGGAAGATGCTCAATAAACATTTGTTGAGTGACTAAATTGGTGGCGTTCTAACGCTTTCACACCAGCTATGTGAATTGTATGCTGTCCATCTGATTTGCCCCTTGTGATTGGATGGGGTCACAAGTTCTTCACATATACAGATGGTCCCGGACTTATGCTTTTTGACCTTACAATGGTGCCAGTAGAAATTGTATTTTGAATTTTGAATTCTGCTCTTTTTCTGAGCTTAGCAAAATATAGTATCATCTCTTATGATGCCAGCAGAGCTGCAACTCCCAGTCAGCCACATGATTGTGAGGGAAAGCAATAGATATTCTATGGTGTATTATGTGGCTAAGCTATGGTGTTTGGTGTAGTAAATTAATTTTATTTTTTGGTACTGGAGATTGGATCCATGGCCTCATGCATGCTACTGTACCACTGAGCTACATCGCCAACTTAAAGGCATTTTGACCTATGATATTTCAAGCTTACAATGGGTTTATTAGGATATAATTCCCTTTTAAATTGAGCATCTCCATTCTTCATCTTCCTACATCCCAGTGATGGTTAATATGAATTGTCAACTTTATTTGATTCAGAGACTTTTGTGTGTGAGGGTTTTTCTAGAAATCATTGGCATGTGAGATGGCACAATGAGGAGGATAGAACCCTGAATGTGGATGGTGCAGCCCAATGGACTGGGGTATGGATGGAAAGAGGGTAGAGGAAGGAGGAAGCCAATATCATTGCAGTTGCCATTTTCTCTTTCTGGAACAGGTGCTTGGATTGCTACTGCCATAATCTGAGGACATCAGAGTTGAGCTCCTTTATTCTCCCTGAAGCAGCCTCTGACCAGTAACTGTCTAGGCAGTTCTCAGGGCTCCAGTACCAGACTGGGTGCAAAATTGGTCCCTCTTCTTATGAGACTCCAGCTTCTTGGACTGAGCAGCTACTGGTTCCTCCAGCTCTCTAGTCCATCATGGGACTATCCAGTTCCTGGTCCTGTAAGCCAATCTAATAAATAAATGCCATTTTATCTATCTATCTATCTATCTATCTATCTATCTATCTATCTATCATCTGTCATATCTCCTATTAGTTGTGTGGTTCTGTTCCTCTAACTCTAATACAATTCCCCTGTAACCCTACCATTTGCTTTTACTTGGGGCATCCAACAAGTGTGTCTTATGCTCATAGATCTCATAGATGCCTTTATATGTGTTTTTTAGAAACAGCTTTATTGAGTTATAATTCATATATTGTATAATTCAGTCATTTAAAATGTATAATTTAATGGTTTTCTAATTCCATTCACAGATTTTCCCAATCATCATCAAAGTCAATTTTAGAACATTTTCATTACCTCAAAAAGAAATCCCATTGCCTATAGCTATCACCCCCATTTCTCTCCCCACTGTCTACCCCCATTTTGAAGAAACCTCTTCTTTCTATCTTTATAGATTTCCTTGTTATGGAAATTTTATATAAATGGAATTATAATATGTGAACTTTTTAAATATTTATTTTTTAGCTATAGGTGGACACAATATCTTTATTTTATTTTATTTTTTTAATGTGGTGCTGAGGATCAAACCCAGTGCTACATGCATCTAGGTGAGTGCTTGACCTCTAAGCCACAACCCCAGCCCATATGTGAACATTTTTGATTATCTTTTACTTGGCATATTGTTTTCAAAGTTCATTCATTTTGTAGCATGTATTCATTTTCCTTCCTTTTTAGGACTAATAATATTCCATATTATGAATATGCCACATTTTGTTTATCTGTTCATCAGTTGATGGACATTTGGGTTGTTTCCAATTTGGAGCTATTTTGAATAATGTTGTTATAAACATTCATGTACACATTTTTGTGTATATTTCATTTTTTATTATGTACCTAAGAGTAGAATTTCTGGGTCATTTTGTTTAGCTTTTTGAGGAGCCACCAGATTGTTTTCCAAATTGCCACTTTATACTTCTACCACTAGCATACGAGGGTTCCAACTTCGCCACATCATTACCACCACTTGTCATTATCTGTCTTATTTATTCTAGCCATTCTAGTGGGCATGAAGTGGTATGTGTATTTATACTTCTAGTCTGCATTTCCCTAGTGACTAATGATGTCCAGTATCTTTTCATGTGCTTATTGGCCATTTGTATATCTTCCTTGGAAAAATGTCTACTTCTGACATTTTAATTGTATTCTTTTTATTATTGAGTTGTAGGGGTTCTTCATGTGTTTTTGGTGAAAGCCTCTCATCAGATATACACAGATTCCTTTTACTGAACTTTTTCAGATGACATTCTTCACTGTCTTTGCATTTGAGTGATGTGCCCACAAGGCACATGGAATGAGAAGGAAATATTACTTGTATAAAAGCATAAAGCAGAAATATCTTTAGCTGGCATTAAAGAGAATGGCATGTCTATTTTCTCAGTTTAATAAATCCAAGAAAGCCAGAACTGGTCTTTTTTCAAGGACTAACTCATTACAGAGGGATGCTTATTGGGTATTGGATTAATGTTCAAACCTCTTAGCTAATTAATGTGAAACACAAACCACCTTTATAAGTAGTGAGGCTTGACAATGCAATGAAAAATTAAAGCAGATGTTTCAAATGGGTGTCTGCTCCTTACAGCCTTTGAAATGGGCTGGATGGGCTGGCTGCATCATGTCTGTTCCAGTACAGCACTGATAACTTCCATGTTATGTGTAATCATTTCTATTTTGCATAATTAATTATTCCATGGAAAAATCCAAAGTCACTTTATATATTAAAGTTATTTTCTAGAGCCCTAAATGGAGAATTAACATTGAACAATTGGATTTTATTCCAGAATGAGATTTTAGTGGAGTTCTGTGATCAAAATGTCTGAATTAGCAAGGAGACAAGAAAAATGGTACTAATTAGTGAGGTAACCGTCAAGTTACAAAAGGAGAAAATAATACTCACTATCCAGAAAACCTTCCCCCCAAACCCTTGAAATCCTTAGTAGAGATGTAATATCTAGATTGGTATCTGAAGCTGTTATTCCAAGGACATTCCTTTGGAGAGATGTCTAATATTTGTTCTTGTTATATAAGCTGTCTTTCACTTTAAGGACATATTGTGTAATAATAATTGGTAAGTGATAAATCTGATTGTAATCATAACTGATCAGAAATTGAGATATTCAGCCTGTGGCAATATGAGTATTTGTTTTTAATTTGTTGATTTTTATGATTTTTAAAGCCGCCTACCCTAAGGAGGACTGATTCATAATAGAGTTTTAATAATTATTGAGTGCCAAGAACATTATATGAAACTGAATTAGAGTTGGCTGGGCACATGAGGGTAGTGTTAATCATGAGAATGCATAAGCAGGGCTCTCCAGGATGTTTATGGAGCCTTATGTTTCCCTGGTTTTTCTATGCAGGCCACGTGCATTGCTTGGGTTTCCTCTGGCATCTTCACTATGACTACTAAAGGGCATAGATGTGGGAGTGAGGCCTTGCTTGTGCTCTGAGATCCATCCCTCACCAACTGAATGATGCAAAAGAAGGTACTTGGCATTGCTAATTTTCTCTGTTTTTACATTTTCATGGAGACAAGAATCTACTTCATCTTGTAGATTTATTGCAATGGAGTAACTGAAATTATTACTCTAAAATGTCTATAGTATCTGGCCCAAGGAAGATATTCACCATGTATTCCTTTCCTTCACTTTAACTCTTTGCTTTTTGTTCCCTCTTCTCCCACTAGACTTTTCCTCCATAATCTAGGCCAACTCAGCTCTTGGGCTCTTGGGAAAATCTTCTTGATCTGTTCCTGATAAAAAAAAAAAAAGAGGACAAAAGCCTATCATAGATCTATGTGTAAAGTAGAACTGCCTCCTAGTTATCACTGGCCTTTTGGCAACATTGTGTGTGATATCCATTTCCTAGCTCTTTTCTTTGCACATGTAACTCCTGGTTATTCTTGGTCTTAGCTGTAATTTCCACCCACTTTCTGCTCACCTTTCAAGTGCATCACTCAAGAGGCAAGGTGGGAAAAGACAACCACTATTAACAGTTTCTGAATTGTGATGAAAACATGTACAACTGAGAAACACAGAAATTTGGGAAAAAGAGTCAATAAGTTTCCCTTTGGATGTTCAGTGTTGATAGAGGGACAGGAAAGAGCAAAGCCAGCTGCCAGGAAATGCCAAGGGAGGACTCATGGCCAGAGCCATGAGCAATCACTCCATCTTCAAAATGATTTACAAACTTTAATGAAGCTTTCCAAGTCAGATGAAGCTGGGAGATTATAATTACCTCATTTACAAAAGAGAGATGGAGACACAAATAGGTTAAGAGTTTTGCCACAGGCACACTGAAGTTCTTCCCTGAGTTAAACAGTAGGAGAGCCTGGCTTCCCCAGTTCTGCTCACATCCCATTCCTGCGTGACTTTTCCTCATTCCAAGGGATTCTGGCTCTGCAGGGACTAATGCTGCACTGAGAAAATAAAAGCCAGTCTCCACTAGGACAGAGAGGTAGAGAATTAGGGTGACAGGTGAGATTATTCAGTGACTCCACGTAGATATTCTCATTAGTTGTCTTTCCACACGGACCTGCACATGTACCCTGTGGGTATTCAAGAACCTGCTGATAATCACAGTCAGTTACCCAGATTGGCAAAGAACATCCTTTGACCCCATTTTGTTAATTGTCCAATTTGACTTTTTCAATGACTTGACGGCATCCAGATTTCAAACTAAAAGAAAGTTTTCTCTCCATACTGGTGGTAATGCCTTCCTAGAACTTTGTGTTAAAATGCAAAACAGGTAGGGGCTAGAAACCTGCAAAATAAGACAGGCAATCTGGCAATCTGGATTATATTGATCTAAAAATTGAGTAATTGGGCTTATTTTGATACTTTTCCTGACCCTACAACTTTCAGATTTCCTACATTCCATTTTATTGTATCTTCAAAATTGGTGAAGAACCTTAAAGTTCCTATAACCTACACGATGGGGACCACAAATAGACAAGTTAAGGGACTGTGAAGACAGAACTTGACACACTGGTCAGGTAGGGAGATGGCCAAGGCAATAAATGTGTAAGTCTCTCTTTGAAATCATTTTCTAAAAGACCTTGATACCAATTACTCCTGTTCTGGAGTGAAGACTCCAAGAGAAAGGCCCAAGTTTAATCTAATTGTCTTTTTGTATGTTCTTTAGAGCAATGAGCAACAGTTAACAAAAATTAACAAGTACTGCAGAAGATGATAACAAAATACTGAAGTGACTAGGATTTTTTATACCACATATATTTTTGGAAACTTAGAATTTTATTCCATCATAGTGGTCCTTTTTCTTCTATTTCCCTGACCTTCTAATTCAGCATATAAACCATCAGTGTTTCTTCAAATTTCCACTTTCTCTTGAAGTGTTTTGGTTAAATAGATATTGAATTGCACTTCAAAAATATGCACAACTCTGGTTGGAAAAAACTTTTTAAACCTTCACAATTTAAAAAATTAATTACTCTCATATTCATACAAAGGCAACTAGAGAGTTCCTTTAAGAATAAATTCCACTGACATTTATTCTTTTTTAAAAATTTTTATTTGAATGAAAAATCTTTAAAAAAGATGATATTACTGCAATATTTGGTTGCTTTTTTACACCCTGGTTAGCTCATGTCTTTTAGTTCTAGTCAGCTGCTGGTTATGGTATAGACTTTTGCTTTATTAGTTTGCATTTTCTCCCTTGTCCAGCTGCTTTTTTGGCCTTCCTGTTCCAGGGGAGCTCATCCACCTGTGGACCAATCAGTTCCATGTGTCTTCAGCACTCCTTCTGAAAACTGGCTCACTTCAGAGTCATAAATGCCTAGGTATGTGAGCTAATCCAGTCTCCTTGGTTGATAGAATCCATGACACAATCACAAGCTGCGGGGTAATAAACATCATTTGGGTGCTAATAAATTTCAAGCTTTGAAAGTAGGTGTTTATGTCTAGCAAGAGATACTGTTGGCAGAAGGAACTTTCTTGGGGCATCTGTACATTGTTTGGTAGCAGTGACACCTCAGTGGCCTGGCAAGTGAATTGATCTTAGGTATCAGGTACAAGGAGGAGGAAGCCATTTGGTAGCCAGAGCCCTGGGACTGCCCAGGTACTCTCCCATTTCAGTCCCAGCCAAGCCCTAGACACCTCTTTCTTCATTTAGCTCCATCTTGTATGTCTGACTTCCATTTGTAAAGGGACAGCAATGCCAACTTTGATCTTCTGGGGAAAGAAGTTAATTTTTATTACATTCTTCACCACTTTGTAGTCTTTCCACTTGCATATACCCCCCACTGTGTGAAATAATTTTGAAACTTTTATCTTTTAGTCCAAGGTTTGGGGTTGGATTTCAAAATAAAATATGTGGAATTTTGTTCTTTGGAAATCTTTAAAAATAGGGTAAATTCCTGTTTTATTTTGTCTAGATGGTGTGCTCTGATGTGTTCTATTTACTACTCAAACAGGATAAATAATTTATGAGTGGTCTTTAGCTTATTTAGGACTCTTTATTGTTAATGGAGATGCGAAGGACAGAAAAGTCATGATCTTGTGATCCAACTGGGAAGAAAAGGAGTGGGAGTATGAAAAATGAGTATGTAAACCTGTGGCTACTTGTGAGCCCTCTGCTCCCTCTTCTTACACGTGCTTGAGGGGTAAGATGGCCGTTGATGTGCATGTGTCCTTTCCAGGCTGAGGGAATGCAGCTTGGCTTCCCCAGCTGCCAACAGGAGTTTAATTTTTTGCTACTGCAGTTGACTATCTTACAAGGACAGGAACATACTAACAGAAGCCTGTTTAATAATTTCACCTTTCCCATCATGGTTCCTGCCTGATTTGTATCCCAGAGATGGCTGTCTGGTTTGGTTTGGTTATATTGGATATTTGCTGCTTTCAGGTGTTTCTAGTTTCATATCTCAGTTACAGACCCATTTATTTATTTGTCTATCTGTCTGTCTCTCTATTTATCTGCGGTACTGGGGATTGAAGCCAGGGGCACTTTACCACTGAACTATGCCCCCTGGGCTTTTTATTTTTTTTTATTTCAAGACAGAGTTTCACTAAATTGCCCAGCGTGGCCTTGAGTTTGTGATCCTTCTGCTTCAACCTCCCCAGTCATTGGATTACAGGTGCATACCACACTGGGATCACAGGAGTGCAGCGTTGCATTCAGGTTGACCCTCTTATTTTGATGCACTTACTTTCCTTCCAAAGGTGTCTTTTAGATGGTTGTGTCCTACTCTTCATTTTGGAAAGGCTGCTTGCTTAGCTGGTGAATGCAAATTTTTTAAATTAAAAAAACTTTATAAATTTTGGTTTTTAATTTTTTCCAATTTTTATCACTGCATTATAATTATAATGATGGAATTCATTGTTACATATTCATACATACTCATAACATAACAATATAATTTGGCCAATATTATTCCCTAGTATTTCCTCTTCTAAATTAATTCTTTAGAGCTTGAAATATTTCAATGTCATATTCTGAGTTTTATGACCAAAGAATGAAAAGGGAATATCAAGTCACTTGAGAGTAACCTCTGTGAGGTCTATTTGGTGGATGTACCTCTTTATTTTTAAAGATGGTGAGGTGATGTAGCTGCTACCCACAAGAAGTTCTCTACCAGCAAGAAGGTTTTGGGTCAATGACATCCCACCTTCAACTTCTTCCCTAATTTTTAAATGTCCACTTTATGAAATACACACCTGATGGATGCATCTCTGTGTGGGTACTGAGGGTCAGGAGTCTGCAGCTGATTAAATTGCAGGCTTCCCATATCATTCTTATTAGTTCTGCAGCACAGTTCCCTTGGCTGACAGCTGCACAATAGCATCTTTTGAACTGTTTTGGTCTTGTGCCAGAAGACTTGTCTTTTAACAATTTTTTTTTTAGAGTGGAAAATGGAAGGCTTTATTTAAAGGACAGCAGAAAAAGACTTCCCCTGGAGGGGGAAGGGGACCAGGAAACCTGGAATCCCATCTTTTTAACAATTTTGTACCCACCTCCTAACTCCTAGGGCCAGGAGAAAGGGGAGGAGTATGTTTTGAAAGACATTCCAAGCTTCCTTTGTGTGTTTTCCTGCTTTGCAATCTGGATCATCATTGATGAAAGGCATCATGGAAGACAGCAGAGGAGCAGGTGGCCATAGAATGCCCACATAAAACCAAGTTCACCATGTTCTAATGCTTCTATGAAATAGTTTTTGAATGCTTACCATGAACCAGGATGGATTGAGGTGCCAGGGATCGAAGGTTTACAAAAACTGTTTTGTCATTGTATTTTTGGGGATTTTAGTGATCTAAATTGCATATCATAACTGCGAAGTAGGCAAGTTAATGTTGGTTTTGTTGCTTTGAAAAAGATTTTGAAGTAGAAAGTAAAGAGTACTAGCAGCTTCTTTTTTTCCTCTGTTTTTCTTACCCCAATAAATACCGCTCTATGAAATTCATTTCTATAGCAATTTTTTGGAGAACCTTGTTAATGTATCATGAAAGAAAATTTTCTCAGGAATCATTACTCATAATAACTGGGCTCTTCATAAGCAATTGGTTTGCTTTGACTTTATGGGCACTGTGAAGTTTCCTTGTTGGCAGAAATGTTAGGAAATTCAAAGCTATGAAGACACCATGATGTTACAACATACATTTTTTTTCCTAATAATATTATTTCATTTATTTTTCCTCCCTTATTTCCTGTTTGATTTTTTACACTATTTCAATCTTATTAAACTATTTATGCATATTTTAATAAATCCCAAATTCTTTTAGGAATGGTATTGAGGCATTCCTAAATAATTTAATAGAATAGGGAACAATTATATTTAAGAAAAATTGCAGATCAGATATGTTCTGGAAGTTTGAAGAATTCATCTTGATATTTTTATTTTTCTTTAGGTTCTCAAGTAAAGATTTCATATACTTTCCAAGAGTTTTATACTCATAATGGACAATAAATTTAGTTTATTTCTGAGAATGTTCTTCATTTAATCTTGTTGGAATTTATGTATATATGATGTGACAGTATCTTTTCTTATTTTATATTATAAAATTGATAAAAGCTTATGGAAACATTTATTTATTAATTGTGCATTATAATTATACATAGTAGTCTGATTTGCTTTGTTTGTACATGCACACAAATATAACAATATAATTTGATCAATTTCATTTCCAGGACCTCCCCCTTTCTTTCCCTTTTCCCTCCCCCTGGCTCTCTTCCTCTAATCTACTGGTCTTCCTTCTATTATTTATGGTAAAATTTTCTTAGAGTATATAAATTGAAGTTAAGTACTAAATTACTTTTTCTTTCCCAGTTTTCTGAATTTCACTCCTATTGGGTAACATTATACATTATAGATTTTCTATGCACTTATAAGATCATTTATGTATTTTATACATTTATATCATCAAAGTACATGTTAGTGTTAACCTGAATAAGTTGTATTCTTCTGCAAAATAGGATTTGTCAGTTGACGATATGTGAACATTTTTTCATGTCAGTATAACTTTCTCTTTTTCTTTCAATAGGTGTTTAACATTCTGTTATATGAATACTTCCTACCTTATTTGACTAGCTCTTAAGACCCTCCCCCCCCCTTTTTTTAAAGCAAACATTGCTTCAACAGATATTCTTTTTTGGGGGGTAACAGGGATTGAATTCAGGGGCACTCAATCACTGAGCCACATTCCCAGCCCTATTTTGTATTTTGTGTAGAGACAGATTCTCACTGAGTTGCTGCTAATCTTGCTTTTGATGAGGCTGGCTTTGAACTTGAGATCATCCTGCCTCAGCCTCCCGAGCTGCTGAGATTACAGGTGTGCACCACCACACCTGGCATAAATGTTCTTCTTTATGTAATTTTTGTACACGGTAAGGAATATACTTTTCTAGAAATATTATTGCTGAATATATGATTTAAAATTTTCTCTACTGCTTAATGGCCCAGGCTTTTTTTATTGTAAAATAGTATTCTTTTTAAAATACCTTTATTTTATTTATTTATTGTTATGTGGTGCTGAGGATTGAAACTAGTGCCCCACACATGCTAGGCAAGTGCTCTACCACTGAGCCACAAACCCAGACCCTAAAATAGTGTTCTTTATGTTAATTTTCTGTCTGCAGTGGTATTTTGTGAGTTTTTTAAAAATTTGGTTGGTCATTTGCTTTGTGTGTGTGTATGTGTGTTCTTTTTTTACTCCTTCAAATACTAAATTTTTTTTTTGTGTGGTTGAACTTATCAATATTTCTTTTATGTTTTTTTATTATGCTTAGATATCCTCAAAAAAATTGTAAGCATTCCTCATCATGCCTTTTATGGTACTTTTTTTGATTGTTTTTTTTTTTTTTTTTTGGTACCGGGGATTGAACTCAGGGGCACTTGACCACTGGGCCACATCCCCAGCCCTTTTTTGTATTTTATTAGAAGCAGGGTCTTACTGAGTTGCTAAGTGCCTCGCCATTGCTGAGGCTGGCTTTGAACTCGTGATCCTCCTGCCTCAGCCTCCCAAAGTGCTGGGATTACAGGCATGCGCCACCGCACCCGGCTTTTTTTTATTTGATTTTTTTAATGCTTAGATCTTCCATACATTTAAAATTAATTTGATTCAGAAATGAAGTATGAAATTGTTTTTCTGATTTTTTTTTTTTGTTTTGACTAGCAAGTTTTCCCTTACCATTATTTTTTCTCATTTATTTGAGATGCCTTCCTCTTTTTTTCTGGGCATTTTAGTCTATCCTGAGCTTCTCTATTTCTGGCTTTAGTACCAGAAAGGTCTCAATATTAGAATGTATTCGACTCTGTACAGGTTGCCAGAATAAAGTT
This sequence comes from Tamias sibiricus, assembly GCA_025594165.1. Taxonomy (NCBI): domain Eukaryota; kingdom Metazoa; phylum Chordata; class Mammalia; order Rodentia; family Sciuridae; genus Tamias; species Tamias sibiricus. The sequence continues at coordinate 131,598,213 of CM046657.1, read as the reverse complement.
TTTTGTCTCTCCTCTGAGTTTCTGGGACCTAGGAGAATCTGGTAGTGTGGGAAGTAGAGTAAGATAGATAAGCAGATAAGCTTAGTTATTTTTTTTTTAAAAATGGGTTCTACATACCTGTAAACATAATCCACTGGAGTAGCCAGCTAATTCTACCACTGTCTTGTACTTTGCAAAGTGCTTTCATATGTACTCTCTCATTTCTTTTTTTTTTTTAAAGAAATATTTATTTATTTACTTTAGTTGTACACAATACAATGCATTTATGTTTACGTGGTGGCTGAGGATCGAACCCGGGTCGCGCACGTGCGAGGTGAGCGCTCTGCCACTGAGTCACAACCCCAGCCCCTCTCTCATTTCTTAACAAGTCTTGCCAGATAGAGCTGCTGCTATTCCTACTTTTGGAAAATGCCTTACATAGAGGTTATAGGATTTTGCCAGCTTCATACAGCTCCCAAATTGCAGAGCTGGGACTCAGGCCCTGTGTTTCCTCTGAACAGCAGCTGCCCCTTTCCCAGAGTGGACACTGGATCCTCCACTCAATCTTGTATCCACCATGAGGCATACCATCTCCAAGCCTGGGAACAGGTGATGCTTCAACTAGATCTGAGACACTATTTTTTTTTGTGGCTTCTACTCAGTTAAATCCTCCAACATCCTTTTGGAAATGTACCCCAGTGACTGCCTCCACTGAGACCAGGGCCTTCATCTGCATCTTCTTCAGCAGGAAGCTGGCATGAGGGCAGTGGCTCCTGATTAGGCCTGGGTAGTGCTTGCTTTCTTGAAAGGATTAAAAGATTAAGTTTTCCACTCTGCTGTTTTTTTTTTTTTTTTTAAAGGGAATTTTTCTGTAACAGTATAAATTCTTTGAGCAGGATATTTATCAACAGCCTCTGTGATAACAAAATACTTTTCAGCAGAGGGAAAGTCAGTTTGACAGATAAACATGCTGCTTAATTAAAGGATTACTCTCTCATTAATTTTTTTTTTTGTGGAAGGACAAGTTTCAAATATTTATTTATTTACTTTAGTTGTACACAATACAATGCATTTATGTTTACGTGGTGGCTGAGGATCGAACCCGGGTCGCGCACAGTGCGAGGTGAGCGCTCTGCCACTGAGTCACAACCCCAGCCCCTCTCTCATTTCTTAACAAGTCTTGCCAGATAGAGCTGCTGCTATTCCTACTTTTGGAAAATGCCTTACATAGAGGTTATAGGATTTTGCCAGCTTCATACAGCTCCCAAATTGCAGAGCTGGGACTCAGGCCCTGTGTTTCCTCTGAACAGCAGCTGCCCCTTTCCCAGAGTGGACACTGGATCCTCCACTCAATCTTGTATCCACCATGAGGCATACCATCTCCAAGCCTGGGAACAGGTGATGCTTCAACTAGATCTGAGACACTATTTTTTTTTTGTGGCTTCTACTCAGTTAAATCCTCCAACATCCTTTTGGAAATGTACCCCAGTGACTGCCTCCACTGAGACCAGGGCCTTCATCTGCATCTTCTTCAGCAGGAAGCTGGCATGAGGGCAGTGGCTCCTGATTAGGCCTGGGTAGTGCTTGCTTTCTTGAAAGGATTAAAAGATTAAGTTTTCCACTCTGCTGTTTTTTTTTTTTTTTTTAAAGGGAATTTTTCTGTAACAGTATAAATTCTTTGAGCAGGATATTTATCAACAGCCTCTGTGATAACAAAATACTTTTCAGCAGAGGGAAAGTCAGTTTGACAGATAAACATGCTGCTTAATTAAAGGATTAGCATTGTGTCTTCTGAAATTAAGTGAGGAGGGAAGGACTTTTGTACTGACTTGTTTATGATAAAATTTATTTATTGTCATTTTGCAGGGAGTAGCTCTCAAGCTGTGAGATAGTGTCAGTTCTGATATTTTAGCCTCAGAGGAGAGTAGGAAATGACATTCATACAATGTGAGCAGTGGCACATACCTGAATTGTCTCCAGCTTGTCAAATCCAGATGTTTTCCCTTTTGTGAGCGAAATGAACACTTCCCTCCTACTCTCTCATTAATTTTTTTTTTTGTGGAAGGACAAGTTTCATCTTCCATTGTATTCTTGAAGCAACCTGAGTTTTATGCATATGGGGTGGTTGCTGTTATTGGATGATTATGATTCTGTGCCCCCAGGCCACAGTGACTGGGCAGTAGGTTTTGAGAGAGATATTGGGGAGGTTTGGGGGACAGAGGGCTTGTTTATAAAGGATTGCTTAGGAGACAAGTTTTATTGAGTTATCAGTTCCTGTTTTGCTCTTTCTGACCCTCTGTTGCTATTTTATGAAGGTTTAAAATATTTATTTATTTATTAATTTCCACAGAGCTGGAACATGCTGGGCATAGGCTTCATTGAGACTTTTGACACAGAGGGAGATTCTTGTCTTCAGCAGAGGCTCGGGCTGAATTGGATTCTTGACTCCACTGTATCTGTGCATTAGGAGGCCATTTGCCTCTCTGAGACCCCAAGTTAGCTCTTCAGGTCTCTGACTGATATATCCAGAAAGTGGCTGAACCATAGTGTAAGCTGCCTGTCATGGCCAGCCACAGCGCCGCGGGAGAAAAACTCGGAGGCAGAGTAAAGCTATTACTACTTTTACTTCTACTTTCTTAGAGAGAGCTTAGAGAGAGAAAGAAAGATTTTTCTTCTTCTTAGAAAAAGCTTAGAAAGATTAGAGAGAGATTAGAGAGAGCTTTCTTCTTTCTTTCTTTTCTTCTTAGCTTAGAGAGAAAGAAAGATAGAGAGAGCTTAGCTTAGAGAAAGATTATTTTTTAGAGCTTCTTTCTTCTTTCTTCTTTCTTCTTTCTTCTTTTTCTTCTTTCTTCCTCGGGAGTCTCGGCCTAACTCTGACCAGCAATTACTTCTTCTATCTGGTTTCTCTTCTGTAACCGCTCTGCCTACGTTCTGGCCGCTCTGATTCTTTTCTTCTTCTCCGACCCGAACTCTTCTTCTGACCGACCGAGCAACTGCACGACTGACTGAATGAATTCATTCTTCGTTCTCCTAACTCCGACCGCTTTCACCCGGTTATATACCTTTAGCTTTGCGGGTGCCTCACGTGCATTTATAGGTGCGTCAGGTGGAACTTATGGCTTCCAGCTAGCCGCAATAGCCCTTCCTAATTGGGGCTCCTTCACCATAGCAGGCACCTATGTTGGACCCTGTGTTGGTCAGCTTCCTGTTACTCTAACAAATACCTAAGATATAATCAACTTAAAAAGAGGAGAGGTTTATTTGTCTCAGACTTTTGAAGGTTGCAGTCCATGGTTGGTTGGCCCTTTTGCTTTGGGGCCTCTGATGAAGCAGCACATTATGTCAGGGAACACATGGTGGAAGCAGCAGCTGGGAAGTGAAAGAGAGAATGAGACTGGCATCCTACAATCTCCTTCAAGAGCACATCCCCAGTAACCCAAAGGCTTCCCACTAGGCTGGACCTCTTACCGTTTTTACTACCTACCTCTCAATAGCACGAAACTGGGAACCAAGGCTTTAACACATGGGGTCTTTGAGGGACATTCAAGATCCAAACTATAGCAGACCCCTAAGTCCAAACTCTCCCACCGCTATGTTGCCACTCAAAGGTAGTATTCAAATCTGAACTTTCCAAGATGGTGAAACTATTTTGGGCTCAGAAGAAACTGAGGATTTTTACAGCAGGAGAGAAAACATTGGTCATATTATGGAAGCAGAATACACAATTTAAATAAATCAGTTTCAAGTGAAGAAATAGAAGACGCTATCAAAAAACTACCAACAAAGCCGGGCGCGGTGGCGCACGCCTGTAATCCCAGCACTTTGGGAGGCTGAGGCAGGAGGATCGCGAGTTCAAAGCCAGCCTCAGCAATGGCGAGGCACTTAGTAACTCAGTGAGACCCTGTCTCTAATAAAATACAAAAAAGGGCTGGGGATGTGGCCCAGTGGTCCAGTGCCCCTGAGTTCAATCCCTGGTACCAAAAAAAAAAAAAAAAAAAAAAAAAAAACTACCAACAAGAAAAAGTCCAGGTCCTGATGGGTTTACAGCCGAGTTCTACAAGACCTTCAAAGAAGAACTAATACTGATGCTCTTCAAATTATTTCAAGAAATAGAAAAAGAGGGAGCTCTTCCAGATACTTTCTATGAGGCCAATATCACATTAATTCCAAAGCCAGGCAAAGACACAGCCAAAAAAGAAAACTTCAGGCCCATATCTTTAATGAACATAGATGCAAAAATCCTCAACAAAATTCTGGCAAATGGAATTCAAAAACATATCAAAAAGATAGTGCACCATGATCAAGTGGGGTTTATCCCAGGGATGCAAGGCTGGTTCAACATTCGGAAATCAATAAACATAATACATCGCATCAATAGACTTAAAGAAAAAAAAACCATATGATCATCTCAATAGACGCAGAAAAAGCATTTGACAAAATACAACATTCCTTTATGTTCAAAGCTCTAGAAAAATTAGGAATAACAGGAACATATCTCAACATTATAAAAGCTATCTATGCAAAACCTCAAGCTAACATTATCTTAAATGGAGAAAAATTGAAAGCATTCCCTCTAAAAAACTGGAACAAGACAGGGATGCCCCCTTTCACCACTGCTATTTAACATGGTGCTGGAAACTCTGGCCAGAGCAATTAGACAGACGAAAGAAATTAAAGGGATCCAGATAGGAAAAGAAGAGCTCAAATTAGCACTATTTGCTGATGACATGATAATCTACCTAGAAGACCCAAAAAACTCTACCAGAAAACTTTTACAACTAGTAAATGAATTCGGCAAAGTAGCAGGATACAAATCAATACCCATAAGTCAAAGGCATTTTTGTACATCAGTGACAAAGCCTCTGAAAGGGAAATGATAAAAACTACTCCATTTACAATAACATAAAAAAAATAAATAAAATACCTGGGAATCAACTTAACGAAAGAGGTGAAGACCTCTATAACGAAAACTATAGAACACTAAAGAAAGAAATCGTAGAAGACCTCAGAAGATGGAAAGACCTACCTTGTTCTTGGATAGGTAGAATTAATATTGTCAAAATGTCCATACTACCAAAAGCATTATACAGATTTAATGCAATTCCAATCAAAATCCCAATGACATTTCTCAAAGAAATAGAAAAAGCAGTCATGAAATTCATCTGGAAAAATAAGAGACCCAGAATAGCTAAAGCAATCCTGAGCAGGAAAAGTGAAGCAGGCAGCATCACCATACCAGACTTTAAATTACACTATAGAGCAACAGTTAACAAAAACAGCATGATATTGGCACCAAAACAGACTAGTAGACCAATGGTACAGAATTGAGGACACAGAGACTAATACATATAATTTCAGCTATCTTATATTAGACAAAGGTGCCAAACATGTACAGTGGAGAAAGGATAGCCTCTTCAACAAATGGTGCTGGGAAAACTGGAAAGCCATATGCAACAAAATGAAATTAAACCTGTATCTCTCACCATGCACAAAATTCAATTCAAAGTGGATCAAGGACCTAGGAATTAGACCAGAGACAATACACCTAATAGAAGAAAAAGTAAGCTACAATTTCCAACATGTCGGATTAGGCTCCAAGTTCCTTAACAAGAATCCTGTAGCATAAGAATTAATACCAAGAATTAATGAATGGGATAGATTTAAGCTAAAATCTTCTTCTCAGCAAAAGAAACAATCAGTGAGGTGAATAGAGAGCCAACTAACTGGGAACAAATATTTAATACATGCACATCGGATAGACCACTAATTTCTAGAATATATAAAGAACTCAAAAAACTTGACACCAAAAAAACAAATAATCCAATCGATAAATGGGCTAAGGAATTGAAAAGACACTTCTCAGAAGAAGATACACGATTAATGAACAAATACATGAAAGAATGCTCAACATCGCTGGCAATTAGAGAAATGCAAATCAAAACTACTCTAAGATTTCATTTCACTCCAGTCAGAATGGCAGCTATCAAGAACACAAAACAACAATAAATGTTGGAGAGGATGTGGGGAAAAAGGCACACTCATACATTGCTGGTGGGACTGCAAAATGGTACAACCGTTATGGAAAGCAGTATGGAGATTTCTTGGGAAAATGGGAATGGAACCACCCTATGACCCAGCCATCCCACTCCTGGGTCTATTCCCAAAGGACTTAAAAACAGCATATTACAGTGACACAGCTACCTCCATGTTTATAGCAGCACAATTCACAATAGCTAGGTTGTAGAACCAACCTAGATGACCTTCGGTAGATGAATGGATAAAGAAAATGTGGTAAATATACACAATGGAATTTTACTCAGCAATAAAAGAGAATAAAATAATGACATTCGCAGGTAAATGGATGAAGTTGGAGAATATAATGCTAAGTGAAATCAGTCAATCTCAAAAATCCAAATACCGAATGTTTCCTCTGATATAAGGAAGCTGGTTCACAGTATTGTTGGGTTGGGGTACATAGGAGGATTAGAGGAACACTATAATGGTCAAAGGGAAGGAAGGTGATGGGAGGGAGCAAGGGGGGAAGGGGAAAAAAGTGGTTGAATAAGACGGATATCATTATTCTAAATGCATGATTGAAGACTTGAATGCTGCGAATATACTTTGTATACAAACTGTTTTGTGTAAAAAGATGCTATATATGTATAGTATGAACTGTAATACATACTACTATAAATAAAAATTTTAAAAAAATATTATGGAAGCAGAAAAGTTAGAGATATCTTTGGAAAAGAGAGGAGGCCGATCCAGGAAGCCAGATCAGGGCTTGTTGAGAGGGGTAGCAGCAGGTACCCTTTGTGCCTTGGATCACTTTTCCTTGGCCCTCCTGTGAATCTTATGCATCTGTGTGAACAGTTACTATGTGTGTACCTTAGTGTCTCTCTGCTGTTCTGCTTCAGGCCTGTGTGCAGGAATGCTCCTGAAGCATAGGGGATTTCCCAACCCTGGAATGACCCCCAGCCAAGGAAACTGAGACTCAGTATTCAAAGCCTCAAGCCTCCATTCTTTCAGGGTAGCAACTATGAGGACCTTTCTACTCACTTCCTCTGAGGGGCTGCTTCTATATATCATGGTTTCCCTGCCTTTTTCCTCCCCATTTTCTGCTCCCAGTTCCCTCCTTCACATGACCTGGACTCATTTCCTAAATAAATCACTTGCACCCAAGGCCTTTTCTCAGACTCTACTTTCTAGAAAACCAAATAAAAACAGGGACCTTGAAAATTGACCTGGAAATGTGGACTTTATTTTTTTTTAATATTTACTTTCTAGTTATAAGTGGATACAGTATCTTTATTTTATTTTTATGTGGCGCTGAGGGTCAAATCCAGTGTCTCACACATGCTAGGTGAGCATGCTAGGTGAGTGCTCTACCTCTGAGCCACAACCCCAGCCAGACCTGGGGTTGTAGAAAACAATTCAATGAATGACATGGGCATCATTACCATAGGTAATGATGACTGCATGAATGGTGTGACGCTACATCATGTACAACCAGAGAAATGAAATGTTGTGCTGCAATTGTGTACAATGAATCAAAATGCATTCTGCTGTCATATATACCTAATTAAAATAAATAAATAAATTTCAAAAAGAAAACAATTCAAAACTTCTAAGACAGAACTTGCTAGATAAATGGTAGTTGACTGACTGTGTTAGTCTGTTTTGTGTTGCTATGACAAAATACCAGGGGCTGGGTAATTTATAAAGAAAAGAGATTCATTTAGCTCCCAGTAGAAGCTGAAGTTCCAAGGTTAGGAGGCTACATGTGGTGGTCTCTGGTGAGGGCCTTTTGGCTACATCATAACATGGCAGATGGCATCACATAGGGGAATGTGTGAAAGTGGTGAGTGGAGTGTGTGGATGAGACTGAACACATGGGGCAGCCTCACATTATAAAACTCACCCTAACAGTAACTGATCCAGTCCCTTGAGACCTACTTGACTTCTGTGGGGTGAATATTAATCCAGTCCAAAAGTGATGCCCTCATGACCCAAAATACCTCCCACTAGGCCCTACCTTTAACACTGCCACATTGAGGAATTAAGTCTTAACATGAGTTTTGATGGGGACAACCCACATACAACCATCATACTGACCAATTCTTTCCAGAGTGAAATTTGGCAACTGTCTTGGAAAATCTGTCACCATAAAAATCTTAGCAGGTATTCTAATTTATGTGGCTACCTTAAAAAAGTACAGAAGAAAGTAATGTGGGCCAGGAATGTTCTGAGTTCTTTGTCTCTCTCATAAATTAACTTTCCTCTCTTCACATTCAGGGAATAAATATCTCAAATCAATGCAGTATTCTGACCCATTTCATACTATTCAGAGAATAAAATATACCAACTTTTTTTAAGTAATTGAATTGTTGGTATGAATGAATACAAACTGCTCCCCTTAAGAATTAAATCTGCTCATATATAATAAAGCTGCTCTCTATGTAAACATTAGATTGCTAATGGATAAATGGGCTTGCAAATTCACAAGGATGAGACAAGAGGCCCCAAGAGAAAAACCAGTGAAAAATATGAAGAGCAGATGAAAAGATATTCAACAATCTAAAGAAGCAAAGAGCACTCCCTATCTACCACATTGGCAAAAAATAAGGAGGCTGAATTCTTTTTTTAAAATTAAAAAAAAAATTTTTTTAGTTGTAGTTGGACATAATACCTTTATTTTATTTATGTGGTGCTGAGGATTGAACCCAGGGCCTCATACATGCAAGACAAGTGCTCTACCACTGAGCCATAGACTGAGCCCCAGGAGGCTGAATTCTTACTGATGGTGATGAGGGGTGGGATTCGTGTACTGTGCTGGTGACATGTGAGGTGTTGCTGCCCTTCTCAGGAATCAGTCTGTTGACAACTATTAAAAGTATACACATGGTTCAAACAGCAGTTTTACTCTTGGGAATCTGTCACTGAGACATGAAAGTTCTTATTCTGAATGTGTTCAAAGATGTTATTTGTAGCACTAGTCATTGAGCAAAAAACTGGACACAAAATAAAGGTCCAATAATTGTCCAGTTGTTGCTTTAAAACTGGCATGTCTGTATCCTATATGTTTATGCTGCTATCAAAAAAGAATGACTTTGAACTGGTTGACTTGGAAGGATTCCTACAAAATATTGTAGAAAGAATGTGTAGTGTAGTCCTAGTTTTGAATAAAAAAGTGGACTTGTGTAAGTATTTGTGCTTACTCACTTCTGGAGCTGGAATACTTGAGATTGGTCCTAGCTCCCACTCTTACTGGCTGTATGACTCTGGAAACTCCATGCAGCTTCTCTGTGCTGCTGATTTTCATGTGTGAAATGGGGATTATAACAGTACCTACTTCATAAGGTTGTCCTGAGGATGAAAACAGCTATCGTATATGAAAACTTAGAATGGTGGCAAGAGTAGACTTTTCTCAATAAGTATGGATGTTATCCTGAAAATTTCTGTGAATGCATAAATGTCTATCATTACATTATGTGCTTTAGTCTGTTTTCTTTTTGCTGCTGTGACAAAAGGACCCAACTAGAACAACTGTAAAGGAGGAAAGGTCTATTTAGGGCTCACAGTTTCAGAGGTTTTAGTCCATAGAAGGCTGGCTCCATTCCTTGGGGCTCAAGGTGAGGCAGAACATTATGGTGGAAGAGTGTGGCAGAGGGAAGCAGCTCATATGATGATCAGGAAGCAGAAAGAGGGGGTCTGTACTTGCCAGATACAAATATATACCCCAAAGTCATGCCCCCAATTCCCACCTCTTCCAGCCACACCCTACCACTTCAGTTACCATTCAGTTAATCACTAATAGTGGATTAATTCACTGATTGGGTTAAGACACTTACAACCCAATCATTTCTCCTCTGAATTTTCTTGCATTGTCTCACATGTGAGCTTTTGGGGGCACCTCACATCCAAACCATAACAATATGATTTAGGAGCATGGAGAAAATACCAAAGGATCATGAGTGTTTTTTAACATAAGTTACTTGGTGTCAAGTAGAGGAGGGAAGTTCTGGAATATGAATAAATGAGAGAAAGAGATGAGGGATAATAGGTATAAAATACACAGGAAAAAAACAAATCCTAAAGCAGTATGCTGGGTTCTTCAATAAGAAAATAAGGAAAAGAAAAGGACGGAGGGGAACCCATGAAGAAAAGAAATGAAGGTCTTCCAAAGTAGAAAAAGTAGGCAAGACCATGCTAGGTCTAAGAACATGCATGTGAGTGTAGACTGTAAAGAAGCACACGAACAGGATTATCATGAGAGTCCAACAGTGGTTATGTTTTGGAGGACAGAGGACCCACAAAATAACCCCCCCACAGTGTTTTTTTTTTTTTTTTTTTGTCTGAGATGAAGCAAACCACAAGGATTTCTGGGCTGGCTACAAAATTCTGTTTTTTTGCCTGGGTTATGGTTATAATAATTTGTAAAGATTTACATTTGTTTTGTATAGTTTTTTTTTCTTCTGGATTATATTTTACTTTAAATGAAAAGCTTAAAAACCTCCTGGTAAATATAACACAATATATCTATGCATTTGTGAAGTAGTCTATACAAGTATATGAAAACACACATATAATTATCAGCAGTTGACCTATGAATGTATAAAATTACCCCTGGGAGCTAAAGAGAACTCTCCAGTATTAAGTTGAGGGCTCTTCCTCTGCAAATCATGAGGCCTGAAGGCACCGGGACCGGCAGCTTTCCTACCTTACTTTGTCCAGACAGATGGAGGCAGGAAGGATTAGCTTTGATCACACCCTCTAGATATGTGAGTCACATTTAGCCTGGTAATTATTTTTGACATTTGACAGTTCTAGACACAACCTTTTGCAGCTCTGAAAATTTGGCAGAGAATTTATTTTTAAAGCTTTCATATTTTTATTTAAGTAACCAAGAATTAGCAAGATACTTCTTTGGGTGCCTTGTTCAAATTAAGCTAGAGATTTTTGGAGAGTCATAAACTCCAGAGGGAGGCTTAGAGTTTCAGGAAAGAACCCATCGCCTAGCAGCAACAACAACAAAAACTATAAAAGTGTGATCATTAAATTAATTAAAAAATAAGCCCCTGTGTACCGAAGGAGCAGGCACCAGGTGAATCTTTGTTCCCAAATATCTCCTTACTTGTCAGCCATACTGTCGAAATGCCATCCTTAGACATAACTTTGAAATAATGAGTTTTAAAATGCAAATATCCTCAGGAGAAATACCCAGTTAAGACTGCTCAGAGACACTAGAGAAAAGAGTTCTGAATTCTAGATTAGAAGGTACCATTGTAAAGGACAAGTAATTGCCACAAAGAAGACTGCCCGGAGCTTTACAAGGGCAGGTGATAAAAGTACACAGTTGCTAGTGATACAAATGGGACTTTCATCAGGCAGCTTTTTTGTTTGTTTGTTTCAAGTGACAGAAAATCCAACTCAAATGGGCCTAAGGGAAAAAGGAGAAATCTATTTATTCATAATTTCAAAGTCCTGCGGTAGATTTGGGATGGATGATCAGGCATGGCTTGTTCCAGGAATCAAATGATATTTTCAAAACTTGGTTTTCTCTGCAGTGGGGACCCACTTTTCTCTTTTGGAAGTCCCTTTTTGCAGTATATCAGCTCATGGGGGCACCTGTATTCTCCCATGTATAGTATAGAAATTTCTTCTTTCTCCTAGACACTGCAGAAAAATTGTAGAATAATCTCTGATTGGCTACTCACCTCTGAATCAGTTGCAATGACCTTGCAATGCAACATTCTGGTGGGCTATGCTGGAGTTGGATGTGTCCTAGAAATGGAAATGGCACAGCTCCACTGATAAACTTTCCCCGAGGAAATGGGCATGCTGTCAGAGAAGAGATGGAAGTGGGTATTGGAGATGTAGACAACTCATATCCTCCTTTGTAGCCTCTTTGAGGCCCAACACAGAATGGCTGTGAAATCAATTGCTGTATCACTGTTAACACTGAAGAATTATGGTACAAGTGAATTTAATAGAAGTTATCAGAATGTATCACATAATATAAAAGTAAGTTTTGGAAAAACTTTGTTTCTGTTATCTAACTGAAATGTGTGTGTGTGTGTGTGTGTGTGTGGTCATGCACATGCGTGTACTTGTGCAAATATTCCTTGATTTATGATGGGGGTATGTCCTCATAAACCCATCATAAATTGAAAATATTTTAAGTGAAAAATGCATATAATACACCTAAACTACTGAACTTCACAGCTTAGCCTAACCTACTAAAAATGTGCTCAGAACATTTATATTAGCTTACATTTGGGCAAAGTTACCTAACATAAAGTCTGTTCTATAATAAAGGATTGAATATCTCATGAAACTATTGAACACTGTACTGCAAGTGAAAAGCAGAATGATGGTATGGATACTTACCATTTGCACACACAGCAGAAAGAACTAAAATTAATTGCTGGCTGTTGCTGCTGTAGCTTGCAATATGCTGCAGAGCATCAGGTGATCTCCCTTTGTGATTACAGGAATGGTGGCTCACTTCCCTTGCCCAGAAACTTGAGAAAGGTTTGTAAAGCATATAACTAGCCTGGGAATGGAAAGATTCAAAGGTTGAAGATAGTTCCTACTGAATGCATGTGTTTTTTTTGCAGCACTGTAAACTTGAAAAATCATAAGCAGAAGTAAGTCAGGGACTGTCTGTTAATGTAAATATATATGTATAAATGTGTAAATGAGTATGTATAAAATATGGTTCTTAAAAATGTTGTGAACACACTGCACCCCAGGGATGATCCCTTCCAGGATCCCAAGCTCCAAGCAATGTGAACTGGTGTTGACCTTCATGTTCACAGCCTGAGCTTCCCAGCCTCTCTCCCTCTGCTCTGGCTGCTCACCCAGCCTGGGATGACTTTGCTCTCATCTGTTCCCTCCTTGTTTTCAAGGTCTGGTTCAGTAGTCAGTTTTTCTCTGAAGGCTTCTCTTCCTAATATTCTAACCCATGGGGGAGTAATCAAGCTTCTTTCTATACCCTCACAGAGACGGTCCCTTGCCTTGTTCTTTGGTCATTATCACCTGTACCCACCATGGGAACCAATGTAAATGCAGGAGAAAAGGTTAGACATACAGTTGTCATTAGCCTCAGGTTGTCACTGAACACTGGAAAGGTGGCCTGTTCAATTAAGATGATCAGTATATGTAGAACATACATGGATTTTGGAGCTGAAAAAATTGTGAAATATCTCAATAACTTTTGTACTTATGTTGATAGAGTAGTATTTTGTGCTATATTGGGTTAAACAAAATTCATAACTAAAATTATTTTCCCATGTTTCTTTTCACCTCTTTTCAAATGTGGCTACTAGGAAATTTAAAATTAAATTCACGGCTTACATGAGATTTATGCAAAACTGTGCTGTGGTATAACAGAGCACATGAAGCCTGGGCCCCAGGCAGAGGGCACTGGGTAGGATGTTGGGAAAATTCCTGAGCACCATCATTTCCACAGTTTTCAGAATAAGAACCTTACTGTATCGGATATTTGTGCATGTTAATGGGATAATTAATGGCATACTGGAAGCACTTCACAAATGGAAGTTGCCACTTCTATTATAATCCATGAGGCTCAATCTCTACACTTGATTAGCTCTCCACCAGTAATAGCACCTACCAGACTATGTGGCTCATAGCAGGAACTCAAGAAATGCTTCTTGAATGCATGCATGCATGGATTAATGAATAGATGGATGAATGAATGAACAAACATCAGAAATGATATGAGAAAATTTCCCCCAAATCAAAATTTATGCACTTAATAATTTTGATTCAGGATAAGCTGAACAGAGGTTATAAACTGCTTATGATTTGCCTGAAGGTAAGTTCTTAGCTGGAAACTACAACAATGAGGCCATTCACATCAATTCTGCTAACCTCAGATCTGTCTCATTTCTTGCTGGTGAGTCTGAATGAGCATTTAAGTAATTTCACTTACTATCTCTTTCTTGTTTACCTTTTTCCCCCTCCATTTAAACATTGGAGTTTTCTTCTTTTTTTTTTTTTTTTTTGTGGTACCGGGGATTGAACTCAGGGGCACTCAACCACTGGGCCACATCCCCAGCCCTTTTTTTGTATTTTATTAGAGACAGGGTCTCACTGAGTTGCTAAGTGCCTCGCCATTGCTGAGGCTGGCTTTGAACTCTCGATCCTCCTGTCTCAGCCTCCCAAAGTGCTGGGATTACAGGCGTGCGCCACCACGCCCGGCTCTGGAGTTTTCTTCTTAATAGCCACATCTTCTCCAGCTTTACACTTGATATATGTAATCAATACTTTGTGACAATTACACCCACTTTGTGTGTCTTACCCAGAGCTATTAAATATATTTATATAGTTACTCATATATGTGTGCACACACACATGCTCATACATACCCCTGTGCATTTGCATACTCCCTTAGGTATTTTTTCTTCCCTAAGGCTGTTTGAAGTAGCAGATTCAGAAATGAAATTTTTGTGTTATAAGTCCCCATGGGTGATTGGGTGAAGCAAAGGCATGCCTGCAGAAGTAGAAAATGTTATATTAGGGAAAGATTCTTTGTATCATAAAGTGTTAGAGCCTTGTAGAAATTGGCAAGTAGTTCCTGGGAGAGAAATGTCTTCAGATATTTCTTGTTTTTTTTTTCTTTCTGCCCCTTCCTTCTCTATCTGATTTTGTGGTTATAGGTATTTTTATCCAAGTTCATATGTATGGGTATGGAGCTGCCATTTATATTATTCCCAAAATGGTATTTAGAAGCAATATTGAAGCTCAATAAGGACACACTGTGACCCTTGTACAAGTTCATTAACTTCTTCCAGTTTATTGGTGAATAAACTGAGGATATATCACTCCCCAAATAATACAGTATAACAATTATTTCCATAGTATTTACATTGTATTCATTATTAAAAGTAATCTAAAGGTGGTTTAAAGTGTATAGGAGAGAATGTGCATAAGTTACATGCAAATAGAGTGCCATTTTATACAAGGAACTTGAGCATCTAAGGATTTTTATATCCACGGGATCCTGGAACCAATCCTCCACAGATACCAAGGGATAACTGTATGTGGAGATGTAAGGAGGGAGAAGATGGCATGAAGAAAAACATGGCAGTGGGAAATGGCCATGTAGGCAATGGGAAAGTGCCACTGGGAGAAGGCATAAGATAACTCAGCCTGACCCAAATATAGAGAACCACAGGGGGCAGGTGAGTAAAGCTGAGACGTTAAGCTGAGGTCAAATTAGAGCTAAGTGGTGGAGCTTTCACTATATTTGGTAAGTACTGAAGAGCCACAGAAGGATTCCAAACACTTCCTGGGTGAAGAAAATGAAGAAATTGAATGAACTGTTATATGGAAAACATGGGGCAGTATAGTGGATTCCAAGTGGTACAAGGGAAAGGTCATGATCAAATGTCATCAAACTGATGTATAGGAAAACTGATTGAGTAAAGTGATGTACAATGGATTGGAAGTCGATTGGCAATGGGAAAAGCTGCTACTGTCAAGTTTAGTGGAAAGAGCAAAGGAGGGATTTAGAATCAGGATTAATTTTGGTTCTTGACTCAGTATGATCTTGGGAGGTTATTTAGTCTACATCTCAATTTTTCTATCTATAAATCCTTACTTCAAAAGATTGTTCAATGAGGTTCTGCAATGAATGTACCCTAGTGCGGGGACTGGCACAGACCAGAGTAGTAGTATTAGGTAGAGACAGTTAGGAGGCTTATTCCAATAAAGTGGAAGTCAGAGAATAAGACTTATACAAAGGATCAAAAAAGAAACCACAAGAAGTACAGATAAACTCCTCTTTTCCTTGAATCTTCTAAATCAGAGTTCACTAGACTATGGCCCATAGGTCAAATCTCTCCTGTGACCTGTTTAGTATAGCCAGTATCTAGAGATCAGTTTTTCATGTTAAAAGGGTTATTACAAAGAACAAAAACCCAAACAAAAAAGATACAAAAGAGACCATATGTAAACCAAAAAGTCTATACTCTTTCCTATCTGTACTTTATAGAACATGTTTATCAATCTCTGTTCCAGAGCAAACTTTTAAGCATCCAAGCAAAAGCTACTGTGGTGGAGGGCACTCAGCTATACAAAAACACTTACGAACAGAGAATCCCATTGGTCACCTTCCTGTGGGCTCAAGAGCCAGCAAAGCTTTTTGCATGTTGGAAGGAGCTGCTGCTTCTGGAGGCTTCACCCTCTGAGTGTTTCCCTACATGCATTGGTTTCTAGGGCCTGGGCTCAGTGCCTCCATTCCTCTTTCAAATCTCTGGCTCCTGCTACAAAGGAATATTGTGGGAATCTCCAATGTCTGAAAACATTTATAGGACCTTGAGGGGAAAAGGCATCTTTAGTATTTGCATAATATTTTGGAAAAAAGAATCTCAGTGTCCTGGAAACTTGTAGAAAGTTTTCTTTGTATAAAGGGAAGGCAGGAAAAAGGAGGTCCCAAGTGCATAAATTGTATGATTATGTTACAAATCTGGGGCTTATCTGAGGCAAAACAGATTTGCTGGCTCAGAGATTTTTGAAGAAACCAGATATTTAAGTTATGGTTACAAAATACATGACATAATGGAAATGTAGGAATATTTCAGTGAGAAAAAAGGAAAATAAAAAGCAGCAGGAAGATCCAACTAAATCAGATCCAGATGAGATAGGCAGATTTGACAATAAGAAGTGATCTTCAGAAATAATATTTTCCCGTAGAGTCCTGGGTCTAAATACACCTTTAGAAATATGTTTTAACATGAATTATTTTATTTATTAAGGTTTTATAATGATGTTTGAATTTAAAATCTCAGCTTTATCAATGTAAAAAGCTGTTTTCCTTGAACTTTGTTTTGACATTCAGGGAATAAATTTCTCCCTCTGTCTTTCCATCCACCTATCCATCTCTTCCTTTTTTTTTTTTTAACAGATGTATTTTAAGTGCTTATCTTATGCTCAAAAACTCTGCTAGGACAATTATGGAGGGTACAACCTGTGTGAGAGAAATAGAAACATAGAAAACTGGGTAATTTCTACTGAGGGAAGAAACAGCATTTTGTGATGGAGTAGAACAGGAGATGGTAATGGTCCCCAACTTGCCAAAAGGGTTGTCAAGGGAAATGTCTCTGAGGATAAGGCATGTTGGCAGAGAGTAGAGGGTGTCTTTGGGAAGACTTCCCTGCAGCAGACCCTAAGATGAAGATTAGTGGCAAGCCATATATCAAGGGCAGGGTCTCAGGAGAGGGTTTGGAGCATAGACCCTAGCACTTGAAAAGGTACTACTCACTCTCAGGTTTATGCAAGGGCAGGGTCAGCACCTGAGCCCCAGGTGCCACATTCATCTCACTCAGTTTGTGATTCTGATTCACAAAATGCAGGCACAAAAGGAAAACAGAGGTACAATGAGGTACATAAGAGCCTCCATCTGTTGTTTTTATCTTCCACACCCAGCCCTGGGACAATTATTACTAGCTTCTTTTTGTCCTTCCTGAGAATTTTATGCATATAAAACTCTTTAAAATTTTATTGATGCATTATAATTACATATAATAGTGGGATTCATTATGCCATATTTGTAATATGCATATAAAACTTAACGTATGGTAACTACTAAAGGCTGCCAAAAGCAATCAAAGAACAAATAAATGGAAAGACATCCTGTATTCGCAGATTCAGCAGTGATTTCTTAGATATGACAATAAGAGCAGAGGCAAGAAAAAGAACAAAGAGGTAAACTGTATTCATCAAAATGAAAATCACCTTTAGATGCCTAGGTAAAATGGGAAGGTAGAATACACATACACCTCATAAATTATATGCATTTTGCCATCAAATGAATAACCTTATTAATTATATTCTTAAATGCTGAGAACATAACAAAGATTTTGGTGAAAAGTTTAAAAGTAAGAGAGAACACAAAAACAAAAGACCAGGAAACTGCATAGAAGAAATAGCCATCAGTGTGATTATTAAAATAAAGATATTGTTATGCATAACTGCAACTTCTCTCTTCGAGGTTGGAGAAATGCTCCAAATCAAGATGGCTTTAGGTATATGGACTGGAGTATAGGGACATAAGAGAGCTGAATTGTTTTGTGTAAAAAGTGGGAGGAGATTTTATATTGTTGGTGGGAAGAAAAGAATCTGAACAACTCAAAAAGGATGCTATTGACCAAATATTTCTGTCCCTTTAAAATTCCTATGTTGAAATCTAATCCCCAGGGTATTTGGAAACAGGGGCTCTGGGAGGTGATTAGGTCATGAAGGAGGAGCCCTCATGAATGGGATTAGTATCTATACAAAGGACCCCAGAGTGCTCCCTTGGTCCTTCCACCCTGCAAGTACATGGCGAGAAGACATCTTTTATGAAGTAAGAACTTGACTCTTACTAGATCATTGACTTGATCTTGGATTTACAGCCTCTGGAATTATGATAAATTAATCTCTAATGTTCATAAACTACTTGACCTGTGATACTCTGTTATAAAATCCTGAACAGACTAAGCCAGAGGAGTCTAGTGATTAAGAGCCACTAGTAGCAAGGAAAGTTGCCACCTCAGACTAGCTGTGTAGACAAGGTCATCACAGAAGGTCACCATACCTGTTGACAAAGGTCATCATATCTGTTGCACATGGTGCACATGGTCCTGAGACAAGAGAGACTGCCACTTGCTCTGGTTTGTCCATGTTGCTCTTGAGGGGCAGAGCAGAAATAGGGTCTGCTTGTCCACAAGTGACTGTAAGTTATTTCCAGAACTTCCAGTTCTGTGTGTATATAGGTGGAGGAGCTGTCAGGGAGGTTGCTCTGGCCCTGTTTACCTCTTGCTACCAAATATAGGTTGTCATTAGTGACATGTCTTCCTTTCTATACCAACCCAGTGAGCCTCTATCTGAAGGAGCAATAGAGGTGGTAAACATCTGTATAGTAATCTTGCTATTTCTATTTCCTGTTGGGTACTATAGACCTAGGCAGGTGATGGTGGTCAGTAGCACAGTCTCTTTCTGTTCTTGTTTTTCCCAACAGTAATGCTAGAGCTCTAGGAAAGGCAGAAAAATGGATATGGTAGTGCTGGTAATGGAAGGGAGACATTACATCTTCAGACTTGGGTAAGTAGGTAGCACTCAGTTCAGTCTTCAGTAACTGAATGGAAGCCAGGTTGAAAGCTAGGGACATGAAAACTCCCTCCAGGACTGCTTGCCCTGCTTAACTACACTGAGGAGCCCTGGGCGGGAATGTTTTTCTGAAAATAGTGAATTTTTTTCTATTCTGAAAAATATAGTCATTATCCAGTGGAGATAGGGCTAGGTGTATCTTGGTTGAGGGTGGTGTTGATGTTGGGGTGTTGCTTCGGTAGTCCTGGGAGGGTTGGGGCAAAGCCTAAGAAGATCTGTTGTGCCTGTGGCATTAATATGCCTAGAAAAAAATGAGACTGAGAATGAAGACAGTATTTGAAGACTGTTTGATGAGTCCTGCTTCCCCAAATGCTGCACTACAAGGCAAGTATAGAGTAGAAAGTAAGAGGCTTTATTTACAGGACAGTAGAACAGACTACTCCTGGGAGGAAGAAGGGGAACTGCAAGGGGTGAGGAAGTCTCATGTCTTTTATATCTAAAGTTTTCTTTGTCCCTCTGCATTCCTCTCCTTTATCTTGTTTATTTCCCTTTATCCTGCAAGTGATGGGGGATGCAGGTGGGAAGGTCAAAAGGTGGGAAACAGGTGGGCTGATGAGCTGAGGGAGGAGTGATCCCCACAGGAAGGGGGTGCAGGGCAAATTAATTAGCAATTCCCTATTTTCTGGGAGTTGCTTCATTAATAACAGTTCTTTAGGATGGGCAGTATAGGCCGGGCTTTGGGAACATTAACATTTCAATTTCCCAGTTGCAGTTTCTGATTTCCCAGACTCAGATCAGACTCCATTTTCTCTATCAGACTCGACTCCATTTTCTCTGTTAGACCCAATTTACCTAGATACAGTAACTACCTATCTTTAATATGGCTTCATTTGGACAGTAGAATGAGAAAAGGGGAAAAAAAAGAATGATAACAAGAAAGAGCCAGCATGTGGGAAGTAACAGGACTGTCCATATCATGTTAATAATGTTTCTC
This sequence comes from Tamias sibiricus, assembly GCA_025594165.1. Lineage (NCBI taxonomy): Eukaryota > Metazoa > Chordata > Mammalia > Rodentia > Sciuridae > Tamias > Tamias sibiricus. Next base: position 131,578,124 of record CM046657.1, on the reverse strand, counting down.
CCCTTCACCTTCTCAGTCTATTCCAGGTTCCATGATATTTGCCTGATGGAGTCAATATGGAATACCTTGGTGCCATCTTGATAAAGCTGTGATTGAGTTTATCTTTGAACATAAAGACAAATCTGCATGGATATTATGAGATGAGGCATTTTCCTGTTAGGGAAAGGTGATCTTGATGACCCCTTCTAGTTATGTTTGTTTACAATGTGTCAAATTTTGTTCTTGGTTTGAAAAGTTCACTTATATGAATTGAGGAGCCTCTTTGTGAACTTAAAGCATATGGAGGAGAAAAGATAGCCTCTTCCAAGAATACCAAAAGGCAATGAACCTCAGATGATTTAGTGATCATTTAGTGATGATTGCCTTGGATCCTTAATCAGAGCCTTTAACTCAGTATAGCCAAAATTCCAATGGTTCCTCATTCTCTTACACAATCATATTGTCTGGGATAGTTATTGAAGGGCTAAGCTGAGCAGATATCTGCAAAGGAAATATTGAAATGACTGTAGTTAGCAAGGGAAGAGTCAAATTTAGCAGAAGGCTTCTAGGAATTGTGTAGAGAAAAAAACCACTGAAGTCACTTATGGTCCTACCAGAGGGATGGAGAAGTTCAAGGCGGTGTGGTTTATTCTTATTTTCCCCAGACACTTACCTCATCTTGCTTTAGGATCACAAGCCCAGGAAAACATCCTTAAGTTTCTACAGAGTGGGAAGACTAATAGAGAAGCAAAGCCTGAGAAGATGAAGTTAACTCTTAATAACCTAGCAATATTATAAATTTATAATTTGACTCTCACAAATTGCAGTTCAGAGAAATTTAGTTAACCAACAGGTGACAATGCAGGTCTTCAGAATGCTGGGGATGTGAATCTCAGGCAAGCAATGTTTTCCTGGATCTGAAAGACTTCATACCAAGGAAGAGGTAATACTTCAATTGGTGAGGTATTGGGAATATGAAATGGTACAGCTACTCTGCAGGAAAGTTTGGCAGCTTCTTATTAAGCTGAACACCAACTGCCATAAGATTCAGAAATTGCATTCTTGGGAAATGAAAGGTTTTGTTCACATAAAACCTGTACCTGACCATTTGTAGTAGTTTTATTTTTAATAGTTAAGAAGAGGAAGCAATGCAGATGTACTTCAATGGGTAAACAGTTCAACAAGCTGTGGCACCCTAACCCTAACTCAACAATTCAGGGGTGGTGGGGAAGGACTGATACATGCAACAACCAGATGAATCTGAAGAGACTTGTGCTAAGTGTGTGAACAAAGACAATCTTCAAAAGCTATATACTGTATGATTCAATTTATATAATAAATCATATGAGAAATCAGAGATAGGGAGACTAGATTAGTGTTTGACATTAAGACATGGAAAGGGGGTTAGAGTAGGTTAGAAAAAAGCATAAAAAGCAATACAAGGGATTCTTATGGTGATTAAACTGTTCTTATCTTGACTATGTGGTGGACATTTGATGAAGTTTCACACACACACACACACACACACACACACACACATACACACAAGCCCACATAAAACTGGGAATCCTTTGGGTTGGGTTATATCAATGTCAATATCCTATGTCTGATTTTATACTATAGCTTTATAAGATGTTGCCATTGGGGAAAAATGGGTAAAGGGTATGTGGGATCTCTCTGTATTAATTTTTTTATAGCTGCATATGAATCTTTGATTGTCTCAATCCTGGGAGAGAAGATATATGGTGAGGGAGGGAGGAGCCAGAAGTTGGCTGGGACAGGCCAAGAGTAGATGTCTAGGAAACTCCAAATGGCATGTAAAATGCTGCTGGATGTGCTAGTCTGGAGGTCAGCAGAAGGTTTTGAGTAGAAAATAAATGATGAGGAGTTGTCACTACATAAAGAGCTATTTTAATCCATGGGGATAGGGGTTGTTACTTTAGAAAAAGAGTGGAAAAAAGCATAGAGGAATAGGGGCCTGGGACTTAGCAGCCCACAGGAACTCCAGTGGCTATAGGTTTAGACAGGAAGAAGAGCCAGTCAAGAAAATCAAGAAGGAGCCACCAGTGAGGTAGGACAAAAGCCAAGAGAAAAGTGTTCAAAACAATACTAATTTGAAGATATGAATTACCATATCTCAGAAGCCAGAGAAAAGTGTTTGTAGAGAAGGAATGCTTAATTGTGTTGAATGATGCTGAAAATAAGACTTAAAGCCTACAGACTTGAATTCATTAGTTTTTTTTTCCCCTCACAATTTGTTAAAATCAGCCTAAAAAATTTTCAGTATATAAAGGAGAATTGGACTTTTTCATTGCCAGTGTGACCAAAAGGCATAGCCACCTATAGTATACCAATGATTGGCCCAAGAGTAAGACTCAGAAGATGCTTGTGGATGAACGAATGAAGTGGTTGTGATACCCTTGAGAAATGAGATTGTTCTGGCCAGTTTCTCATTAAGCTAAACTCATAGTTGCCATGTAGAACACGAGTTTGTTAGAGAACTAAGATAAACCTATTTGCAAGATGTCCTGGTTATGCAAGCAGCTCTTTTAAGTTCTTAATCTTTGACAAAAAATGAGACCACATGCTGAAATGTCAATCTTCCAAATGTGTTTTTTCAAAGACTAGATTCTAGGGATTATGAGGGTGTGCTGGTAGGAGAGTAGAAGCCAGTGCCTTTTTTGAACATCTTTTTTGTGAGCACAAATACACCCCCAAGACTTCGCATTTCATCATGGTGTTTTTTTCCCACTTAAACTGCTTTGCTTGTAGGACATAAAATGGACAGAGAAAATAGCATTTACTGAGGTGTTTTTTTTTTTTTTTTCAAAGAAGGAATACATTTTCTTTTTATGTCAAATACAGAGAGTCTCCAAAACTAAAAATTTGAATACATCAATAATATACAATCTTCCTTAAATTACAAATTGTCCCTGCATTTCCTTGTGTATTTATAAAGGTCAGGCTAAGAGTTACTGGCCATGTTTTGAAGGGTCTGTGTGGGCCTTAGGCTCTTGCTGGATTCTATTCAGTCTTAGATAGGACTTGGGAGAGTCATAATTTCCATCCTTAATTCCATTCCCTTGTCTGAATATAGTTATGCATTATCTGTGTGTATCTGGCTTGAAGTACATAAGGATTCCTGCAAATAAAGTTAGTTTGGAATTCAAAACAATACTAATCTGAAGATATGAATTACCATATAAAGTGAATCTGCTAGTGAAGCATGGCACAGATCACAGGGAGTAGTGGTTTTGAGACACAAACTGATTTAGTAGAAAACAATAAATTTAAAGAAAATAGAGGATTATAATGATCTTTCTACTGTGTTAATTAGGGTTCACCATGCCTCATGAGACACACAAGAGGGTAATAGGAAGATTATTAATTCAGTTTGAGCAATTAGGAGAGGCCATACATATGAAAAGGAATCATGCATCAAAAGTGAGAAAACCTAGGACTGGAATGGAGAGTGAAGGGTAAGGCAGGTAAGATAGCAACTTTGAATGGATGAAGGACAATAGCTTGGAATGATGCTTCGCATAGGTATGAGGGAGAGAAGTGAGGGCTCTGCTTACAGCACTGATCTCAGGGCAGGGCACAGGGCTTGATGGAGTACAAAGCAAATGGGTAGGACAAAAAAAGGTATTAATTGATGATTATATTTCAAATGTGTGGTCATTGGGAGACACTAGTAATTAATGCACCAGCATCTGGTATTGTCTTGAAAGAAAATAAAACAACCCAAAAGTTGTTAAGCTGATATTTGAAAATGACATTTATTTTCACTTTGTATGCATAAGTTTGGTAACTGTTAATGTTGAACAAGCTCTTCTATAGTTATGTTATTTTTTATTTTGAAATGTCTATAATTTTTTCTCTGCTCAGTTTTACTTTCTATGGAATGAACTTGTTTTCCAAAGTAGAAGCTTTATTGTTTTTACTAATGATAATATTGATATAAGTAAAATAATTAAAAATTATAAGTGTACTCTATAAAAATTAGAGACATTCATCAAAGGATCAAGAAGTGAAAATCATTCATAATTTTACCACTCAGAATAAATATTTTTCTTAATAATATCATTTTATGAATAAATATTTTTCTTAATGTTTATGAAAATTCTAATCAAACATTCTGGATTTTAAAATTATGATAAAATATATATAACATAAAGTTTACCTTTTTAATAATTTTTGAGTATCCATTTTATGGTATTACATATATTCACAGTATTGTACAAACATGCTGTTTTTAGTTTGAATTATTTCATTTACATCCAAAATTTCTCATATAAAAACCAGGCACAATTTGGGGGTTACTGGGGATTGAACCCAGGGGTGCTTTACCTCTGAGCTACATCCTCAGCCATTTTAATTTTTGAGACAGGGTCTTAGTAAATTGCTTAGGGTCTCATTAAGTTTCTGAGGCTGGCCTTGAACTTGTGATCCTCCTACCTCAACCTCTAATTCTTTAATGGTTCTTTATGGTTCCATTATGGTCTGGGACCTGGTGTCCCTGTTGATGGACATTTGGATGTTTCCAATATTTTCATCTGATAAAAGCCATGAACACTTATATTATCCTAGCATATACATGATCACAGACCCAAATACTTAGCTTTAGTTGAATCTTTAACACAAATGATGGAATAAACAGTATTCATAATGCACTTGATGCATCTTATCAGATTGTCTTCTAGAATGTCTCCAATTATATTCCCACAAGCAGCAGATGAGAAGAGTACAGAGTACATTATGTATACAATACTTTTTTTGCTATGAATTTTCTATGTAGCAAATTTATTAAATCATTATTTGTGCATATGTATGCTGCCAATATTTCACTGGTTTGTTTTCTGACTTTTATTTTTATTTTTGTAAGTTTCAACTGTATCAAATCTGTTGATTTATTTTAAAAGATATTTTGTGATTTTTTTCACTGTCTTTGTTGTAAAGTCCTTTTCCTCTTAAGAAACTTAATACATTGAGTCATTCATAGACTCATTTATTGGACACTTACAATGGCATTATGGATTTATCAAGTGAACAAGAAAAATGTGAACTTTGAGAAACTGATATTTTTGCTCATATTTTATCTATCTTGAGAAGTCTCTAATCCTTTTTGTTTGCATTTTTTCTAATTTTAAAAGCTTATCTCTGCTGGAGATATATCTCAATAATGGTGTGCTTGCCTAGTAAGTATAAGGGCCTGGATTCAATTCCCAGCACTGAATAAAAAAAGCAAAACAAAATAATACAAACAAAAAACAAAAACAAAAACTCCCAACCCCCAAAAAAACTCATTAAAAAGTTAACCTATCTAGAACTTATTTTGGTATATGGTACTAGAAAACAACTTACATTAAATACTTCCTTCATTCCCCATTTGATTTTTGATGCCTACTTTATTGCATATTTTATTGAGAAAATGACCCTATTTTTCTCTTTTAGCATTTTATAACACAATGCAAGCTCACTGTTAAATTGTTAAATATCATTTTTATTTCCACCCAAATATCAAAAGTCTCAAATTGTAAATGTTAATGTATTATCCACTGCTCTTTTAGTATATTCTGAGGATTCTATTATTCCTTTTAGAGTACAGCCCAATTATATCATAAACATTGGTAGTAAAATCAGATTTGCTTCAGATAAGCTTCTTCAAGACTACTGCATAAGGTCCTATAAGATCCTATACCTTAACAGAGTAGCAACTTTTCCTCCCAAGGATGTTAGTAGGATTACTAACTAGTAATTAGTAGGATTACTAACTAGTAATGATAATATAGAATGTTTAAAACTACATCTTATGGTCCATTTTTTGTGGGTTGATATCCTGATACCTATCTATTATGTATACATCAATCCATCCACTCATTCAATTATTCCCTACTTCTTCTAAGAAGAACCAAAGCTGTGTTGACATACTGTCATAATTTTTCAAATTGTAGTTTGTAGGAATTTGCATCAGACTAACCTGAGGTACTCTTTCAAAATGCAGATTATTAAAACCCACTATGAACCCTCTTATGCATTTTTAACAGCCTCCCCCACAATCATTGTTCTGATATACCCTAAAGTTTGAGAACAACTAGAGAATATTGGGATGTTGAAGTGTAGAAACTTGATCCTCCCATCAAGCAATTAATCTCTGTATGGAACCCAGCAGTTGTTCTAATTCTGTGACCATATTTTCAACTGCTTACTGTTTTTTATTACTGAGAGTCATGCAAAAAATGTTGCCCACCCTTAAATATTATTACATGACTTTAGAAATCCCTTTATCCTGATCCAATGATTTTCTCTATAAAAAGAAACAACATAGGGAAGGAAACCAGCTGAATAGCAACACATTTATTTTTCAAGACAAGTTTTGGAGGATATTGTCAGATGGTTTTCAAAAGCAACACTTTTGCCCTAAAAGCAAAAATGAATTTTTGGAGGCACTTAATTCTACTGGGAGGGAGTAAAAAATATGTGCACTTTATGAGAGATAAGTAGGATTACTAGGATCTTTTCCTAACTTGGAAGGAAAAGTCACCTGGAGGTAAATCATCAAAGTTACAGATTGCAGGGCTCCACTACAAAGACACCAAGCTGGACTCTTCAAGGGAGTAGATTGAGAATGGGGATTTTAAATGCCTTGCATATTCTTATGTTCAGGCATATTTGCCTTCAGAGCCAGATTTTCCTGTGTTTAAGTCTTTTCTTTGTTATTTTACCCCTGTGATCTTTGGCAAATTACCTGGTTCACTTTTCAAATCCTCCGTTTCTCCATTTATAAAATGGAGGTGCTTCTTTTCTCAGGGATCTTGTAAGAATTAAATAAACCAAGAGTAAGTGAATCAGCCAACACTCTTCCTAACGTTTCATCAAAGCCTGATAGTCATTTCTTCTCATCCACTCCCCTTGGAATGATTATGTTCAAATTCTGCCAGGCTCTTTAGGAGTTTATGCTTGCCTGTTATGCACACAACCCAGAATGGCTTGCTGGAGGAAAGCAAATTTCAAAACTATGAGAAGAAACTCCTCCCTGTAGATATGAGCTCTGTTTCTCAACCATGACTCATGAATCTGAATCACCAATGGCCAGCTTTAAATATAAATAAAATAATAAAGCAGATTTCTGGCTCTCATTCCATACTTAAAAATTCTAGGAGTAGTATTCATGATCAGCTTTTTAAACAAGTACTCTCAGTAATGCTCATATATCCTGAAGTTGGGAAGCAGAGGGAAGGGGCTTCTATCAGTCAGAAGGACCTCTTTCCAGAGAGTGCCTACAATTGTTCTCTGACATCCAAATGCCTAGGCCATGTTCAACTCATTTCTAAGCAACCTTCCTGGTAGATAGGCTTCTTTGTTACTCTGGCTCCTTTGTTACCTTGGATGTTCAGAGGTCACAGTTGTTCCTGCTGGAGCAGAAGAGAAATCTGATCTGGCATTTCCTGCTCTGCCTTCTGTTTTCTGTAACCTTCTTTCATGGTCCCCTTTCACCCTCCCCCTCTCTTTGACAGCAAGGACTGTGACTGTGTGCAACTGGTTCTGTTTTGTCATCTCAGGTTGATATTTGTCCTTCTGGGATGGTCAAGAAGACCATCTTTGTTGAAAAGACAGTTAAGAAACATGATCCCTAAAACAAAATGCTCAAAGTACATCCTGTCCTAAAGCCTGCCTTGTGAAATTTACAGGTGATGACTGGGCTGAGCCAAGAGATGCCTGAATTATCTTAAGAACAAGTGTCATATTTTTGTCCCTCCTAATTTCTCAGCTTCCCTATGATGACTGCAGTATTTGAATATAGGCAGTGCTTCAGATTCTAAGTTTGTTCTACTTTGAGGGTTGCTGAGGTTGTTTGCCAGTAGTCTTCAGGAGTTCCTGTTGTGGTGAAAATAGGGTCCTGTGCCTAGGTTCTGGCCAAGAGGTGCGAGCAGTTTCAAGCATTTGGATGTCAGAGGCCACGCCTCTTCCATGGCCATGGATATTGCTCAGTGGTCAAGGAGGCCCTGTCTGGAGCTGCTAAAGACATCCAAATAGATGGGGGGCGGGGGGGGGGCGGGGTTGCTGGGTGGGAGCTGAACTTCTCAGAATTTAGGGATGACCCCGAAATTAATACCCAGGATTATACTTCTAAGAGAGGACAAGGAAATTAAAGGGGAGAAGGTTCTGGACTTGTTTGTATTCACAGACCTCTCTTTACACACCCCAAGTGGAGCTAAAGAGTAATGCATGATGAACAAAATTTAAATAGTGTATTTGCTATTCTTCATTCTGACATTTAATTAAAGAGACCTAAGATGAATTGCCATTATTAAGTCAGGTTTCCACAGCCACAATGATTCACACAGCTGAAAAACAACAACAACAAAAATCTGAGTTCTTTTTTATTAAATATTCCACGCTGCTCCTCTTTATTTGGCAATTGTTTTCGTAGTGCCAATAACTCACACATGTTCTTTTGTCAAATGATTCAATAAATTGATAATCCAAGATTCCTGTGTATTATTTCAGGCATGAGAAATCAATTGTCTGAGCGTCATCCATTGGTTCAGCTAGAGATTTAGCAAGTTTACTCCAGCAAGTTGTTAAGGAAATCCAAGATACATATGGTGTCACAGGTTGGGTTTCCTGATAGGTAGATCCTGCAATGGAGGATGGTATTGATTCAGGATAGAAGAGACTGGATACCCAAGGAATTAGCAGGAAGAAGGTTTATTGGCTGCAGCTGGTTCAAAGGGGGCTTTCACCTATAACATTCTTTCCTCTGAACACCAAGTCTAGAAATTCTTTGAACTTTATACCCAGTGAAGGATGGTGGAGCTTGGAGGTCTGTAACTTTTTCCAGAAGTTTACATAGAAGAATAAAAGCATTTTTTTTTCTTTGAGTCTCAGAAGGTGTCTATTGTCCCATTTCTTGGAACAGTCATCTGGTTGCTGAGCCCTTTGTCCTGTTGTTTCCTTTAGACCAATTTGGGATGGTGGTGCTTCATGAATAATCCATGAACATTAACCAGGTAATACCACAAAAGCAGAGTACATCATCAAGTCCATGGTTAAATTTAGTTTTTGCAAGATAGAGCTGAGCAACAGGAAACAGGACATCTAACCACAATGAGCCATCCTGCAGAGATTTTGACTGATATTTTGTTAATAGGAACAACTGTGGTGAGGGTCTCTGAAGAAGATTAAGTAAGATGTACTGGTGGAAGAAGGAGGGTGCCACTACAGTATGTGGGATATTAATTAAGGAGTGCCCTTGGGAAGGGGAATGTCATAATAGAGGAAAGGGAATCAGATGTGGGCAGAATGAAGGCCCATGACAACCTCAACTGTTTCCACGTGGACTCTAGATATAGAATAGTGCTTTGTAATTTGCTTGAATTTGGCTGAGATGGATCAGTGATTGGACATGGCTGCCCAGGAAGGCCTTGGACAAGGTGGCTTTCTGCAGCTGAGGTAGCCTCCAAAGGGGCTGGCAGTGAAGACTTTATGCTAATGGCTCTCCCAGTATTGGAGACAAGAACTACTTCACTGAAGGGGGTCTAGAGGAGGCATCTTTGTGTTCACCATAGATGATGCTCCATGTGCCAAAAACACACTTCTGAGAGAAACATGAGTGACTTTTCATCATTCCCTACTTTGATTGAGAATACCTCTTGTGTCCTGCCTTAGCTCATCTTAGTTCTGTCTTCTTCCTCCCCAGGTAATTCTCCCCCCCCCTGCCTTCTAGCTAGGAGAACTCAGAACTGTTAAAGTCTGTATTAGCATTCAGTGACTTCTCCCATGTTGGACCTTGGTTTGAGAGTTGGTTTTGAGTACTGATCCAAACCTCTATACTCTGTTTTATGGCCCCAGGAGTATACACTGCAGTAATGCCTCTGATAAAGGCTATCACCCTTTCTGCAAACTTCAGCCTCCTCTATAAAAATAGAACACTAAAAACCATCTTGGATTTGGAAAGGCAAGAAACCCAGGAGTCAAATTCCATCTTCGATGCTTAGGTTTGCCACTTCTCTTGAGACAGCTCTTATGCCTTTCAAGGTAATTTTGGGAATCTGTCCTCACATGTGCTTATGCTGTTTTGTTCTCAGTCTTTAGTCCTTCTAAAAAGAAGCCAGCTACTCATTAAAGGACATGTGGCTGAGCTCATATCCATGAATTTTTCAAGGCATGTCATGAGTGTCCTTTACCATTCACGAGTTGCAGATCTGAGAGGAACTAGTCTTTGAGTGGCCTTGGCTACTACCATTGTAGCACCAGCAATGACAGCTGCTTTGTATTTACTGCTCATATTCAGCTGAAACTCATCGGAAATCAGATCTGATGGGGGCCTTAGTTCTGATGACTACACTAACTTCATCCGATCAGATTTCCAGTTAGTCAGGCTGGTTGCTGAGCCCTTTGTCCTGTTGTTTCCTTTAGACCAATTTGGGATGGTGGTGCTTCATGAATAATCCATGAACATTAACCAGCTGCATGCATAAAGGCATTTCCACTGAATCTTTGCTATGGAATTTTAGATGGTTCTGATGTAATTCAGAAGGAATCAGGAAGAGCCAGACCCTGATTGAAGTATCTAGAGACCTTGGAGAATTCTTTCAAGTTTCCAAAGGGAAAATATGATACTAACTTATCTTTAAGTGGTCATAACAGAGAAATTTCCTAGGAGAGTCTTTAATGTCGCAGTTGGCTGGATTGCAGGGACAAAGGATATATGGAAATGAAAAAACTTCTCAAAATGTTTGGAACAAACTTTTATTCCAGCTTATAGGGTTCTTTTGGTTCCTGTTGCTGTCTTAATCACCAAATGGTGTGGGTTAAAACAAAGTCATAATTAAATTGAACTCAGTTTGGGGGAGAAAACTGGGCAACTCTTTGCTTAAACAGAAGCAGGTGGTATTGGAATGCTTAGTGGAAGTGAGCTGTGAGCAGGGAATGCAGGGTTTTTTTTTTTTTTTTTTTTTTTTTCTTCACTGAAAACAGTTAAAAATATTTGTGGCCTTTTGTGCCAGGGTATGATTAAGATTGTGTGTATGTGTATGTGTATTTAATTTTCAGAAAAACTATGATAGAAATGCAATACAGTTTTAATTAGAGAGGTCTTTTACAGCAAGAGAGGTGGGGTTTTGAGTGCATATGTGTGTTTATTTCAAGGGTTGTTTTGAATGAAGATGTTCTGTTCCAGTTAAGATGTGATTTCATTTATATTTCATTTAGGAACTCATCTGTGGCATAAAGCAGTGCATATTTTATGTAGCTAGCGTTCACAAATTGACCAGTGGATGGAGGAGAGGGTTCCACCCTCACTCAGTTGGCTGCCTGGGATAGGAGAGCTGATCCAGCTGACAAGGCAGGTGTCCCATTCTTCCCTAAATTCTCTTGAGTTTTCCTTCCTGAGACCATGTTTGTTACATGAAACTTTCCCAGGAGAGGAACATGTCTCCAGGCAGGGAATTAAAAGGGGCCCAATTATGTGAAATGCCTATTTCTCTACATATATTATTGTCTGTTAAAATAAGATGCTCAGTTCAATTTGGATTTCAGATTAACAGTGAATAATGTTTTTAATATACATATGTTCTATGCAATATTTGGGACTAAAAACTATTCACTGATTACCTGAAGTTCAAATCTAACTGGGTGTGTGGGATTTCTATTTGCTAATTAGGTTGGGAAGTCCAAGATTGAGGCATTGGCAGATTTGGTATATGGAAAGGGCTGCTCTATGAACAAGAGGATGGTTTCTTACTGTATCTTCACGTGGTGGGAGGAACACTATGTACTAGCATTTCAGAAGAGATGGCTTTCCAAAGGCCAGGCAGCTTTCTGAAACCCATCTCCAAATTTCTACCTCCAAAAGGCAATTTTTCCTCTGATCAAAAGTGACCCAATGACTTATTGAAGTCTCAAGTCATATATATATGTGTGTATAACATATGTATATATATATATCATTTTTTGTTATTGTCACTGCTCTCTTTTTTTTTAACAGACTTTACTTTTTAGAGCAGATTTATGTTCACAGAAAAATTGAGTAATATGGTTGGAGTTTCCATATACCTCCTGTACCTACATGTGCATAGCATCTCCTATTATCAATATCTCATACTGGAGCAAGACATTTGTATACTTGATAAAAATATGTTGGCATATTATTATTACTTGAATTCATGTTTTTTAGAGTTCACTCTCTATATCATGCATTCTGAGGATTTCCATAAATGTATGATAACATGTTTCCATCATTATGATGTCATACAGAGCAGCTCACTGCTCTAAGAATTCCCTGTGCTCTGCCCATTTATCCCTCCCTCTCCTGAGTCCCTGACAACCACCATTATTTTATTTTATTTATTTATTTTTTATTAGAACTTCATAATACCACTATTATTTTAAACATATCCATGGTTTTGCCTTTTCCAGAATGTCCTATAGACAGAATCACACTGTATTTGCCCTTTTCAGACTGGCTTCTTTCACTCAGTAATTTGAATTTAAGGTTTACCCAATTTTTTCACTTTAGCTGTGAATAATATTTCATTTTCTGCTGTTCTACAGTTTATCCATTCACCTACTGAAGGACATATTATTGTCTCCATGTTTTGTACTTAGAAAATTTATCTTGGATGTTTTTTAGCTAGATAAATTACTTTCCTGGCAAGTATAGCCATAAATCCCACAGAAAGATTTAGATGGTATTATTTGCTTGGGAATAATAAGTCAGAGGAGGTGTGGCAATCCAAGAGCAATTATAACACATTAAACTTTCAGGTTACTCCCTCCCTCTCGTGATTTATGCCTGAGAAAAGTCTACCTAAAGGTCTCTATTTTTAAAAGATCAGAGCTGTTCAATGGTCAAAGAACAATAAAAACAAAACAAAACAAAACAAAACCCTGAAATTCTCAAGTGGAAGAGTAGGCTGTATTCTTTCTCAGAAAGGAAGATATACATATTGTAAAACTATGGTTTTTCTAAGGGACTAATGAGAAACAATTATTGGTTTGGGAAACATAGGAGATAATCTGAAATATGATGACAACAGTCTTAGAATGTTTGAAATGGCTGGGAAATTGTAGATCATTCTTTTCAGCCAAATATATACAGTAAACTGCTTGATAAACATTTATGAATTTCCTTCTAGGTGCATGGTACTCATTTAGGTGCTTTGGGTGAAAAAAGAAGTAAAGCACGTCTGAAAAGAAGCCAGTCTAAAAAGGCTAAATATTGCATGATCCAAATATACAGCACTTTGGAAAAAACAAAACTATGAAGACAGCAAAAAAGCACGAGCACCAAAAGAAAAAAAATAGAAAAACTGCACTTCTTCAAAATTAAAAACTTTCCTGCATCAAAAGTTATTGTCAAGAAAGTGAAAAGACAACCTTCAGAGTGGAAAAATATTTGTAAATCACATATCTAATAAAAGTCTAGTATCCAGTATCTAGTATCCAGACGATATAAATCTTATAACTCAAACCAAAGGAGAAATAACTCAATTTAAAAAGGGGCAAAGGACTGGAAAAGACATTTCTTTAAAGAAGATATATAAATGGCCAAGAAGCGTATAAAAGATGCTCATCATCATTAATCATTAGGGAAATGCAGATCAAGACCACAATGAGATGCCACTCCATACCCACTAGAATGGTTATAACAATTAAGAAACAACAACAAAATTGAAAATTACAGGTATTGGTAAGAATGTGGGGAAATTGGAGCCCTGTACATTGCTGGTTGGGAATGTAAAATGACGACTCTGGTTTGGAAAACAGTTTGCCTCTTCCTCAAAAAATTACACACAGAATTCCCATATGTCCCAGGAATTCCACTCCTTGGTATGTGCTCCAAAGAATAGAAAACAGAGACTTAAGTAGATACATGCACATGTGTATTCATAGTAGCACTATTCACAATAGCCAGTGTAAATAATGCAAATGCCCATTCATGGAAGAATGAATAAAAAATCATGGTATGTGCATACAGTGAAGTATTATTCAGTTATAAAAAAGGATGAATTTCTGATTCCTACTACAATATAGGTCAACCTCAAAACATTAGGCTAAATGAAATTAGTCTCACAAAAAAAGATCACATATTGTATGATTCCCTTTATGTGAAATACCCCAAGGAGGTAAATCCAAGGGACAGAAAGAAGCTTCGTGGTTTCCAGGAGCTGGAGGGAAAGGGAAGAGGGAGTGACTGCTTGATGTGTATTGGGGTTTCATCTGGAGTGATAAAAATATCTTGGAACTTGGTAAGTGTGGTAGTTGCAAACACTGTGAATGATTAACTGCTACTGAATTTTATGCATTAAAATGGTCAATTTGATGACACATGAATTTCACCTCATTAAAAAATGAAAACAATTACAGAATAATACTGATGGGAAAAATGATGCTCAAAGAATGAAGAGAGGAGGAAATATAAGGGCGAGCTGAATGAGGTGGGAAGGTACAAGCAGCAAGTCTGGCCAGCTTAAGATCCTCGCTGGCCCTTCCATGTTTCTAGGATCATGCTCTGCGAGTTAAGCAAAGGATCAAGCAGTGATAGGAGAAAATAGGCTTATCCCAGAGGGATAAACCACCGCTGTAATTGAGAGCTTGTTCATCCTGGAAAATGAAGGATCTGTACCATGTGAGGCTCACTCACTCCTGGGGCTGGCTAAGCCAACAGCTGACTCAGAGGCTTCTTAAGTTTATTTTGCAATGTGTAGAAGTGCCGAGTTGCCCAGGGCCCTGAGCAGTACAGCAAAAACAGTACAATTCCTCAGCTTTGCTCCATCTTCCTCGATGATCCCAGGGCGCATCCTCAATGACAATTGATTCTGCCGAGAGAAATGGAGAAAAAGGTCTGGGGACCAGCAGGGAGATGCCTGTGCAGGTGTACAGGGAACAAGGTGCTGCTTCTGCCTCAATCTGTGCAAACTGCTCTATCTTCAGGATGAAGGACGTGGACAAATCTTTTATTCAGGGAAAAAGTTCTTCATATGGGGGTGTCAACAAAAGTCAAAAAGGCAAACTTACTTTATAACTTCTGATAATGGAAAAATATGCTGTTTTCCATGGGAAGGTAATATTTCGAGTGACTGTAAATAAATACATGCAGATTATCATGTTAATGTTTAGTATAATTTAGCTAGAATGCCTATGCTGGAATGGATAGAAAGAATGCTTTATCAGCTGTCAATGCCTATGAAATAGTAACAAAATGAGAACTTAAAATTCTTTTTTAAAATTATTATTATGTTTTTATTAGTGCATTAGAACTATACACAGTAGTGGGTTCATTGTAATATATTCACACATAATTTGCTGCATTTTATTCCTTAGTAGTTCCTCTTTCCCTTTCTTCCTCAGATCCCCTTCCTTTATGTTACTGGTCTCCCATCCATTTTTTTTAACTGATGCATTATAATCATACACAAAAGTGAGGTTCATTGTGATTTATTTGTACATTCACATGGCATAATTTGGTGGCTTTCATTCGCCATGTCTCCCCTTTCTTTTACAACTGCCCCCTTGATCCCTTTCCTTTACTCTTTTGGAGAACTTAAAAATTCTTAGGCTAAAATGGGATAAATTGATATTTATTTCCACATTTTATTGGTGCATTATAATTATACATATGGTGGGATTCATTGTTACACATTCACACATGCACACAATATAACAATATGATTTGGCCAATATCATTCTCCAGTATTTCCCTTTACCTTTCCTCCTCCCTCCCCCGGTTCCTTTCTTCTATTCTACAGATTTCCTTTTGATTTTCACAAGATACCCCAACACATTTCTTTTCTAGCTTCCATATGTGAGAGAAAACATGATCCTTACTCTCTGACTTTGGCATATTTTGCTTAACATAATGTTCTCAAGTTCCATCTATTTTCCTGTAAGTGAGATAATTTCATTCTTCTTTATGATGGAATAAAATTCCATTGTGTATATATACCATATTTCCTTTATCTATTCATCCACTGATGGGCATCTCAGCTGATTCCACAGTTTGGCTATTGTGAATTGTGCTGCTGTAAATGTGTGTATGCATGTATCACTGTAGTATGATGACTTTAATTCTTTAGGATAAATACAGAAGAATGTATAGCTGGGTCCCTAATCTTTTAAAAATCCTCCATACTGATTTCCATAGTGGTTGTACTAATTTACAATCCTACAAACAGTGTAAAAGTATTCATTTCCCCCAAAATCCTCTTCAGCATTTATTATTATTTGTTAAACTAGAATAAATTTAAAAATTCAAAAGCTTCAAGGGTTTACTCTGTGTGTATGGGCGTGTGTGTGTGTGTGTGTGATCAAATGTGTATACAGTAGCCATTCCTTATCCATAGTTATACAATCCAGTTTCAGTTTCCTGAGGTCAAAGCTGATCCAAGGGCTAGGGCTATGGCTCAGTGGTAGAACATGTGTCTTGCAAGTGTGAGGTCCTGGGTTCGATCCTCAGCACCACATAAATAAAATAAAGGTACTGTCTCCACCTACAACTAAAAAAATAAGAAATAAAAAAGGTGATACAAAACTATTAAATGTAAAATTCCAGAAACAAGCCATTCATAAGTTTCAAATTTTGAGTAGCATGATGAAATATTGTGTCATCCTACTCTGTCTGCCTGGGATGTGACTCATCCCTCTGTTCATCATATCTGTGTGGTATATACTGTCTGCCTTTTAATCACTTGGTAGCAATCTAGGATATCAGGTTTACTGTTGCAGCATCACAATGCCTGAGTTCAAGCATGTAGTAGTCTAAGGTAACATACATGTCATTCACTTCTTATTTAATCTCATCACATAGGCATTGTATCATCTCACATCATCACAAGAAGGAGGGTGAGTATAGTACAATAAGATGTTGAGAGAGAGAGAGGTAGAGAGAGAGCACATTCACTTTTTATTATTGTGTATTATTATAATTGTTCTATTATTTGTTCTTATTAATCTTTTACTGTGCCTAATTTATAAGTTAAATATCATAGATATGTATAGGAAAGAAGCATTGTATAGATATAGGGCTCCATATTATACATGGTCAGGCATCCTCTGGAGGTATTGAAACATCCCCCATGGATAAAGGGGGGCCACTGTATATGAATGTCTATTTAAAAAATACCTAGAGCCTTAGGGTTCTTTTTTCTTCGTCTTCCTTTTCTTCTTTCTCTCCTTCTCCTTCTCCTTCTCCTCTTCTCCCATAGTAGGCAAATGCTCTACCACCAAGTTATACCAACAGTTTAAGACTTTTTTTTTTTTTTTTGTAACAAGAGACAATTGC
Organism: Tamias sibiricus; assembly: GCA_025594165.1. Classification (NCBI taxonomy): domain Eukaryota; kingdom Metazoa; phylum Chordata; class Mammalia; order Rodentia; family Sciuridae; genus Tamias; species Tamias sibiricus. The sequence goes on along the minus strand of CM046657.1, from coordinate 131,560,858 downwards.
CTGAGAAGAGAAAAGGGCTTTTCAAAATGTATAAAATAAATAGGCAATATGTAAGTTGATCAGACTTACCCAAAGGTAGATTCAAGTGGAAGGTGTGACAAATGGCAGATCAATTTCTCAAGGCATCATGGAGGCTTCATCATTGCAATATGGTGACGGGTCTGTTAAATAATGGCAGTGAAAAAACAATAGCTGTAAAAAGTGCTGATGGCTTTTGGCTGTTCAGGAGAAATAGAAGATGCCAGTATATAGAGGGAAGAAGCAGATATGACATCTCAGGCATGAGTTACAGGAAACAGAAAAGATGGGAGAAGAAGAATTAGAAAGTAGTAGGGAAAACTTAACTGAATGAGAGGCACAAATGCCCAGGAAAAATAAATGGAAAAATAAATGTTACTTTTTTCATCTCAAAGACTTTCCTGCTTCCTGCCTCTCACAATGAGCATTAGAAAAAAATGTAGAATTACAAAATAATTTTGAGTGGTTAGAAACATGTTTAAAACAATTTGTTTATCTGGCATTGAATTCCCAAAAATAATTTTTAAAATTGTGCAATAGGAAGACTTATTTAGAAATTCCTTGTTTCCATTCATTGCAAGCCACCATAATGATAAACAATGCTAGAACATTCCACTGAGACTCAGACACATTTCTCTCTAAAGGAGTGACTGCTAGGGGTCACTCACTCATTCAATCAATCAATTGCATTTTGAGATAGGAGGATCCTCATTATCCAGTTATTATTATTGATTTCTCTGCAAATGAGAGGTAATGGGAATCATCATAAGGCAAAAATAGTCACTAATGAATTTTCCACGGAAAACATGACATTTCCTTTGTACAGATTTTCCCCTTAATAGGAGTCAATTTTGCTGATTGTCAGATGTTGTAAATAGCTAAAGTAAATATGGTGCAAGAGCCAGAGAATAAAATCCCTTCCTTGAGAATGAGAAAGGTGTTTCTCACGAACCCAGGGAGTTTGTGCACTACTCTGATGATGATTGGCACTAGCACAGCCTCTTCAGGGCTTGAAAACCAGGGAAGCTTGTCTCACCCATGGGGAATCTATTGTTGTATTCCCTGCTCTGAGCAGCTTATAGTTTCCTTCTGGACACCAAAGGGGCCATGTCCTTTGCTTGTGTTACTTCGATGTCGTGCATGTGACAGCAATGCACATGTGAATAGATGGTAGGATTTCTGTCAGGGAGAATAAAGTACCCAAAAAGTAAGAAGAACTGCAAACATACAAAACTCTGGAGTTCATATTTTTAACTTATGATGGGTTTATGTCCTGATAAACTCACTGTAAGTTAAAAATATCTTAAACTGACAATGCATTTAATACATTTACTTTTCCAAACATCATAACTCAGCCTAGCCTACCTTGCTCAGAACATTAACAAACAGTTGGTCAAAAGCATCTAACATAATGCTTATTTTATGTTAGAATACTGAAGACTGAATTGAAATAGAAAAACAGAGTGGTTGTATGAGTATGCTTTTGCACCATTGTAAAGTTGAAAAACCATAAGTTGACATATGATAAGTTGGGATCCATCTGTACATCAGTTGTAAAATATATCAAATATGGGGAGAAGAGAGTTGTATATTTTGCTGTTGGTTTTTGAAGTACCACTACCTGGACTTCCATTATAGTGACAACACAGAGTTGAATACCTGCAGGGTCTACAATAAGATGAAAAAACTAGCCCTCTTAGTCTATTTTCAAAAAGAAGGAAGGAGGGAAGGACAAAACTTGATGTAGTATTTTGAGTAAAAGGGAAGGGAATTCTACAAGAAAGAGTTACAGTTCAGAACTTAGAAATACTACCTGGAGGCACAATATGACACAAATTTGTGGTTAGGATGACCTCTGCATTCAACTGTGATGCTTTCTTAAGTTGCCAACTTCCTTGGTCATCAATGCATCCAAGTAAGCCATTTCATTTTTGTCAAAATACCTCTCAGGTATCACAAGTTCAGGTAAAAACTCAGAAGACTTCTGTTAAATTGCATTAGGAAAAAAAAGGGGGGAGTGGGGGAATGGCCTTTTTGAGATACTGGAAAAATTTTTGGCAAATTAGTTGTGCTCCCCTAAGTCTTTTTGAATCCCAAGATCTAGGCAGAAGTTCTTGGAGAGTTTAGTACAAAGCAGAAGAAGTCTGTGATAATGAGAAGACAATGTTATTGTAAGCACCTCTAGGACTTTGTGTTGAAAAGTCACATTCAAAGTAGTGGACACTTAGTCTTGGGGTCTGATCTCTCTCTCTCTCTCTCTCTCTCTCTCTCTCTCTCTCTCTCTCTCTCTCAGAAATCCTCTGACTATCAAATGGGCAGTATTCACTTTATTACTATGCTTCTTTCTTGCTTGCTTCAGTACTATGCGAAAGAGGTTGATTTGTATCAGAAAAACCTTAAACAAATGAGAAATTAGGAATTTTCATTCTCTGCTTGATATTACAGATGATACCACCATATAAAATTGTTCTTTGAAGTTCAATGTTGGTGGTTACCTACATTTTCATACTTTTTTTTTCAGCTTATCATAAAGTGGCTGTTTTTATTTGCATCTTAAATGTCCTCCAAAGATCCTAAGGGCTTGGTTGCCAGCCTATGGTGCTATTGGAAAGAAGTAAAATCTTTAGGATATGGGGCCCTCTTGGGAGGAAGTTAGATCATTGGGGTACCCTTTTAGGGGATAGTGGGACCCCTGGTTCCTTTCCTTTTTCTTTTTTTGCTTCCTGGCCACCATACGATGAGCATTTTTTTTTTTTTTTTTTTTTTTTTTTTTGCCACACGCTCCTGCCATAATGTTCTGCCTCTTCATAGGCCCCCAAACAATGGAGCCACCTGACCATGGACTGAAACATCCAAAGTCATCTTTTCTTTTAATTGTATATGTCAGGTATTTTGTCATAGCAATAGAAAGCCGACACACTAAGCATACATTAGGTTCAGTTTCTTATAGTTCATTTGATCAACTCCATGAAAAGATATAGTAAATTTGAACACATTTCCCTTAGAAATTAATATACAGAATAGGATAATTTACAAGCAAACCATGTAATGCATCCACCTTCTTTCTCTGTTCTCATTGGTTTTCTCCCTTAAATCAGCCTGATGAAATTTTATTGCCTCCTCTTCTCCCCCGCTTCTCTTTATTCTGCAGGGGAAGATGAGGGAAGTTGGTGGGAACTTCCTCGTTAGTAACTTCTGTCCTGCTCCACATAATATATTTTACCTTGATAAGATCAAGAGACATTAGTTTGTCAATGGGAATAAAAAGTGAATTGCATCCATTATGTCGTCTTTCCACCTGCTCCTATCACTTGCCATATGACAGCTCAGTCTAGACATTCTTTTTTTATAGCTGCAAATTTTATGAAAATTTTACATTTTTCCAAAGGACATACTAATTTCAATGGATGTGATTTATTTAGTGTGAAAAGGATAGGAGATGGGTTGATGTCATACCAAAATGTAACTTTCTTTTATTACAATGTCTTCAATGCATTTCTGCATATTTAAGTACCCAGCATAATGCTGCTGTAACCATGGGTCCAATAAATGCCCACTGGATTAAACTGATATCCAATATGTTCTTCTTGGCTAGAAAACTGATGATGCCTTCTGTTACAGTTACCCTGGAAAGTGGTGTTGATATTGGTGATGCCAATCTTTAATTATGTGCTAAAATTAGACTGGAAATATGCTTTGGTCAGAGATGATATTGTGAAAGAAAGTGCAAAGTGCCCAAATTAGAAGTTAACTCATTATGTAGCTGATGGAAAAAAGGGTGGAAGTTTCAGAAAGGGGTAGGGAATTAATATTTGTTATTGAACACCTGATATGTATGAGACATTATGATTCCCAAAAGTACAGATTATATATGTGTATATGTACATGCATACATATATGCATGTATGTATGTGCACAATGCATACACACAAATACATATGCCTATACATACATGTCATATATGTATATGTATGCATGTATACACACATATAGTGTCATGTGATCCTCCAAAGCACTATAAAATGGGTATTATTAGTTCCATTTCATAGATGAGAAAACTGAGGTTCAGAAAAACTTGTAACCTGCAGAGAATTATAGTTAATAAGTGTCAGAGTCAGATTCTAAACCAGTTCTAAATCTAAAACTTATGCCAAATGGGAAATATGTCCCTCACCCCCCTTATATTCAGGAGGATATTAATTTCAATGGTATGGCAGAATCTTCTGGAGGCTAGGAGATCCTGTGTAAGAGCTGTGATGAGCTGCTGGGTGCAGGAAGAGAAATCAGGAAATATCCACACTAGGTCTGGGGAGATCCAGCCCAGCTCTCCCTTGGGGGCCACAGAGTCACATGATTGAACAGAAGATATGCCCAGGGCAGTCCTTAGAAATAAGGAAAGCTCACTGCATGAGTTATGGGAAGGAGAAGAGTGTGGGACACAGGGAGAAATCAGGCCCAGTTTTCTATGATAAGCTGGCAATTCTTCCTCTTTGAGAGCTTCTGGTCTGCCAAGTCAACATAGACACACGCACTTAGTGTCTGCAAAGCAGGAAGATGGGGGGATTGGAGGAGGGAACTGCTGTAGTACATCTGTACTCCTTCTAGATGGTATTGATTTCATCACCCTGTTTTTACATTTGAGTGTACTTTTCAAAAGCTAATTTTTTATAATGTGAAAAAAAAAAGGGGGGACAATAGTAAAAGTGAGAAAGAATTTGACTTCCTGAAATATGAAGCCTCTCTTGGGCAGATCAATCACTGGTGGTAAAGTCGGAGAGAGCAGAAATTAATATCATAAACAAATAAGCAAACTCTTTTGTTTTATATATGTATCTCTTTTTATCTTTACTTCTATCTCCTCTATGTTATCTGTATAAAATACTCCTGGAATCATTTCTATCCTTCTTTTTCTTAAAGTCTTGTAGAATTAGGAGAAAAGGGACCAAAACCAAGGTCTAGCAAAACAGGAAAACATTTAAAATATAGTTTAAACTGTTAACTGACTTTCAAGTCTAGAGTCTGTTTCCATCACAGGGTTGTAAACAGGAGGCTGCTTGGAAGAGCAGCAGCAGCCGCATCCTAGACAGAAAGGGAAACAAGCTCTTCAGAGGGAAACAGCAGAGTCATAGGGAAACTTTCATCTTCCATTTCTTCTTCTGAAATATTTTATGACTGAGAATACCACTGAGTGAAGTGACTCAGTGTGTAAATATACTGGAGAGACAGGAGGGAGGTGAGTTAAAAAAATATATCACCTTTCATATCACGAGGTGACTAAAAACAGTGAGCTTGCCACATTTATGTGTGTGGTATGGTGATGCTGCTTTTGAATCACTGGAGGAAATTATTTTATGAGGCTTCATTTGGTTTTATGGGGAAAGTTCGCCTCAGAGGAAAAAGTGGGGTTTGAACTCTGTCCTCAGGAGCTGGATTAGGCATGATCTCTTTCTACTGATTTCATGAAATCTTTAAGATCTGTGACCTAGGCAAAAAAGAGATCACACACTGCTCCAAAAGTGGGATCCAATGTGCCCTGTATTTCCTAGGGAGGAATGGATGGTGAGCCAGCTCTTGATACAGGACCTTGGAGGGATGAAGGAGGTCATTTTAGTCCTTTGCCAGAACTGCAAACAAATTGCAAAACTGGCTGTTTTGAGCTTCATCACATGTGTGACTGCTCCTACTTTTGCCAGATTTGAGTGAGGGCTGAAATCATCTAAGAGCTTCAGTAGGGGAAAAAAATGTGTGAGGATGGGAAAATCCACCACTTGTTCTATTTGTCTGTTGGTCATTTGTATTTCATCTTTTGAGAAATGTCTGTTCAAATACTTCCTGTTTTTAAATTGAGTTGTTTACTTAAAATTGAGGTTTTTTAAAAAAATTTTTATTTTTCATTTTTTTATTCAAAGTTGTATTTATAATAGTAGTATGGATTACAATTCGTAGTACACATATAAAGCATCTTTTTACATAGCACTGTTTGTATACAAGGTATATTCATACCTTTCAAGTCTTCAATCATTCATTTGGGATAAAGATATCCATCTTATTCAACCACCTTTTCTTTTTTTCCCCCTCCATCCCCCCTTGCTCCCTTCCTTCCCCTTCCTCCCCTTTGACCATTCCAGTGTTCCTCTAATCCTCCTATGTAATGCGACCACTGTGAATCAGCCTCCTTATATCAGAGAAAACATTCGGTATTTGGATTTTTGAGATTGACTAACTTCACTTAGCATTATATTCTCCAACTTCATCCATTTACCTGCGAATGCAATTATTTTGTTCTTTTTTATTGCTGAGTAAAATTCCATTGTGTATATGTACCACATTTTCTTTATCCATTCATCAACTGAGGGACATCTAGGTTGGTTCCACAATCTAGCTATTGTGAATTGTGCTGCTATAAACATTGAAGTGGCTCTGTCACTGTAATATGCTGTTTTTAAGTCCTTTGGGAATAGACCCAGGAGTGGGATGGCTGGGTCATATGGTGGTTCCATTCCCAGTTTTCCAAGAAATCTCCATATTGCTTTCCATAACAGTTGCACCATTTTGCAGTCCCACCAGCAATGTATGAGTGTGCCTTTTTCCCCACATCTCTCCAACATTTATTGTTGTTTGTGTTCTTAATAGCTGCCATTCTGACTGGTGTGAGATGAAATCTTAGAGTAGATTTGATTTGCATTTCTCTAATTGCCAGCAATATTGAGCATTTTTTCATGTATTTGTTGATTACTTGTGTATCTTCTTCTGAGAAGTGTCTTTTCAATTCCTTATCCCATTTATTGATTGGGTTATTTGTTTTTTTGGAGTTAAGTTTTTTGAGCTCTTTATATATTCTAGAAATTAGTGCTCTATCTGATGTGCATGTATTAAATATTTGTTACCAATTAGTTGGCTCTCTATTCACCTCACTGATTGTTTCTTTTGCTGAGAAGAAGCTTTTTAGTCTGAATCAATCCCATTCATTAATTCTTGATATTAATTCTTGCACTACAGGATTCTTATTAAGGAATTTGGGTCCTAATCCGACATATTGGAAATTGGAGCTTACTTTTTCTTCTATTAGGTGTATTGTCTCTGGTCTAATTCCTAGGTCCTTGATCCACTTTGAATTGAATTTTGTGCATGGTGAGAAATAAGGGTTTCATTTCATTTTGTTGCATATAGATTTCCAGTTTTCCCAGCACCATTTGTTGAAGAGGCTATCCTTTCTCCACTGTACATTTTGGCACCTTTGTCTAATATAAGATAGCTGAAATTATATGTATTAGTCTCTGTGTCCTCAATTCTGTACCATTGGTCTACCAGTCTGTTTGGTGCCAATATCATGCTGGTTTTGTTACTATTGCTCTATAGTATAATTTAAAGTCTGGTATGGTGATGCCACCTGCTTCACTTTTCTTGCTCAGGATTGCTTTAGCTATTCTGGGTCTCTTATTTTTCCAGATGAATTTCATGACTGCTTTCTCTATTTCTTTGAGGAATGTCAATGGGATTATGATTGGAATTGCGTGAAATCTGTATAATGCTTTTGGTAGTATGGACATTTTGACAATATTAATTCTACCTACCCAAGAACAAGGTAGGTCTTTCCATCTTCTGAGGTCTTCTATAATTTCTTTCTTTAGTGTTTTATAGTTTCTGTTATAGAGGTCTTTCACCTCTTTTGTTAAGTTGATTCCCAGATATATATATATATTTGATGCTATTATAAATGGGGTAGTTTTCATCATTTCCCTTTCAGAGGATTTGTCACTGATGTACAAAAATTCCTTTGACTTATGGGTATTGATTTTGTATCCTGCTACTTTGCCAAATTCATTTACTAGTTGTAAAAGTTTTCTGGTAGAGTTTTTTGGGTCTTCTAGGTATATTATCATGTCATCAGCAAATAGTGCTAATTTAAGCTCTTCTTTTCCTATCTGGATCCCTTTGATTTCTTTCATCTGTCTAATTGCTCTAGCCAGAGGTTCAAGTACTATGTTAAATAGCATGGTGACAGGGGGCATCCCTGTCTTGTTCCAGTTTGTAGAGGGAATGCTTTCAATTTTTCTCCATTTAAGATAATGTTAGCTTGGGGCTTTGCATAAAAGGCTTATATAATGTTGAGATATGTTCCTGTTATTCCTAGTTTTTCTAGTGTTTTGAACATAAAGGGGTGTTGCATTTTGTCAAATGCTTTGTCTGCATCTATTGAGATGATCATATGGTTTTTATCTTTAAGTCTATTGATGTGATGTACTATGTTTATTGATTTCCGAATGTTGAACCAACCTTGCATCCCTGGGATAAACCCCACTTGATCCTGGTGCACTATTTTTTTGATATGTTTTTGAATCCGATTTGCCAGAATTTTGTTGAGGATTTTTGCATCTATGTTCATTAAAGATATTGGCCTGAAATTTTCTTTTTTGGCTGTGTCTTTGCCTGGCTTTGGAATTAATGTGATGTTGGCCTCATAGAAAGAGTCTGGAAGAGCTCCCTCTTTTTCTATTTCTTGAAGTAATTTGAAGAGCATCAGTATTAGTTCTTCTTTGAAGGTCTTGTAGAACTTGGCTGTAAACCCATCAGGAGCTGGATTTTTTCTTGTTGGTAGTTTTTTGATAGCATCTTCTACTTCTTCACTTGAAATTGATTTATTTAAATTGTGTGTAGCTTCTAGCTCCAGTTTGGGCAATTCGTACGACTCTAGAAATCTGTGAATGCCTTTAATATTTTCTATTTTGTTAGAGTACAAGTTTTCAAAGTAATTTCCAATTATCTTGTGTATATCTGAGGTATTTGTTGTGATATTTCCTTTTTCATCATGGATGTTAGTAATTTGAGTTTTTTCTCTTTTTCTTTTCATTAGCATCACTAAGGGTCTGTCAATTTTATTTATTTTTTTCAAAGAATCAGCTTTTAGTTTTGTCAATTCTTTGAATTGTTTCTTTAGTCTCAATTTCATTAATTTCAGCTCTGATTTTAATTATTTCCTGTCTTCTACTGCTCTTAGTGTTGATCTGTTCTTCTTTTTCTAGTGCTTTTGAGGTGTGGTGTTAAGTCATTTATTTGTTGGATTTTTTTTTCTTTTAAGAAATGAACTCAGTACAATGAATTTTCCTCTTACTACTGCCTTCCTAATGTCCCAGAGATTTCTATATGATGTATCTGTGTTCACATTTACCTCTAGGAATTTTTTAATCTCCTCCCTCATGTCTTTTTCAACCCCTTGTTCATTCAGTAGCATGTTGTTTAGCTTCCAGTTGTTAGAATAGTTTTTTTTTTCTTGTATTATCATTGATTTCCAATTTTATCCCATTATGGTCTGATAGAATGCAGGGTAGTATCTCTACTTTTTTATATTTTCTGAGAGTTGCTTTGTGGCATAATATTTCCATCGATTCTTATTTGTTTATGGTATTTAACTTGATTTGGTTTCTCCTCTGGTTGGTATTTATTTCCTTTAGTTTAATATCTCCCTTTGTTGATTTTTATTATTATTTTTCTTTTCTTCTTCGTGGAATATTTTGCCCAGGATGTTCATAAGTGCTGGCTTTCAAGTTGTGAAATCTTTTTTTTTTTTTTATATATATTTATTTATTTGCTTTAGTTGTACACAATGCGTTTATTTGTACGTGGTGCTGAGGATCGAACCCGGGCCGCGCACGTGCTAGGCGAGCACTGTACCGCTGAGCCACAACCCCAGCCCCTCAAGTTGTGAAATCTTTTAACTTTCGTTTGTTGTGGAAGGTTTTTATTTCATCTTTGAATCTAGAGCTCAATTTTGCTGGATATAAGATTCTTGGTTGACATCCCTTTTCTTTCAGAGCTTGAAATACGCTATTCCAGGATCTTCTAGCTTTTAAGGTCTGGGTTGAAAAATATGAACATAGTCTGATTGTTTTCCCCCTATATGTAATCTGCTTTCTTTCTCTCGTGGCTTTTAATATTCTCTCCTTGCCCAGTATGTTAGGCATTTTCATTATAATGTGCCTTGGCATGGATCTGTTGTGATTTTGTATGTTTGGTCTTCAGTAAGCCTCTGAACTTGGTTTTCCCATTCATTCCTCATGTTTGGAAAATTTTCTGCTATTATTTCAGTGAATACATTACTCATTCCTTTGGCTTGGAACTCTGAACCTTCCTTCACCCCAATCACTCTTAAATTTGGTGTTTTAATGTTGTCCCATATTTCTTGAATATTCTGTTCTTGATTTCTTACCGTTTTTGCTGTATAGTCTACATTTTTCTCCAGGATATATATTTTGTCTTTGTTATCTGAGGTCATTTCTTCCAAGTGGTCTAATCTGTTGGTGATGCTTTCAATTGAACATTTAGTTTTGTTTATTGCTTCTTTCATTTCTAGAATTTCTGTTTGGTTTCTCTTTAGAACCTCTATCTCCCTATTGAAGTAATCTTTTGCTTCCTGTATTTGTTTTTGGAGTTCTTTGTCAAAATGATCTTTTACCACTTGTATTTGCTCCCTCATCTCATTTTTTAGTTCATTCTTCAGTTTCATAAACATTTGGAATATGTAATTTCTGAATTCCATCTCTGGCATTTGACTAACTGTGCTTGCCATGGAATCTATTGAGGAGGTATGTGGATTTGATTCACTTTCTTCCCTTGTTTTTTCATATTGCTTGTGTGACTTTTCTTCTAGCACTGTGGAACCTTGACTAGTTCGTTTTTACCTTAAAGCCTTATGATGCTCCTGTAGTACAATGCTATCAGATTCCCTTATAAATACTTTACACTTTAAAACCAGACACTTTCTCTTTAGGTAATCACAGTTGGATCACAATGTACAGATTTAGTTAACTCAGATATTGTCTCCAATTTACTCTGCATGTTTGTGATGGGGATTATAGCTTCAAGTATTGGGCACAGAGATGATAAGTTTAGGAAGAAGGAAGTGAGGGTGTTGAGTTGTTCTTTCTTAGGAAGTGTGAAAAGAGAATTCTATGGAAGTGGTATAATATCAGCAGACAAGACATGAAAGAGAATGCAGCAAACAATTTAGTGGAAAGACTGGTTTATATATAAACCAAACTTATGCAACCGTTGAGAGAAGAAAAAAAAGGATGGAAAAGAAGAAAAAAAAGAGAAAAAAGAAAAAAAAAGATGACAAAGAAGTTGGAATTAGTATAAAAGAGAGGAAAGAGAAATTGAGTCAAAAAAACATAGAGAATAAACTATATATAACACTGCTTTGATGTATATATAGTTCAGTTGCCCTGGTTCTACAAATCCCAATTTGTGCATATAACTTGTTTTCGCCTCTATTAAGAATGCAGTGGCAGGGTGTAAATAGGAAAGATGAGGGAAGAAGAAAAGAGACCAAAGTGAGAAGGAAGAAAATAAAGAAAGAAAAGAGGAACAAAAATGGACAAACAAACAAACTCAAACACAGTCAAACAAAACAAAACAAAAACAAACAAACAAACAAACAAACAAACACAAAGTCGAACCCAGGAACAAGTCTCATTCAAACAGCACCGTGAGCAGACCTTCTTTTTTCCCTTCCAGTTTGAGCCAGTTGTCCCGGATCACGTCCAGGCAGTCACAGAGAACCTGTGGGTGGAGTTAAGTCTGTACCTTTGGCCAGCAGCAAAATGGCACAGGGGAAGAGTAGCTCAGGGCCTGGTGCATCAGCAGGTGAATGGCACCGGGAAAGGGTCTATCTAGAAGGCATCCACTCCCCACGCCCTCCCACAGTTGTAGCATCTTGGGGCCACTGCTGGCCTCAAACATGCCCTCCCCTGCTGGCTGCCTGCGTCTCACCCAGGTGTGTGCTGTTCTCAGAGCACTGGCCGGATCCGTGGAAGCCCGCAGCTACTTCTCCTTTCTTCCTTGTTTCTTTGTCCCGGTCCGCCACAGCTGTCCTGAAAAATGGTGGCGGTTTCTCTCCTTGGGTTCAACAGTACTTCCCCTGACCTGTGTGACACTCTCAAGCGTGCAAGTCCGGCCGGCTGATTGCGCGAAAGAAGTGAAAGAACTCTGTGTGGACGTCGCTCGCGTCTAGCTTTCTTATTATCCTTCTGTGTTGTTTAAAGCTGTTGTCCGGATCTTTCCCTTACCGCGGGGCTATTGCGCCAGTTGCGCCTTAGCGCTGGTTCGTCTCTAGAACTCTCATACTGGGCCCCCGTGTGTCAGCGGTCTGGAGTTAGTTGTATTTCACTGTCTCACCATCCTGAGAAGCACCAATGTCCCAGCTTCCTCTCAGTTGCAAGAATAGTGCTAGGAACTCGTTCAAACTTCCCACTAAGCCTCTTTTAGTGACTGACTCTCAGGAGCACATCCCTCCTGTCCGCCATCTTCAGCAGACTCCTCTTCATTGGTGTTTTTTAATTATGCATAACAGTGGTATTCATTTTGCCATATTTGTACAGGCACATAACATAATTTGATCAATCTCATTCTCCAGTACCTTCATTTTCCCTCCCTTTATCCTTCCCAATCCCCTTGCTCCACTCTACTGATCTCCCTATTATTGTTATAATTCATGCATTGTTTGTGTGTGTGTGTGTGTGTGTGTGTGTGTGTGTGTATGGGATTCATTGTGGTACATTCATACCTTTTGAGCTGTTTGAATTCCTTATGTCTTTTGGATATTAGCCCTTATCAGATGTATAGTATGCACACATGTTTTTGCAACCTATGGGTTGTATCTTCAGCCTGTTAATTGTTTACTTCTCTCAATGTATTTTACTCAGTCTTTAAGAGTACAACTATGACTGTGGAGAAGTAGATTGAGGACAAAGGCTCTAGCTTTTTCTTACTGGGGCCAAAAAAGGCAATGGATCATAGTCTTTATGTATGTGCATGATGACCAAGATGGCAGTGGAATTTCCAGATAATCTGGATCCTGTGTTTTTATTCTTTATGATCTTGTAAATTTCCCATTATTTTATTATTAATAGCACATCTGCTCATTTAGAATGATCGAGGATAGAAAATAAGAGCAAAACAACAGAGGTAATAAGAAAAATTACTATAAAAGTTTTAATTAATCATATTTATTGTTTACATGATCTCTGTATGCTTTGGATCTTAAATATCCCCCAGAGGCCCATGAGGCTTGGTTGCCAGCCTGTGGTGCTATTGGGAGATGGTGGAAGCTTTAGAAGGTAGGGCCTAGTGGAAGGATGTTAGTCCACCGGGGACATGGGGATGTGTCCCTGAAGGGGATAATGAGACTGAGGCCTCCCCTCTCTCTTTTCCTTCCTGTCTGCCATAAGGTGAGAAGCTTTGCTCCAACACACTCCTGCCATGATATTCTGCCTCACTACAGGTCCAAAGCAACAAGTCCAAGTAATCATGAACTAAAACTTCTGAAACCATGAGTGAAAATAAACATTCCCTCCTTTCAAGTTCTTTATCTCAGGTATTTTGTAACAATGATGGAAACCTGACATAATTTGTATGCCTTTACAAATTTAATCTCCACAGGTTACACACATTAACAATAGTTTTCTATTTATCTCTTCCTCTTACAATAACCCTATATGGTAGGTTAAGGGAGTAGACCAAGGCCACACAGCCAGGACTCACAGAGTGGTATTTAACTGGCTCCCAGGCTCTTTCAAAAACCTGATCATGTCCTGTTAGGACTCGTGGTGATCACACACATGGACTAGTCTTTTGGTTTTTCAGTTTGTTTTTGCCAAAACTAAAAACAAAACCATCTCTTAAAGTAAAGATGGATTCTAGTTTATGGACTGCTCTGACCTTTGAACCAGCATTTATAAGATAAGTTCCATGGGATGTTAATATGCATTAAAAATGTTCTGTGTACAAGGATATGTGGTAATTGCTGGGTCAAACAAGCTTAAATTATTTACAGTGGGACATCTCAGGGACATTAGGAAGCACTGCAGACTATTGTTGGCAGGAGGGACAGTTCACTTCCCAGGCACATTTGTTCAATATTTCAGATTGTGTTCGCTGAAATCAGTCATTGAAATGGAGAATTGCATGCAGAACATTTATTGGGTTGTAATCTTGGGAAGTTGTATCTTAATAGAATAAAAAAAGGTAGAATGTGTAGAGGTGGAAACTGAGCTGCCCAGACAGAGCTGCAACTGAGTCCTCAGCAGATGCCATCAAGAGCTCTGGAACTGGGGTGGGGCCCCAGAGTGCCCTGAATTAAGGAAGGGGCCAGGCTTTGTATTCCTGCATCAGCAGCCTTTGGCTACTGGCTGCTCTCTCATTGGAGCACTTTCATACAGTGGAAGACAGTTACTAGAGAGGGGTACTGCTATGAGTCCCAGCAGCCAGGAGGTAGATGCATCAGCCTTGAAAAAGGGAGCTGGGCAGAGCACAAAACAGTTTTGGAAAAATAATTTCATGAAACTAATGTTTTATGGAATACCCTTTAAAAGATGTTTTCTTTTGAACTTTAAAAGATCTTAACATTTCAGCCTTCTAAGGGAGAAACTGTGCTCTGGGCTCTAATAGCAGTGATCAAAGGAGGGCTAACTTGGGTCCTGGGAGTTGCTCCATTGCTATTTTAACAAATTATTCTCCCTCTAACATAAGAGGAAACTACATATATAAATTATATAAATATAGTTATGATGTATAAAACAAGAGAGGAGGCATGGGCCTCCGAGTCGCATCATGTACATATTAAGTTTACTCATTTATTCATCTTTCACATTTGGGTTTTCAAAAATTAATGATTTCTTCTCTATATCAATAACCCTAAGACTTGCTAACTTCCCTTTGTCCCACATTCTGGCTCCCTATAGCACAGGCACTTTGGGGGCAGACGGATGAGGGGGAGGGGTAATTCGTTGATAATTTTCTCAATTTCATATGTGGTTTTGACTGATTTGCATTTTCTCTACATTTTTTTGTGGTCCTTTCCTGGCTGTTTATATTTTATTTAAAAGTCATCCATATCATTTAGCCAAGGTCCGAGAAGGGAAGCTTAAGAGGGGCAATTGGAGAAAGCTTTGTATGAGAACAACTGACAAAAGCATGGGCAGGGTCAGGAGAAATCAATGTGGGAAGGTGTAATCTACCAGGGGAGGGGGGAGGAAACTCTTTTGGAAACCTAGAACAACCGTAGGACTTTGATGGAAGGAGCAAGGGAAGGAGTCTCCTCTACTTGTTGGTCTCCCACCTTCTAATTGGCTACACCTGAAACAACTGGATGCCTGAGGGATTGATGTAGTCAATGAAGGTAAACTTTCTGGAAGAACAGTAGGGAATAAAATGACAGAGAGAGGACCTGGAGTGTGTTGCAGGGAGTCACACAGGACTTCATAGAAAGGTGGGTGTGCTCATAGTTCCTTTAGTTTCTTCTGTATCTGTGGTTATTTTCTAATTTGGTTTGCTTTTTAATTTTTTTCTCTTTAAAACATTAATTTATTTAATAATTTACTGCATGTTTTCTTTCTTTTTGGATTGAAGAACTAGATCTTCATGTTAGCTTATCTTTTTTGGTTTCATTGTTTATCAATTTCTGCTTTTCTTTTTGAAGTCCCCTCTCTAAAATGTAAAGTTATTGCTACCAACTCTTTACTTTTTATTTATCATAGGTAAATTCTTTTCTTTTTCTTATTTTTCTTGCCTTCTGTTTTGATTTATCAAGATTTCTTTATATTTCTCCTTACCTTTTATGGATTTGGAAGTTACAAAATTGGTCCTTCTTGTTAAAAATTCAGTTTTGGAATAATTTCAGATTTACAGAAAAGTTACAAATTCTTGCTAATGTTAACACCTTACATATGATGTCACATTTGTTAAATTAAAAAAATTCACATAATTGATGCAGTATTATTAACTAAACTCCAAATTCTATTTGTGTTTTGCCAGTTTTTCCATTAGAGTCCTTTTTCTGTTACAAGATCCAATATAGGATAACATGTTGCATTAGTACTTCTACATTTAAAACAAAATTATATTTTAGTTATAGGTGGACACAATATCTTCATTTTATTTTTATGTGGTGCTGAAGATCAAACCCAGTGTCTTACGCATGGTAGGCAAGCACTCTGCCTCTGAGCCACAACCCCAGCATAATACCTTTACATTTTTTAAAAAAAATTTATTTATTTGTTCTTTAGTTGTACACAATGTCTTTGTTTTTATGTGGTGCTGAGGATTGAACCTGGGCTGTGCACGTGCTAGGCAAGCGCTCTACAGCTGAGCCACAACCTCAGCCCCCCTTTACATTTTTAATATGGATCTCTGACAAGATCCAGTGTGTCTAGCCTCTTTTTGACCAATACAATGAAAACCTCTACCGTAACATTTTTCTATGGGTCACATGTTATTTTTATTAAGTTTTAAACTTCACTGAGGTTTAAATTATTCTAAATTATCAATTATACTTATTATTAATTTTATAGCCAATGCTTATATAAATTTTTATAATTTTTTAAACAATTTGTTACCTGATCCTCACTTCTTGCATTTGCATCCTTCCTCTGTTTTATCTCTTCTTCTCACTATGGAACATCTCTTTAAATCTTTTTCAGTGAGGATCTGTGAATTATAAATTTTGGTAATCTTTATCTGCCTGAAATATTTTTAATTTTTATATTCCTGATTATAGAATAAAGCAAAGTTTATCTAAGTGTAGCATTTTAGGCTGAACAATTTTATCCCTCAGGATTTTCACAATATTCTACTATCTTCTGGTTATTAAGTTATGTTAGTTAATTTTCATTCTTTTGTAGGTAATCTTTCTATTTTCTCTCTGGTTGTTTTAGATAATTTCTCTTTGACATTGGTGTTATAGTTTCAATATATTGTTTTAAGTGTTGATTTATTTTTTATTTATTCTTCTTGGGATTTATATTTATTAACTCTGAGTATCATGTCATTTTTCTTTGATGTGAAAAAATTCACATTCTCTTTTTGAATATTGCCCTGACTCCAACTAGATATATGTTGGGTCATCTCACAGTATACCCATGTTTCTTAACATGTTTCATACTTTATATCTCATTATTTCTCTGTACTGTATTCTGGATAATTTTTTTTCAAATATATCTTGGATAATCTTCTGTTTAAACTGCCCATTCACTTTTTAATTTTTTAAATTCTAATTTGTTATACATGTTTGCAGAGTACATTTCATTTCATATTATATAAAGAGCACAATTTTTCATGTTGCTGGTATTATATATTTTTACAACAATTGTGTCTTCATACATGTATTTTGGGTAATCATGGATAACTCAGTCTACCTTTATTCCTATCCCCTTGCTCCCGCCTTCCTCCCCCCCTTTGTTCTATTTAAAGCTCTTTCATTCTTCTCATCCCCACTCCCTTGCCTTTATAAGTTAGTATCAAAGAGATCATTCAACCTTTGTTTTTTTGGGATTGGCTAACTTCACTTAGCATTATTTTCTCTAACTCCATCCATTTACCTGCAAATGCCATGATTTTATTCTCTTTTAGTGCTGGGTAGTGTTCCATTGTGTATATATACCAAAGTTTCACTATCCATTCATCTGCTGATGGGCATCAGGGTTGATTCCACAATCTAGCTATTGTGAATTGTGCTGCTATAAATATTGATGTGGCTGTGTCCCTGTAGTAAGCTAAACAGTCCTTTGGGAATAGGCCAAGGAGTGGGATAGCTGGGTAAGTGGTGGTTCCATTCCAAGTTTTCCTAGGAATCTCCATACTGCTTTCCAGATTGGCTTCACCATTTTGCAGTTCTACCAGCAATGTAAGAGTATCCCTTTTCCCCTACATCCTTGCCAGAATTTATTGTTTGTTTTTTTGATAGCTGCCATTCTGACTGTAGTAAGATGAAATCTTAGAGTAGTTTTGATTTGCATTTCTCTAATCACTTAGAGATGTTGAACATTTTTTCATATATTTGTTGATTGTTTGCATATC
Organism: Tamias sibiricus; assembly: GCA_025594165.1. Lineage (NCBI taxonomy): Eukaryota > Metazoa > Chordata > Mammalia > Rodentia > Sciuridae > Tamias > Tamias sibiricus. The sequence goes on along the minus strand of CM046657.1, from coordinate 131,542,990 downwards.
ATCTTCTGAGAAGTGTCTGTTTAGTTCCTTGGCCCATTTATTGATTGGGTTATTTGTTTTTTTGGTGTTAAGGCTTTTGAGAGTTTTATAAATCCTTGAGGTTAGTGTTCTAGTTAATGTGCTTGTGGTAAAGATTTGCTCCCATTCTGTAGGTTCTCTATTCACCTCACTGATTGTTTCTTTTGCTGAGAAGAAGCTTTTTAGTTTGAATTCATCCCCCATTTATTGATTCTTGGTTTTAGTTCTTGTGCTATAGGGGTCTTATTGAGGAAGTTGGGATCTAAACCAACATGATGGAGATTTGGGCCTACTTTTTCTTGTATTAGGTGCAAGGTCTCTGGTTTAATTCCTAGGTCCTTGATCCACTTTGAGTTAAGTTTTGTGCATGGTGAGAGAAAGAGATTTAATTTCATTTTATTACATGAGGATTTCCAGTTTTCCCGACACCATTTGTTGAAGAGGCTGTCTTTTCTCCAGTGAATGTTTTTGGCACCTTTGTCTAATATAAGATAACTGTAGGTGTGTGGGTTTGTCTCTGTGTCTTCTATTGTGTACCATTGGTCAACTGGTCTATTTTAGTGCCAATACCATGCTGTTTTTGTTACTATTGCTTTGTAGTACAATGTAAGGTCTGGAATAGTAATGCCACCCACTTCATTCTTCTTGGTAAGAATCACTTTGGCTATTCTGGGTCTCTTATTTTTCCAGATGAATTTCATGATTGCTTTTTCTATTTCTATGAGGAATGATATTGGGATTTTGATTGGTATTGCATTGAATCTGTATAGTGCTTTTGGGAGAATGGTCATTATGACAATATTAGTTCTACCTATCCATGAACAAGGTAGATCTTTCCATCTTCTAAGATCTTCCTTAATTTCTTTCTTTAGCGTGCTGTAGTTTTCATTGTAGAGGTTTTTCACTTCTTTTGTTGATTCCCCAATTTTTTTTTTTTTTTTGAGGCTAAAGTAAATGGGGTGGATTTCCTAGTTTCTCTTTCTGAGGATTTGTCGCTGATGTACAGAAATGCCTTTGATTTATGGGTATTGATATCCAGCTACGTTGCTGAATTCATTTATTAGATCTAGAAGATTTCTGGAAGAATTTTTTTGGATCTTCTATGTATAGAATCATATCATCTGCAAATAATGATAATTTGAGTTCTTCTTTTCCTATCTGTATCCCTTTAATTTCTTTTGTCTGTCTAATTGCTCTGGCTAGGGCTTCAAGGACTATGTCAAATAGGAGTGGTGAAAAAGGGCATCCCTGTCTTGTTCCAGTTTTTAGAGGGAATGCTTTCAATTTTTCCCCATTTAGGATGATGTTGGTGTGTGGGGCTTAGCATAGATGGCCTTTACGATGTTGAAGTATGTTCCTGTTATCCCCCCCTTTTTTTTCTAGCATTTTGAACATGAAGGGATGTTGTATTTTGTCAAATGCTTTCTCTGCATCTATTGAAATGATCATATGATTTTTATCTTTGAGCCTGTTGATGTGATGAATTACATTTATTGATTTTCTTATATTGGACCAACATTGCATCCCTGGAATGAAACCCAGTTGATCGTGGTGTAGTATCGTTTTGATGTGTTTTTATATTCGATTTGCCAGAAGTTTATTGAGAATTTTTGCATCTATATTCATTAGAGATATTGGTCTGAAGTTTTCTTTTTTTTTGATTTGTCTCTGGTTTTGGAATCAGGGTGATAGTGGCCTCATAGAATGAGTCTGGGAGTGTTCCCTCTTTTTCTATTTCATGAAATAGTTTGAGAAGTGTTGGTGTTAGTTCTTCTTTAAAGGTCTTATAGAACTCAGCTGTGTATCCATCCGGTCCTGGGCTTTTTCTGGTTGGTAAGTTTCTTATGGCAGCCTCTATTTCTTTGGTTGATCTGTTTAAATTGTGTATATCATCCTGATTTAGTTTGGGCATATCATATGTCTCTAGAAATGTGTTGATGCCTTTGTTATTTTCTATTTTATTAGAGTATAAATTTTCAAAATAATTTCTAATTATCTTCTGTATTTCTGTAGTGTCTGTCTTGGTATTTCCTTTTTCTTTGTAGATATTGGTAATTTGTGTTTTTCTCCCTTTTTTTCTTCGTTAGCATAGCTAATGGCTCATCAATTTTATTTATTTTTTCAAAGAACCAACTTTTCATTCTGACAATCTTTTCAATTTTTTTTTTTTTTAGTTTCAATTTCATTAATTTCAGCTCTGATTTTAATTATTTCCTTTCTTCTACTTCTTTTGGGGTTGATTTGTTCTTCTTTTTCTAGGGCTTAAAGATGTAATGTTAGTTCATTTATTTGTTGACTTTTTCTTTTTTGAAGGAATGAACTCTATGCAATGAACGCTCTTAGTACTGCCTTCATAGTGTCACAGAGTTTTCAATATGTTGTATCGTTGTTCTCATTTACCTCCAAGAATTAGTAATCTCCTTCTTGATGTTTTCTGCAACCCATTGATCATTCAATAGCATATTTTTTAGTCTCCAGTTGTTTTCTTTCTTTTTTTTATCATTGATTTTTAATTTCATTCCATTATGATCTGATAGAATGCAGGGTAGTATCCCTACTTTTTTATATTTGCTTAGTGTTGCTTTATGGCATAATATATGGTCTATCTTAGAGATGGATCCATGTGCTGCTTAGACGAAAGTGTATTGGTTCATTGATGGATGATACACTCTGTATATGTCAGTTAAGTCTAAGTTATTAATTGTATTATTGAGTTCTATAGTTTCTTTTTTTAACTTTTGTTTGGAAGATCTATCCAGTGGTGAAAGAGGTGTGTTAAAATCACCTAGAATTATTGTGTTGTGGTCTATTTGATTCTTGAACTTGAGAAGAGTTTGATTGATGAATGTAGATGCTCCATTATTTGGGGCATATGTATTTATAACAGTTATATCTTGTTGATCTATGATTCCCTTAAGCAATATGAAATGTCCATCTTTATCTCTTTTGATTAACTTTGGCTTGAAGTGTACTGTATTTGATATGAGGATGGAGACCCCTGCTTGCTTATGTAGACCATGTGAGTGATATATTTTATTCCATCCTTTCACCTTCAGTCTGTGGGCGTCTTTTCCTATGAGATGTGTCTCTTGAAGGCAACAAATTGTTGGGTCTGTTTTTTTAAATCCAATCTATTAGCCTATGTCTTTTAATTGGTGAGTTTAGGCCATTAACATTCAGGGTTATTATTGAGACATATTTTGTATTACCAGTCATTTTTATTTATTTTTTTGTTATTTTTGGTATTTAGTTTGACTTGGTTTTTCCTTTGGTTGGTTTTTCCCTTTATTGTAGTTCTTTCCTTTGCAGATTTTCATTATTATTTTCATTTCCTCCTCATGGAATATTTTACCAAGAATGTTCTGTAGAACAGGCTTTCTTATTGTAAATTCTTTTAGCTTTTGTTTATTATGGAAGGTTTTTATTTCATCCTCAAATCTAAAGATAATTTTGCTGGATATAAAATTCTTGGTTGGCATCCCTTATCTTTTAGAGCCTGGTATATGTTGTTCCAGGCTCTCCTGGCTTTGAGGGTCTGGGTTGAAAAATCTGCTGAGATGCGAATTGGTTTTCTCTTATAGGTAATCTGACTTTTCTCTCTTGCAGCCTTTAAAATTCTATCTTTATTTCGTATGCTAGGCATCTTCATTATAATGTGCCTTGGTATGGGTCTGTTGTAATTTTGTACATTTGGTGTCCTATAGGCCTCTTGTATTTGATTTTCAAATTCATTCTTCCTGCTTGGGAAATTTTCTGATATTATTTCATTGAAGAGATTGTGCATTCCTTTGGTTTCAATCTCTGCACCTTCCTCTATTCCAATAAATCTTATATTTGGTCTTTTGACAGTATCCCATAATTCTTGGATATTCTGTTCATGTTTTTTTACCATCTTCACTGTGAGGTCCACTTTATTTTCAAGATTATATATTTTGTCCTCATTTTCTGAGGTCCTATCTTCCAAGTGGTCCAATCTATTGGTGATGCTTTCTATTGAATTTTTTAAGTGGCTTACTGTTTCTTTCATTTCAAGGATTTCCATTTGTTTTTTTCTCAAACTGTCTCTTTCTTGAAGTAATCTTTTGCTACCTGGATTTTTTCTCTTATCTCTTTGTTGGTGTGATAGATGGTTGCCTGTATTTGATCTCTTATCTCTTTGTTGGAGAGATCAATTTTTGCCTGTATCTGTTCACTTATGTCATTTTTCAAATCTCTTATCATTTTAATTATGTATATCCTGAACTTCTTCTCTGACATTTCACCTACTGTTCTTTCTAGGGCTTCTATTGTTGTAGTATCTTGGTTTATTTGGGGCATTTTCTTTCTTTCTTTCTTTCTTTCTTTCTTTTTTTTTTTTTTTTTGTACCAGGGGTTGAACTCAGGGGAACTCAACCACTGGGCCACATCCCCAGCCCTTTTTTGTATTTTATTAGAGACAGGGTCTCACTGAGTTGCTAAGTTCTTGCCATTGCTCAGGCTGGCTTTGAACTCGCGATCCTCCTGCCTCAGCCTCCCAAGTGCTGGGATTACAGGCATGCGGCCACCGCGCCCAGCTCTGTTTGAGGCATTTTCCTCCCTTGTTTTTTTATGATGATTATGTATTTTCCTCTCTTGCAAGGTAAGCCTGAGGTATTACAGCTTCTGCCCTTTTGTTTTATAAGGTCCCTACAGGTTACCCAAAACCTCACTTTTTAGGGAGATATCAATATTAGAGCTTTCAATGTATCCAGTGTGTATCCATATATCAGTTAGTTTCTATTTTTATATTTATAGTTTTGTTGCTGTGGCTCCTGAGTGGGTGGGTTGAGCTGGAAGGGATGCAAGCAGGTGGTGCTTGTCCCCAGCTGTCCTCAGCAGGAATGGCCTCTCCAAGGTGGGAAGGCCCAGCTGGAAAGCCTGCAGGTGGGCCCAGCTGGAACTCACTCCAGGAGGTCTAGCTGAGAACTCCCACCAGCAGGCCGAACTGGGAACTCACACTGGCAGGTTGAACCGGGAACCCATGCCGGCAGGTCGATTGGGAAACTCACCATGCTGGCAGTCTGAACTGGGAGCTCCCACCTGCAGGCCAAACTGGGAATGCAGGCTGGCAGGCCAAACTGGGAACTCACGCAGGCAAGCAACTGGGAACTCATGTAGGCAGGCCAACTGGGCCACTTTTTAATTTTAATTAAAATATTTTCCACTTATAGAAGTTCCATTGGATTCTTTTCTAAAGATGCCTGTTCTTTTTTTTTCTTTCTTGGAGTCTAATCCTTTTCTTATATCTTAATACTTACAAAAAATCTCTTCAATACTTCAAATATACTTATAGTTTATCTTACATTATTTTGATATTGTATCAAGTCCTTGTTGAATTAATCACTTTGTATATCTGTTAGCTTTCATATGGTGGTTTGTTTTCTCAAGCATATTGTAATTCTTAATGGAGAATTAGTTTTGAAAGAGTATTTACTTTATTTCTTTGTTAATTTCTTGGCTTAGGATTGAAGTTTCATATCCTGTATGCATAGTTAAAATAAAAAATACTTAAACCGGTATAAGACACAGGTGTAGATCTTTTTTTTTTTTTTTTTTTTTTTTCTCTTCCATTTAGAGCAATTGTAGATAAGTAAACTTCTGCTGGACTAGTGAGGTTTGAAGTTTGAAAATCTTTCTTCCATTGGGGATGTAGCCTTTTGAGAGTTTCAACTTTTGTAGGAGTCTCAGCTTCAACTCTCCAGTGTAGGTATACTAAGACCTTGTATATTGTTGCTGTATATATTTTTTTGGGGGGGGTGGTGTACTGGGGATTGAACTCAGGGATATTTGACCACTGAGCCACATCCCCAGCCCTATTTTGTATTTTATTTAGAGACAGGCTCTCACTGAGTTGCTTTGCGCCTCACTTTTGCTGAGGCTGACTTTGACCTTACAATCCTCCTGCCTCAGCCTTTGAGTTGCTGGGATTACAGGCGTATGCCACTCGCCCGGCTCCTGCTGTGTATTTTTAAAAACTCAACTCATTGCCATCTTTGGTTCAGCATCCTCTTCTCTTTTATTTTCTCCTCAGGAGGTTGTAATACCAACTCCCCCCACCCCCCCATACTGGGGATGAACCCAAGGGCACTTCACAACTGGGGTACATCCAGCCCTTTAAAATTTTATTTTGGGATAGGGTTTCACTCAGTTGCCCAGGCTGGCCTAGAACTTGTGGTCTCCTGCCCCAGTCTCCCAAGTTGCTAGGATTTCAGGCATGCACTGCTGAACCAATCTGTAATACCAACTTTTGCTGACTTATCTGACTCTGCATTTTTATCTTGTCAGTTCCCTTGTCAATTATTTACATAATCATTGACACATGTTTACTACATATTGGTATGATAGCCATATCTTTTTAACTTTTAAAATTACCTATTGGCATAATTTCATGCCATTCTTGAGAGAGTTATATAATAAATGATATGTCATTTATAATGTCTCAACTCTCCAGATTTAGTCTGTTATTTGGCTTGACATCTGACCTCAGAACCACAAATTATCATCTTGTGCTCACCCAGATTTTACTTTAATGATAACCTTTCTATGCTTAGGGTAAATTTCTTTAATCTTTCCCCTATCAGTGCACCCTAGAACTTGTTCCCATCAGGATATCCCCTCCTTCTTTCTTTATTCATTTATCATCCATTCATTTATTCATTCATCAAGAAAGATTGGAAATTAAGCTCCTTTCCTGTTGTATATGTCTTGATCAGCAGGTCCTACCATAGTGTCTGGCACACAATAATAAACAATAATTTTTAATCAAGTATATAAATAAAATGCATGTACATGATGCATGGATTGACTCCTTCATATGAATATAAATTAAATAGTCTGCCCTCAGGGCCAGAGAGAAGAGAGACTTGCAAGGAACTACGGCAGGCCAAAGTACTGCTGGTGCAGATAAAAACCTTCGTGGAGAAGATGACCTTTGAGTTGAGTCTTGAAGAATGAGTAAAATTCCATATGGTGGCAGAATGGGAAAAAAAGCATAGCAGGCAACGAGGAAGACATGAGCAAATGCAAGTGAATAAGGAATTAAGTGGAGTGTTCAGAAGCTTCATGTAACCTCTTATGCCAATTCATATCTTATGGTGGCCATGGGAATGTCCACGAAAGTGTTCTTCTTAGACCTCTGATTTCAGAATGTGTAACTGACCAAGGGTACCAGTCACTGCTTTATGAAATCCACACAGGTTGTCTCACAAGACCACATACATTTCCCACAGGCTGCTCTGGGCCAATGTCTAAGCAAGGTAGCGGTCCTAATACTGCCTTCTTCCTGGTGGCCATAGAAGACAATTGTCAGCTGATTTTCCTTTATGGTGGCTGCCATCAATCTCTGATAGCCTTGCTCAACTTTCTTGAAATCCACAGCAGTTTGGGATGCTTCTACCAGAACTTCTGTTGTCTCCTCCATGTGGGGGCAAATTGCCATCATAACCTGATAGTTTTTCTTTACTCTCCAGCTTCTCCTGTGTTTTTTTCTTCAACTGGTATTTGCCCTAATCATATTCACACTTATAATCCCGTCTTGATGTCTGCTTTTAGGTGGAACTAGATGAACAGAAATCATCTTTATCTTCTGCAGGAAGGATATAGAAAAGGAGATTGAACAGACCTGTTATGGTTTAGATATGAAGCATCCCTCAAAAGCACATATGTTAGACAATGCAAGAAAGTTAAGAGGTAAAATAATTGGGTTATGAGAGCTTGAACCTAATCAGTATATTAATCCACTTGAATGGTATTGACAGGGTGGTAAGGTAGGTAGGGTATGACTGTAGGAGGTGGGTCTCTCTCTCTCTCTCTCTCTCTCTCTCTCTATCTCTATCTCTATCTCTATCTCTATCTCTATCTCTCATCTTCCTTACTGGCATGTCTTGAGCTGCTTTCTTTGCCACACCCTTCTACCATGATGTTCTGTTCACCTTAATGCCTCAGGCACACAGCAATGGAGCCAGCTGTCTATGGACTGAGACCTCCGAAACTGTGAGCATCAAATAAACTTTTCCTCCCCTAAAATTGTTCTTGTCAGGTCTTTTCATCACAGCAGTGAAAAAGCTGAGTAAAGCAAGATCCAGCTTGTAGAGGTTCTTTACTGCCACTCTCAAGTTTGGGATACAGGCAGTGAGAGAATCAGTGAAGATATCAGAGGAAGGAGAAGTGAGATATGGCTTGTGTTTTAAGAAGATGACCACAGTTTTAAAGGCAGGAAGGGTGGATTTTGGGGAAGCCATTGCAATGACCTGGATGAGACTCAATGGGGCTAAAGCTGTGTAGAGAGAGTGAAGATGGTGAACTGATTTTACAGCTTCTAAGGAAGAAGGTGTATGGTCTGGTGTGGACTTTTACCATCCCTCAACTTTATAGGCAACAATCCTTACATAAGCTTGTTAGAAAAACTCTAAACCTGAAATGTTAGAAAGAAAAATGACTCCAGTCTCTATCTACCATTATTGTCAGGCATGGCTTCCTTCCACAAAATATATCCGAAAAGAATCAAGCAATAGTTTATGCCTTTGCCAAAAGTTTTTTTCTTTCTAAAGAGCAACCCAAAATGGAAAGGACACCTCTGTGACTTTCTGTGCCCAGAGTCTATGGAACTGTCCAGAAACAGCTTCCCAAAGGTTCCTTGCATTTTGTGAACCCAAATTGGGGCATGGTGTGGTGAGTGGGATTCTCACGAGGCAGGCTAGCACAGGTCTTTGGGGACAGCACAGAAGTTCTGTGGCTTATGTTTGAAATTGGAAGCAAGCTCAAGGAATCAAGAGCTGTGTATAATGACCGGATGTGGGGGTGTGGGCAAGAGCCTGAGATGGGAATTATAAAAGGAATTTTGGCCAAGCCAGCTACAGTCCCTATTTCCATTGCAGCTGTTTTCTTTAAACCAGAACCAGGGCAGAAGAATGGTGCCCTGGAAAACAGAAGGGGATAGGGTCCTCAAAAGGCCTCTGGCAATGGGAAATCCAAGCCCTGCCATGTCCTGAACTAAACTGTCAAATGTTTAAACTTCCGATTGACTGGGCACTCAAGGTTCCTTGCAAAGAGGAGGCAATCAGGTGCTTGGAGGGCAAGTTGGCACATTTACCTCCAGGCTCCATTTTGAAGTGAGGCATTAGCAGTTTCCTATCTGAACAAACAGGAAGCCTATTAAAATGCCCATTGTCTCTTCCGGCCTGTGCTGAAAAGACTGTTAAAAGACTAAGTCCAGGCAGCTCTTGCCAAGTCAAGAGACTCAGAGAGCATGCAGCTGCTGGTGCCACCTGTGTCTGTCTGAGGCCAGCTAAGGGATTTCCTCTTCAAGGCACCCCCATTCTGAAGCAATGGATCTAAAGTCAAGGGCAGGCAAAGGGAATGAATGAGAAAGAAGGGATGAAGTACAGTTCACAGTTATCATTTGCTGACAGCATGCAGCTCTTTCCTCATTTCAGCAAGACTCAAGAATTTGTTTCTGCACCCCGCTCCCTACCCGCCCCCCCCCCAAAAAAAAAAACCTCTGAAATGTTCTGGCTGGGAATCAAATCGAATACGAAACACCTGCTTTCCACTGCTGTACCACAAACACAATACACCACATGCCAGTTGGCAGGGGAGAGAAAAGAGGCCAAGGAAAGAAAAATCCCTGACATTATTAAGAATGAAGTCCTGCTGTTGGCCTCACTCTCTTTCTGTCTTTCTCTGTCTTACACACACACACACACACACACACACACACACACACACACACTCTTCCAGGCTTCTAAAGTTTTCCACATGTCTCTGGCTACTTTGCTGTCAGTCAGACATTAAATGAAAGAGGCTGCCCTCTCCTCAGGCCTCAGCCTCTGTGGATAACAGGTGTGTGCGTGTGTGTGTGTGTGTGTGTGTGTGTGTGTGTGTACACATGCATGCACCTGCCTGGTGGGGGTTGTCGGGAGCTTATGAATGGATCAAACTCAGAAGGGTCACCTTTCTAAGGAGGAGTCATAGGCAGAAGCATCAGACATTAAAAAAAGGTGCTGGTGGGCTGGGACTGTGGCTCAGTGGTAGAGCGCTCGCCTAGCGCGAGCGCGGCCTGGGTTCGATCCTCAGCACCACGTATAAACAAACGCGTTGTGTACAACTAAAGCAAATAAATAAATATTAAAAAAAAAAAAAAAAAGGTGCTGGTGCTCACACTCAACTTTGACATGAATTCTTGTCCCTGCAGTGTTACAGCGCAGCATCAAGGCCTTTTTTTAGGCCTTTGCATGGCCATCAAACACCAACCCTTTTTACCTCAGGAGCAGAGCTGAGTTGTCTTGGGACCCTGTGGATGGCATCTTCACATCTTCCCTTGGCTGTAGGATGGGGCAAATCACGATGTATACTTGTCCCATCACCCTCAGTCCTGAAAGAGTGGGTCCCTGTGCCCAACCCCTCCAGCAGGATAGGCTGAGTCTCACTGTCCCTTGGCCTTGCCTCTCTTCTGTGCAAGTTAGGTGGCTCCCTGCCAGCCCTCCCTGCCCTCCTGGCCCAGCCTGGCCCTGGCCCTGGACGAAGGAGCTCACTGGCGGTCTGTGGCAGACAGTGGGGCTCTATAAGTGCGGTCTCTTGTGGGCAGCTGAATGTTTTTCTATAGAGGGAACTCCTCATTAGAAGACCCAGATGATGAGGGGTGGCACCTTGAGCTGTTTTCTTTCTCTTTGCCTCCATTTACTTACCCTTTCGGAAGGAGCACAGGCTGCAAACTGCGTCCGCATTTCACTTGTCCCCATGAAGGCTGCTTGACAGCTACATAAATCACACTGAGATACCACTAATAGGTTGCTGCCCGAGACTGTACCAGACCACCCAAGCGCAGCTCCTGCAGCCCTCTGAGGCCTGCACACAAATACAGTAATGCAAATTGCTTAACCCTTTGTTATTCTGTAGCGCAGAGGAACAAAGAGGCTTCTTAATGTCCCCTCTCCTCTTCCCATTCCCCCAGAACAGCCTTCATCTCTTTCTCAACTCTTGCCCCCACCCCCGGACTTCTTACACCTCCCTTCCCTGCCCTGGGTTCTCTCCATATTTCCCTGTGCCTGCTATGTAGTAACAGGAGGAAGGCCTTGCCAGGGCTTTCACCAATAAGGTGGGAAGGAATTGGCTGGGGAAGTAGGAGTGAGGATGGGCTGTCAGTTAGTGGCACAGCAGGTAAGCAGAAGAGCTGGAGCAGAGCATACATGATTATGACCCAGGGCAACTGCAACACTTTCTTGACTGGAGAAATTGGTATTAATACAGGGCACATAGGCTTCTGCACAGCTTAGCGACAGACATCCCAAGCCTCGGTCCTTGATGCAGAAGGGAAAGTGAAGTGGGCAGTGAAGTTGTAGAGAGGAAACCATGTCTCATTTCCTTGCCTGTGGAGGAACCCAAACCTAGGTTTTTCCTGTAGCCTCTTTTCTCAAGTGTTAACTACGAAAGGTTCATCCAGTTCAAGGTGCCAGGGCCACCACAGAATGAGACCATGTCCCCATTTTCCAGAGTACAAAATCCTGCACGCCTGATGTGACAGTCTTCTGTCAGCTGACCCTCCTATTACTGATCTGTCCCCCTCTTGTGTAATTGTCCCCCTGCTCATTCCTCTGCAGCCAGGTAAGGTTATTCCTACTCTGAGACTTCACATCATTTGCCAAATCTCCTTCCCACCTTTCAAGCCTCTCAGTTAAGCTTTTTCTAACTATCCTAGTTAGAATTGCAACTAACCCCCAATATGACCCTCTTTCCTGCTTCATTATTCTTGGTAGCATATAGCCACCTTCCAATCTGCTAAATCATTTCCTCCTGTATTTTGTTTATTGTGTGCCTTTTCCTAATAGCAGGTAAGAACTATGGAATGTGTTTTTCACTGATGTGTTCTAGATGCCTGGAATATTGTCTCCACTTTGGAGGTGTTCAGTAAATATTTTGGAGTGATTAATTACTATAACAAAGGAATGTGCAATGAGCCATAGAGTTCTGGGGAAAATCATGATGTATTAGCCTGTAGGGGCTGGGGAGGGAGGCACAAGTCCCGGGTTTATCAGCCCAGGGATCAATCAACCTGTCAGAGAAATTGGAAGCAATATGGGAATTAAGGAGACTCACTTCCTCTCTGACATCTGTTAGCATTACACTATTGACTCCAAGAAATATTTTGCTCTGCAAATAATTAAGTATATCTCCGATAAGCTTAATAATGACCCCAAATGCATCAATCCTCAAAATTCTGGTTAAAGTGATTTTGCACATATGATTAAATTAAAGACCTTAAGATAGATTTTGCTGGTTTATCTTGGTGGGCCCAATGCAATTGCATGTCCCTAATAGGAAGGAGACAGGAAGACCAAAGAAAGAGAAGGAGATATGACCACAGAAGCAGAGATTGGACCAATGTTGGGCCACAAGCCAAAGAATGTGGGAAGCTTCTAGAATTTGGAAAAGGCAAGCAAAATGGATTTACCCCCTAGAGTTTACAGAAAGAATGAAGGTCCACTGACACCTTGGTTTCAGCCCATTTTGAACATCTGATTGCTAGGTTTGTAAGATAATAAATCCATGCTAATTTCAAACCACTCAGTTTGTGGTAATTCATTATGACAGCAATAGGAAACTAATACAATATCTTTTTATATCTTGAGCATTTTTTCTGAACATTACCCTTATTTTGGGTTTTTGCTCTTCATTCCTGCAGGTGGGTACCACTAATGCATCCCTTCTTCATCTTTGCACATGACCTTCTCAAACATAATAATCTGAGAGCTCTTTGTGAGATTCCCAGGGACATTTTTTTAAGAAAAGACTCACACTTATCTCTTCCATATCTGAATCATTTGAGTTTATGCACTCTATATTTGTTTACATATATTTCTTTGTAAGTACTTCTCTAGCTTCTCAAAGTACTGTTGGGAATTCCCAAAAGGCTGTGCTTTGGTCTATGGTATAGGTTGGCCCCTCTGTCTCTGCTAGGATGAATACTCTGGTCGATTTCATTCACCTAACTTGAAGCATGAAAAGTGCCCTGTGTCCCCGTGTTCTGGCTGTGCTGGTCCTGTGTCACCACCCAATGAGGGAAGTAGTGGGTAGGAGTCAGAATTATGGCTGTTCATTTGCACTATTTTGTGGCTCACCTATTCTCAGCATATTCTTCCTCTCTCTTTTTTTCCTTGCTGTACTGTTATTACTCCCCTTACTAAGAGATGGGGAAGTTGATGCTCATAGAAGGTAAGCAACTTGCCCAAAGTCAGCTATTTTGTAAATGAAAGAGCCATGAGCTTAGAGCTCATCAAAGCATTTTCTGCATTCCTTTCTTCTCTTAGGCAGTGGACAGAGCTTGACTCCAGGACTGCTGCTTCCAGTGTGACTGCAGTTTGCAGGTAGACACAGGGTGCTGGTGACAAATCAGAAGTTTTGGAGATAGTAGTCCACTTTTGGCGACAGTAGACAGTTGAATTTGAACTATCTTGGAAGTATAGAAACTAAGCTGTCATCAGGTGGTGAGCACTATAGGGCTCAGCAGAGTAAATTCAAAACCACTGCCAGGGACCTCCATAACCTCAGGAACGAAGGGTATGTGTGAAAACTCCTTTCGCTAAAAATGAGTTCATACTCCCAAAATTGAAAAAGGAGAGTGAAAACACTGCCATAAAAGAGCATCACAAGATTAAAAACAAACAAACAAACCAAAACCAAATAGCTGAAGGAACAAAAAAGAAAAAAAATTATATTTAGAGTAAAATACTAACTTCTAAATACTTGAATTAAAAAAGAAATCGTAACAGTAATGACAAAATAGATGCACAAAATGTTTTAACTCAAAGTAAAACAACAAAAAATCATCCACAGCCAAAACTCCAAGGTAAATCCAGACAAAATAGAAGGAAATAAAAGATAAAGGAATAAATTAATGAAATAAGAAAACTCTTGAGAACTAAAAGTTGGTTCTTTAAAAGAGCTATCCTTAATAAGACTAATTAGTGAGAACAAAAAAGCAACATAGGCAAAATAATGCAGACATAATAGATATACTCAAAACATTAAGAATAATAGGAATACCGTTAAGCCCATAATTTTTGAAATTAAAGAAAGGATATGACTGATTTATCCCTGGCTCTTCTCCAAATATCCTTCTTTTTCTGGATTTTTCTGTTTAGCCCAGAGTGTCCTAATTTTGCCTTAGCTTACTTGTTGGAGAGAACATGTAAACAGGGTTGCCAGATATAGCAAATAAAAATACAGGAAGCCCAGTTAAATTTGAATTTCAGGTAGGAAAAAATATTTTTTTAATTATCCATATATTGCAAATATTGCAGCATGGGATGAAGTTAACTAAAAAATAATTTGTTTATTTGAAATTCAAATTTGACTGGCTCTTCTGACTTTATCTGGCAATAGTACACGTTTAAGATTTATTGAGTATGATACTTGGAGGTGTTGCCAGATTTAGCAAATAAAAATAGAGGATACCAGATATACAATCTTGGCCATACATATACAAAAATAATTTGTTGTTTACCTAAAATTCAAATTTAACTGGAAAACCCTAATTCTTAAGGAAGTGATTTGCTGTGTAGGTCCATAGACTACCTGTGGAAGCTTCAGGGCAGGAGTTAATGTTTCTATCCTTAGTTTTGGCAATGCATCTTAGAGAAAAGCAGAAGCCTGAGGTGGTCCTGGAGTGGAATGGTTTCTGCTGAAAATTCTGGTCCAGGGGCTCTAGTGAGCCCCTGGATTTATAGAAGGCATGAGACATCCATAGCTCTTGGACACCTTTGTTAGTATTCAAATCCAAATCAGATCTATTTTGTTTCTTTTGGAATAGATGCTCTAGGTGTTTGGATCCACCAAGCTCATCATCACCTTGCACTCTGTTCTTGATTTATTAAGTGGAGCTCAAGACATTTCATCATTAAAGGAGATCTATATATAGCTCATGGTTTTTGAACCAAATAGGACTAGGAATGAGAGGGAGGAAATGGCTTATCTCTTAGACGTCTTTTTCCAATTGTTGTCATGTTAGGTTGTTAGTGGTAAGACAGAAAAAAAGAAAGAGAGTAATGGAGAGGGAGAGAGAGAGAAGAAGTGGGGAGAGGGCGAGAGGAGGGGGAGTGGCAGAGAGAGAGAGAGAGAGAGAGAGAGAGAGAAAGAGGCAGGCAGGCCCAGGCTTTATACTGAGCTTAATTCCTTTTTGCAAACTTTGTTTATTTTCCCCCACCCCACCTTCTTGTAAAATACTTTTGAAAGAACTTCAACAGGAGGAGGATCAGGATCTTGTTTTCTTTTCATTGTTTTTGATTTATGTGCCTTTGTCTTGAAAGCTCCTTAATCTCCCACATCTTCAGAGCCAGTTCCCTGCTGACAGGGCAAAGGCAGCAGAAACTCCTTCTGCTCTGAGATAAACCATCTGAAGCTGGATCATTAGCTACACAAACTTTCTCCCTTGAGCCTTCTCTTAAAATGTTTGGAACTTTAGAACTCCTTCCTTGAAAATGAGGAAAAGCAAACATCACAGATTATGTCTTTTAGAAGCATGTAACCGGAGCTTTTTATTAAACTCTGGTGGGAGGAAGACTTGGTACTTTCTTGGTCTGTAAACTTCTCTTTTGCAACAGGCGTTTATTTAGCTGCTACTTAATGCCACTAGCTAGAGCTGTAAGAGGGGCACAGGTAAATAAGATTGGATTGTACCCACAAGGAACTTGCTTGAAAAATAGCTGGGGAGCAATGCAACCAGCTCTCAATACTCTGGGTCAGATAAACACTCTTACAGTAGCCTCTATCTTTAAAGCAGCGAGCACTTAAAAATACATTTTTACATTTACTTGTGTAATGATTAATCTTTTGCTCACTCACTAGTTTTTAAATTTTGTGACTCCCAGGATGAATATATTTTGCATATTTTCATATGCTCAGCCTTGAGATTGAGCACATTGTAGGGACTCATTGTGTATGGGCCAAATGAATTTGCACGAGCAAACTATGATACAAGACAGAATTTTATCCATTCTTTGAATTGATGAATGAGGTGAGAAGAACAAAAAGGAGCAGTTAATTCAGGAAAGGCTTTGCCAATGCAGTGAACAAGGTACTGAGGATGTAATAGCTTGGTGGCAAAGAGACACTGGAGATAGACTGAGTGTTCTGACATCACAGGTTGCAGATCTCTGGTCCCACTGAAGTCTGAGGTCCCTTAGTTTCAGGTGGGGTCTAGCTCTCTCTCTCTCTCTCTATATATATATATATTTTTTGGTACTGGGGATTGAACTCAGGGGCACTCGACCACTGGGCCACATCCCCAGCCCTTTTTTGTATTTTATTAGAGACAGGGTCTCACTGAGTTGCTAAGTGCCTCGCCATTGCTGAGGCTGGCTTTGAACTCGCGATCCTCCTGCCTCAGCCTCCCAAGTGATGGGATTACAGGCGTGCGCCACCACGCCCGGCTTAGCGCTCTATATTTTATAAGCTGGATAGGACACTTCTGTGGTTTCATGCTGAGTTAAATAAAAAGGGACTTTTATTTTTTTTCTTTCTGACCTTTATTTTACTATCCTGTTCTGCCAAGGTAGACAAAACCTCTCTGTAGATATACTGGTCATTTCATGCTGTTAAGTAAAGTTGATAGGCAGTCTTTGGTTTGAACTGAGCTCCTGCACTATGTCCAACAGACCAAACCGAAATGGAGTCACTTATGCTAAAGTTCCCTGTTACCAAGCTGAAACTAAGCTGTAGTTTATCTGACTTTCTGGGAAATCAGGAGAGTGAGAGATAATAACCAAATCTCCAGACAAGCCAGTTCCAGCCCACATGATAAGGAAGTCTCCTCTGCTTTAACCTTTACAAAGAAAGTAACTCTGAAACAACCAATCCACTTTGGGTTTTCTATTTATGCTTTTCTTATCTCTTTTCTTTGTACAAAACCAAACTCCTCTACTCTGCTTATCCTCTGCTCTGCTCATTCTGTTTTATAGAATAGGTGTTTCCCTATTCTGAATTATAAAGAAAAGCCACTTAAGATCTTCAAACTAAACTTATTATAATTTTGTTTTTTAATGATGCATATTCCTTAGACATTTATCATCTATGAATTGTAAAATAGATTCTAATAGTTTTTAAACTGTGAGTCTGAAATTAATGGGAAATCCATCTATAACTCAAATGCAAGGGCTTACTTCCTAGTTTTACTTAGGGTTGGTCTCATTTCCAAGATATGAACTTCATTCACTCACATCCTCCAGGGCCTTTTAAAGGTCCAAGGACAAGGAACAGTGGGGAAGACTAGCTCTCTACTGCCATTTAGATGACATTTTTCAATACCAGGAGAACAGAATGGTAATTTCAAATGTCAGGGATTCTCAAAATAGGAAGGCTCCTTAGAGATCATTTGATTCAACCCATTTGGGAAAAGGTGTCCCAAAGGAAAGCAGTAACCTTCCAGGTCAAATTGCTAGTCACTAACCAAGGTGGGGATGGGGACACTGGGAAAAGTATTGGGTGAGTTGTTCCAGTCCATTGTTCTACTCTAGGGATAAAAGTTGTTGAGAAATGTATAACTACATGATAATGCCATTTGACCTTCTGTATTCTATGAGAATTAATTATGCTGAGGCAAGTCCCACTGGAATATTGTGACTGTGTTGATGCAAAAAAGCCGGCCAAATATCTGATGCTTCAGAGAGGCCAAGACGTTATTTCTGGCCCATCCTTTGTTTCATCTCTCAGTGTCGAACCTGAATTGCCATTGCAATGTTATCTTTCTTTTGTCTACTATTAATGTTTCCAGGTGCTATAGTTTGTCTCTGAAATGTCCCACAAAGATCCCCAGTCTGTGGTGCTATTGGGAAATGGTGGAACCTAGTGTAAAGAAGTTAGGTCACTGGGGTCATGAAACCTCTGAAACCATGTATGAGCCAAAAATAAACCTTTTACTCACTGTAAGTTATTTATCTCAGGAAATTATTTATTATTTATTATCACAGCAATGGAAAACTGACTGACACACTAGGAAAGCTGGTTCTGTGGTTGCTCACTGTTATAGCATCTACATCAACATTCCTAGGAGTGGTGTCCTGACCTGTAAGCCTGGGTCAGGTCTGCAAGATGGAAATGCTCCCAGGTGGAACAGTTGCAAAGGCTCCTCCTCTTCTTGTCCTTACCGAGTTTGAAGCAGATGGGAACAACCTTGTTTTCCCAAACTAGCCCATGGTCTTTTTATGTTTCTCAAAAAGCTCCATGGATTCAACTCATTGAGAGGGAACCTGAGCCAGAGCCACCCAACTAAGCTGCTCTGAGATTCCTGTAGAGGTCCCAGTTAAGCTATTTGTCAGGACTTCAGTTTCTTAGGGATTTTATTGGAACTGAAGAATCATCTTCCAAGCTGACTCTGGTGGGCTGTGGCAGGAGGCTTCAGTTCCTCACTTCATAGACTTTTCCATAGTCTTGCTTACACCAAAGCAAGTCAAAAGAGAGAGAGACTGAAAGGGGGCAGGAGAAGGAAAAGGAGAAGGAGAAGTGGGGCCAGTGCAGAGGAGTGGGGACAGGGAGAGGGAGAGAGGGAGAGAGCACACATGCACACATACAAGCCACATGATGCAGTGCTTTTAATAATTTGGTCTTGGAAGGGACATCTCATTGATTCTGTTATATTCTGTTCCCTAGAAGCAAATCACCAAATACAGCCCACGCTTTAAGTGGGAGAGAATTTAGTTCCATCTGTTGATGGGTGAAGTAGCAAAGAATTTGTGGACATAGCTTTAATATCATCACAATGCATGTGGCTATAGTGCTGACTTTACGGAATCTTTCATTTGAATTGTTCACTATGTGAGTAATACATAAATATATTCTTCACATAAAAATATCAAAAACATTAGATATGAACTGACTTTCTATGGGTCCCTCCTCTGACATGATTCTTATAAACTCAGAAGTTTTGGGTAAAACAGTACCATGATACTGATACATATTGTTTTGGATGTTTCACTGTATTTTATACTCAGAAAACATCCAATAATTTGTGTACGTGTGTATTTATACCCAGTGTCATATTGCATGTATGTTGCCTCTATTGTCTTTTCTCACTCAACAAGTGTTGAGTGAGCTATAGTCACGTGTGGCATGATGCTGTTTCAGTCAATGCCAGACCACGTATGTGAGGGCGGTACTATGATATCACATTGCTTAGTGATGCCTCAGCCTTTGTAGTTTGTGTAAGTACACTTCATGTTTCAGCAATGATGAAATCACCCAAAGATTCATTTCTTAGAATGTATCACTGCTGTTTAGTGATGCATCATTGTACTTTTTCATTTAAACTAATACAAAGTATTGCAAGGTACAGACAGACCTAAATCTGTTTAGCTATTTCTCCACTGCTTAACATTAGGCATGTAGGCTGATTCTAGTCCTTGATTTGACAAATGGTGAGCCCTATTGAGAAGTCTCCTTCTGTGCTAGAAGTTCTCCAAGGAAATACTAGAAAGTGGAGTTGTTGGGACAAATTTCATTAATATAATGAAATAAATAAATTTAGATATCCCTAAAAGGGAATGTAAAGGCAAATGCAGTTTCATTCATATTTTTATTTTCCAGAAAATATCACTATTTCCTGCAATCTTTTCTCAGGTTCTACTGGCCAGCTCTTTAATAGCAAAGATCCAAGACCATGAATAGATGAGTGGTTGGTCTGAATCACTGGGATAGAAGGTAGACTCTGGTGAAAGGACTACATACTTTGGCCATCCCTTCCCACTATTGTCCCTAAATCCTGGTGTTCATGCCTTTATGTAATCCTACTCCTTGAATGTGGGCAGAATCTGTGGCTTACTTATTTTTAAAAATTTCTTCTTTTTAGTTATACACAACAGTAGAATGTATTTTCACATATCATGCATGCATAGAGTATAACTTCTCATTCTTGGTGTTGTACAGGATGTGGAGTTACACTGGTGTGACTTGCTTCTAACTGATGTCATGTGATGTTATTCTGTTTTACGTTTTGTTAAATAGTCTCTGCCTTGATAGATAACTTACTTTTAGTCTTTATCTTCATTTTTGACTTTGAAGAAACAAACTTACATGGATCCCACAAGTAAAAAGAAATCAAATGCTGCCAATGACCACATATGTAAGGTTATGTTAGTCAATCATTCATCTCTATGACCAAAATACCCAACAAGAGTAACTTAGAGGCAGAAAAGTTTATTTTGAAGTTATGGTTTCAGAGGTTCAGTCCATAGTTAGCTGAGATGAGGAATAACATCATGGCAGAAAAGATACTCAGCTCATGATGTGTCCAACACACAGAAAGAGGGGAAGGAGTTGCAGGGAAGATGTACCCTTCCATGGCACATCCCCAGGGACATACCTCCTCTATCCATGCTCTACCTGCCTACAGTTAGCCCCAGTCAGTCCATTCAAACTAGTATGGTCTTGTTATACTTCAGCTCCCATAATCGAATAATTTCACCTCTGAATATTCCTGAATTAACACAGGAACTTTTGAGAGACATCTCATATCCAAACCATAACTTTATTCATGAGCTTCTGATGAGAATTCAGCCTTGGCTGACACATTTATCATAGTCATATAGGACCTATAGTAGAAAATCTGATCTATAGGAACTATCACACAATAAACCACTAAGTTTGTAGTATTTTGTTATGCCAGATAGATAATTAATACACATGGCTCTAGTGGAATTATCTCTTAATCTCTTTTTTTTAAAAACTATTAATGAACACCTCTCTAGTATTGAGCTTTCCTCTTTAAGCCACACATTAATAAAAAAGATAATTATATTAATGAGCTACTGTGGCTTTAAAAATATTTCCAAACTTCAGGGATATACCATAATCAATCCTTGCTCATGCATCTATAGGCAACCAGGATTGAATAATTAGGGCTGGGCTGTAGAACTGGGCTAAAAGCTGTATGTTGGAATGCAGGTCTTCCCCATGAGTCACTCATCCTCCTTGGGCATATTCCTCTCATGATGTGAAAGATAGCAAGCCCAGTTATGAGAACACATTTCAGACTATGCTTGAGTCAGGAGCGTTAATATCCCATTGGCCAAAGCAAGTCTTGCATCTAAGCCCAGAGCCGAGGGGCAGAGAAGCAAACTCTTTAGACCCCAAGGTCATAATACAGAGGGTGATGGACTAGTGGAAGGACTTGGGACAATGAGTCAATCTTCAATGAAAAAAACCCTGGATTGGGAATCCAGACATCTGGGTTCTAACATTGCATTCCAATATAACCTTTAGCAAATCAGTTAATCTTTCTAGTTCTCAGATTCCTCACCTGTAAATTGGCAGGTAATAGTAAATCAAATTCAGCTTTGAAAATAATAATTGAGAGTATGAACTTGTTTTCAGGTCCGAGGATTTGTGGAAATACACAAAAACCATATAAATGAGAACAAACTTAAGTCATTTATTCAGAACTTTCTATAGCAAGGGAGTTAACCACTATCACTTGTGTTTGGCAGTCTCAAGAGAAGGTCGAGGATTAGGACAGTTTTATAATGAACAAAAGAGAGAGCTCCAGGATTGGAGTTTGGAGCATGGGGTAGCTGGAGTCAGGACAAGTAGAAATACAGCAATCTCATATGATTGGTGTGAGGAACATATTTGGTTTTCTCTGGTTGGTCATGATTTGAAAATAGAGGCAAAAACTAAGGGAAGCTGGTGGTTACTGACCTGGTCTTGATCATTGTGAAATGATTGCTGCAGAGGTTGTGGGCTAGAGAGTTCTGTTGTCATAAATGGTCTGGCCATTGTCTATTTTGTATATTAGTTGCTGAACCAGCAGTATATTTGTTTCTATGGCTTCTGTAACAAATTACCAGAAACTTGAGAGCTTAAAACACATTTGTTCTTTCACAGTTCTGGAGGACAGAAGTCCAGATCAGTTTCACTGGTTTGAACTCCAGGTGTCTGTAAGGCCTGCTTCCTCTGGAGGCTCAGGGAGAATCTGTTCATTGGCTTTTCCAGTCATACCATTACTGGGTTTGAGGCTTCATTACTCTTCCTACCTCTGTCTCCATGGTCGCATTGGCTCCTCCTCTTGTGTTCCTCTAATATCCCTTGACCTTTCTCTTGTAATGATACTTGTGATCATATGTAGGGCCTGTTTTATTCTCCATGGGCTGTTATAACAAAATACCATAGACTGAATTACTTGAACAACAGACATTTGTTTCTCATTATTCTGGTGGACGAGAAGTCCAAGCTCAGGGCACCAGCAAGGTTAGGGTCTTGGTAAAGGTTCTTGTAAAGTTTGCAGATGGCTACCTTCTTGTCATAACCTCCCAAGTTAGAGAGAGGGGAAATGATGCTGGGTGTGATGGCTCACGCCTGTAGTCCCAGCAATTTGGGAGGCTGAGACAGGAGGATTGCCCATTCAAGGTCAGCCTCAGTAATTTAGTGAGGCCCTAAGCAATTTAGTGAGACCCTGTGTCAAAATTTAAAAAAAAGAAAAAAGAAAAAAGAGGGAGAGATAGAGAACACTCAGCTCTTCCTTTTCTTATGAGGGTGCTAATTAAATCATGGGACCTCCCTCATGATATCAGCAAAACCTAATTACCACCCAAAGGTTATGCTTCCAAATACCATGACATTGGAAGTTAGGGCTTCAGTGCATAAATTTTGGGGGGATATACTCAGTCCATAGCAGGATCTATAGATAATTCAGGATGATCTCTTTACCTCAACATCTTTAAGGTAATTGTATTTGTAGAAACTTTACCATATAAAGCAATGTTCATGGGTTCCAGGGGTTAGGACATGTACATATCTTTGAGAGTCATTATCAATCTGCTACAGTGTCTTTACATCCTGGCCCAATGATTCTCAAATGTGCTCCCTGGACTAACCCACATGCTGAGACCTTGTTAGAAATGCAAATTCTCAGAAGACCAAGACCTATTCAATAAGCCATTCTAGGGGAAGAGCCCAGTAGTCTGCTTTAACAAGCCCACCAGATAATTCATTTGCTCACTGATATTTAATAACCATTGTTTCAATTTAGTATTCTTTTATTAGCACTGTGGTTCCCAGTCTAAAATACTCTTTTGTAAATATGTTTGTTCACAGTTTGTTCAGAGATTTCCAGAAATTTCTCAGCTTGATTTTAGCTTCCATGCCATTTCTGATGAATAGATAAATGTCTGGAATAAACATTTCAGAAGAAATAGCACCATGATTGATTGGCAAGGACAGCCATACAGGTGAGGGACAGTGGCGCCATCAGCTCCACACACTTCACATTTTCTTTATGACTGTGTTGCAAAGACAGACATTTATATTGTTCTTGGTTTGTACTATTTTATATTGCATTTGCAACCTTGGTAATTTTAGGAGAGATCTTCTTTTGCATTAACCATGAATATCTACATGAGTAACACAAAGCAAAACAAAACAACTAAAAGGACATAGTTTTTTTTTTTTTTTAAGCCAAAGCTGCAAATAGTTCTGTGCTGTTGGAAAGTCCCCCCCGCAACTAGACCTGGAGGGCCTGGGCTTGAATTCATTCCCCTCCTAGGGGGCTACCCCTGGGGCCCTGCTCCACACCCACAGAGGACTCTGTGGTTGCTTTTCATAAACTGCCATAATTTTCAAAGCCCAAAGGGCTCATAATCAGATTTGGGAAAGCTGCTCTATTTGTAAGCATCTGAGTCTGCCTTTCAGAAGGTTTTTCCCTGAAGGGAGTGATGACTGACAGCAAAGACATCCTTTTTTTTCCCCACTTGGGGATAATCCTTTGTTTAGCAGGTCTTTATTGTTGCAAAGGAAGTTTACTTAGCTTCTGATCCCACTGGACTGATTCAGCAACTGCCCCTCCAGCCACTCCATTGACACCTCCACACAGACAACAGCACACTTCAGAGATGGGACAGAGTGCTAGGGAAATGGACCAGTACAAATTCATACTTTAAGGCAGATCTTTTTCTTGTTAGGCTTTTAGATTTTGTCCTTACACCTGCAAACCCAGAATCACACAGAAAGGAACTGTTTTCAGTAGAGCTATAGCAAAAGGCATTTTCCTGCAAGGATAATCAGACAGTGCATATTGTATTCTTACCACCAGGTCTCTGCCTCAAGAAAAGCTCAAATATCTAAAGTTCAAACTCTGAATCACACTTAGTTTGTTAATATTAGTCAAACAAATCTTCAATAAAGCTCCTCTTCTGGATGCCTTTAATTTTATGGTGTGCCCTTTCTTAGACTTCTCCTCCTCCTCCTCCTCCTTCTCCTCCTCCTCCTCCTCCTCCTCCTCCTCCTCCTCCTCCTCCTCCTCCTCCTTCTTCTTCTTCTTCTTCAAATCTGGTCAGGTTGAGACCCATTGAATTCTATTGCTTAACTATTGATTTAGTTCCTCCTCTTAATCATTTTTGTTTGTTCATATTGTTTTAGTTCCTGCTCTTAATCATTTTTTTCTCAATTTCCAATGTCAGTTTCCTTTGTTCTTAAATAGCATCCTTTCACAAAAGAAGAAAATTCTACTGACCCATTGTTAATATTTTATAAGAAAATAGTAATATTTAAAAAAAAGAAAATAGTAATATTAATTGTAGCTGTGTCAGCACTCTTGTTACTGTAACAAATACTTGAAATAATCAACTTATAAAGAGAAAAGTTTCATTTTGGCTCACAAGTTTAGAGGTTTCAGTCCATTGTTGATTGGCCTGATAGCTTAGGGCCTGTGGTGAGGCTGGAGTGCATAGGGGAGTAAAAATTGTTCATCTCATGGCTGAGAGGGGGGGAAGGGGCTGGCATCCTGTTATTCCCTTTGAGAGCATATTGCAATGGTCTAAAACCTCCCTCTAAACCCCACTTTCCCTCTCCTGATTTTGGGTATGGGGATTAAACCCAGGGGCACTCTACTACTGAGCTACATCCCTACTCCTTTTTATTTTTAATTTGTATTTTATTTATTTATTTATTTAAAATATTTCTTTTAGTTGTCAATGAATATTTTATTTCATTTATTTATATTGTTAGCGGAATTTGCAGGTAGGGACCGAGGCTCGAACTGTCGTATAGGAAAAGGAAAGGGGTTTATTGAATTACCAAGGAAACACGTAGAGGGGATGGGGACAAACCGCGGGAACGGACGGGAGCTGGAGCACGCGGGAATGGGAGTGGGGAGCAGGAGCAGGGAGCCGCAGGAACCAGGTGAGAGCAGGAACAAAAGAGGCGATTTCAGTCCGGGGCTGGCTTAAATAGAGTAGGGGTCATAAAACCCCCTTGGAGTGAGTCCTTGTCCTATAGGCCAGCAGAGGTCACGGGGGGAGGTAGTGGTAGTGGACAAGGGTCTTGCTGGTCAGGTTTTGGTCACGCTGAGGATCTCGGGAGCCGTAGTTTTCACAAGGCACCTGGAAAGGTGTGGCCTTCTGCCTGGGAGGTGTGGCCTTCTGCCTAGAACCAACATATATGAGGTGCTGAGGATCAAACCCAGGGCCTTACACATGCCAGGCAAGTGCTCTACCACTGAGCCACAACCCCAGCCCTTTTTTTTTGTATTTTGAGACAGGATCTTACTAAGTTGCTGAGCTGGCCTCAAAATTGGGGTCCTCCTGCCCAGCCTTCTGAGTTGCTGAGATTACAAGTGTGTGCCACTATGCCTATAGACTTTACAGTTTCCACTACCTACTAGTAAGGACAAGCTGCAGACCAAAATTTAACACATGGGTCTTTAGGGAGTATTTCCAGACCCAAACTATAGCTGTAGTTAACATTATTGAGCACTTACTATATGTCTTGCCCTTTTCTAAGAGTTTTCCATATAGTAACTAATTTAATCTTTGAAACAACTCTATCTGGTCAGCAATGTTATAACCTGCAGTTTAAATATCAGGATACTAAGACTTAGAGAGGTGAAATAACTTGCCCAAGGTCACATGGAATGTTTCATTAAAAAAAAAATATGTATGTATATATATGTTTAGCAGTTTACCCTAAGTACATCATTGTCTTTTTTTTTTTTTTTTTTGCCCAAAAATGTCATATCTTAGTAGATCATAAAAGAAAGCATTCATATTGTGATGTTAATTGCTAATCATGCTTTATAGGCCTTGGCCTTATGAAATATCAAGCTCCAAACAGCTGAGCTAACTGACCAGTAACTGGTCATATATTTGTGAAAAGGAAAATAAACTATTTTCACTCTCAACTAATAAGGATTTCAACAGCCAAATGATATTTCATGGCTGAAGAACTCAAATAATTTTTCCCTCATTAGCATAGTTCCTACAAACTCCTTTTACTATCATCATTTATGGCAGAGATACTCTTTTAAGTATACAGTTCTGTTTCATTGACTTTAAGGGTGCCACTGATTCCGGTTTCCTGGCACCTGTCTCTGGTGCTTGCTTCCTGGATAGAGGAAAATGTCTTAATAATCAATGGGTTCTTAACACTTACCTAGGTTTTAACATTCTCAGAAACTCAACTCACAAGTAAAGCACAAGAATTTTTTGTTTCAAATGCATTTTTAGTCTTCAAGATTGTTCAGTTTTAATTGTGAGAGGAAAAAAAATCACCCTATCTAGTAATTCAAGTAACTTTGTACAAGCAGTGACTGAAGATTATGGTCGGATGTTAACACATGTTCAGTTCTTTCTTTTCTGCCATGAAATCCAAGTTGTTCACAGAGGAATATGACTCAGCATCCCCTGGGGAAAGTATTTTGGCTGTCTTGGTGCCCCAGGGCACCTCACAGATGTTTGTGAGATCATCTGAGGCAGGGCTGAGCCTCTGGGATCATACTCTTCATAGACTGTAATACTAGATGGGCAAATGCTGTTGCATACTCTGTTATGTCATTGTTCCACATATTTCTCACTACAGGAAGGAAGCCAGGGAGAACTAATCATGATTTCCTGTACAGAGGATGATGTTGGACTTGGGATATAGTCAACAGGTGTGGGAACATCTGTAGCTATCCAGCAGTGGTTTCCTCAATAATGCTTTATAAACTTAAGTAATTTCACTTCCCATTGATCTGCCTGTATTGATGGAATAAAACTAGATCTGAGGAATAAATACCAAATACAACTTGTTATTTTTGGTGAATTCTGTAATCAGACTTTTTTTCACTCGAGGAAATACTTATAGAATTATCAGATCACAAAGTGGCAAGATGATGATCTTTTTGTCAGTTTCTGAAGTTTTGTGGTAAAAATTATATCTTCTTTTGGACATTCTTATTAAAATGTGAGAAGACAAAACTGCTGCTGCTGGGGCTGCTGCTTCTCCTCCTCCTCCCCCTCCCCTTTCTTCTCCTCTTTCTTCCTCCTCCTCTTCCCTTTTTTCTTCCTCTTCCCCTCTATCCTCCTCCTCACCCCTGCCTCACTCCTCTTCTCCTTCTACTCCTCCTCCTCTTTTCTCCCTCCTCCTCCTCACTCCTCTTCCTCTTCCTCCTTCCTCTTCCCCTCTTCCCCCTCCTTCTTCCTCTTCTTTTCCTCCTCTCCCTCTCCTCCTCCTTACCCTCCCCTCCTCCTCCCCCCTTCTCTTCCCTTCCCCTCCTCCTCTTCTTCCTTCTTTTTTGAGGTGTATTGAGATGAGCATAGTCATTTCCAAAATTGACAGTCCATGAAAAGCAGGATGTGATTTATAGTCAATACCACCAAGAACCTAAGTCTGAAGGCAGGAACAACCAGAAAATCAATGAATTTTGTTTAACTTTTTCTTTTTCTTTTAGGGAAGGGCTAATTGCTAAGTTGTTTTAAGTAAAACATGCTTGCATAAGGAACAGAAATAAAAATCAATTTAATTTCAAGTAATATTTCTCTCATGTTTGTTATCCAGAATGAGCAAATCTGGGTTTGGACTCTTTATTTCAATAGTTTTGTGTTAGCTTCATGGACCTGTAAGGCATGATGCATATCTGGTTTGAATTCTACATCCAGAGCTAAACAAGGATACGAGCCTGGGTTTTAGTAGAGCACTTTTCAGTCATAAGACCTAGCAGTTGTTCTTTCCTTTTTCCTAATATACAAATGCTTGTTTTTCAATCAGGATTTGATTCATCTCCAGAAAGTTACCAAAATAAACTCACTATCAGTGAGATCATAGGAAAATATTGCCCAGGTGTTCCAGCAAGTAGAGAGGTCATGATCTTTAGCTTCCCCTCCCACTTATCTTTCCTACAGTTCTCAAGCTAGAGTCTCTAAAAGAAGATATTGCCTTTAAGTGCCCTTAGGAATTTAAACAGATTGAAACTGCCTGAAGCCATGGTGTTTACTGAATGGCTTTTAAAAATAGGCATTTAAAAGAGCTGGGAGGGAGCAAAGGAGGGGACCTCCTTCAACATGGCTCAATAGCTCTTGGTTAACCATAAGAATAGATAGATATTTTAGGGGTGTTAGATGTTACAAGTTGGCTTGGCAATCTAGAGGCAGCTTAGACTAATCTGTGTATGTGTGGGTACAACCCTATCAGTTAAAAAATTATACATGTATGAGGATATGTACTTCTGTATATGCATTGCATTTATTTATAAATTATATGTTATCCATATCAACATAAAATATACATAAAACATGTGAAAATAGAAAATGTAGAGGATGAAGTGAAGCCTAAAAATTAATAGAAGTTCATCATACGCCAGTGTGCTTTCCTGAAGTATGTTCACCCTACTTTGGTGTACACTGTTCTGTAGAACACAGTGACACATATGGCCCTTGAATAATCTCAGTCTGGTTATGGAGAGTGAAGCAAAGTTGCATGTGCAACTGAAGGAACTTTAGACTGAGAGTTGGTACACAAGGGCCTTTATCTGCTCCTGAGTGACTCAGAAATGACACATGACTTCTTTTGAATTGTTTTGACAAGTGGAAACAAAAGGGGTTGAGTTCAGTAAAGTTACTCTGAGGTTCTTTGCAAATCTACTAACTTGCTTTTTTGGAGAGCTGCATTTCATGGCCCCTGGGAGAAACAACAGAGGCCTGGGAAGCTGGAGGAGTAGTATAGACTTAGAAATGGGTGAGATTCAGAATCAGACAGAAGGAGGAGATTCCCAGATGGGAATGTGAGTGGACCTTTTCCAATCAGTTGAAGCTCTTGATGGAACAGAGACTGGACTCCTTAAAGCAAGAAAAGATTTTGTTGATAGATTGTCCTTTGGACTTGAAATTCAACTTTACCCCATGTTCATCTTGCTGCTCAAATTTTAGACCCTCCAAATCTTCTCAACTGTGTGAATCAATTCCTTAAAATCCCAATCTCTCTACTTTGAGCCGAAGTCGCGCAGAGGTCCCAGGGGGACAAGCCGGAAGTGGCGCCTTGGAGGCAGGGCTGCCGTCCTGGCATGACGGTCCCGGCTCTCAGGGCCTGGGACCAGGCCGCGGAGAAGGTGGAAACATTGCCCGAGGAAGAGCTCATCAAGTTTGCCAAGAAGCAATTTTGTGAAGCCCCTGCTGACTCTGGAGGCTTTTGATGATGAATTCATGTATGGAGACTGTAATTCTTCCTAGATCTTTGCATTTGGGAGACAGTGCCTTCAAACACTTGTGTGCAGCTGGGAATGCAGGCATCTGCTTCACTTTGAAATAAGCATGAAGGCTTCATTTGAAGAAGACATGAGAAGAAAGAAGTGAGCTTCTGGGAGAGTGCAGGTTCCTTGCATTGCCCATGGGTTAGAAGAGAGAAGGCTTGCTTCATAAGATTTGATCACATTTTTCCTGAAAAGCTCCATGCAGAGTGCTGAGGATCCCTGACGATGGAAATGTGTACTATGCCCTGAATGACAGAGTGAACTACGATTTTATCCTGAGGGAAAGACCCACCAGCAAGTGGTTCAAGGTCAAGCAAAAAAAAGGTGACCTGCCAGGAGTGGGTTACAAGCATCATCCACAGGGCCTTAGACCAAAATTTGCTCAAGCATGAGGATGCAGAAGACTTTGAGCTGCTGAAAATGGTGTCCTAGCATGAGAAAGTAAATGTTCCTAATCATGGACTGCTCTACTTCTCCATGCATCCTCGAATGGAATATAATTTTGTCCTTCGAAAACAACCCAGGAAAAAGTGTGCCCAGGTCAAGGGAAAGGAGGTGACCTGCCATGATAGGGCTGCTGTCATCATCCGCAGGCCCTGGAGCTCCACTCACTACCTGAGGAAAAGCCGGAAGACTATGAGTTGGGCCAAGTCATCTCTAACCATCGCAGTAAGTGGGACGATCAGATGGTGGGGAGCAAGGGTCAGAAAGGGGACTCAGGTCAACTCATAGCACCAAAGAGTAGTCTCTGACCCAGAAGAACACTCAAACAGGGTGTGTTGGGGCTCATGCACAAAGAAAACTGCACTAATGCTGGCGTACAGTGTCTAGGTTCCATGATATGCCCCAGTGGCTAGTGTGACTCCCCACCAGGTGTCCTTCCCTGGGCATGAACAAGCATCCAGTGCTGACACCAGTGAGGTGTAAGGAGGAAAGCCTCCTTCCAGAGCAGTATGGCCCCATGGCCTCTGATAGGAGCAGTACTATTGAAAGCTTTGTGGATGACAAGAAAGCCACTGCCTGTGCAGAGCATTGCCATTATTCTAGTAAGCAGCAAGAGGGTGAAATTGGAAAGAAGATACAGGCTAGGAGACAGACTGAATCGAGTCTCTTTGGGTAAATTCCATGGTCTGCTCTACCTGAGTCCACTTGCCCAGAAGTGATCCCAATAGCCAGGTTATTATCCCAGCTAACGTCAGATGAGGGCTTCCTCAGCACGTCTGCCACAAAGCTGATCTGTTAATAATCCCAGTGCTATTTGTTTATCTATTTATTTATTTATTGTGAGCCAAAACACCCGCAGCAGACATGGTCCCAGTCTATCCACACTGAAAACCACTATCCGTAGGCGTTCTAGCATGTTTTCTCATACCTTAACCTACTGAGTCTGTTAGGCTAATGGAGTCTTAGGGAAGAGGAAGTCTGGGCTCTTGGTTGCTAAGAAATTCATCCAACCCAGAAGGGATGAAGAACAGGCTCTAGGCTAGAGGAGGGCTGCAGGAAACAGGTGTTTCCTATGAGGAAGGAGTCTGAGTCCCACTGTGCATCGTGACATCCCTGGACCATAGCAACACGTTGGAGGGAAACTGTCCCTTCCTGGTCTTTGGAACCATTGTTCTCAGTAGGGCAGCCTTTGGGATGTGGCTTCCATTCTAGGAAGCCTAGTCCTCATGGAAGCAGGCACCAAGAATGGCAGAAGCATGGTTCTAATGTAGTATCTGTGCTGGTCAGTCTTTCCTCACTGTGACAATACCTGAGGAAACTAACTTAGAGGAGGAATCCTATGTTTTTTTTTCTGAGTTTCATAGCTTTCTATGTGGTCCTGCACTGAGGCTGTCCATAAAGCCAGGGTGTTTGGCAATGGAGAGCTCCTCAGCTCTTGCCAGACAGGCCTAGAATGGGAGAGAGAGAATGAGGCTGAGAGAGGCAGAGAGAAAGACAGAGAGGAGGAGGAGGACTGCTACTAGGAGAACGATGGCAAAGTGGAGCCCACAGGGCCAAGATAGAGTTGCTGAGGGCAAACCCCTGTTCAGGTCTTCCTCCAGCCATGCTCAAACTTCTACTTCCTCCCACCTCCTGGTAGTGTGTTCATCTTGAATGAGAATTTCACGATAACCTCAGAGCAGTCCCCATCAAATACTTCCCACAAAGGCCCCCTGTGAACATTGCTGAACTGGGGACCAAATCTTCAGCTCACTAGCCTTTGTGGGAGATTGCAGATGCAAACCCTAGCAGTGTGCTTTGGCAGATCCAAGAGGAACAGGGATGTTCTGGAGTCCAAAGCCTTTGGAAGCAACAGACATTAGGTCTATTGAAGGCCTCTGCCTGGTTTTTCCTCAGGGAGCACTATTGAGGATGTCTCTGGTGGTACTGGAGCTGAATTAGAGTGCTCTCAGGACTGTGGCTCAGGCCTTTCCTCGCAGAGGCTGTCAGATGTTGGGGTGTCCTATGGTGCACCTCTTGAGGGCCACTTTTTCCCCTATACCCCTCGCTCTCCAGAACTGAAAATTCCTCATGAAGGAAATGTGTTTTATGCGATGAACCCTAGACTAAAATACAACTTTGTGCTGAGAAAGAAGACCATGCACAAAGAGAATGATGAGTGGATCCAGCCCAAACCCCCTCCTCGTTGTGCCAAGGAGGCTTGAGTTCAGCACAGCATTCTTGGGAGAACATTTTGGTGCTGTGTGGCTGGGCAGCACTGAAGCATCAAATGACTTATTTCTTCACTACTATTTGCTTAAAATTTCTTACATTGCCCATGCATAGTTTCACATTAGATCTTTTTTCTTTATTTAGTATAGTTACATATTTATTACCACATATATAAATAGATGATATATTTGTTGTTTAAATACTTTTAAAATATAATTTCTTGGTTATCTGAAAAAAAAAAAATCCCAATCTCTCTCTCTCTCTCTCTCTTTCCTTACACATACACACACACACACACACACACACACACACATGCACACATACTGTTGATTCCATTTCTCTGGAGAACCCTAATACAAGGGAGTATATTTGGGAACCCACAAACTGAAGCAGGAAGTTCAGCTTGATGCTGTAGATGAAAGTAAGCTGCTCTAGTGATAGAATCATTGTATTGTTTAGGAAAAATAATTTGGTAGTGTTTTAGGTAAGATGAATCGAAAGGAAATAAAAGGTTTAGAAATAATATAGTAAGTAGCCAGAAAAGCTGGTGCATGTATTTATTCAGTTGGTTAATGAAGCATTCAGTCACACACAATCTGCTTTGATGTACTTAGTATGATTCAGGGTGACAGATGAGGACCAGAGTCCCACCCTTTGCCTTCACTGGGGTTTTGGAATTGAGAGAGGAAGAAACATGCTAACAAATACTCATAGTGCTTTTTAATTAAAAAGTGTGATAAACACTATTAAAGTGAAGAGATTGATTATAAGGACAAGGATAAATTGGTGACATAGTTCAGGAGAAAGCAGAGAAAGGGTGCATTTAAGAGAAAACAAAGGATAAGAGCACGGTTTGGAGACAAACTTGAAATAAAAATCAATAGATTGGAAGAGTCTAAGAGGATCCCAAAATATCTAGCCTGCGAGGAGAATGTTGGCTTCCCCACACTCTGGATTTTGACGACTGTGTTGTCTGGGGTCACCCGTCATGTACTTCTAGCCTCTATATTTCCTATAAACTGTTAATCTGGAAACTTAATTGGATTCAAATACAATTTTGTGGCTGGAACATATCACAGGTAGGCTCTTGTCCTTCCTGTTGTTTCCCTCCAGCGGTAACTAGTGCTTGATAGTTATTATATTCTGTGATGTTATTATCCATTACTGGCTCTAGAAGTTTCCAGCCTGATGCATCCATTTCCTTATCAGTCTTTCATATGATGCTTTATCAACCACTGAGGGCCACTTAAAGGCTACCAAAGGGTGATTTTCTACTTCTGTGATTCCTTCTGTATTTATTGGCTATAATTCCCTCATCAATTATGTGGTTTTCCCAGGGGAAAAAAAGTTTAAATAAAGAAGGGTAGAATGAATTTTTGATCCTTCTCTACTAGTTTTCATAGTGAATTGGTTCCCTGGCACCCTCCAGAGATGACTATAAGTTTTTGTTTACTATTTTAGTATGATGATTAATTTTATGAGTTTTAAGCAAAATTTATGTTTCAATCCATTGTAGTCATTATCCTTTTTTATGCTCAAATTATTCCATCTTTGGCCACTTCCAGTTGATTCCTACTACCTTTGAAACAACACAGTGTTTTTGATGGTTGCCTGATCTCGGGTGTGACAGAGGTTCTAGGCACATCCTGTACATTTCTTGTGCTAGAACTGGAATGAGTCATTTCCCTAAAAGGCCATTTCATGCTGGTTGGAATGGATATTTGGAAACCACTGGCTGGGCACAGAAAACGTAATTAAGAGGGCTTCATTCCATCATAAGGATAATTTGGTGAAATCAGGGCATACCCAAAAATCTTCAAAGAAATCCCGAGTACATAATCTTATAAACCAAACAATGATTTGACATTTGGTGTTATGGAATCATTTGAAATTTGGCACTTCCTCTGTAGACTGAGCAACCTTTATATGGTTGTAAAGGTTGAGACCTATTTTATAAGGCACACATGAAAATATCTTATTAATTTATTATCACCTCATGGATACTAGGGTTCCTATGGTATATTGCAAAGCTTTTATCTTGTAGTGATCAATAATTTCTACAAGAGTCTTTATTAGAATGTGAGTTCTAAACTGCCTCATGTAATTATAAGATGATAAAATGTTTGACATGTTATAGAGAGGAATTAAGGATTAAGGATTTTTTTTTTTTCATTTTGAAAGTAGTCCTTAGTAATGTTATAATGCTTTTTTAACTCTAATTTAAAAATAATGCAATTAAGAGACTAAAAAAAAAAAAAAAAACCCCAAACAGAAAACTCCCCAATGCCAGCTGAATCATCCCATTGAGGATAGTGTTATCTCATGGAAAGAGAGGCAAATGCCTTTGGTTATTGCCATTTTCCCTCAAAGTAAGAACCCTCACTGTTTTATGGTGAAAGCTGGTGTTCTTAAGAATGTTATTTTTATGAAGCTTTTTGAGAATGTGATGTGTTTTTCACCACTTCAGATATCATTTTAGCAAAATGATTTGCTGTTCTCAGAGACCCCAGTGTAACTAACTGCCTAAGGATCACAGTGTGCCATTGAGAAGGATGGGTTCACAGTAGAAAAATTTGAAGTGTGAAGCTTAAATCGTTAGGCTTCAGAAAATCAGAACCACTGGGAATGCATGAGAGGGGTATGGCTTTATGCCATTGTGGGAGCTGGTTAAAAAGTCGTTGTGCCTAATGTTCTGGTGTTGGAGCA
This sequence comes from Tamias sibiricus, assembly GCA_025594165.1. NCBI lineage: Eukaryota > Metazoa > Chordata > Mammalia > Rodentia > Sciuridae > Tamias > Tamias sibiricus. Next base: position 131,508,114 of record CM046657.1, on the reverse strand, counting down.
GTCAAAAGGGAATGTGGGTGAAAGCTGGAGAGCAAGCACCAGCCAGGACCCAGGAGCAGGTGGGAGGTCCATGAGCCAGGACTGAAAGCCTTGTCAGTCTCTCCCTCCTTTCAACCTCTTGGATGATCACAGCAGCAAAGCAAGCACCTGGCCCAAGGGTTGGAGACAGTGAAGGAGCAGCTGGGGCAGGAAGCAGCTGCAGGGCTGGCTGCTGCTCTGTGTCAGTAGGAAGGTCTGCAAGAGATAAACATGAGCTGTAATAATGCCTGAGAGCCCCAAACCAACCTTCTGAGTGCAATAATATGGTTGATACTGGGGAATGGAATTTATCAAATTATATTGTTATGTTGCGTGCATGTATGAATACGTAACAATGAATTTTAATATTGTGCATAATGATAATACACCAATATAAAGGAAAAAAATATGTCATGGTTGTTGCTTTACTTTTAGTTTCCATTTCTCTCACAAAATCTTTTGTGGCCCTCTTTTGATTATGTTTTTTTTTTTTTTTTTTTTTTTTCTTAATCACAAGGATGTGGAACCCCCATTTCTTTCCTTTTGCTCCCTCATTTAGGTATTACAGCTGGATCATGGTCTCCAGCAAGTATTCTTAGCACTGAATTAACAGTGCTTGCATATTATTCCTTTCTTTTCTCATTGCAACAACAGAGTTACATAATAAGGTCTTTCCTGTAGAGTCACCGTTTTATGAATGGGGGAGATCCAAAGTAGTAAATTATAGTTATAGTGAAAAACACATTTCTCCACCAGGGTGAGCATATGTGGTTACAACACTCCTTAGAATGAATAAAAATGCAAACAAACAGAAAATGCCTGTGCCAAAGGACCAGAAAATTGATGTGCCTGTGAGCTTATTTGTGAAAACAACAGATAGTTTATTGCTGATGCTGAACGATACACAAGAAACCCACCATCTCATAAAGCCCATGATGAATTTTAAGCATTCTTTCAGGTTTTGTAGTTAAGTGTAGCAACAACAATTAAGGTAATCTAATTAGGAACTTAGAATATGTCTTAATTCACATCTTAGTGACAGCTTTCACAGAAGAGATCGGACTGTTCAAAGGAGGTTCCAAATCCTTTGGAAGGTGACCTCTGTTCATTGGTTTGCTTCTGATTGTTAATCTTCTCCCTGGGAGTAATTTCCACACTTCTGAAAGTTGACTTCTGTTCTTCCCTAACTAGCTCTGTGATAGTACTTGTAGGCTCTGGAGCCCCAGCTGCCACATCTTGAAATGATAGGGTTGGACATGGATGATTCCTAATGCTTCTAATGGCTTTAACGATATGTGTGACTATGACAGATTAAATAACCACTTTCCCATAACCACTAGGTTTCTCTCTCCATGCTGCCAGAAGATAAATTTATGGCCCCTGGTGACCTATAATTAGCACTAAGCTTAATTCTGTCTCCATTTAATACATGCCTGGACTTTCTCTTTATTATTCTTCTTATCTAGCTCAGTTTCATACCCTTTCATTGTACTTGATATTATATTTGCAAACCATCTTAAATATCCTTCAGAAGATGGCAGGGTATAAATGCATACACATTAATTTCAATTTTATGATAAAAAAGATTATAATTTTGAAAATCACTTCCCAATCACTGAACTTAAAGAAGGATTCCCATTATTTGAGAACTTCAGTTAGTGGAGCTGTTCACAGTGTGGTGGGATAGATAATCCAATATGAGTATAAGTACTAACACCTCACAGTGAGTGGGTTGGTTCTGCTTTCTCTGCCCTCTGTACAGGTGTCAACTCTAGTCTAATTTCTTGGCTTCCCCTAAACATGCTAAGCTCCTTCCCAACTTCAGACCTTTGCTGCCTGAGGTTCTATTTCTAGCTACCAACCCGTTTCCCCACCCCAAGTCATGCTGCAATACTTTCTATCCCTTATACATTCATTTATTCTAGAATCTTTGAGACCCATTTCAAATGTCACCCCCGTCTAGTGCATTCTGGATAAGCCTGCATTACATACTTCAGTACTTGAATTTGGATTATCCTACACCTTTTTTAAGGTATAATATTTAGTATATTAAGTCTTATAAAAGCTAAGTTTGATGTGGTTTTCCTTCTGGATATAGTATAATTTCTATCACAAAGGGTTGGAGCTCAATACATATCTCTCACTTGATCTATAGTCATAATGAAAACAATGTAAACAAAAGCTTTAGCTCTAAGAGTCTAAAAATATTTTGAAAGCAGAGTAAAAAATGGAGCAATGGATAATTTAATGGTCATTGCAAACCCCAAGTGTTTTCACTAAAAATATGAACTCAGTCATTTAAAAATGGCTAATAGGTTTGTTTTTGTTCTCACCTGGGTTTCCATGACTGGCAGGTTCAACATGAAATGTGAGTGCTCTGTAAAGCGTAGCTAAAGCTGGAAGTACTTATTGTGGCTTGAGGTTAAGTATCATACCTGAGCTTACACATCTTTTATGAGTTGCCCTCTGAAGGGCAAAAATCACACCGGAGACAATCGTGCAGCCAAGAGATTTATTCACCAGCCTTTATGGCTGGTCGGGGGTAGAAGAAGTACAGGGAGAGAGGAGTCAGGGAGAAGGAAGTGTGCAAGCTCTGGACAGAGGGTTGGTGCTTGGTCGTGCTGGCTGTGGTCTCTGGAGCTGTTGGCTAGGGCCGCTGCTGTTGGGCTGGAGGCTGGAGCTGTTGGCTGGAGCATCTGCCACTGGGCTGGAGACGGTGAGTCTGGAGTTGTTGCAGCGGCTGCTTCCTCTCTGCAGGGACAAGTTGTTGTGTCTGAGCTCCGGGCAGGCAGGGACTTAAGTAGGGATTTTGTGTGTGTGTGTGTGTGTGTGTAGGGTGTGTGCCTGAGTGACCTTTAATGCTATTGGCTCTTTTCCCAGTAAACAGGGCGACCTTTAAGCCCATTGGCTCCTGCCTGGGGAACAGAGTGACCTTTAAGCTGATTGGCTCCTGCCTGGGGAAAATGAAACTGTGGAGTCCACCAGGTTGCTCCTAATGAAAATTTCCATGGGGGAGGTGGCCTGTCAGCCCAAGCCTATCTATTACTCTCAGCCTTGGAAGGTGAGACTCCACATAGCATGGTAATTACCTGTTTATCTTCTGCAATTTTTATAAAATATGGACCTGTACATTCACTACTCTTTTCCTAGACAAGACCCCTAGAACCAGCCTTTGTGTTACCTCTGATAGGTAATTTGAATCATGAATTAAACCCTTTGAGAATGAGAAGTATTTTTCTTTTTTTTGTGCTGAGGACTGAACCTATAGGTACTCTACCACTGAGCTACATCCCCAGTCCTATTTATTTATGTATTTATGTATTTATTTAGAGACAGGTTCTCACTAAGTTGCTGAGTGTCTCAGTATGTTGGTGAGGGTGGCCTTAAACTTGTGATCCTTCTGCCTCAGCCTCCTGAGTTGCTGGGATTACATGTGTATGCCACTGTGCCTTGCCTACAAGAAACATTTTTTTTTTTTTGTACCAGGGATTGAACTCAGGGGCACTTGACCACTGGGCCACATCCCAATCCCTTTTCGTATTTTATTAGAGACAGGGTCTTACTGAGTTGCTAAGTGCCTCGCCATTGCTGAGATTGGCTTTGAACTCCCGATCCTCCTGCCTCCGTCTCCCAAGTGCTGGGATTACAGGCGTGCGCCACCACATCTGGCTTATAAGAAACAATTTTGTTTGCCCATGAATTGTCTTGATATTTTTGTTGCTGGGAAGATAGTTGCAGAAAGTAGTTTTTGGAAACAGATATCAGGATACCTGGTTTGCTAACATGGTCTATGCCAGAGCTTATATTTAGCATAAGGTGCTACCTGCCATTAAGGTTAAGATTATTAGCACATTATGCTCTTTATTTGGCTTGTTAAATCACAATTGTCTTTTGAGAAACAAATTATAAAAACATAGTAAAATGCAAAAATTAGTGGTTGTTTGGTAAACAGATCTGAGAGCATTTTAAATTACGTATTTTTTTTTACAAGACATTTTATTTATTTATTTTTGTGGTGCTGGAGAAAAACCAAAAGACTCACACAATAGGCAATTACTGTGCCACTGAGCTACATCCCCAGCCCTTCAGATAGACATTTCTCCATAGAAGATATACAAATCATCAATAAGTTTAAAAATGTTTAATATCATTAATCAATAAGGAAATAAAAATCAAAATAAGTTAACTCCTCATACCTCATATTTAATCATGTATCTTGGGGAACAGAAAATCTTGAGGGCAGGGAGAGAGACAGAAGTGTAGGGAAGGGAGACCACAGGTGATTGGGGGAACAGTCAGAACACATATATTTATCAATTAAGTTTGGTGTCTTAAATGGGTGTGGTTCATGGCATACCAAAACAATGGTAACATCAAAGATCACTGATCACAAATCATCATAACAGACCTAGTAACAGCAAAAAAGTTTGAAATATTGTGAGAATTAGCAAAATATGACATGAGACACAAAGTGACTACATGCTATTAGAAAAAAATGATGCCAACAGACATGTTAGTTACAGGGTTGTTCATAAATCTTCAATCTGTAAAATGCAACAAAGTAAAGCACAATAAAATGAGATGCACCTATAGAGAGTTATTCCATGTCCACAGATTGGAAAATTCAATATTATTAATATATCAATTCTCCCAAATCTGATCTATTGATTCAACAAAATTCTAATCAAAATTTCAGCAAGTTATTTATGGGTATCAATAAACTAATTCTAAAGTTTAGAATTAGAAGTATGGAAAGGCAAACAATCCAGAAGAGCCAATAAAACACTGAAGAATATAGCTGGAAGAATGACAATAGCCAACTTGCAGACATTATAGAGCTAAGGGTAACAAAGAGAGAATGATACTGAAGAAAGAATAAATATACAGATCAATAGAACAAAATAGAGAGCTCAGAAATAAACTCAACAAATACACTCAACAGATCTTTTTTTTTTTGATTTTTAAAATTATTTTTATAATTTTTAATATGTACAACTCATAGTGCATATATTTAGTATCTTTTTACATACAACTGTTTGTATACAAAGTATATTCGTACAATTCAGGTCTTCAATCATGCATTAAGGAAAATGGTATCCATCTCATTCAACCACCTTTTTTTTTCTTTTCTCCCCCTCCCTCCCCTCTTGCTCCCTCTCTTACCCTCCCTTCCCTTGACCATTCTAGTGTTCCTCTAATCCTCCTATGTACCCCCATCCAACAATACTTTGAAATAGCCTCCTTATATAAGAGAGAACATTAGGTACTTGGATTTTTGAGACTGACTAACTTCACTTAGCATTATGTCTTCCAACTTCATCCATTTACCTGCAAATGCCATTAATTTGTTTTCTTTTATTGCTGAGTAAAATTCCATTGTGCATATATACCACATTTTCTTAATCCACTCATTTACTGAGGGATATCTAGGTTGGTTCCACAATCTAGCTATTGTGAATTGCACAGCTACAAACATTGAGATAGCTGTGTCACTGTAATATGCTGTTTTTAGGTCCTTTGGGAATAGACCCAGGAGTGGGATGGCTGGGTCATAGGATGGTTCCATTCCCAGTTTTCCAAGAAATCTCCATACTGCTTTCCATAACGGTTGCACCATTTTGCAGTCCCACCAGCAATGTATGAGTGTGCCTTTTTCCCCACATCCTCTCCAACATTTATTGTTGCTTGTGTTCTTGATGGCTGCCATTCTGACTGGAGTGAAGTGAAATCTTAGAGTAGTTTTGATTTGCATTTCTCTAATTGCCAGCGATGTTGAACATTTTTTCATGTATTTGTTGATTAATCGTGTATCTTCTTCTGAGAGGTGTCTTCTCAATTCCTTAGCCCATTTATTGATTGGGTTATTTGTTTTTTTAGTGTCAAGTTTTTTGAGTTCTTTATGTATTCTAGAGATTAGTGCTCTATCTGATGTGCATGTATTAAATATTTGTTCCCAATTAGTTGGCTCTCTATTAACATCACTGATTGTTTCTTTTGCTGAAAAGAAGCTTTTTAGTTTAAATCTATCCCATTCATTAATTCTTGGTAGTAATTCTTGCGCTACAGGATTCTTATTAAGGAACTTGGGGCCTAATCCGACATGTTGGAAATTGGAGCTTACTTTTTCTTCTATTAGGCGTATTGTCTCTGGTCTAATTCCTAGGTCCTTGAATCCACTTTGAATTGAGTTTTGTGCATGGTGAGAGATAAGGGTTTAATTTCAGTTTGTTGCATATGGATTTCCAGTTTTCCCAGCACCATTTGTTGAAGAGGCTATCCTTTCTCCACTGTACATTTTTGGCACCTTTGTCTAATATAAGATAGCTGAAATTATATGTATTAGTCTCTATGTCCTCAAGTCTGTACCATTGGTCCACCAGTCTGTTTTGGTGCCAATACCATGCTGTTTTTGTTACTATTGCTCTATAGTATAATTTAAAGTCCGGTATGGTGATGCCCCCTGCTTCACTTTCCTTGCTCAGGATTGCTTTGGCTATTCTGGGTCTCTTATTTTTCCAGATGAATTTCATGACTGCTATTTCTATTTCTTTGAAGAATGACATTGGGATTTTGATTGGAATTGCATTAAATCTGTATAATGCTTTTGGTAGTATGGACATTTTGACAATATTAATTCTACCTATCCAAGAGCAACGTAGGTCTTTCCATCTTCTGAGTTCATCTATAATTTCTTTCTTTAGTGTTCTATAATTTTCGTTATAGAGGTCTTTCACCTCTTTTCGTTAGGTTGATTCCCAGGTATTTTATTATTTTTTTGATGCTATTGTAAATGGGGTATTTTTCATCACTTCCCTTTCAGAGTCTTTGTCGCTGATGTACAAAAATGCCTTTGACTTATGTGTATTGATTTTGTATCCTGCAACTTTGCCAAATTCGTTTACTAGTTGTAAAAGTTTTCTGGTAGAGTTTTTTGGGTCTTCTAGGTAGATTATCATGTCATCAGCAAATAGTGCTAATTTGAGCTCTTCTTTTCCTATCTGGATCCCTTTAATTTCTTTCGTCTGTCTAATTGCTCTGGCCAGAGTTTCCAGCACCATGTTAAATAGCAGTGGTGAAAGGGGGCATCCCTGTCTTGTTCCAGTTTTTAGAGGGAATGCTTTCAATTTTTCTCCATTTAAGATAATGTTAGCTCGGGTCCTTGCATAAATAGCTTTTATAATGTTAAGATATGTTCCTGATATTCCTAGTTTTTCCAGTGTTTTGAGCATAAAGGGGTGTTGTATTTTGTCAAATGCTTTTTCTGCGTCAATTGAGATGATCATATGATTTTTGTCTTTAAGTCTATTGATGTGATGTATTATGTTTATTGATTTCCGAATGTTGAACCAGCCTTGCATCCCTGGGATAAACCCCACTTGATCGTGGTTCACTAGCTTTTTGATATGTTTTTGTATCCGATTTGCCAGAATTTTGTTGAGGATTTTTGCATCTATGTTCATTAAAGATATGGGCCTGAAGTTTTCTTTTTTGGATGTGTCTTTGCCTGGCTTTGGAACTAATGTGATATTGGCCTCATAGAACGAGTCTGGAAGAGCTCCCTCTTTTTCTATTTCTTGAAATAGTTTGAAGAGCATTGGTATTAGTTCTTCTTTGAATGTCTTATAGAACTCGATGTAAACCCATCAGGTCCTGGACTTTTCCTTGTTGGTAGCTTTTTGATGACATCTTCTATTTCTTCGCTTGTAATTGATCTGTTTAAATTGTGTATAGCCTCCACATCCAGTTTAGGCAAATCATAGGACTCTAGAAATCTGTCAATGCATTCAGTATTTTCTATTTTATTAGAGTACAAGTTTTCAAAGTAATTTCTAATTATATTCTGTATATCTGAGATGTTTGTTGTGATATTCCCTTTTTCATCACAAATGTTAGTAATTTGAGTTTTTTCTCTTCTTCTTTTCGTTAGCATCGCTAAGGGTCTGTCAATTTTGTTTATTTTTTTCAAAGAACCAACTTTTAGTTTTGTCAATTCTTTGAATGGTTTCCTTAGTCTCAATTTCATTAATTTCTGCTCTGATTTTTATTATTTCCTGTCTTCTACTGCTCTTGGTGTTGGTTTGTTCTTCTTTTTCTAATGCTTTGAGGTGTGATGTTTAGTCATTTATTTGTTGTTTTTTTTTTCCTCTTAAGGAATGAGCTCAGTGCAATGAATTTTCCTCTTACTACTGCCTTCATAGTGTCCCAGAGATTTCTATATGATGTATCTGTGTTCTCATTTACCTCTAGGAATTTTTTGATCTCCTCTTTGATGTCTTCTTCAACCCCTTGTTCATTCAGTAGCATGTTGTTTAGCTTCCAGTTGATGGAGTAGTTTTTCTTATTCCTTGTTTTGTCGTTGATTTCCAATTTCATCCCTTTATGGTCCGATAGCATGCAGGGTAGTATCTCTATTTTTTAATATTTGCTGAGAGTTGCCTTGTGACATAACATATGGTCTATTTTGGAGAAGGAGCCATGTGCTGCTGAGAAAAATGTGTATTCGTTTACTGAGGGATGAAATATTCTATATATGTCCGTTAGGTCTAAATTGTTAATTGTTTTAAGGAGGCTTAAAGTTTCTTTGTTTAGCTTTTGTTTGGATGATCTATCCATTGGTGAGAGAGGTGTATTGAAGTCCCCTAGAATAACTGTGTTGTGCTCTATTTTACTCTTGAACTTGAGAAGAGTTTGTTTGATGAATGTAGGTGCTCCATTACTTGGGGTATATAGATTTATGATTGTTATATCCTGTTGATGGATGGTTCCCTTAAGTAATAAGAAATATCCATCTTTGTCCCACTTGAATAGTTTTGGTTTGAAGTCTACCTTATTTGATATGAGAATGGAAACCCCTGCTTGCTTCCGCCGGCCATGTGAGTGATAAGACTTTTCCCAGCCTTTCACTTTCAGTCTGTTTATGTCTTTTTCTATGAGGTGTGTTTCTTGGAGACAGCAAATTGTTGGGTCGTTTCTTTTAATCCATTCTGATAATCTGTGTCTTTTGATTGGCGAGTTTAGGCCATTAACATTCAGGGTTATTATTGAGATGTGATTTTTAGTCCCATCCATTTTTATTTGAATTATGGTCTTTAGCTTGATTTGGTTTCTCTTCTGGTTGGTATTTCCTTTAGTTTAATATCTCCCTTTGTTGATTTTCATTATCATCTTTCTCTTCTTCTTTATGAAAAATGTTGCCCAGGATGTTCAGAAGTGCTGGCTTTCAAGTTGTGAAATCTTTTAACTTTTGCTTGTTGTGGAAGGTTTTTATTTCATCTTCGAATCCAAAGCTCAATTTTGCTGGATATAAGATTCTTGGTTGACATCCCTTTTCTTTCAGAGCTTGAAATATGCTATTCCAGGATCTTCTTGCTTTTAAGGTCTGGGTTGAGAAATCTGAACATAGTCTGATTGGTTTCCCCCTATATGTAATCTGCTTCCTTTCTCTTGTGGCTTTTAGTATTCTCTCCTTGCTCAGTGTATTAGGCATTTTCATTATAATGTGTATTGGTGTGGATCTGTTGAGATTTTGTTTGTTTGGTGTTCGGTATGCCTCTTGAACTTGGTTTTCCCATTCATTCCTCAAGTTTGGAAAATTTTCTGTAATTATTTCATTAAATAGATTACTCATTCTTTTGGCTTAAAACTCTGCCCCTTCCTCTACGCCAATCACTCTTAAGTTTGGTCTTTTTATGCTGTCCCATAATTCTTGGATGTTATGTTCTTGATTTCTAACAAGTTTTGCTGTATAGTCTAAATTCTTCTCTAGGATATATATATTGTCTTCATTGTCTGAGGTGCTTTTTTCCAAGTGGTCTATTCTGTTGGAGATACTTTCAATTGAGCTTTTATTTTGGTTTATTGCTTCTTTCATTTCTGGAATTTCTGTTTGGATTCTCTTTAGAGCCTCTATTTCCCTATTGAAGTAATCTTTTACTTCCTGTATTTGTTTTTGGAGTTCTTTGTCAAAATGATCTTTTGCCTCCTGTACTTGGTCCCTCATCTCATTTTTGAGTTCATTCTTAGGTTCCATAAACATTTGGCATATGTAATTTCTAAATTCCATCTCTGGCATTTGACCAACTGTGCTTGCCATGACATCTACTGATGAGGTATCTTGATTTGTTAGTGTCATTTTCTTCCCTTGTTTTTTTCATGTTTCTTGTGTGTCTATTCTTCCTGCACTGTGGGACCTTGACTATTTCGATTTTACCTTAAAGCCTTATGTTGTTCCTGTAGTACAATGCTATCAGATCACCTTATAATTCCTTTACACTTTTAAAACCTAACACTTTCTATTCAGAAAATCCAAGTTTGATCATAATGTACAGATTTGGTTAACCCAGATAGTATTTCCAATTTACTCTGTATGCTTCTGATGGGGTTTTATAGCTTCAAGTATTGGATACAGAGGTGTTATGTTTAGGAAGAAGGAAGTGTCTTGAATTGTTCTTTCTTGGAAAGTATGAAAATAGATTTCTATTGAAGTGGTTTAGTGGAAGTGGTTTAGTATCAGTAGACGAGGGAAGAAAGAGAATGGAGTAGACAATTAGGTGGAAAGACCAATTTATATATAAAGTAAGTTGGAAAAGAAAATAAAATGATAAAAGAGTAGGAATTGGTGTAAGAGAGAGGAGAGAGAGAATCAAGAAAATAGTAAACTATATATAACACCGCTTTGCTACCCAGTTCAATTGCGCTGGTTCTAGAAATCCCAAGTTCTGCGTATAACTTGTTTTTGCCTCTGTTTAGTATGCACTGGCAGGGTGTACATATGAAAGATGAAGGAGGAAGATAAGATGCAAGAGTGAGAAGGAAGAAAAGAAGGAAAGAAAAAAGGAGCGGAAGCAAACAAACACACTGACAATCAATGTGGAAGGAAAAAGAAAAAAAAAAAAAAAAGCAGAACAAAACAAAGCCAAAAAAAGAAAAAGAAAAAGAAACAAACAAACAAAAAACCTCCCCGAAATTCAACAAAACAAGCAAACCAACAAAAAAGAAAAAAAAAAAAAAAGTTGAACCCCAAGTCTCAAGCAAAATGGGCCCGGGGAAGCCCCCCTCTTTTTTCCTTTCCAGTTCAAGTCAATTGTTATTGGATCACGTCTAGACAGTCTGTGATCCTGTTAGTGGAATCAAGGCTGCACCTTAGGCCAGTGGCTGAACGGCTCAGTGAAGGAGTGGCCCAGGGGGTTGTGTGTCAGCTGATGAATGGCACCGGGAAGGGGACCCTCCAGAAGGCACCCCCTCTCCACACCCACCCACAGTTGCAGCCTCCTGTGGCCACTGCGCTGGCCTCAGACACGCCCTCCCCTGCTGGCCACCCGAGCCTCACCCAAGTGTGCGTTGTCTTCAGAGAGCTGGAGGGTCCCTGGATGGGGGCAGTCGTCACTCTCCGTCTCCTCCCCTTTGTCTGGGTCAGCCACTGCACCCTTCAAAGATGGTGGTGTTCTCCTCCCAGTCAACAGCAGCTTCGCAGATTCCCGTGTCCTCGCCGATCGATTTCAAAGCCGTTGGGTGGATGTCTCCTTGCCGAGGTGGTATCGGGAAGCCGCAACTGTAACTCCGGCGCAGACAGCACTGCTTCGGACCGTGTGGACCGCTCCGATTTTGCCCCTGCTTGCTGTTCACCGGTCTCTGCGCTGTTCTCTCCGGGGCCCTAATGCTGAGGGTCGCGTCTGGCTGAGTGTGGACTCGAACTGGTGCTGTCGACCCGCGGTCTCCCGTGGTCCCCCAGCACCAATTCCACCGGCCATTATCGTTGATTTTTATCGCTCGTTTCACGCTGGTGTGCCCTGAGTGTGGCTGGGGTTGCAGTCGCAGCGTGGTCTCCCCACACTGACTTTGTTTCGCTAAATTACGTATTTTTAAATAGAAGAAACTCACTCTTAGGATTTGAATATTACTATAGTTTTGCTTCCAAAGTAAATAGAGCTTGTGTGTATGTGTGTTTGTGTGTGCATGTGCACATGTGTGTAGGCACGTGTATGTGTGTGTGTGTGGGCATGGGTGTCATGAAGTTCTAGATCAAATTGTTCCAGACCGTTGTGTTAGCAAAAAGAACAAATATATTTTGTTAGTATTATCATATAATTAGAATTTATACTCAAGCTGCTTTCTAAGGATATTTGAAATACTCATACTGTTTGTCATATATAAAAAATTCTGCTGTGGCAATCGCTTTGTACCAGGCACTGTTTTTTCTCTTTCTTAAAAAAAGCCTATTTATATATTTATATCTATATTCTATTTATGCATATTGAACCATTTAACTGCCCCTGTTTTACAGATGAGATTAAGACAGAGAAATTAACTACCTCATGATTACACAGCTTAGTGATGAGCAGAGCCAGGATTCAAACCCAGGTAGTCTGGCTTCAGAGCCTGAGTTTATGCTCTCTACAACTCTACTGCATATTGGCATAAAATTTGACAATTGAATAACATGTAGAAAAGATGGAAGGAAATGGCATTGGCTGACATAGTTACTGTGATTATATATTCATTGTACAGTAGCACTCTCTTATCCATGGTTTCATTTTCTGTGATTACCCAAGATCAACTACAATATGAAAATATTTGTTGAAAAATTCCAGAAATAAAAAATGTGCATGTTTTAAATTGTGTGCTATTCAGAGTAGTATGATGAAATCTTGTGCCATCCTGTTCCATCCAACCTAAGACATGAATCATCCCTATGTGCAGTGTATGCATGCTCTGTGCTCTATCTGTCCATAGTTGCCTAGTGGCTGTCTCAGTTATCAAATATTCTGCTCTTATATCACCATGTTTGTATTCAAGTAACCCTTATTTTACTTATAAATGGCTCGAAAGCACAAAAGTAGTGATGCTGGCAATTTTATTACCATATATTTTTATAATTGTTCAATATCATTATTAGCTATTTTTGTTATTATCTTACTGTGCCCAATTGATAAATTAAACTTTAGCATATGTATGTTTGTAGAGGAAAAAAATTATAGTACACATAGGGGTTGGTGTTATCCTGGGTTTAGGCATCTACTAGGGGTCTTGAATGTATCTTCTGAGGATAAGGTGGGGACTGATGTTTCTCAAATTCTTTGTAGCCAAGGCAAAAAAATGGAAATATATTTGTGAAAGAGAGTCTATCAGTCCCAAATCCAAAAATTAAAAAAATAATATCATGCAGGTGTTTTCAGGGACTCTAACACCTCCACTCCTATTTTTGTGGGCATTTATGTGGGGAATGGCTGAGTGTAGACTGACTTCTGAGTCCATCACCTGAGGGTGGTACCCCTGCAGAGGAAGCCAGAGGAAAGAACAGGGAGCATGCTCTGAGCCAGCACTTGAGGGCTCAGAATGAGCACTGTATGAAAACATACCATCTTGTCAGGAGTGCAGAGATGGGTTCAAAATGAAAGATATTTGTTGCTCTCAGTCACATTCTTGGCATTTCATTTGAGGAAAATGCCTGATGGCCAAGATGTCAAGAACGTGCTTGTAAATAATAAATTCCTTAGAGTTACTGAACACATCCTCTTTTTCAGAAATGCTGGCAGTCACCCCTTTGAAGCTTACATAGACATTGTTTACAAGCCAAGGTTTCTTCTGTCAAATAGAATATATATATATATATATATATATATATATATATATGTATACATATACATATATATGTGTGTGTGTGTGTGTGTGTATAATGCTCTAGCAATGATTTTGAAACATGCAATTATCTACTGGAGGCAGTCTGAATTTTGGCAACTGGGCATGCTTTGTCAGGCTCTTTTTGAGTATACTGTGGGAAAGAGCAGACAGGTCTCCCACTAAAAGCTCACCTGAAAATAAAAAGATGCATCATTCATTCAACAAATATTAATGAATTAATTTATGGTAGGCTGGGGATTCAATAACAAATCAGGTACAACCTCACAAGGAGTATAGGGTCCACTGCGAAGTCTGACAGGACATGAGCAATTATTATACAAAGGGATGGGGACATAATAAAATTAAAAATGGATGCTGTGGACCTCTGATTCAGCAGGGGGCAGAAGTGAGCAGAGGAAGATCCTTTGAGGAGATGATATCTGCACTGAATAGTCAGTCTCAAAGTGGGAGTAAATGATGCTGGAGAGAAGCTATTAGGAAAAAGAGGCGGCATCAGAAAGACTGGGACAATGGAACAGCATAGTGTGCTGGAAAACTCTAAGGCATTTAGAAGGGCTGAAGCTCATGCAAGAGTTGAACTGAGAGGCGTCCAGTGTCTAGATCATGTAGTGCCTTGTAGCTATGCTAAGTAGTTTAGAGTTTCTTCTTTGGGCAATGGGGAGCCATTGGAGAATTTTATGTAGAGAAGTAGTATCATCAGCACCACCACTACCACCGTCATTATCATCTCCTTTATGCTCCCTTATGCGATTATATGTCAGGCGATGCACTAGGTATAGTGTGTATATTATTCTAGATAATATTCCCAACAATTCTATGAGATAGGCACTATATTTATTTCCATTTTTGCTAATGAAAAAGATTACGACTTTAGATAATAGAGTATGCTAAAGCTGATATAACAAAGTATCACACAACTGGGTGGTTTAAACAATAGAATTTCATTTTCTCACAATTATACAGCCTGAAAATCTGAGATCTAGATTTCAGCTAGGTGGGTTTTCCCAAGGCCTCTCTCCTTGGCTTAAGATTTGAGACTGTCTCCCGTCTCTTTGTGTCTTCTTATGGTCTTCCCTCTGCACCTGTGCCTTAATTTCCTTTTCTTATAAGGATATCAGTCATATTGGATTAGGATCCACACTAATGACCTCATTTTAACTTAATCATCTCTTTAAAGACCTTCTTTCTAAATACAGTCACAACTCAGCCCATAACAAGATATAGCTTGTCCAAAGCCATGAATGGGTCAGTGGTAGAGTGTGAAATTAAAACCAGACACGCTGACCTGGTGCCTAAATTCTTACCATTGTATTGTAAATCTCAAACTTGTGTTTTAGAAAACATATTGATGCTAGAATAAGGAGCACACATTAGAGGAAAGCAAAGTAGGAATGAGGAGGCCAGTGAGAGGGCTTTTGCAAGAATCCAACAGAACTCTAAGCAGAAAGCCCAGAAATGGATCACTTTAAGAGAGATTAAAGAGGCATAAGAACATGTGGTTGCATGCATGAGGGGAATGAAGGAGAGGAAGAATAGAGAACATGGTCCAGGTTTCTGGCTTTGGCACTGGGTGCATGGGAGTGCTTTTTAGTAAAAAGGGGGAACTAACACTATTGTCAAAGACTTGTTCTCTGCATCTAATGTCTCTGAAGAGCCCCCCAAATCCTGTCATTTTGTTTTAGTCAGCTCTTTTGCTGCAGCAACTAAAAGATCTGACCAGAACAATTTTAAGGGAGGAAAAGTTTATTTGGGGGCTCACAGTTTCAGAGGTCTCAATCCAGATAGCAGGACAGCAGACTCTATTCCCTGGGGCTCAAGGTAAGACTGAACACCATGGTAGAAAAGCGTGGCAGAGAGAAGTAGCTCACATGATGATCAGGAAGGGGGGGAGGGGGGAGGGGGGGTGTGGGGTGAGGGGGAAGAGAGATCTCCATTTGCCAGATACAGATATATACCCCAGAGCCACGCCCCCAATGACCAGCCTCCTCCAGCCACACCTCATCTGCCTCCAATTACCACTCAGTTAATCTCATCAGGGGTGCTGTGGTTTACATGTGGGGTGTCCCCCAAAAGCTCATGTGAGGCAATGCAAGAAGGTTCAAAAGAGAAATGATTGGGTTGTAAGAGTGTTAACCCAATCAGTGATTTAATCCCCTGATAGGGATTAACTGAGTGGTAACTGAAGTGGTAGGGTGTGTCTGGAGGAGGTGGGAATTCGGGCGTGGTTTGGGGTATATATTTGTATCTATGAGTGGAGCCCCTCTCTGCTTTCTGATCAAGGTGTGATCTGTTTCCCTCTACCACACTCTTCTGCCATGTTCTGCCTCACTTTGATTCCCAAGGAATGGAATCTGCTGTCTATGGATTGAGACCTCTGAAACCATGAGCTCTCAAATAAACTCTTCCTTCTCTACAGTTGTGCTGGGTCATTTAGTCACAGCAGTGAAAAAGCTGACTAAAACAAGAGGAGGATTCATGGATTGGGTTAAAGCTCTCATAACCCAATCGTTTCTCCTCTGAACCCTCTTGCATTATCTCACACGTGAGCTTTTGGGGACACTTCACATCTAAACCACCACACACATTACACATTACAACGGGCCACAGCCAGTTGGACTGACTGAAAACAAAAACAAAAACAAAAACAAAAAAAAAACTACAACTATTTGCCACCTGATCAACACTCTAAAGTGCTTCTATGTCATCTTCCCAGAAAGTCTTAATGTTTTCTTGAAACTTATATTTTCTCTTTTTTTCATTTAAACATTACTTTTAGGATTCTCATCATGACTTGGATTCATCATGACTGATTTCTCTGTTCCCTGCTTTGTGCACCTCCTCAGTGGCAAGGATTCCAGAATGGTCCAGATGCATGTATGTTATGTATGTATGTGAGTGCTTCGTGTACTCATAGGCTCCGTCAGCTCTGTAGTCATATGAAATTCTAATTGCATTGAATTAGGAAGATAAAATGCTCTGTTAGGAATCAACTTTAATAATGGCAATGTCTCTTTATGCTGTGGAATCTTTCTTCAAGTAACTTATAATAAGAGTGCCTTGGGCATCCATTATTACATTGCCAGCTATCCCACTCCTCGGTCTATATGCAAAGGATTTAAAAACAGCATACTACAGGGGCACAGCCACATCAATGTTTATAGCAGCACGATTCACAATAGCTAAACCGTGGAACTAACCTAGATGCCCTTCAGTAGATGAATGGATAAAGAAAATGTGGTATATACACACAATGGAGCATTACTCAGCAATAAAAGAGAATAAAATCATGGCATTTGCAGGTAAATGGATGAAGTTGGAGAATATAATGCTAAGGAAGAGGAAGAGGCCTGACTTAGACCCATGGTGTTAGGGCATAGCTCACATCTGTCAGGATCTAGAAGGGAGAACTAAGAAAATAATGCCATAAGTACACGTAGAAAAAGAATAGAAGAAAGAGAGAGTGGGTGGGGTGGGAGGGGGAAAGATGATCTCATCATGTGATCACTTCCTCTAATCCTCCTATGCTCCCCGTCCCAAGAAGCCAAATGCTGAATGTTTTCTCTGATATAGGAGGCTGATTCACAGTGGGGTTGGGATGGGGAGCATAGGAGGATTAGAGGAACACTAGAATGGCCAATGGGGAGAGAGGGGAAGGGGGCAAAAGGGTGAAGAAAAAAAAAAGATGGTAGAATGAAATGGATATCATTACCCTAAGTGCATGTATGAAGACACGAATGTTGTGAACATACTTTGTATACAACCAAAGATATGTAAAAATGTAACATATTCTGCTGTCATTTATAACAACTTGGAATAAAAAATAAATTTAAAAAAGGAACAGAATAGTAATTCATTTATTTTGTCTCCCCCTCTGCTAGGATGGGGGATTCCCTGGGATATTGGCTTGTGTGCACCCTTATATTTCCAGCAACTCTTTAGAGGTTGTATGGATGAGAGGTAGAGATAGTGCAAACAAAATTATCTATTTATTCTAGTTGAGAGGGCGAAGAGCAAGCTTGAATTTTGCAGACAGTATGAGATACTTTATGTAACACACCTTCATAGGTACTGTAGAGATAGAATTGCACAAAGTTGTTATTGTCCTTAGATATGTAAAGCTCAGTGGGAGTCAAGGTGGCGTATGAAGTGGGTGAAAATACAAGTTTCCCCAGGACTTGTTTTATGCCTAATGACCCTGTGACATCAGTTATTTTTCTTTTTTGATTTTTAATATTTAATATTGGTTAGTTAGCAGATCATGTCTAGAGTGGATAAAAAATAGAGATATAAGTTCACATTCATATTTATAGAGGGTTAAAACAGAAATTATGAGAATAACTTCTGGGTAATAAGATGGGGCATAGATAAAGAAGGGACAAAAGGATTAACTTTCCATATTCTTTGGAATATGTTTATATTTCTTGCTTTGAAAAAGTGAAGAAAAATTTATGTGAAAAGTGGGAATAAATCACATATGCTAGAATCAACTAAAATACAATGATTTCTTCTGACAACATGTTTGTTTAAGAATAATATTTTTTTATAAAATGGCTTAAGTTAATGTACAGGTATCTGATCATGGACTATATTACTTATATATATATACAGGACTTATCACACTCAGCATGGCATCATTATATAATTGATCATTGTTGATGAGGCAAAAATGAGATATATTTTTTTCTACCTTACATGTGGAAAAACCAATAATCAGAAAGGTCAGATTTTTCTGATAATTATTCATTAATTACATAAACATTTCCTGGGTGCCTGTCTTGCATTAGGCACTGAAAAGGAACTTGAGCTGGAGAGAGAAATGAAATCCAGTCTATGCTTTCTGGGAGCCTATGGACCAATAGAAGAAATAAAGATTCATAGAGAGAACGGGACATGAGTGGGGAGTTTCGACAGTATGAACAGCTACACCAGGCAGGGGGGTTCAAGAATGGCTTTCTGGAGAAGAGGGTGCCTGGGATAGCTAATACAGTTTCAGTGTCACTTAGAAAGGCAATGTTGGAGCATGCTCTGAACTCCTCACCCATAGTTCAGACCAGAGATCAGCAAACTATGGTCTCTGTGCCAAATCTCACCTACCCCTATTTTTTAAAATTACAACCTTCCTCATGGTTGTGCAATGGCATCTCACTGTGGTTTTGATTTGCATTTTCCTAATGGCTAATGATGTTGAGTACCTTTTTATGTACTAATTGGTCATTTGAACATTTTCTTTGAAGAAATATCTATCCTTTGCCTACTTTCTATTTGGATTGTCTTTGTATTGTTGAGTTGAAAGAATTCTTCATATATTCTGTTTTGTGTGTGTGTGTGTGTGTGTGTGTGTGTGTGTGTGTGTGTTACCGGGGATTGAACTCAGGGGCACTCGACCTCTGGGCCACATCCCCAGCCCTTTTTTGTATTTTTTTTTTTAGAGACAGGGTCTCACTAAGTGCCTTGCCATTGCTGAGGCTGGCTTTGAACTCGCGATCCTCCTGCCTCAGCCTCCCAAAGTGCTGGGATTACAGGCGTGCGCCACCGCGCCCGGCTTTCATATATTCTGGATGCTAGATTCTTACAGGCCTCATAGAGTTAGGAAGTGTATTCTCTTTTTCTATTTTGAGTTTGAGTAGGACTAGTTAATTCTTCTTTAAATGTCCACCCCTGTTTTATAAATAGAATTTAATGAGACACAGCTTCACTCGTTCGTTTGTATATTATCCATGGGCACTTTTCATTACTATTGATGGCCAGGTTGCAATAACTCAACTCTGTATGGTCTGTGCTATGGTTTGGATATGGTATGAATATGTTCCCCAGACATTCATGTCTAGGAAGCTTTGTCCCCAGAAATGGGGTTAGTCCAGGTTTGCTAAAGTGATTGTGGTTATAGGAATGTATTTGCCCCAGAAGCTACTGAATGGCCCATTCTGTTTTAGTACAGTATAAAAAAATTGGGGTCAGTCAGTGCAGGTGATTTGGTCATTAGAGGAACCACCCTTGGAAGGTATTGAGGTACCCTGGTTGGAGAGGTGGGGGGAGGGGGAGAGAAGAAAGAGAGAAGGGAGAGACAAGAGAGAGAAAGAGTGAAACTGGTTCCCTGAATCCCTCTGGCTTCCTATCTCATCATGTGATCACTTCTGTATATGTTTCTGGCACTGTAATGCCAACTGCCATGAGGTCTTATCAGAGGCCAAAAAGATGAGGTCACCTGACCATCCAAACCTGTGAGCTAAATAAACTTCTTTAATTTGTAAAGTATCCAGCTTCAGGTATTTTATTATAGCAACAGAAAACAGATGAATATAATCTGCAAAGCCAAAAATAATTACTGTCAATCCCTTGACAAAAAGTTTTCTGAACACTGTTATAGATCTGGTTTTCAACTCATGATCTCATTTCTATGGAAAACTTGGATATATTCTTTTTTTGATTAAAATATTCATGATAATAAAAATTTTATTAGGCTTTAATTGCTATTTATAGGTACAGTTCAGTACTTTGGAGAATGGACTGAAGAGGGACCATAATTAGTTACCCTAAGAAGTAATTGTGGTAACAGTAGAAAAAGACTTCAGTGAATTGAACGTAGTTTGTAGGATAGAGTTTGTGAGAGAATATTATTGACCCGTGCCACTGGGGGATGAGTATGCTTCCTTACCTACTATGGAAGACATAAGAAAATCCAGATGTACAGGGGAAGATGGTGTGTTCAATTTTTGATGGCTGAGTTGGAGGTAACTTTTAAATATCCAAACAGATTTGGCATGACGTGGAGACAAATCACTTAAAAAGTACAAGACTTCACCTAACTAAATAATTAATATACCAAGGCAGGCCTGTAGATCTCTTTCACTTCAAGAGACATTTGCTGCCTAATTGGGCACTTCTATAGAGTTCTGATGTGGCTGACATCTCCCCTCCCCCGGTTTAGAATCTTAACCCTGTCTCCTGTCGCCCCTGGAGTTTTCTGCATGGTTTCCCTTGGGGAACATCAAGTCCTCCCACAAATTGCATCTCCAGTGTTTTGAAGTCTGAGGTGCCTAAGCAGATTATATTTTCCCTAACTCTCATTAAAGGCACAATTACATTTACCAAACTTCCATTAATATGCATTATACCACACAACTTCTGATATTTTTATAGAAAATATTCTCTTGCATTAAAAAATAATGTGAGGCAAGGGGGTAAATCCAAACAAAGAATTCAAGAATGAAGGAATGGTGCTAGAAACACTGGTTGTGAGCATGGAATCCATTCAAATATAGGTAAAAGAAGAAACGAATGGGGGAATTATAATTTATGTCAGTGCCTCAAATTCTGACAAAATTTAAAAAAACATAAAGCAAGGGTAGTGGGAAGAAATTAAGTAGGGCTTCATCATTTCTATTGGGTAATCTATCTAAACTATAAAATAAACTGTGTATTTTAAATTGTCAGCAGCAAATAATGACTCTAGACTTCTAATAACTTAATTTCTTTCTTCATTTCAGATGGTAAAGAAAAATTTATCTGACATTCTGCAATTTCCTGTTTTACTTCAGTTTCTTTCTTTTTTTTTTTTGCAAGGGTACATAAAATATGATTAAACATTTTAAAATGGTAAATATTGTGCAATTTTATTCTAATGAAAATTATTTATCCATCCATCTATCCACCTACCAGATTTTATTCTCATTTATGCCTGTATGCTTGTTTAGATTCTGTAATAATAATATCTGTAGATGCCTTTTTTGTAGTTCTGAGATACACATTCTTAACATTGATTACTTCTGGGTGGCAAGATTTGAGGTGAGTTTTTATTTTTATTTTTTGGAATTTCTCTGCCTATCTGAACTTTTCATGATTTAGTAAAAGAAGATAACATTAGAGGACACACTGTCATGAATTCTCCCATGAATTAGCTATTTTTCAGGTTACATGTAAAATATCTGAATGCATTTGAAATGTGATGAAGACTATTTCACTACTTTCAACTATTAATTTGAAAGGAAGATTTTTAAGATTCCTACATTTTAAAAAACACTGTGGAGCCCACAAAACATTTCATCTTGCAGGTTTCACTTGTCTAATTAGAAGTGTGAGCCTTTTCCATAAGTTTCATCATCTGTCTTTAATAACTACATTGCATTTATATTTGCAGTACAGAATCCTACCCCAAAGGGAGGAATATCACACCACTGTTTTTATTGGTCTTGGAGAACAGTAAGGCCATTGAAAGTACTCATAGAAACAGAAAAATCAGCGCATGTTATATGTGATACCTGGATCTGTTGTAAAAGAAGAAAAAACAAATTGAAAATTAAATATAAACTTTGTTAAGATAATAAGAGCTCTGGTTGAATTCCTAACAACTAAGAAATTTGTTTAGGTCTGACACATGAGACTTAACATGTTTCTTTATGACTAGGTTTACATTTGAATGGAAAGGAACCATTTTAAGAAGCTAATTGACTCAGAAATTAATGGAATGAATGGTGGTTACCAGAGGCTGGGGTGAGTAGGGAGGGATGGGGAGAAGTTGATCAGTGTGTACTAAGTTATAGTGGGATAGGAGCAAGAAGTTCTGGTGTGCTGTCTCACAGGGTGACTATAGGTAATGATAATGTACTGTATATTTTGAAATGCCAGAAGAAAGGATTTTGAATGTTTTTATCATAAAGAAGTGATAAACATTTGATGAGATAGATAAGTTTAACCTGTACTTAAATATACAATATATACAGGTGTAGAGATATCTCATGGTGCCCAGTAAATATGTATGATTTTTATATATGTTTTAGCTGAAATTTTAAATGAACAGAAATAAAAATATTTAAATATAAGAATAAGGCAATTGAAGTTTTAACTGATGCATTTTCTTTTTCTGTGGCAGAGGTTTAATCTCTCTCTCTGTCTTCCTCATCTTTCCCCCTCCCACTCCATCCACTCTCTTTTTCTTCTATTCTTTTTCTACGTGTATTTATGGCATTATTTTCTTAGTTCTCCCTTCTAGATCCTGACAGATGTGAGCTATGCCCTAACACCATGGGTCTAAGTCAGGCCTCAATGTGCTCTAACCCCAGTGTTTATGCTGCCCATTAAAGGCATCACTTTTGGGAAATATATAGGGAGTTAAATGATCTCTGACAGCTGTGAACTGCAGAAAAAAAGGACTCTATTGTTCAAAGAGCTGCCTTTAATATTGAGAAGCCCTTGCTAAACACTGGAGTCTGCAGTATGGCAAATGTTAATTGGCCGTAAACTTAACAAGAGCTGGTTTTCCTCCCTCTCCTCCACCTCCCCCAGCCTATTTTCCCCTCCGCCTCTTCCAGAGTTCTAGTTTCTAATACTCTATTTCCATTTGCCCTATGAACTCACCTCAGAGCTTCTCTAAGACTTTGGAAATGCTATTATCTCCTAATACTTTTTTCTTTGCTAAAACAAATAGTGTATAGCTCATACTCATTAGAAACAAAAGTTCAGAGCCTTTGTACAGTCTGTGGAAGTCCATGGCATTCCTGAGGGCTTTCTAGATCCTATGGCCTTTGTAAGCCATAAAATGTCAATTTTATTCTAGAGCTTCTACAATGACTTCCAAGAGCAAATTTTACTTATTCTGGGGTATTTTATGACTGGTTAGCAAGAGAATAGTGTGGGATCATGGAATTCCTTCAGACTGGAAGAAAATCCCATAGCCTTGATGGCCTTCTTAGCTATCTCTAAAGTTTTTCTTAACTTTTCCCACTATACCAATTCTATGTGTCTTCTATTAGACTTAACTCAAGTCCTACTTTTGTCTTATTATGAACGTTTGCAAGTATTTATGATAATGAAAGATTCAACTGGTTAGTTCATACATATTTTTTGCCATAATTTAGATTTCACAGAACATGATTATTTTAAAAAATAAGACTAATTAAATTTTTTACTAAGTATGGCTGAATATTTGCCTCTTATATGTAAATTTATAAATCCAAAGAGTGACTGGAGTTTGGTTGTATCCATTTATGGTGTCATTTTTGGAGTCTATATCATATAACGAAGTGCCTAGTTATGTCATGTCACAGATTAATATTTTGAAAACTTACTAGGCTATGTACCCATTTTTGCATGCATTTGTTGGGTCTCCTTACTAAGACTGTGTGCTTATTAAGGGTTGGGCTGTAGCACATCATTTGATCACTTTAGCCTATCCCTGTACCCAATTCATAGCTGAACACATTGTAGGTGCTCAGTATTTTGAATGATCAAAATAGACATTTTTAAAACTGGAAGAGATCATAGAAATTATCTACCACTCTATCACTTTGTACTTAATTTATTTTTGTCTTGAAAACACTTTGGTTTTATGGAAATGGCAATTTTGTTTATTTTGAATTTCATACAATTTCTTTAATAATTACACATTTGATTATCTGAAATAAATTCTGTTCATTGTCTAAGTCTCAATCAGTGAAGTTAACCCTCGGTGAGGCCTTCTCTGGCTTTTCCTGGATGACTTATTTGCCGGTCCTTCCACAACTCCATTATACCATGTACCATTCCTCATCATGGGTTATATGATTTTATATAAATCAAGGAAACAGAACATGGCATTTCATTTTTAAGCCGAACAACAATGCCCTCCAAAAAATGGAGTTGGTAGAGCAATTATCAAAGTACCCAGTCCCTGTGTTTGGAATAAGAGGGAGAAGAGGGTGTTAATGAAGAAGTTCCCAGGGATGCAACATTTGCAAGCCAGAAAACCCCCTGCCCAGCTTCAGTCTGTCTGTCTCTCATTCTCTCGCTCTCGCTCTCTCTCTTGTTCTGTGTGTGTGTGTGTGTGTGTGTGTGTGTGTGTGTGTGTGTGTGAGTGATTCCATTCTGGCAAAGAATGGCAAAGTAGTGAAGAAAAAAAATATGACTTCCTTGCTTTTTGTTATTATAAAGCAATAGAAACTGATTTCAACAAATGTTTGCAGAGTTAAAAATGACAATTTTTTGTCTTGCCTATTCCATTTCAAGTCCTAGAAATACACGCTGCAAACAGCTGGGGTTTATTAATCTGGGACTTTTTGGAGTGCTTATGCACATATCCATTAACAAATATGTATATTTTTTCAAAAATAAATCAACTATGTTAAATTGCTTGGCAATCTACTCCCCCCTATATGGTATAGATATATTAACACATCTAGAAAACCTCATTAAATTTAATAGATCCATAGTTTGGAATGTTGTAAGATTCATTTTGCCATTCAATTATCGATTAAGATTTAGTCCTTTATTATAACTTTGCAATTTTAAATAATGTTGCAGAGAATATCTTTGTACATACATCTTAATATATGTATCCTAATCATATCTCTGTAGTATGTGTTCTTAAAAGGGCAGTTATGTAATTTAAGGGAGTGCACACATAAAATTTTGATGAGTATTGACAAATTGCCCTTCAGGAAGGCATTTTGATTATGGTCCAACCAATACTATATGAAGGTGTTTCTCTACACTAGAACTAGCTCTGACTAAATAGCTCTTTTAAAATACTCAATATATCTATAGACATCTTAGTTCGAATTTTATTTATTAGTGATACTTAACATCGTTTTTTGCATTTCAGCCATTTGTATTTATTCTTCTGTGATTTGCCTGTTCATAATGTTATTACTTATCTATTGCACTAATATTGACTTGATGGAATTCTTTATATATTAAGGACTTAATCTTTTGTTTACTTTGCAAATATTTCCTTCCATTATGCCACTTCTCTTTCAAAATTTGTTTATGTTTCTTTGGCCACCTAGTTATTTTAAATTTTCCTAGAGTCCTGGCCATAGTTTTTCTGATTAAAGAAAAGCTCTTTATGATTTGTAGCTTTAATGCCATGCTTAGTGAGACCCATGGAAGGGTTCTGGCACTAAGCGTGGCTGAATGATCCTTAATAACTAGTCAATGTGTGCAACAAGCTTGTGAGCATTAATTATGTACCAAGCACCAGAATAAATGTTGAGTAACATGTAGTTCTTTCACTCAGAAAGCTTATGGCCTTAATCAAGAAAAGCAGATACTAGAAGACCTTTATACTCCAGCAGATTCCGTACTATGTTTTAAATAAGCCTATGGTGCTGCTAAGGGAAGATGTAGCAAAGCCCTTGCTGTCACTGGAGGAGATGTAGTTAATTGAAAGAATTCCTAAATAAGCTACATTCTAAGTAGGACCCAGAGTTGAAGGAAAAGATGTTGATTGGAAATCTCCATCTGGAGGCTCTCAATTTATCATCTAAATTAACCACACTAGGAGGCACTGAGGCATTTCTGAGCCCTGGGATCTTACTCTTGGGTTACAAGGAGTTCAAGGTTAAGCCATAGCTAGGTCTGCATTTGACTCAGAGCCCAGCAGTGCACTGACTTACTTGTTATTTAACCTCTCCAGTTTCATTTTCCTTAAAACTGGATTGGATCCTAATAGTTGCTTCACATAATTGGGAAGATTCATCTATATAAGGAATGGAAAGCTTCTTGCATGCTCTAGTTAAGTGCTCAATAAAATTTTGTTTCTCTTTCTTCTCTTAAACTTTGCCTAGAGCACAGCAAATTTTATTCTGGTCATTTAAAGAATTTGTTGAGATGTAAAAAGATAAGATAGTGCATTTGCTTAAAAGATATCTCTAAACTGTAACTAAAGGTTGTTGGTGGTTTTAAAAAATTAGAGTCCTATCTTCCACAGATATGAAATATGGCCTTAACTTTCAAAAAATTAAATCTCTATATGAAACCTGTTTCTCCTTTCTTCCCTATTTATTACATTCTGCTTCTAAGCTGTCCATTTGAAAAATGCACGTAAGTTACTGCAAAGCCTTTTATAGGTCTCTCTGCTTTTCCCTCTTTCTTGTTCACGTGCGTGCACTCTTGGGTGTTGTGTATTTAGGAACTGTGTCAGGATGATTTATAGAGAAATTGTTGTGTAGTATTGTTCTGTCTTTTTCCTTCTCCAATTTAAAGAATTTAGTGAGTTTGCTTTCTCTGTCTTGCTCTCTCTCTTTCTCTTTCCCCAGCTTTAGAGATTTTACAGAACCCTAAATAAATAATACTGCCTGAGAGCAACCTCTCTTTGTATTTTATGAAGCACATTGAAGACATTTTCTTAGGTGTCTCCAATGATCAGCAGGTCTCTCATTCTGCTATAAAGCAAGATGTCCTTGGGAGACCTCAGAAGGCAAAAGGCTTTATGGTACCTTTGAGGAGGGCAGGACCCCAGTATCAGAATTTTTCTTTATAAATGATCTCTGTTACCTGCTAGAACAGAAAAGCCTGCCCACCTATGAGAAGGCCTCAGGGTGGGATGATGAGAAGACCAAGGGAGCATAGTATTCTGAAGAACAGGGTCCTGAAACAGATACTATTTTCCAAAAATGGTGTCCATAGCATCTCCCATTCCACCACTGTCCTCTGATGTGGCCCTGCAACACCCCAACAAAGACTGGGATCCAATTTTTTTCTCCTTTGTAACTAGAAGAATTCTTGCAGTTTCTGCTTTAGTCTTTGCATGATATTCCTCTGGATATGCCTTCAAGGGATGTTCCATCCCAGAACCCAGCAGCTTGCCTGTAAGAAATCTGAACTTTGTAGACAGGCCATGTGTCAACAGCATGCATTTGCTGGGATTAATTTAGCAGCCATCCAGCTCACTTGTTGGATATACAAGTGAGCAGGCTCCAGGTGATTCCAGCCTCCAGTTATTCAAGTCTTCCATTCCCAGCCCCTGAACATTGTGGAGCAGGGATAGGCCATGCCCGTGGTGCCCTGATTAAATTTCTAGCCACAGGATTCATGAGTGTACTGAGATGACTGAGATGGTTGTTGTTTTGTGTCTTTAAAATTCCTTTTAAAAATAGTTTTATTGAGATGTAGTTTTTATACCATAAAATGTACCTATTTAAATTGTACAGTTCAATGTGTCTTAATAGATATACAAAGTTTTTCCCTTAGTCAATTTAAGGACATGTCCATCATCCAAAAACTTTGTTGTGCCTTTGTAATGAATTTATTCTCCAAAACACAACCCTGGGAAACTTCAGATCTGCTTTCTGACTCTATAGTTCCTCTTTTCCTGGAAATTTCATACAAATGGACTCATATGAGTCTTTTATGTCTTAGGCCACTATCTTTTGGAATAGTTTGTTATTTGGCAATATATTATTAGAATACAACTTTTCCTTGGTATCCACAGGTTCTGTGGATTCAACTAATCAGGGATTGAAGATACTTGGGAAAAAATTTGCATCTTTACTAAACATATACAGCCTTTTTTCTTGTCACTATTCCCTAAAAAATATAGCATAACAAGTATTGACATAAAATCTACATTGTATTAGTATTGTAAACAATCTGGAAATGATTTTAAAGTACTCAGGAGGATCTGTGTAGGTTATATGAAATGATGTCCTTTTATGTAAGGGATTTGAACATCCATGGATTTTGGTATCAGAGGGGATCCTGGAACAACCCTACATGAATGCTGAAGGATGATGCTAGTTCCCCTTTCCTATTTTTTATACATGTGAGCCATTTGGACAATTGTGCCTCTGAGTAGGATAGAGTAATGACTGAGATTTAATTCCTCTTTAGGCTAATTTAAGTGTATTTAAAAGAAATTGATCTATGATGTTTCCTGTTTATGAGTTGGCAGACTCAGATTAATTTATAATGTATGATATTATGATGTTAAGAGATAGACTAAATTCTAGACTAGTATTTGTTGTAGTTTGGATGTAAGGTATCCCCCAAAAGCTCCTGTTTTAATGCATGAATATTCAGAGGTAAAATGATTGCAGTATGATAGCTGTAACCTAATCACTCCATCCAAGTTTTAATGGACTGACTGTAGGCAGGAGGGCTATGACTGGAGGAGAGCAATGGACTCAGCCAAACATGGACTAAACTTCTGGAACATGAGCCAAAACTTTCCCTCCTCTAAGTTGTTCTTGTCAGTAGTTTTGGTCACAGAGACACAAGGGCATAGTGCCAGCAGAATTTCATGCTGCTTCATCTCATGGCAGGAAAGTGGTAGGTCATATAAAAGAGACAAAACACAAGGGGTGGCCTTGCTTTATAAAAACCTGTTCTTGTGGCAATTAATCCATTCCTCTGAAAGCAAAAACTCACTTACTCCTAAGAGAAAGGCACTGATTCTTCTATGAAGGTGAAGACCTCAAGACCCAAACACCTCTTAAAGGTCTTACCTCTTAAGACCATTTTGTTGCGAATCAAATTTCAATATGAGTTTTGGAGGGGACAAACCACATTTGAACTAGAGCATTTAATTAAAAAAGTAACACCGAGATTGTCTGCTTTTGGAGATTAGTATTTATTTTCTATTCTATCTATTTCTCTACTCTTTTTGTGATTGTACTCTGAGCAGTTTTTTTTTTTTTTTTTTTTTTTTTTTTTAAGCAACAACTGTCCAACTCCTGGAGGTAGAGCCTGAGGCCCCAACTGCTTTGACATGGGCAGAGCCTGAGACAGTGGGCTGCATGAGAGGGGACCCTGAGGTCTCATAGGGGTTTGAAGAGAGTGGAGCCTGGTGTGGGAGGGCCCTTTGTTCTGAAGTTTTCAAACTACACAGAAATGAGATGCTTTCTTCTTATTGATGACCTTTGATAAAGCTCTTTATTATTGATCTGGGAGAGGTTTAAATACAATTACCAAGTTTCAAGGTTGAAACAGGAGTAATGTAAGAGATTCTATGCTACTTGGAAGTTTGAAAGTTTTCTTATTATTTAGAAGCTCTGCTTTCCACGCTCTCCCCCCCCCCCCCCCGCTTTCCTGGTTATTTCCAATTTTTCCTATTATTCAAGGACATTTTGGTTGAAAAACTGAGGTTTAGGAAGATGTGATTTACCACTCACTTTTCAGTGTTACTGTTGGTTTTTCTCCTTTTAGGTGTGGGACATACTTAGGTTATGATGTTAATTATCAAACAAGAAAAGACAAGACCAGAAGAAAGCAGTGGCTTCTCTGACAATTAGGGAACTTTCAATTCATGTGCCCACTTGCGGCTGTTACATGGAGATGAGCTGAGACACATGCATTGATACTGGGCACACTGAAGATTATTAGTTAACCTTACTTAGGTGGTCTTAGGTGGCTCTTCCTTTTATCCTTTGGAGCAATCCATGTTCTTTGCCTTTGGTTGAAATATTGTTTTGTATCTGAGCCAAATCCCATCAAGGCTTCTTTAAAAATAATGAGTAGCAGTCATTTTCTTTAAAAAGGACAAAGAAAAGGCTAATCAGTAAAAGTGATATGGAGGAGAAAATTGGCATGCGCATGTCAAGTGATTTAAGCCCCTTGGCAAGCGAGGGCTCTCCCCATCAGGCACAGACCTTGCATGATGTATTTAATTGGGAGTTGGGTGGGAGTCTGGCTGCAATTCAAGCCAGAGCAAGCCCTGGGGGAGAGGTGTGTGTGAAAAGAGGGGGTGTGGGGGTGGGTTGAATACCTGAGCCTTCAAAATTACAAAGGTTTCCAGGCAAAAAGCATCCCTGCCCTCAACAAGGACCAATTAGGGAGAATGACAAAACCCACATCACTGTTACACAACTCATTAATTCCTGCTACTAGAGAATGCGGATTCTCCCTCCATCCCACCATATCTCAAGCACCAGAAACTATGTGGTGCCACTGAATGAAGGCCTTGCTACAGGGAGGCCATGATGTTGAGGTCTGGGTGTCTGTTTTATAATAAAAAGGTGGTAGAGCCATGTAGAATGTCAGAAGGGACCTCACAATCACAAAGTGATGTCTTGAAACTTGCACTTTTCTGGGAACATAATTGACTTAATGGAAAAGCCCAATTTGAACTCCAAACTTTCTCATTCCAAGGCCAAATGCTTCCCTTCTTCAACTTACAAGATTAATGAGGTAAGCATTTGTGTGCTAAAGCTGCCAAGACAAAATACCATGGACTGGAGGCTTACACGATCTGAATTTCTTTTTCTTACAATTCTGGAAGCTATAAATCCAAGATCATGGTGTTAGCAAGTCTAGGTTCTTCTGAGCTGTCTCTCCATGGTTTGTAAGTGATCACCTTCTCCCTATATTCTTATATGGTTGTTCCTCTGTTTGTGAGCATTCCTCATGTCTCTTTTGTGTATCTATTTCCTTCCCTTAAGTCAAACTCAGAAAGTCAAGGATTGTATGTTTTCTATTATATGTGAAAGCCAGAGGGAAAAAGGGAAAAGAAGAAGGGGGAATCTCATGAAACAGAGGGAGACTGGTAAATAGAGGAAGGAAACCAGGGGGAGATAGAAGAAGGTATTGGGGAATAAAAATGACCAAATTATATTGTTCTATAGTGTGCACATACAAATATGTAATAATGAATCCTACTATTATGTAGAATAATGCACCAATAAAAATGGAAGAAAAAATTAAAAATTTTCTTATGAGGGCAGAAGTTACATTGAATTAGGGCCCCCTAACTTGATTGCCTATTTAAAGGTCCTATTTCCAAATGCAGTCACATTCTGAGATATTAAGGTTAGGACTTCAGTGTAGAATTTTGATGGAATATTTTTGAGCCCATAACAGTACATGACAAGGAACATCAAGAACATATGAGGAAGATCACAGCCTGTCCTGTGGCTTCCATGCAGTTACTAGCTCAAGGTATCCACTGTCATTCTTTATTTCCAATCTTATTTCATTTTCTCTTTTGTCTTGGTGATGATCTTGTTTCTTACTGATCAACCATTAGAAGGATACCCAAAGTCCATAAGGGGGTGATGGTGTTAGTTCTCAGTGTTGGCTGCTGGGCTTCAAAATACCTGGAGGAGATACAATATGGAGATCTATAAGTTATGGTGGTATTTAAAATCCTCTGGGATGCTGTGGAGAGGAATACTAATGTCAAGCCTTCATTTTTCTGTGTTTTGAATATCCTTTCTTTTTCTTTTCCTCAAGGTATACACTTTATATAAATTTGCTTTCATCACATACTTGGAGTAAAAATCATGTAACATTTTAAAAAATGAAGTTCTTTTCTTGATGTCATAAGTGTGGTAATTTCTGTTATGGACTGAATATTTTTGTCCCCCAAGCTTCATATGTTGAAGCTGTAACTCCTAATGTGATAGTATTGGAGATAAACACTTTGGAAGGTAGTTAGGTTTAGTTGACGATGTAAGTGTCATGATGGTATTATTGCTCTTATGAGAGGTTGAAGAGATTTCTTTTTCTTACAAGAGCAAAGCAGAGAGGCCAGATGAAGTACAGTGGGAAGGTAGACATCTGCAAGCCAGGAAGAGGGCTCTCGCCAGACACCAACCCTTTTCATACCTTGATCTTCCAGTGGAACTCCAGCACTGTGAGAAAATAAATTTGGTTATTTAAGCCACACAGTTTGTGATATTATTTTTTAATGGCATCTGGGGCAGAATAATAAAATTTATTTTATAAAAGGGTAATGTTTTTAGAAGAAAAGTAAAATGAACAAAAGCAATCATTTTAGAGAGAATGATAGAAGTTGGACATATCCAATATCTTCAATGGTGTAGGTGCCTCCAGATTTCAGTAAGGATCCTTTCACTTTGCAGTGATTTGGAATAGTTTTCTACCAGGATAAACTAACTCCACTGGCATTGATGTGAGAGGGGTGAGAATCAGGTTGTTTTGGAATATGAGAACCAACTTTTGGTCACCTGCTATGGCCTCCTACTGTTTCACTTAGCAGTGCATCTAGCACCCTCCTCATCTGACCCCCAGGACTTTCCTCCTGCCAAATGCACAGAAGGAAGGGAGGTCTAGGTATCTCAGTGCAACATCTCCTGACTCTGCCTAGATACTTGGGAAGCCAGAGATGTTTTGTTTGAGTAGGGAAGTCATTGCTTCAGTTCTCTCACAGTTTTCAAAATTGTGTATGTGTGTTTGTGTGTATGTGTTCCATTTTTAAAGGCATTGTCTCAGTTCCCTGACTTCACAGTTTTAAATGGCTAGATCTAATGTCAAGAGGGGAAATTAGGCACTGATAAAGAATCACAGGAAGCAACTTGATCATTTGATCTGGTGTGCCTCACACAGCTTTTAACCTAAGAACTGACCTCCTGCCCTCAGCTCAGCCATCTCTGTGTTCTGGTTTCTTTCTTCCTACTCTTGGAAAGCATGATGAGGAAGAGATAGGATCTTATGCTAGACATGTGGATGTAGGTGTGGATATACACAATGTACAAAGGGAATGCACATGGACCTGAGAGGCTGTTTTTCTCCACTCTTGTTATCAGAAGCAGCAGGTGAGGGAAGGTGATGCTTCTGATCTGTGACCAGGTCCTGCTCTGAGGCTCACTGGCTTGTCATGACCTCATTTGTCTTATTGACTTTACTCTTCTTCCTCTGTATAATGTGAGAAAATTCTGCCATGCTTATCTCCCTGGGTTGTTTTGAGAGTTAAATGAGAACATATCTATAATCTAGGAGCACATATTGTGATTAATATGTATTCATGTATGCATGTCCATGTGTAACATGTATGCATATACAAATGCACATGTACATGCATAGTTATCATATATATGTATATATATACATAATAGTCCCTCCTTATGCACAGAAGCTTCTACATTTATATACTGTCACCTCATTTGTATCACTATTCTTGTACTTTGGTGCCATTATTAAGTAAAATAGGGTTACTTGAACACAAGCACTGCAATACTGTGACAATCTGATGAGTAAGCTACTAAGTAACTAACTGGTGAGTAGCATATATAGTGTGTATACACTGGACAAAGGGATGACTTGTATCTTGGTGGGATGGGGCTAAACAGCGCAAGATTTCATCACACTGCTCAGAATGATGTACAACTTAAAAGTTGTGAAATGCTTATTTCTAGAGTTTTCCATTTAATATTTTTAGACCTAATTTGACCAAAAGTAACTAAAACCATGGAAAACAAGGTTACATACAGATAAGGGGGGACTACTGTATATATGAATTATTATTTTTATCACTTAGTTGTCATTTATTTGAAGCATGAGAATAATGGAGGACTAGGGAGAAAAAATTGATTTTATTATAAAGTTCCCAAAGGATCCTACATTGGAAGGAGGAGGAGGAGGAATAGGAGGAGAACATAGTAAATGCATAACTTCTTCATTTGTGATGACAGGGCTTATAGGATGTGGTGGATACATTTTCCCTCGTACTTTAAAGAGGATCAAGAATCATCAAGTGCATGAGTGACATTAGAATCATGTTGCCTGTGATTCTTTATTGTGCTGGATTTTGTGATTTTGAACCTGCTCTCTTTGTCCCAGCTGATTCCATTGGCCTCCTAGGACTGCTATAGATTTCTGGTTCTGTCACTGAAGCTTTTCTGGACTTCTGACCATTTGTTGCCCATTTTCTGCCCATCCAGAATTGGAGAATGATTTTTTTTTTCCTCAATGGACCACAGCTTTTGCTTCATTATTAGATATCTAGATTACCAAGGCACTCATTGCAACATTTTGCAGGTAGGTTTTTATTTTGTGTTTTGTTTTTGTAGACCCAGGATATTTCCAAATTATCCTCTGGCACACTAGTCTAGAATATGATGTCAATAGATAATGTGCAAATAGAAAAGGGTTTTGTGGTCAGACGATTGAACAAAAATTTGTATTGGATAAAGTTCAAGATTTATTTAATGCAGGACTTCTCAAAGCTGTTAACATTCTAGTGAAGGGGGTCAACAAATGTTGGCCCATGTGTCAGATCTTCTGGCCACCTGCTTTTATAAATAAAGTTTTATTGGAAACAGCCTCTTCCATTTATTCCCATATTCCCCAGGGCTACTTTCCTGCTGCAGTGGTATATATAAGTAGCTCTAACACAGACCACGTGGTCTGCAAAGTAGAAAATATTTACTGTTTGGCTCTTTAGAGAAAAAGTTTGCTGACTCTGATCACATGTCTCCAAAAGGAGGAATGCACATTTGTCATGCTTACTGGGTCATAATCTCTTTCTTTTTCTTGGATCAACTATTAACCTCTTGAGAGTTTAAATATTTTTGTAAAAAGGGTATTTGAGGACATGAGTGCCTTCATGTTATCTTTGCCATTGCCCTACATTCTACACTGCCCTGCTTTACCTCCATTGCCAAATATGGTCACATTTTTAGTTTTCTTTGAACCACTGTCTACACTTCTTTCTCACAGTGAGTTTCCTCCTGTTTCTTTCCATCTGTTAGAAATTTCCAGGAGTTAGAAATTGCCTTTGTTCCTTCTCTTAATCCAAGTGTTCTAAATGTGGGATTGAAATTCTGTCTCCCATTTTGCTGTGATTTTAATATTGTTTATACACACACACACACACACACACACACACACACACACACACAAAAATCACATAGCTTAGTCCCCAACATAATGGTGTTAGGAGGTGATGGGGCCCTTAGGAGAAATTTGGGCCATGATGGATCTACCTGCACCAACAGATTAATACTTTTCTATTGGGAACAGGGTAGCTATTGTGGGAGATTGCCTCACTTTTCCAATGTACTACATGTTCCTGCTTTCCTGCTGCTTTTCTGCCATACATGGAGCAGCAAGTGGCCCTCATCAGAAGCCAAGCAATGCTGATGTTTGCTCTTGGCCCATCAAGACCATGAGGCCAAACAAACCTGTTTTCTTTATAAATTACTCAGTCTTAAGTGTTCTGTTATAGCAACAGAAAATAGCTTAAAATGGCAAGGTGTGGCAATCACATAGCGTTCTGTGGGTGGCAGGTTTGCTGTGTCCTTACTGCTCAGTGACAGAAGGGCAACAAAACTGACAGAGATGCACAGCCTTCTAGATGCCCTGGGAGCCTGCTTTCTCTGTTGTGGTCTGTGGGCAGGCCATGCATGGTAACACAGGAGGCCAGCCTCTCAGCCTCAGGGAAGGCTCATTCCTACCCCCAGGAAAATTTAGGTGTGCAAATAGCTAGGAGAAGTATCATTTTAAATGCCTTTAAAGCCTGATTTGTAAATAACCTAAGACCGAAGACAGAGCAAGTTAAATATTTATTTGAAGATTATGTCTCTAAGGAGGGATTGTTGAAAATTAGTGAGTACTTTGCTGTCTTTGCTTTCTCCTCCCATGCTGGAGGGCATATTATTTTTATGGCTGTCTTTGACAGCTAGAACAAGCCTCTGTAGATTTAGTGGTTGTTTGTAGTGGCATTTATGTGTTTGAATGAGCTGGGCAAACAAGAGGGAGGGAGGTGAGGGCAGTTAATTAACTCTGAGGATCTCTTCAGCTCACACTTCCATACTGGAGAAATACTGGTAAAAGAATCATTTGAAGGTTTTTTTTTTTTTTTTTTTTTTTAATAATAGACACACAAAAATCGTTCCCTTAACATGGAAAATTTGGAAAGCACAGCAGATCAGCACTCTGGCCACTGTAGATTCAGGATCTCCAGAGTAAAACGTTTGCTTCTGAGTAGAAAATATATGTGGCCAGGAGAAAACCAGCATCCCAGCCAATTCTTGGGATAATGTCACTCACTCACTCATCAGATTTCTCATTACAGGATAGCTGTAGGCCCTGGTACACACATATACATATATATATATGTATATACCGGTCCACCTGATCCCTAGGGTGACAGTAGACCTCTTTATCTTCAATTTTGCTTTCTATAGTTTCAGTTATCCATGACCAACTATGGCCTAAAAATATTAAATGGTAAATTCCCGAAATAAATAATTCATAAGTTTTAAGTAACTTTTATTACACTATGTTGTTATAATTACCATAACTGTTATTAGTTTTGTCATTAACCTCTTATTGTGCCTAATTTATACATTAAACTTTATCACGGGAAGGCATAGGAAAAACAGTTTATACAAGGTTTTTAACATTGGTAGTTTTAGGCATTTCCGGGGGGGGGGGGTTCTTGAAACATATAAACCATGGATAAAGGAGAACTACTGTACACAGAAATGTACTTGAAAATTTGTTACATATTTCTCCTGTCTAAATGAATAGATCTATAGTAAAAATCACTCTTGAGGAAAAATAACTACAAAAATTTCAATCAAAGGGCTGGGGTTGTAGCTCAGTGGTAGAGCACTTGCCTCTCATGTGTGAGGCCCTGGGTTCGATCCTCAGCACCATGTAAAATAAATAAATAAAAATAAAGATATTGTGTAAAAAAAAAATTTCAATCAATAGACTGTTTTTGCCTGCTTAACTGCACTTTCCTTTTCTGGGAAATTTTATCAGAAGAAAAACTGGGCTGCAGGCATGCACAACTGGATTCTCACCTCATTTCTTCCAGAGACTGTGAATTCTTGTGCATGTCCCTCATCTTTCTAGGTCTCATCTTCAGAATGAAAATATTGTATGTTGTTGGCTTCTGAGTTCTTCTATCATATTTGTGCTAACTTCCTGCATTACATTCCCTTTGCATGAGAAACCTTGGATGGATTTCTGTTTTCCTGAATTGACTCCAAATATCCCAGTTCTTCAGGTAGGCCTCTAGGCTTAATTTATGTTCTGACATTCAAAGCCAGGCAAACAAGTGACTGGCTAAAATGCTGTCATTTATACTTACAATGTCCCCAAAAGAATATATTGCTGTTTATAATTCCCTTTTTCTTTCAGTCTTTATAGTCTAACATTACTGGGATACTATAATTGCCAATGTGCAGATTCCCAACGTTCTCCCCCCAACAACCCCACCTCAACCCTACCGTCACATTCAACACAATGCCAGTTCTCTTGACAGTTCCCCAATGCATCCATATCCATAACCTCATGGGCATTTCCACGACTTTGCTTTAAGCTGTTGTGCTTCCTTTTGCTGCAAAGACTCTTCTGGTGCCTGATTTTTGGTATTTTCCTACCTCCTACCTGCACATGTGCTCCTGGAGGGGTATGTTTCAAGCACAGTTCTGCTCTATTCACTGCTGACAAAATAAAGGTTTGACTTTCATAGCAAATGAGCTCTTCTATGATTTGACTCATTTATACAGCCTTGCTCCTGGCAGGCAGTACCACTCACCATTTCTCAGGCATACCTTACATTTCCTGCATTCATGCTGTTCCCTCCTCTCAGAATGCCCTTTCTTCTTATTTCTACCTAGCTTCAAGTCTTGGTTTAATGCCAGCTCCAACCTAAAGCCTCTCCTAATCCTTCTATCTGGAACTAATCTCTCCTTCCTCAATTCTCTCCTGCATTTCTTTGTTCAACTTCTTTGCCTCTTACCACATTCTGCCTCGTTGGGTAGCTGTGTTGTTTATGTCAACCCCAAATAGCAAGTTCTTTGGATATGGGCTTGTTCACATTTACAGCTCCTATCAAACAGTTGATAGTTAGCAGAGATCAGATGGAAGTGCTGTTGCTGTCACTCAGTTAATATGTATCATATTTGTGATTTACAGCAATGTTTTCATATGTATCTATCCCTATTTAAGTCTAATATCTACATTTTGTCAACTAATTATGTTGCTATTCCTTTTTGGAAATAGTGCATGCTTCCCTTTTTAGCCTAGTCTCCTAAACATCATGATTAGATATCAATAATTTTATTAGACTAATTTCTCATAAAGGTTATTTAAGTATAACATGCATATATTAAATGATTTACATACATTATTCAATTTAATCCTTTCAATGAAGGAGTTTATTTAACAGAGGAGAAAAAACTAAGGTTCTTTTTTTAAAAAATATATTTATTTATTTGCTTTAGTTGTACACAATGTGTTTATTTTTACGTGGTGCTGAGGATCGAACCCAGGCCACGCACGTGCTAGGCGAGCGCTCTACCACTGAGCCACAACCCCACCCCCAAAAAACTAAGGTTCTTATACTTTAAGGAGTTTTACTAGCATTACCCAGTTGGTGAGTAGCTGGGCCAGGGTTTGAATCTAGGTCTACCTGACTCTAAACCCTACATCACAAAAAGGACAGGTTCTTCACCTTCATCTTGGGGGAGAATGATGCATTTGAAGAGAAAAGATGTAGTTTGCAGATAAGAGGAGACAAAAGTTCTACCTCTTGGTTTCTTAATAATCTTGGAACTTCCTCTTCTGGTCTTCAGTTACCCAGGACAGTAGTGAGGTAGGTCTCCTTGCTTATTTCTCCGCTGGCTTCTTATAGTGACATGAACACTTCTCACTGAAGTGCTGCACTCCAGACTTCCAATTTAGTTCCCTTTCCAGATCTCTATAGTGAACTCCACTCTCACCTCCAAGTACATACCTCACCCTAATTCTTCTTCTTCTTTTTTTTTCTGGTACTGGGATTAAACCCAGGGGTGCTCTACCACTGAGCTACACCCTTAGCCCTTTTTAGTTTTCATTTTGAAACAGAGTTTCCCTAAGTCTCCCAGGCCGATATTGAACTTGTGACCTTCCTGCCTTGGCCTGCCAGGATTACAGGTGTGTGCCACTGCACCTGGCCATCATCCTAATTCTCAGTATCTCAACAACTGAAAATTAGTTTGTTCTTACGAAAGACCCAGGGGATATTGACCTTGACATGCCAGGATGTGGATCTTGCCATCTCTGTTACAGATTAAGGAGCAGAATTCTTGGTCCAGCTTTCATGGAGGGTCTGTCGGAGCTGTTAGCAATTCTTTTCTGGGGTCTTTCTTATTTGCCTTTCTCAGTTGGGTGACCTCTGGGTCATGGGGAAAGGTGTAGCTTTTTGGTTCACTATTTTTCAGGCCTCTTGCTTTCTTTCCCCTTTAGTTTTTCTTTTAAGAGACTCAGCCTTTTCATTCACTGCAATAAAACAAATGCATTGAGGCCTGGGGGTCTAGAGGCACTGGACTCATTAACACGAATCCTGCAAATGAATATGAAAGTGCTAATACAGTAACAATGGTGGGTGAAGAATTCTTTTTCACTCCATATTAGGTAATCCTCACTGTCTTTCTATCTCATTTTTAAAAAATTTATTTCCCCTCCACCCCAAGTTTCTGCCTTTTCTTTTGGCCTCACCTTTACTTTTCTCTCCTTCTCTCTCTCTGTCCTTTATCGTCTTTCTTTAAAGGCAAAACAACACAGCTCCTCCGTGTATGCATGTGAGACTTCGTGGCCCTCAGGCTGAGAAATTTAGCTGAGTTCTCAGGAATCCCCATAAGCCTGAGGGGCTTGAGGATACCCCATCACCTCACCCACACACAACACACCAAAGAGGTGAGGACATCTTCCAGCCTGGACCAGGTTGGACTGGATTCCAGAGCCTAATTAGTGCCAGAAAAATTTAAAAAGGTAATAATTGCTTTTAAACACTTAACAAAAGCAGATCTCACTTCGAAGTTTTGTAAATTTGTAGTGAGGACTGATTATAAGGGAGTACTTGTGCTGCCCTCTTTGTGTTTGATTTGCAAACCAGAAAGCACACGCCCCCATATGCATAATTGGATCCTCACGGTCTCCGCCTCAATGTGGCCATGCAGTAGAAGTTTATTTATCCAGTGCTCATTCAAAGAGAAGCTGAATGGAACAAGAAAACTCCCCACTTTGCGATAGGATTAGATACCATGGAGTATTCCTCCCTGTACTCTTTCAAAGAATTTTTTTTTAAGTTTCTAAATCTGCTTGGGAAGAAAAAGTAAATTGCCAGAAGTGAGATTAGTGGGGAATATTGTTCTTAGGACAATAGTGTCTTTATGGCTTGACTGGTATGAGCTCTCTGCTTCAAAAAAATACAAGGGCTGGAGGTGTGGGGGTTCTTAATTGCCTACATCTGATCAACTGGCAGCAAAAAAAGAAGAAGAAAGAAAGAAATCTCATTCAGCTCTGATTTGGCCTGGATCAAGTCCACTTGCTAATCAGAGTTTAATGAGGATGCCACTGGCCCCGTTGTATTTGCCGATGCTCCCACTAAGGTCCCTGGCCTTCTGTTTGTGCAGGGAGCCCTTGCGTCCTGCCGCCCCACGAAGCAGGATGCAGGCTAAGATGGAAAAGTCCCGGCCCGGAGAAGTTAATTAAGTTTAGGCCCTTGGCATTCCAAGTCACCGGAACCGAGGGTGGGAAGCCTCACCCACCCGCACAAAAGAGACCCACATGGAGCTCTGAATGACCGTCC
The DNA here is from genome assembly GCA_025594165.1 of Tamias sibiricus. Classification (NCBI taxonomy): domain Eukaryota; kingdom Metazoa; phylum Chordata; class Mammalia; order Rodentia; family Sciuridae; genus Tamias; species Tamias sibiricus. Next base: position 131,467,439 of record CM046657.1, on the reverse strand, counting down.
CTAACGGTGGTAGCTGGGCTTCTGTGTGCCCCACTGCCAGCTCTTAACCCCGGGAACTGTGTCCCCTCCCCTCCACTGCACAAAATGAATAACCCTTCAGTAGGGGGGGCTGGGCACCAGCTCGGGTGTAGGAGCTTCTGGAAGCACATGGTCTAGCATCTGATGTTATTTATGGGAGCCAAGACACCAGGCTCTGGCAGGGAATTGGAAATCTCCGGTGAAAGACTAATTTGTTTGCATTCTCTTTGGTTTAAAAAGAAAAAAATCATAAGCAAAATGTTGACCTTTACAGAGCTTGTTTTTTCTTTAAAAAAATGGGTATCCTGTAATCTACAAGGGAGAAGCATTAGTGGTCTCCATAGGAATGGGGCTCTTGCTGATATGCTTCAGGGTTCGGGGAGCCCCAGGATAAATAGAACGCCCCCTCTCTGCTGCATTTTTATATTCACTGCCAGCAAAGGCATGAGACATGAAAGCAGTGTTAAAAAAATCTGGGGGTTAATGGACTTGGATTTGCTTCTCTGAGCTCAGGGTCCCCTTCTGACAAATATGATGTGAGGGTGAGGTAGGTAGACATTGTCTTGAGCATCATCCTCAAAACCACACAGTAAATGGCTTGTGTTCCCTTTAGGCAGGTGGTTCTCAAAATCTGGTGATGGTCAGAATCCCCTAAAGAGCCAGTGAGCATGTGTGCTCCTGGGCTTCATCCTTCTGAGACCGATTCTACAGGTCTGAGAATCTGCATTCCTACCTAGCTCTCACCTCATGCTAAGTGATAGAGGTAAATTGTGGACATGGCCTTAGATGGCAGTCAGGCAAGTTCTGGAACTGCTATGTTTTAAGTATTTGTATTCCACTGAGAGCCACTTAAATTTCTAGTATAATGGGTAGAATGTATTCTGCTGGGCCTGTGATTTTTTTTCTTTCAGTATCTCTCTTACTAATATTTATTAAACACTAAACCCATTACTGACATTATCTCATTAGATCCTTTTCTTTTTTTCTCATGCAAACTTTCAAACACCTGCATGGCTTTCTCAGTTCATAATGACCTCAGCTCTAAATGTCACCTTTTCAAAGAGGACTTAATGCTTTAAAAAATCAAACATCTACCCAATTCCTCAGCATGTCTTATTTTTTACCCTTCAAAAGTGCTACTGAATATATTACATGTTTCATTTGTCATCTGAATACCTCAATATTATATAAATTCTAAAATGATTCATCTTTCCCTCCTTCCCTTTTTCTTCTTTGTTTTGCTTACTGGACTTCTCTATTTCTACAACAGCTCTTGGCCCATTTTAGGTGCTGAGTTAAAATGTATTAAATGAAACAAAATGTTCGGTACAAATGAAATGTATTAGACAGGAAGCAGATATTTCACTTTGCAGATGAAAAGTTAAAATTCAGGAAGGCTCAGCAACTTGGTCATGATCACACAACTAAAAGGTGGAAGAGAAAGACCAAGCACCCAGGTACGTGTGGCTCAAAAGCCTGTGCCCTCAGTGGGTGCCACTTGTCATTACCAGCATGCTCTGGGCCAGGGCTAATTTGGGCAGGTTCCATTGGGAAGAAATACTGAAAACAAGCATTACATTGGGGCTCTGAAAGGTTCGTTCTCTCCAGAGAGTGAAACCAAAAATACAGGGTGTATGTTGGCCTGGAGTGGGGAAGACAGTCTTCTGAGAGCATCACAATTCAGCCAGCCCTTTGTTTCTAAACATCTAGGGTATCTAGAAAGAATTTTACCAACATGCTGCTCTCAAATTCTGGGGGAACTGACTGAACATGTTTTTCTGTTTCACAGTTTGAATTTACCCTCTAAGAAAATTCTTTCTAGGTGGGCATGATTGTTCATACCTGTAATCTCAGTGACTCAGGAGGCTGAGGCAGGAGAATTCCACATTCAAAGCCAGCCTCAGCAACTTAGCCAGGCCCAAAGTAACTTAGTGAGACCTTGTCTCAAAATAAAAGCTTGGTGGGGATGTGGCTCAGTGGTTAAGAGCCCCATATACATATTCATGTATAGGCTTTTATATTAATATCAAGTTTTCATTTTAATGGGAATATGCCCAGGAGTATAATTGCTGGACCATACAATAGTTTAGTTTTTTTTTTTTTGAAACTGCCAAACTGTTTTCGGAAGTGATTGTACCATTTTATATTCACATCAGCAATATATGAGTAATCCAATTTCTCTCCATTTTCCACAGAATTTGATCACTTTTTTTATTTTAACAATTCACATTCGGTGTGTAGTGGTATTCTATTGTTTTAGTATGCATTTCCTTAGTTCATATGTTCATTTGTCATTTATATGTCCACTTTGGCAAAATGTCTGTTAATGTTGTATGACCTATATTATGGTTTGGATATGAGGTTCCCCCAAAAGTCCATGTGTGGAACAATGAAGGAATGTTCAGAGGTGAAATGATTAGATTATGATAGTCTTAGCTTAATCAGTGAATTAATCCATTTGATGGACTCATAATTTGAATGGATTACTGGGTGGTAACTGTAGGCAGGTGGGGCAAGATTGGAGGAAGTAGTTTATTGGGACTGTGACCCTGGGGACTGTATCTTGTTCCTGGCTGCTTGCTTACACCCCCTCTCTGCTTCTGGGTCATCATGAGCTGAGCACTCCCCCACCACCACCATCACAACCACGTGCCCTTCTACCATGATGTTCTATCTTACCTCGGTCCCAGAGCAATGGAACTGGCCCATCACAGACTGAACCTCTGATATTGTGAGTCAAAACAAACTGTTCCTCCTCTGAGTGTTCTTGTCAGGCATTTTGGTCACAGTGATAAAAAGCTGACTAACACAACCATTTTTCTAACTGAATGGATTGTTTTATTGCTATTGAGTTTGTAGCATTCTTTACATCTTCATATAGTAGTCCTTGGTCAGATAGGCAACTTATAAATATGTCTACCAGTGCATAGCTTGTCTTTTCATTTTCTTAACAGGGTTTTTCATAGAGTAAAAGTTTATAATTTTGATAAAGTCCTATCTGTCATTTTTTCCTTTTATGCATTATGTTTTCATGTTTTTTTTTTTTTTTTTTTTTTTTTTTTTTTTGGCAAACTCTTTCCCCAGCCTTAGATACTGAAGATTCCTCTTAAGATTTTTCCCAAAAATCTTGAAGTGGTGTAGTTTTACATTTTAGTCCATTATGCATTTTGAGTTTAGTTTTATATAGAGTTCATTTGTCTCATCTGTGCTTGTTTGATTACAGTAGCACCATTGGTTGACAAGACTATCCTTTCTCTATTGAATGGCCTTTGTACCTTTGTCAAAAAGTTGAGTCTATTTGTTTCCATTTCTGGGTTTTCTAGTCCATCCTATCAATCTGCATCTCTCTCTCCACCGAGACCACACAGTCTTGATTAATGTAGCTATACAATAAGCTTTGAAATCAGTTAGACTGATTCTTCCCACTTCATTAGTTTTTTTCAAAATTGTTTAGCTATTCTAGTTCCTTTTGAACTTCCATGTAAATTTTAGAATGATCTTATTGGTATCATAAAAACTCTTAGTAATGTTTTGATAGGAATTGTGTTCAATCTTTCTTCAACTTGGGAAGAATTAACATCTTACTATATGTCTTCCAGTCCATGTCTCTATGAGATATGGGATGTCTTTGATTACTCTCATTAATATTTTGATGTTTTTAGCATATAAGTCTTATACATGTTTTCTTAAGATTTATTTTTAGCTATTATAAATTCCACTGTGTTTTTAAATTTCATTTCCCATGTGTTAATTACTAATAGGTAGACATACAATTGATTCTTGTGTATTGGCTTTTTAGCCTATGGCCTTCCTGAACTTACTTTTTAGTTGTAGGACTTTTGTGTAGATTTCTTGAGATTTTCTATGTAGGCAATCATGTAATCTGCCCAGAGGCAATTTTATTTCTTTTTCCCAATCCACATGCCTTTTATTTACTTTTCTTCTTATTATACTGGAAAGTTCTAATCAGTACTATAACAATATTTTAAATATATTGTTGAATTGTATTTGCTAATATCTTAGGAAGTTTTGCATCTATATTCATAAAGGTTATAGGTCTGGAGTTTATATTCCTTTTTCTTGGTACCATCCATTGTCTTTATCTAGTTTATGTGTTTATTTATTTATTTATTTATTTATTTATTTTAAACAGGTTAGTCAATAAAATAAAATAAATTGGGAAGAGTACCCACTACTTATATTTTAGGGAAGAAAATGTGCAGAATTAATGTTAAACTTTTAGAAGAATTCTCCAATTAAATCTTCTGGGCCTGTAGATTTTTTTTTTGTGAATTTTAGTTTAGTTTTTCTTTTTCTTTTGTTTTGTAGCACTGAGGATTGAACCCAGGACTTTGTGCATGCTAGGCAAGCACTCTGCCACTGAACTACATTCCCAGCCTCCCTTTTCATGTGAATTTTAAAGTTAAAAAATTCATTTCTCTTAATGATTGTAAGGTTGTTCAGATATTCCAATTATCTATTTCATGTTGGGGGAGCTATGGTAGTTTGAGCTTCTTGAGATAGTGGTCCATGTTGTTAAATGTGTGTGTGTAAACTTATTCAAAGTATTCTTTTATAATCCTTTTGATGTCTACAAGGTCTATAGGTCTGTTTTATTCCTGATGTTGGTAATTTGTGTCCTCTCTCTTTATTAGTTTTTCCAATAGTTTATCAATTTTGATTTTTTAATAGCAATCAATTTTTATTTCAATGGCATTTTTTGGGGGTTACCCCAGGATTGTACTCAGGGACACTCAATCACTGAGCCACATCCCCAGCCCTATTTTGTATTTTATTTAGAGACAGGATCTCACTGAATTGCTTAGTGCCTCTCCATTGCTGAGGCTCGCTTTGAACTTGTAATCCTCCTGCCTCAGCCTCCCAAGCTACTGGGATTATAGGTGTGCACCACTGCAGTGGGCTCAATGGCATTTTTTATGTTCTGTGTATTGCTTAGTTTCCTTGAGATTTTCTCATTGGCCCGTGGACCATGGATAAAAGTGTGTTTGTTTTAGTTTCTAGGTATTTGAAGAACAATAGTTTGTACTAGTTTCTAAATTTATTTTCATTAAAATAAAAATATCCAATCTTTACTGACATTGCTAAAACAACATGGCCATGATTGACCAGCAGTGGCTGATTTCTAGGATTTGAATGACAATTGCTGTGAGTTTAGGCTAAAGTAGCATCAGATCAGGGCAAAATCTGGTCTTGGATCCCCTTCTCAAAGAAGTGAGTTCAATCCTAGGCTCCTACAGTCTGGCCTAGGCTTCTAACATTGGCTGATGACCAGAAATAGCCATGTGTTTGTTGAAGATGGGAAGTTTTACTTTTTTAATGGAAATCATAGTCAAAGAGCAAGAGCTCTCTGAAGCATAAGAAAGCCGATTGGTTGGCTTTGAAAGTCTGGAAGGATCCATATAATTTAATCCTACCTCCATTTTAATATGGTCCTTAGCATTTTAATTTCTAGCGGCTCCATAAAAGTTTTGGATAGTAGACATTCTAGCTTGTTCTCTAATTCTTTCTTTCCATCTCTGTCTCTCTCTCTCTTTCTCTCTCTCTAACAGATCTTTACACTGCTATTAGATTTCTCTAATCAACTTTCCCCATAATGTAACAGTATTTTAATAGGCGAGGCACTAGAAGACAAAAAGACTAAAAAGACAAGCAAAGGCATATCTTGGCCCTCAGGGGATCATAAACTAACTTAGACAGATGCTTGCTTACTGAATGTGATCCTGTTCAGATAAAATAAGAAGCAATTTGAAATCTAGCCCCTAATTCAGGTTAAAAAACAAATGTCATGGTTTTATTTATAGCTTATTTCTTGGTTTTATTACTTTTCCTATCCAAGTTGGAACGAGCCCTTCCTCATTCAATATGTGTAGGGATAACGAGTGAGTCTGACTTATAGCCTAGTTCCAATATGAGGTAAACACAATAAAAGTATGCTAGGATAACATATATTCAATAGTATATGGAAATATACAGTTTAATTTTTGTCCTGATAGAATCTACATAACAAAATTTTAAAATTTGATCCCATATCCCTTACTGGTTCTCGGTTTTATTTTTTCAACTTTAGCAATCTTGTTAAGGAAGTTGATACCTGTGCCTGTATATTGAAGTGTTAACCCTATGTTTTGTTTTAGCAGTTGCAAAGTTTCTGGTCTAATTCTTAGGTTTTTGGTGCATTTGAATTGACTTTTGACCAGCACCTTTTTATCACTTCCTCTCTTACAGATTATAATGTGTGCATCTCTTATAGGTTGAAATAGTTACTGGCACGTTCTTCCTCTTCATCTATGGTATTCTTTTTAATGGCACCAGCTCCCTAGAAATTTAAAAAATATATATATTGATCACATTTAATTCTCATGGCTCTCTTTTGTAGAAGGACCTTTTGAGCTCCCTAGAAATTAAAAAATATATATATTGATCACATTTAATTCTCATGGCTCTCTTTACCCCCCCCCCCCCCCCCACCCCCCCCCAGACCCCCCAAGCCCCCCCCTCGCCCCCGACCCTCCCCCCCCCCCCCTTACCCCGTATATGTTTTTTGTTTTCCAAATATATACCAACTGCCCTAGGTGTTACTTGCTATGTAACATAAAGAAAGGCAGGATATTATTTGACTGCATATGCCATCCAAGGCAAACCAAGGGTCTTTGGCTGTCTCAGGCTGCCTTTTTTATTTTCAGGTAACTTTGAGTTTGTGAAATCTACTCAGGTAGTCATTGGTGCCATACACTGATACCCAATTCTTCTTTTTTTCCAGGAACACAAAAGGTTAAATTTCCTGTCCCTCTCTGTGTTTGGGTGGGGATATCAGATTTGTGAGTGAAGGTGAAAAGGGACCCAAGTCTGAATAGCTCATTGGTGGTACTCACCTCCAGCCCTTCTTTCATCTTGGAGATGAAGTCTTTCAGGTTGAGTTCTTATGTGGGGATGATAGGTAGAAAAATATGTTCCACAAGAAGTACGTATAACCTGAGAGAGAAATAAACCTTTGTTGTTTTTAGCCTCTGATATTTTAGAGGTGTTTGTTCTCACAGTGTAACATAACTAGGTCTGATTAGTGTAGCTGTTTTAATCCTAACAAGAGAGTACAACTCAACAGAGTGTGAAGGAATAATATACATGGATTACAGTCTATTTAGGGGAAAAAGGAGGTACTTATAAAAGCTGATAACTGGGTTTCCTGTAGATGTGAGCCTGTAATTGGACATGCTTTTCTTTTCATAGAACACTACTGGTCCTCCAGAATCGTCAACCTGGATGTTCACTGAACAAAATAAGGAAGGCAATGTCAATACTGCATTAGAGCTGAGAAGCCACATAAAGTGGGAAGGCACATCTTCAGTTTAACTTTAGTTATATCAACATATGTTTAGTTTTGTGACTATTTAATAATGCTTGCTCCCTGAGCTAAAATCCATGATGGCAGGGACTAAATCAATTTGTTAAATGGTGTATTCCTACCTAACGACAGGTTGAACATCACTAATTTGAAAATTCAAAATGATATCTCTTTATGTATATGCAAATATTCTGAAATCTGGAAAACATCTAAAATTTGAAACACTTCTAGTTTCAAGCATTTCAGATGAGGGATACTGAACCCATATCAATGAATGAAGGAATATGTGTAGATGTATATCAGTGAGCATTCCTGAGTGTCTCCATGGGTGTGGAGTGGCTCTCCATGTCACAAGACACAGGGTGTGGGAGAGAAAGAAGACTTGTGGTGTGGTTCACAAGCCACAGCTGGAAAGATTTTTTGACTTAGAGCACAGGACAGAGAAACCTATATGACTGAAATTTATTAACAGTAGAATTCTTTGCAAGTATATATTATAAATTCAAATACTAAAGCATGTTTCAGCAACATAAATAATAATACATAGTCATGATATATTGGCCTTGACTCCAGGCTAGTTTTAAGCTACAAACAACACAGAGGCCTGTCTTGCTTTAGCTTGGGCTTATATAGAATCCATACACATTTGTTTCCATTTTCAAAGATATTGATACTAATTTAGCCAGATCTCCAATACATAGCAGTGGGAGGTGAACATTTAAAAACATTTGAAGTGGCTTCTAAAGCAAGTATTGATAGTTACTTATCAGGAAGTACTCATATGCAGTTATATATAAATGGAAAGAATTGTCTTTCAGATCTAACATTGTGCTTGGTTTTTATTCATTTTGAAAATCTTTAGTGTTGTGATTGGTTTGTAGCACTGGTATTCTTTGGGGCACAATCCTTTGGCTGACCCTTGACTATCACCTGAGACTTTTCAAAAGCCATTCTGTGTGCATAATTGATAAGTAAGTAATTGATAAATATTGATGCTGCTGCAAGTAATTTTAGAGTATTTCTTACCTGATTGAATTTGGATAAGTGATTGTATAATTCTTACCATAACTTGAGAGAGAGAAAGATAGGAATCAGTCTCTGCTGTCATAGAAATACAATTAAGGTGACAGGGGTCACAGAGATACAGTGATTTTCTATCATTTTGTATAATTCGATATTATGTACCATATATTTGATAAAGAACTATGGCTATTATAGGAAAATATAGAAGGGATGAATAAACCAAATCAATCCAAGAAGGTTTCATGTGGATTTGACAGCTTAAGATGGATTTGATAACCTGAGGATAAAGGGGAGGAGAAACTAGACAGGGGATAGTGGGCATAATAATATGGGAATGAGTACTCACAGTATGCATCCTGTTAAGATTTGAGGGTGTGTATTAGGAGCCCTGGGGAATATGGTAGGGTGGGTAGAATCGTGTAAGGTTTCAGAGAATCTAGAAAATCACTGTTTTGTAGCTCTGGAATGATTCCAAACACTTAGATAGCTTACTATGTGAGTGACATATGTGTGGTGGTAATAAGAACTTGGAGTAAACTCCCCTTCCCTTTAAGAATGTTCTGGCACACCCTATTAGACTCCATATGTGAATTTTTGACCTCAAGTACTAGACTCCAAAATGCATATAAAACTAAAAGTGTGCCCAACATTTCTAACACTTAGGCTGTGGCAGAGCTTCACTTTGCATCTTCAAACACTGAGAGCTCAGGGCCACACCCCTGAGTTCAATCCATGGTACCCCCTCCCCCCATCAAAGTAAAAATTTCCCCAAATCCCTCAGGTTTTTCTTCCCATTCATTGACCAGAATTATATCATGTTTGCTTAAAGCCATTATTGGTAGAAGGAAAGGGATCCTATGAGACTAGAGCTGAAGATATCTTTCTTGAAACCTAGGGTTGACAGAAAAAAGTGGATCCCTGAACAAATTTGTATTTTCTTTAGGAGAGAGGAAGTGGTATTGCCTATTGCAAGTGGATCAGGTTTTATATGGCTGATGCTTATACATTTCAGGGTTCCTCTTTAAGAAAAGGCATACAAACTTATGAATATAAAATGAGAAATTAAGAGAATATTTCATAAGGTGAGAATATAAATCACAACAACTAATAACATTTAAAAATGTCAGATATTATAAAATAAAATACATTTTAAGTAATTACCTAGCACATTCCAGGGGAACTCTCCCTACCTTCTTGAGGGATGGGCTAGATGCTCTTTAAAAACGTCTATATATGATCAGGATTCTGTGTACTATCTGCTAAAGTGATAATAGATAACTCTGTTTTCCCTCAATATAGTGAATCAAAAATATTTTTGTTTTAAAAAGCTTCTTTCAGCTTGATAATTTGCTATTGGCAATATCTTGTAAAGATTTAGGGTTGTTGCTAACACTGAAGAAATCCCCATCCAGCTTCTTTAACAAATGTGTTGTAAGATTTCAAGTTTTCTTGTATGTTGATTAATCTCAAATATTCTATTTGTTCAATGACACTCATGAAACCATTTATTGTCAGTGTCCTCATTATAATGTGTTTTATGGGTTTTGTGCTAAATTTGTTAATGCCAACAATTTGTGTCAAATCAACAAGAAATTAAAATTGTTTCCAATGTGCCTACATGAGCCAAATTACTAATCAAATTATCAAATGACCCAAGAACCTATTCATTAATTTCATTTATAATTTATCTTTTCTTCTTATGTCTTACAGCTCCCCCTACACCAAAAAATATTCTGAGTATAATACAAATAATTCCTAAACCTCACTATTTGCTTTCAACCAGTGTGGGTTTACCTTAAAGTGAACCACATAAACATATTCCACTAAACCCCAACTAAATGTACCCCCAGTTCAACTTCTCCTTATCAGTATATCATAAAATACCCACAGACTCCACCACCATTCAACACAAGGGCAAGTGTGAGGAACAGAAATGAGCAAAAAATGTCAGGGGTCACAACCAATTGTGGTTAAAAAGTCTTACACAAATATGTAACCTTGTAAGAAATGTTTGCTTATTTCTGAGCCTTGGACAGAAGCCCAGGCAAGTGAGTGGTCTCAGAACTCAAACTTCAGTAGCTTCATCTTTGTGTGTGTGATTAAAAAAAACCTTTCTATTTCTAGTTAATTTGAAACCTACAGAAAAGCTGTGGAAATAGTACAGAGTACCCATCTACCCCTTACCCAGTTTCCCCTCCAGTTAACATCTTACATCACCACAGCCCAGGAAATTAACGCAATCTCAGTGCCATGAACTAAACTACAGACCAGACTTGCATGACATCGTTTTCTGCACTGATGTCCATTTTCTATTCTAGGATCCTGCCCAGAGCACTTTGCATTTAAATGATATTTCTTCTTTCTCTCTCTTTTTTGGTAGATTTTCTATTTTAGAAATATTTTGTTGGTGAATTATAATTACACACAATAGTAGGTTTCATTGTGGTGTATTTGTACCTACACATAACATGATGTGGTCTAATTCATTCCCCCATATCTCTCCTTTGCCTCTCTTTCTTCCTCCCCTGATACCTATCTTCTACTTTCCTGGTGTCCCTTCAAGTTTCCTGAGTTCCCTCCCTGCTCTTTTTCTCTCTAGCTTCCATATAAGAGAGGAAACATATACCCTTGACTTTTTAAATCTACCTTATTTCACTAAGCATGATATTCTCCAGTGCCATCCATTTTTATTTTTCTTTATGGCTGAATAAACTCCATTGTGTGTGTGTGTGTGTGTGTGTGTGTGTGTGTGTGTGTGTGTGATCGGTTGGCAGACACTTAGGTTGATTCTGTAACTTAGATATTGTGAATTGCACTGCTATAAACAGGGGCATTCATGTAATGCTGTAGTATGTGGACTTTAATTCTTTTGGGTCAATACCAAGGAGTGGTGTAGCTGACTCACATGGTGGTACCATTCTCAGTCTTTTGAGGACATTTCATACTGATTTCCATAGTGGTTGTACTAATTTACAATCCCACAAGCAGTGTATAAATGTTCCTTTTCCCCTGCATCTTAACCAACTGGTTTCATCTTAAGTCCACCTCTGGTTCATGGGTAGATATCCACTAAGGCCTGCTATCATGATATAAGGAAAGTTAGAAATATTCAGCAGCAGTGAAGTGAGGAGGGATTGCAGGAACTGAGCTATATCTGGTGATCCAGAAGGACTGGTACTCAGGAGAGGCCATGGGCATGGACTGGAGGTGGGAGGTAGAATATCGTGGGGGAAACACTACAATGTCTATGTCTGGGCAGCGAGTAGATGTAGCACTTGAGAGAGGGTCAGATCAGTAAGTCTTCCACTTTCAAAGCTGAATCAGCTGGAATATAGTGCCCCACTGGTAGGGAAAAAGCAGCTGGAAGGGTGGGATTGACATATCCGTTACAAGGCAGGCCATCACTTAACTAAATGCATCAGGAGGGGTCAAGATCTGAAGCTAGCTGAGCCTTCAATAGATGTTGGGGGCAGTTTGGTACAAGAAATGCCTTATTCAGCTATTGCAAATCTAGAAGGAAACCCAGTTTTTCTGATTCCCTGTTTTTTTTTTTTTTTTTTTCTTTACCCTAGGCTACCTCCCAAATACAACCTTTACCTCATGCTAAGCATTCCAAGCTGGAAGAAGGTATTAATTTTTGCCTAAGGAAAGCCTTCCTGGGAGGTTGCCCCACCAACTCTTAGTGGGTGGCTCTACTTATTGATGATTTTATCAGTTGTAGGGAATCTGTGCTAGGTGCTAAGAACATCTATAAAATAGGGGAGGTGGTAGTGTTGGGAAAACTTATTGTATTAAGTTTTTCTTTCTCATTTCAGATCTCCCCCTCCCTCTGCCTCCCACAGACACCTGGCATCCCATGCCAAAATATGCATTCTAGTGCCTTCAAGCAAAACTAGTTCTTCTACCAGTAATAATTTAAATTCTAAACTTTCTATTGCTTCCTCTTGAAAAACCCTTCACCAAACTTTTAGCACACAAAAATAGAAGCATTTCAGTCATGGAAGCAGTTCAGTGCCATTTTGAATGCTGCTTCTTGAAGGGTATTTTCATTTGTTCGACAAATGCTTATCAAGTGTGATGGGCACTATGGTAGTCATTAGCAATGCATTAGTGTACCAATGTAATCATGATCCTGGCTATCTTGGATAATGAGTCACAAACAAATGTGAAATTTTAAGTGTCCCAACAGAGAGGTACATACTTGGATTATATTCAGCTGATATTCAGATGCAATTCTGCTGTATCAGGGGCTAAAATATTAAAATCTGTCCATACTAACTGTGGTAGGTAGTTTTCTCATCCTTTCCTTCCCTTTGTTTGTACAAATGCTGCTGTAGTCTTTCCCTTCCCCTGAATCTGGGATGACCTTGAGACTTGCTTTGACTAAGAGAATGCACTGAAAAGATGCTATGGGACATCTAAGCTAAGGCCTTAATAGGATGGTAGTTTCTGATTCAATCCTTTTATGAGATACCCACTATATAAAAAGTCCAGTGACCACCATGCAATGTTGTGAGAAAGCTAAGCTAACCATAGGCAAGGAGGCCAGATGGAGAGAGTGATGTCTAGGTCCCTGCTGGTCCTCTGTCCCAGTGGAGACAGCAGGTATTCTATTGGAGGAGCAATCTTGGATATTCCTACCCCTGTAGACATTATGTGGATCATAAAAATGACCCAGCTGAAACTAGTCCGGATTGAAAAATCACGAGAGAAAAAAAATAGCTGTTCCCTGTTTTGGAGAAGGGTGTCATATAATAGTAGATCTGTTTCCTGGAACCCCAGAGTATCACCTCCCCTATGTCTGGGGTTCCTCAAGTCTTGTGTTCAGGGCCCCCAGGTCTGTTTCTCCCACATGTATAGTAGCATGGTTAATTCCTGGCCCAGCTTGAAGCCTCCAGGATCCTATTCCAGCATCCATTCTGATGGTAGCTCTGATCTGATTCATTGATTCTGCACAGTACCAGAAAAGGTTTTGAGTACCAACTTTGGATATAGGCCATTGTAGGATCTTATTGTGGTGGCATTTGACCTCTTTACAGATGCTAGTGATAAACCAGCCTAATTCCATCTGAAGACTGGGAGCCATCCTGTCAAAAAATTATGAAAAGCCCACTTCAGTTTTCTATGAAATGCTAGGATTCCTATTTGGCCTGAGCTTGTTTTGATATTTTAAAATTGTTTGGCATTCATGCCCAGGCCTTGAGCACACTCAGGCCTGGCTTTTCTTGACCAAATAACAACTCTCTCTCTCTAAAACTAACGGTGCCTCATAAACTTTTGATGTGGGGTTTGACTACACTCCCTTCTTGGAATGCAATGCCATGTAGATTATTAGTTTGCTACTTGCTTTTGAATTACACATGTCTGACCTTGTTAGCTGTAAGTTCCCAAGATTTTTTGTAACTCTTTGAACTATAAAAACCTTGTCTTCCCTGAGAGTGGGGCTGACCCCAAGCCCAGTGTTTGGGAGGGGCAGCCACTGGCCAGCTCTCTTTGTGTGCATACAATATAAGCTTGCTTTAATTTAAAATTGGAGTTGGTGGTCTTTTCTTTGCGTCCTGGATCAACACTAGGAAAGGAGTCCCTAAGGAAATTGCACTTGAGCTGAGATCTGAATTTGGTGACAACAGAGAGGAAGGCATGACTGCAGAGACAGCATGTAAGAGAACTCTGTGGCAAAGCTAAAGATGGTGGAAAGAGAAACCAAAACAAGGCAGTGTGGCCAGTGATCAGAATGAGAGATATGTAGGGGTCTGGACCTGTAATGCTTCTCTTCTAGAGTGCTTTGATTGGAGTAAAAAACACCCATCTAGAGGCATGCCAATGACCTAGTACAGTCAGTAGGTCAAGAACAGAATTGTAGCTGAGTCACTGGAATGGTAGACCATGGTAGGGCAAAGGACACCCTTCTGTAGTTGAGGACTGATCTCCAGAGTTGCTGTAAAGCTGAGGCAGCGGCAGATGGCCTACAGGCCCGCTGATTGGAGTGCTCCCTATGTTTTGGACCTGGAATGTCCCCCAAAGGCTCATGTATTAAAAACAACCCAGCAATATTTCAAGGTAAGATTTTGGGATATGAATGGATTCTGAGGGCTCTGACCTCATCACTCTATCAATCCACTGATGGATTAATAATTTGATATTATTGGGAGGTAATGGAAACTGTAAGGGGGAGCTAATTGGAGGAAGTAGGTCACTGTGGGGGTGCCCTGGAAAGGTGTTTCTCGTTCCTGGCCCTCTCTCTTTTTCTCTGTTTCATGACTGCCATAGCTGAGCAACTTTCTTCTGCCATGTCTTTTGCCATGATCTTCTGCCTCACCTCAGGCCAGAGCAATGGAACCAGCCAATCATGGACTGAAATCTTGAAGACCATGAGCCAAAATAAATCTCCTTCTTTAAGTTGTTTAATCTATTCACAATGACAAAATGCTGACTAACACAATCAGTATACCTTTTTTGCCTCGTCACACAAGTTTGCCAGTACAATGTTTTATTATTAAATTAGTTGCCAACATGAATTTCAAAAGTTTTCAAGTAGAAAAGTCTCACACTTGGGATTCTACCACATTCTACAGTGTTTCTACCATAGGTGGAGGTGCATAGAAGCTACTTGATCTAGATGGAGTGCACATCACTTTATAGAAGCCTCCTCTGCTTTCTGGGGTTTTCCCCAGCACTGGAGACCAGTGTTAGTCACCATATATTATCCTACACAGGCCCTATGCACACATTGCCCTGCTCATTTGACTCCTGGAGGGCACAGGCATTCTGATCCCTTGTTAGGATGCTGAAGCTGTTGTAAGTTGGAGATCCTTAGTGTCCTCCTGGTGGTCTTTGAGGGGGGGTTGCTTGATTTAGCAAACACAAAAATAGGACACTTAGTTAAATTTGTGTTTCAGGTAAATAAGTGATTTTTCAGTGTATGTTTCTGTTATTGTAGTAATTGACGGCCCTTTTTGTGAAGCAAAGAAGAGTGGCAACTGAAATGATGCCCTGTTCTTTTCATTCCCAATACACATAAGCAGGGACATTTCCTGCACATGCCTGTCTGTGCCATGCCTCCATTGACTGAGGCAACCTTTTGTAATGTTGTGCTTCTTGGAGGCTGAAGCTAATGTGACATGTAGCGCAGGAGTAGCCAATTTGTGGAAATTGACTCAGGAGCCTTGAAGGTTAAAGTTGGAAGGTAATTTGGAGAAACATTGTGGTGAGTCTTGAATGCTCTGCTCAAGGCAGGTTGAGCCCATGGCAGCAGTGTTTCAACAAGACTCAGATTACATCTTTGTTTTGAGGTGGCATTTCTGCAGTAGAGGTTTCAAGGGTGGTGGGGGTAGGGTGTCACCCAGAAGGCTATGATAGTATTGAGGTTTGAGGTAACAAGGGTCTCCATTGGAAAGTGGAAAGTGGGAGGAAGAGGAAGTGCTACAGGTGACCACTTTGAAGGAAGAATTAAAAGGCTTGGACTGGAGGATGGAGAGCAAGAGGAATTAAATATATTGGTGATACTATTGTGGTTATGAAATAGTGGCAGCACAGCCCTGTTTTTTTATTTTTTTATTTTTATTTTTTAATTTCTAAGGAAGTTGGGAGGGGATACGTCCCTGCAGGAGAGGTGAGAAATGCCTTTTTAAATTTGCATTTTCAACTTTTTTTTTTTTTGCAGTACTGGGTATTGAATCCAGAAGTGCTAGATCACTGAGGTATATCCACAGCCCCCCTTTTTTGTTATTTAATGAATTTGTTAAATGTAAAATATTTGTATTATGGTTTGTAGTAATATATAATATTTATTTTGATACAGGATATCCTTAAATGGTAGAGGCTGGCCTTCAACTTGAAGTCCTTCTTCAGTCTACTGAGTAGCTGGGATTTCAGGTGTGTGCCACAGGTGAGTGAGTGATGCCCTTTTAGATGTGTTGAGTTTGAAGCACAGCCAAATGGAGAAGGCCAAAAGTGGTTGAAATTTTTATTAAATTACAAAAGCAACTGGTATCGACTCTGTGTTAACTGTTCTAAGAACTTTACACATAATTGATTTATGAAATTATTTTTTCCTCACAAAAATATTCTGAAAGAGAAACTATTATTACTCCTATTTTGTAGATTAGGAAATCTCCGCTGTCCCTTAATGACTTCCATGCTGCCTCAAAGTTAGACCTAGGGATTTGCTCTGCAGCTCCTCTTTATTTGATGAAATCAATGTAGAGCAGAGGGGAAAATTTTTTGTATCATACTAATCAAGATTTTATAGCAGGAAATATACAAATCAAGCTAGCTGGCCAAAATTAAATTAGATTTATATATAAAAAAGAAATTGATTAAATGATGTTATGTGTATGCATGAATATGTCATGATGTATCCCTCTATTATGTATAATCATGTGCACCAATTTAAAATAATCAAAATGAGTTTGTGTCCATATGGTGCATCTATTTTTTGGGTTATAATAAAAATACTTTAATTTTGCCATTTCAATTTCAGCATTTGTATTTAGTAAGGCTATAGGTGGAGATCAATAGTGAGATATATCATTAATAAATAATATTGTGCCTTTGAAGAAACTTTTACATATTATTAAATTCATTGACAATGTATCAATTAATACCAGTCTTCATTTAATGTAATGTGAACTTAATTATATTTAAGTACAAATTATATTTTAGTATAAATTTTATTATAATTAAATTCATATTTTATAATTGGCAATTTTCCTATACAAGTGGTTGAGAGTAAGCTTCTTGCAAGAACTCAGTTATTTCACATTGAAAAATAACATTTATTTTATTTATTTCTTCATTTTTGTGATTCTGGCGATTGAAGCCACAGCCTTGAGTATGCTAGGCAAACACTTTACCACTGAGCTATAACCCAACCCCTTTATTTTTTGCATGTATGTGTATAATATTAATGAATTTTCATAGATCCATTTTACTTAAGTCATACATTTCTTGCTGGGCTGGAAATGGTGTTTGTCCTTTTGGAAAGAAGTGTTGGATCATGTTCTTAGATTAATAACTGTCATCATTGCCTTGTTGTGGAAATGTTTTGAAAGAGAACATTGCATTCCTGAAGTCAGAGTGTGGTTCTTGATTTCAGTTTTCACACACACACTCAAGAAGTTCTCCTGGAAGAGGGAATGTGAACAACGGGAAATTGCATCCATGGAGCCATCAAGGGTCATCTCCAGTGTGGGAGGTTTAGGACACAGGTGCACAGGACAACTGCTGCCTCTTCCTGCTGAGCCAGCAACTGTGTGTCCAACTTCACAGACAGGAGGGGAAATCTGGGAATAAAAACATCTTTACTCTCATGCATGTTTTGGCTTATTGCTAACTCTGCCACAGGTCATTTGGGTTGTGAGAGTGGTCTATGAGTGTGTGCAGCCTGGCTTTTTTAAATACAATATCTTTCTCCTGGTAATGGAGACATAAGAAAATAGAAAAAAGTCACCACTGGGAGAGATAAATTCAGGAATACTCTGTGAGCAATAGTGTATCCTCAAATCTCTCCAGTAATTCACTGCTGACTGTGCTGGCCTGACACTGAGGGAACTTGCTCATGTGTTTATTGATGGCAGTTCTGGGGTACTTTGGTGCAGACTGAGGGCAAAGTTCTCAAGATGCCAGTGGATCCAGGTGCTGGGCTGTTGAACTACTGTGGAGTAACTGACTTGTGAATTTCATGGGTGCATTGGCAAAGTCTTTTCAAACTTATGCAAAGTAGATAAATAAGCTTCAAACAGATGAAATCAGATGCAGTGTGCTTGGGGAGTGAGAATGCAAAGAAGAAATCTTGAGACAGGTTTGCTAAACAGTGTAAGTGTGTGTGTGTGTGTGTGTGTGTGTGTGTGTATGTGTGTATGTATGTATGTATGAGTGTATGTGCACGTGTGTGGGCTTTAGAACTCTCATCCAAATTGTTTTGTGACTTCTAGCACCTGTATCAGAAACACTGTTTCTACTTTAATGACATTCATTCTCAGCTCCCAAGCTACCATCTATTTCCTCTTATTTCTGACTGTCAGTAGTAATAATAGTAATGTAAACTTGTAAACTTAATCATTTTACTTTATTTTTGACACATTATTTTTGTTGTTGTTCTTTTTTTTTTTTTTTTTTTTGTAACCTAACCCTTTTTAAGGGTGAAACTCCATGGAGATTTATTTGAACACTTGATAAAAACAACTCTTCTAATTGAAAACATTAATAACTCAGGATTATTTAAAAAATAGAAAATTGTTTCATTTTACGCAAGTTCTTCTGTTGACCACTTGGAATAAAGTTCAAACACCTTCTGAATAGGTCATCTAAATGTATTTTTGCTTGTAAATAAGTTGAAGCAAAAGCACATTGCTCTTTCCCTATTTCCTTGCCTTCACTGTGTGATGTTGCTTGTTGGAAGGCCAGACACAAAATGAGGTTTGTGTGTGTGTGTGTGTGTGTGTGTGTTTGTGTGTGTGTGTATGTATGCATACATACTGAACCAGTTTTTCTCTCAATGAAAAACACAGAAATGGGTCCCCTGTTTTTTCCCTGGTTGTGCAGCTTCACACAGCACAAAGTTGTGCTCTTGGCTTAGAATGGAAATTCTCTCATAGACTCCTCCAACTATTTTTCTGGTGATGGCTTCAAGAAATATGATAAAGACAGGTAGCAAGATGCTTCAGGAATAAAAGGTCTAAGTCAAGCTTCTAATTTGGAAAAACTTATGCAAACTAGATTACTTGATTAAAATCCAATGGTTCACATCCCAGGGTGTTCTTCTGACTTCTATTCTTTAGTAGACACAAATGCAGCAAGGATCAAGATTTTATTTCAAACAAAAATTGTTTTATTTTTCCTATCTGGAGGTGAGGGGAGATGGAAGGCAGAATAAATCTATTTGTAATTTCTTTTTATAAAAGACATTAAACAATGGGTGGTTGATTTTATGTTCAGAGTCTAGATTACTTTAAAAATCTAGACCATTTATATTTATTGTGCTTAGGGGACAATCTAAGAAAATACTATGAATAAAATATTTTACTTTGTCTTGTCTAACATTTTTACATAGAAATTTGGTTAAATGATAGGGGATGCATCTAAGGGAATAAAATTAAAAAGTGCCAGTGAAAATAAGAAAAAAAAATTGTATTTGCTCTTAATGAAAGCTGCTAAACTAGCTTTATAAATATAAACTATAATTACTAAAATATAAATAGTAAACATATTTTTATTATATACTACACATGTCTGGTAACACATGTAGAACTATAGTAATTACTGTCCAATTATAATAATATGTATCTGTTATAATACTTTCCTTAATGGGGAATTACTAAGGTTTTTTTTGTTTTTTTTTTTTTTTTTTTTTTTGGTAGCCCTTCCTAGTAAATGCATCATGACTGTGTAAATGAGTATCTGTTTTAAGTTATAGATGCCTCAGCAGCATCTTGGGGTTTGGTCATTTTAGGGGTGGTGAATGTTTTCACCTTTGTATTTTTATACAGCAGCACAACAGCTGCTGGGGGTGGGGGCTCTCTCCAGTCTCATGGGACTTTAAAATCTACATTGTTTTTCTGAGAGATTATGATAGTGGAGCCCATTACCTCCGTTGTTTGACACTACCTCCTCTTTTCTCCCACACCATTCTCAGAGTCGGCTCTGGTGATTGAAGGAAGTTATTTATACTCAGGTGTTTGGGGACAGAAAAAAGTTTTTAGTATTTCTGAGAAGATTTTTATTTCCAGAAATGGGGGTATAATCTATCACCAAATGTCATCTGCCAGTCAAACAAGATAATGTTATACATCTTTAATCAGTTAAATTTCCAAATTATTTACACTTTAATACTCAAAGTACTTTGCAAGGTCTTTGCCACGTTTGTTTTGAATTAGATGACTGTGCTTGAAAGTTTACCAAGAAAGCTCTTTAGGACAGGGAACTTCAAATTCCTAATACTGAACCATGGTGGAAGAAGAGGATATAAGTGCAATTTCTTTTTTTTTTTTAACTCATGGAAATATTCAATTACAGTTTATTTTCTTTTAAAAGTTTCATCTAAAAGATTATTTTAGGGGTACCAAACTCTAGTGATCACAAGAGAGCTTCCTATTCCCACCAGCTGGAAGATCTGAAATGCTCTTATCAGCCAATATATTCTGGATCCACCAATTTGAATGATGATCTATCAGCTTTGGAGATTTGGATTTCTTAAGATTAGAGACAGCTGTGGGCAGAAAGAAAACTCCACATTCCCCTACCCCTCCTCTTCCTTCTAACATTCCCACAGAAATTAATATGCTTTGAGCTGAGCCGACTCAGACACAGAGGAGTCAAAGCTGGAGGATTTATTTGAAAAGGAAACCCAAGAAAAATCCTGACACATCTTGCAAAAACCTATAAAAATCTAAACATGACTGCAGTCCAAAGCCTGCCTGTGAAACGTGGGTCGAGGGGAGATGGTCCAGACCTGAAAACCCTAAATCTATTTGTGGTTTCTACTGAACTTGAGTCTGGCTCCCTGACATCTGGCATTTGAAATTCCAGGAAGGAGATAAAGTCCATCCTGGGACACAGTTGGGCAGGTTGGCTCTTTCTGGAAGTGGTGGTTCTCGGATGGTATATGGTATCTCCAGAGTGAAGTACACAAGAAGATGTGAACAGTCACTTTTAAATACCTCCTCCTGGGGCTTTTACTTTTGAAGTCAGTATCATTTACAAACTATTTAATGATGAGCAATTTTATATCAGTAAAGAGTTCCTCTTTCCTTCTTTACTTTGTTCTTCAAATGGGAAATAAAGTAGTGTAGGGGAAGCACGTTGAAGAAGGTTATCAAAACCCATTTTCCTGCCTCCATTTCTTGTGTCCAATAAACCAATGGAGTGATGCATGGGAAAGATCTCCTGTTTCTGTGCAACTGAAATAAAAGGGAAAGGGAGGAAAACAACCCAACTGCCAACTTCATTGCAACCATGGCACTTGAGAAGTCACTGTTGGGAAGAATACTTTGCTGGTAAATCAGTGTGCTGCACCTCTGCCTGAAGGGCACGGTGGTGTAAAGGGAGGCATTAAGCTCAAAAACTAGGCAGCTATCTTGTGTGGCTCCTGACCCTCAGTCATAGGGAGGCTCTCTCTCGGGGTTTCAGCACTGAAGTTGCAATCCTGGGGCCAACTTTTGGTTCTGCCATTGGTTGGCTGAATGGTGTATTACCCAGTGAGACTCAGCTGTGTCATTTGTGAAGAAATTATTCACAAAGCTATTATGGAAAGTAAAGAGGATGAGTGTATCAATCTGAGTACAGCAACATCACTAAATAAGAACTTAGAGTAAAATGTTAGTGCCTACATTCTTAGGTAAAGAGGAAGTTTTAAACCTCGGATATTAGAAAACATTTGTGTTAGTCTGCTTTTCATTGCTGTGACTGAAATACCTGACAGGAAAATCTTGGAGGAGGAAAAGTTTATGTTGAGTACACAGTTTCAGAGATTTGGTCTGTGGTCAGCTGACTCCATTCTTCTGGGCCCAAGATGAGGCAGAACATCATGGCAGAAGGACATGGCAGAGGGAAGCTGTTCACTCATGGTGGCCTGGAAGCAGAGAGAAAGAGAGGTGTGGAGGGGCTGCAAGGAAGATGAACCCTGCCAGGGCATACTCCCAGTGACCCATGTCCACCAGACATGCCTCACCTACCTACTACTGTTATTATCCAGGTAGTCCATTCAAGCTAGATTAGGTTATAGCTCTCATAATGTAATAATTTCACCTCTGAATATTCCTATTTTAACACAAGAGCTCTTGGGGGGACACCTCAGATCCAAATCATAACATTATAATGGAAATAATTGTTCCATAATACAGATGTGGATATTTTGTGGAGACAAGGAGATGTGCTGGATGATTAGAAATGGTGATGTTTTAATTTACCAAATACTGATTGAGTATCCCTTGTCCAAAATGCTTGGGACCAGCCAAACAAGCTTTTGATTTTAAATTTTGGAATCTTGGCATAATCATAATGAGATATCTTGGGGATGGGACACAAGTCTAAACATGGAATTCATTTGTTTCATATAAACTTGATACACACAATCTGAAGATAACTGTTCAATATTTTTAATGACTTTGTGCATGAAAACATGTTTTATGGTGGGTTTTCTGCTTTTTGCCTCATGACAGTTCTCAAAACATTTTGGATTTTGGAGCATTTCAAGTTTCAGATTTTCAGATTGAGGATGCTCAACCTATAGCTTGGAAAGTAGATCCTGCAAAAACACATTGTAGCCAAGTGCAGTAGCACACACCTGTAATCCCAGCGGCTCTGGAGGCTGAGGCAGGAGGATAGCATGTTCAAAGCCAAGCCTCAGAAACGGAGAGGCACTAAGCAATTCAGTGAGACCCTGTTTCTAAATAAAATACAAAATAGGGCTGGGGATGTGGCTCTGTGGCTGAGTGCCCCTGAGTTCAATCCCCAACACCACTCCCCACAAAAAAGAATGCCATTGAAATAAAAACTGGTCATGACTTCATATAAAATCTGACTTCAGGGCCTGGGTTAGCCTTTTTTTCCTCTATCATTCTTTGCTGGTTGACTTATACTGAGGCTGACTTTCCTCATTGTCACAATGTGGCTGCTATAGTTCCAGAATGCTTCCAAACACAATGTCCAGATGACAAAGATAGGGCATCTCACCTTGGTTGACTTTTCAAAGAAAAAACTTATTCAAAGAAGTAAACTTTTGCCAGTCATGGTGGTGCATGCCTATTATCTCAGTGGCTAGGGAAGCTGAGGCAGGAGGATGATGAATTCAAAGCCAGCCTCAGCAAAAGTGAGGTGCTAATCAACTCAGTGAGACCTGTCTGTCAATAACATATAAAAAAGGCCTGGGGATGTGGCTCAGTGGTTGAGTACCCCTGAGTTCAATCTCTGATACTCTCCCCCAACGCCCCCCCCCAAAAAAAAACATTATGCCTAAGAATGCATTAGGTCATTAAATGGTGATTTGTGGATATTTAGAAGAGGAAGCAGTGTTACTAGAGTCTGTAAGTTTTTACTAAGATGTATCCAGTATGCAATCCCTCATGTTTTATTTAGGCCAACATGGGAAGAAATGTAAAACCAATTACAAATAGGCATCACTTAACAAAGGGGATTATGTTCTGAGAAATGTGTTGTTAGGCCATATCTTTGTTGTGTGATCATTATAGACTACTTACACAAACCTGGATGGCATGGGTCAAACATTCAGCATAACTTCATGCAATCAAGAGACATGATAATATGATTACTATGGCATGATTCACAATAGCTAAATTATGCAATCAGCCTGAGTGCCCATCAATGATGGAATACATAAAGGAAATGTCCTTTGGTATATATGCATAATGGTTTTCACTCATAGTGGAATAGTGTAAGCTGCCTTCCGACTTAAAGAAGGATGAAATCATGTCCTTTGCAGGAAAGAAAAATGGATAAAGAAAGATAGAGCTTAGCACTTAGAGTAGTGAGTAAAGAGATCATCATGTCTGTCTTCTGTGAATAAGCCAGATTCATGTGTTTTCACTCATATGTGGAATCTAGGGAAGGAGAAGGAGAAGAATAAGAAGGAGGAACAGACAACATGCTACAAAAGTAGAAGGGGGAATTGTTATAATTTAGATATGAAGTGTCCCCCCAAAGATTCATGTGTTGAAGGCTTGGTCCCCAATGCAGCAATGTTCAGAAGTTGGGCAACTGGGAAGTGATAGGATCATGAGGGCTTTGACCTTATCAATGTATCAATCCACTGACAGCTGAAGGATGATTAGGAGATGGTGGAGACTGTGGGAGCAGGAGCTAGTTGGAGGAAATAGGTCACTGGGGGGGTGGGGACCTGGAAGGGTATTTCTCATTCCCAGGCCTTTTCTCTTTGTCTATTTCCTGGATGCAATGAGGAGAGCAGCTTTCCTTCTCCATGACCTTCCACCAGAGCATTGGAGCCAGCTTCCCATGGACTGAGACCTCTGAAATCATGAGCCAAAATAAATTTTATCTCCTTTAAATTCTTTATGTCAGATATTTTGGCCACAGTGATGAAAAGCTAACTAATACAGGGACTATAAGGGAAGGGGAAGGAGATTGGGGTCGGGGGAGGAGAAGGGGAAGGGAAGGGAGACTAATAAAGCAGGTGGATATGATTTAGTATGTTACATGCATGTATGAATATGCCACTATGAAACCCTTATTTTATATACTTAATATGCACAAACAAAGAGATGGGGTAAACAACATATATGAGTCTGGGGCTTGTGTAACACAGCATACTGTTTTGCAGTAAGCTTATTTGTTTCATAAGTAGAATGAGTCCACTCCAAATAATAAAAAAGTACAGTATAGTAAATACATAAACCAGAAATATAGTTGTTTATTATCATTATCAAATTTTATGTATTGGGCATAATTATATATGCTATACTTTTATATGACTGTCAGTGAAGTAGGTTTGTTTATACTCACATCACCCCAACACATGAATAATGTACCACACTACTGTTCTATTTAACTGTAGAGAGGGACAGAGAGTTGAATTCAAACCTTTGAGACAAACTTGCTTGTTTTCTTAATGTATGTATGCATGTATGTATGTATTTAATTATGAGAAAGGATCATAGTGGGCTCCCAATTTTAAACTCCATGAAGACAGGGAATGTTCCTAGTTCCTAGAATAGTGCCTGTCATAAGTTTCTACTAGTTAAATGAACAAATAAGCAATATATCATTAAGCAATCACTGCTGGGTAAAACTAATGAGTTGCCAAAATGAGGTTTTACTTTTACTTACTTATTTTGCTCTTGTTGGTTTGGTTTCTTGGGAAGGTTTGTGTGTGTGTGTGCTACAAAATATTTTCTGTTCCTATGAAATTGTGTGAGTTCTACTTACAAGCCTCACCCCGCCTTGGGACAATCTTGGAAAAAGTCTGCTCTTCAGAAATAAGGTAGGAGAGATGGTGTTTGTGATGTGACAAGCTAGGAGACAGGAAGGGGCACTCCTGGGTTTCACAGAGGATGAGCTTGTGGGTAGACTGGCATGTTTAACTATTAAATGCCATCATCCCTAAGGAAATTCTTATACTGCACTTCCACAATTGGTCAAGCATTTAGATAAATGAACCTAATAGGTTGTGATCATCTCAGTCATTCAGCTGCCTGATCAGGCTGTGGAAGGGTATTCAAAGTTTCTGAGGTAAATGGACCAGTGCCATGTGAGTCCACTTTCTCACTGTAATCTCTGTCTTCACCTCTAGTGATTCTCAGGTTAAATAGCCTTGATTTTGTCACCTTTCATCCTTCTCTGCGTCTCCTCATTGTTAAGAGTATTTATTTCACAAGTCTCCTCTTTACTTGCTTCAAAATTCACAACTTCTGTAGTAGGCAATACAGAGAAGGAAAGAAAAAGGACCTGATGTGTATTAATAAAGGATTCATTGTGCATGGTGAGAGAAAGAGATTTAATTTCATTTTATTACATGAGGATTTCCAGTTTTCCCAACACCATTTGTTGAAGAGGCTGGGCACCTTTGTCTAATATAAGATAGACATAGGTGTGTGGGTTCATCTCTGTGTCTTCTGTACCATTGGTCAACTGGTCTATTTTGATGCCAATACCATGCTGTTTTTGTTACTATTGCTTTGTAGTACAATTTAAGGTCTGGAATAGTAATGCCACCCACTTCATTCTTCTTGGTAAGAATCACTTTGGCTATTCTGGGTCTCTTATTTTTCCAGATGAATTTCATGATTGCTTTTTCTATTTCTATGAGGAATGATATTGGGATTTTGATTGGTATTGCATTGAATAGTGCTTTTGGGAGAATGATCATTTTGACAATATTAGTTCTGCCTATCCATGAACAAGGTAGATCTTTCCATCTTCTAAGATCTTCCTTAATTTCTTTCTTTAGCGTGCTCTAGTTTTCATTTTAGAGGTCTTTCACTTCTTTTGTTAAGTTGAATCTCTTTCTCTCACCATGCACAAAACTTAACTCAAAATGGATCAAGGACCTAGGAATTAAACCAGAGACCTTGCACCTAATAGAAGAAAAAGTAGGCCCAAATCTCTGTCATGTTGGTTTATGCTCCAACTTCCTCAATAAGCCCCCTATAGCACAAGAACTAAAACCAAGAATCAATAAATGGGATGGATTCAAACTAAAAAGCTTCTTCTCAGCAAAAGAAACAATCAGTGAGGTGAATAGAGGACCTAAAGAGTGGGAGCAAATCTTTACCACAAGCACATCAGATAGAACACTAACCTCAAAGATTTATAAAGCTCTTAAAAGCCTTAACACCCCAAAATCAAATAACCCAATCAATAAATGGGCCAAGGAACTAAACAGACACTTCTCAGAAGATGATATACAAACAATCAACAAATATATGAAAAAATGTTCAACATCTCTAGCGATTAGAGAAATGCAAATCAAAACTACTCTAAGATTTCATCTTACTCTAGTCAGAATGGCAGCTATTAAGAACACAAACAATAAGAAATTCTGGTGAAGATGTGGGGAAAAAGGCACACTCTTACATTGCTGGTGGAACTGCAAATTGGTGAAGCCAATCTGGAAGATAGTATGGAGATTCCTAGGAAAACTTGGAATGGAACCACCATTTGACCCAGCTATCCCACTCCTTGGCCTATTCCCAAAGGACTTAAAAACAGCTTACTACAGTGACACAGCTACATCAATGTTTATAGCAGAACAATTCACAATAGCTAGATTGTGGAACCAACCCCAATGCCCATCAGCAGATGAATAGATAGGGAAACTTTGGTATATATATACACAATGGAACACTACTCAGCACTAAAAGAGAATAAAATCATGACATTGCAGGTAAATGGATGGAGTTTGAGAAAATAATGCTAAGTGAAGTTAGCCAATCCCAAAAAAACCAAAGGTCAAATGATCTCTTTGATATGAAGATACTAACTTATAAAGGCAAGAGAGAGGGAATGAGAGGAATGAAAGAGCTTTAAATAGAACAAAGAGGGGGGAGGGAAAGGAGGGGGCAAAGGGGTAGGAATAATGGCAGACTGAGTTATCCATGATTACCCTAAATACATGTATGAAGACACAATTGTTGTAAAAATACTTTATATAAAACCAGCAACTTGAAAAAAAAAGTATTCATTGTACTAAATGCTTTATGTACGTTATATTGTTAATTCCTCTTGGCAATTGGGACTCATAGATATTGTCATTCCCTTTTACTAGGCACAGCAAAACTAAATTGTTTGCTTATGACCACTTAGCTGATGAGGGGCAGACCCAGGCATTGAATCTAGAATTATCTTACTCTAGAATCCTTGCTACTTGTTTCACGGTACCTGTCTGTGCTTCCCTCCTGGGCACTTTTTCAAACTCTCTCTGGATAGATATGCAGACATAGAGGTAGCACTGGGAGCAGGATGATGTGCAGACGTGCAGGTAGCAAGTCAGCATCTTCCACTCTCCGACTCTGCCTCCTCTCCTCAGCTCCCCCAACAATCTCCTGCCTCTGAAAGAAGTCATAACAAGGGATTTGTCTCTTGAGATCAAACCAGTGATCCATCCAGCTCAGTTTCCTGTCTCTTGAATTTGGCTGAATCATGACACTTGACCAGGAGGCACAAGGCTCAGCAGCCCCAGGGCGCACAAACACCATTGCATATTGTAAATGGGATGAAAACATCCCGGTTGACCCCAGACCCATGTGTGCCCCAGAGCAGCAGATTTAATGAAGCAAATGGCCAGGTGAGGTCACAGACCAAATTCCAGACATGTTTTGCCCACACTAGCTTGAAGGGTCTCCATGCATCTCACTGTCAGATTTATAGACACATCTGAATCTCATTTTTAAAATTCCAGCCTCTAAGCTTTGATATATTTCCTTCTAATACTTTTCTTGTGGTCTGAGGAGCAAGAGGAACATTTTCAATCTGCCTTGCAATTAAGATGAACAGAGAGGAAACTTTTAGAGAATCCTTAAAATGAGCTTAATAATGTTTGTGATGTTGATGTCTTAGGGGACAGGGAGAGAGATGGCAATTCTTTTAAAAATGTATTCTTATTTCAGGTGGAGCTGGTTTAAATTCACCACCCTGCATTTCCCCACCAATTATGCATGTTGACTGCTACTATAAGCAAGTGGTATCTTGTGCCTTAACTGGGGCTAATGTTCAACAATAAGGCAGGTCACAAGGGCCATGTCAGTGGCTGGGCTAGCAGATTCTTGGTTAGATAGAGTAGGAGGAGGAACTCAAAGGACATGGGGTCCTAGGAGACACCCAACTCTGGCTCTCAGAGTGACAATATAGGGACATAGTAGGAAAATGGTGAGCCAATTCAGAAGTAGGGCTTGCATGGTACTGATGGGGCAGCCCCCAAAGCCATGTGAATGAGAGAAGGATCCTCCCTTGCAGGTCTTTAAAACGTCTGGGCCAGTGACTGCCCCTTTGCTTTAGCAATGGATTCTCTGTGATACACTCCAGGCCAAATAGGTACAGGCTAGTTTCTCTTTTAGTGTGTGCACTAGCTGGGCCTAAGGAACTTGATAATGATGGTACAATTGTGGTATTGAGTCTTTGTTTCAAAGGACAAAACAAAAACTTTTCCACTACTTTCTTGTCTTAGTGTATGAATTTCATTTTATTCCTTTCCTCAAAGAAATCTCTTTTGCATAGAGATGATTTTTCCCTTATTTTTGCCCTTTTCCTTTGTGAACCTGAATTAGGTCTTAGTTTCCTTTCTCTTAGTTTTTCTGTTTCTTTTTTTCTTTCTTTCTTCTTCTCCTCCTCCTCCTCCTCCTCCTCCTTCTTCTTCTTCTTTTTTTTTTTTTTTTTTTTGAGGCTGATTAAGTCTGACCCATAGGAGCAATGCAGAGTTGGTTGAAAGAGGAGGACCGCACCCTCACTGTCCCCTTTCCTCTTAGCTCCACTTGCCTTTTTTAATGGCATTTGAATACAAAGTGTGGATATCAGGATCTTGGCTGGAACTTTTCTCAGATTACCAGGGTCAGAATACAATGGCTAAACTTTGGAGGACTCCTCCAGGCGATTCCATTTTGGAAGAAGTCCATCCCAGGCATGTAGATTCTCCTCTGCCGGCTTATCTGGAAAGTGAACCCAGCCCAGAGTTAGCCTGGTGAGGTTGAGAAGGAAGGTGGATTCCTCTCAGAAGTAGTGGTCAAGAGATCAAGTTGATTACATTGGCATTTTTCTTTGGAAAGTTGCAAAGCATTGACATTAAAATATCCTCCCTTTAATTAAGAGTTTTAATATAACAGGGATAAAGAACTTTAATGAGCACCATGGCACCCTGGTTGCCGAATTAATGACTAAGCGAAGGGTCCCAGACTCTGGGCTTATCTTCCATTAGGCATCTCTGAGCTGGCAGGAAGAGCAAACTGGCAAGAATCACTGTGGAAGTGATTGAGTTTCTCAAGCAGCCTGTGTTATTTTAATGAGACTGGGATATTGAGAACATGGTGCATTGATAAACTGAAGAAATAATGAAGGTTATTTCTTCTCCCCCCATCTCTTTCCACCCTCTTCAAATGAAGCAATTATTTCTCTGACCTCAGGAACTGCATTTCAAAGAGGTCTGAAGACAGGCTTAGGCCTGCTGCTCTAGTGAATTCTGTGGTGCCCAATTACTGACCTCAGGAGTCAGCATCCTGAAGATTAGAGTCATGGGGAGTTTGCTTCACAGGCTCACTTCTAATAATATGCCTTCCACGCAGACACTATTAACCTGCCTTTTCCAGTTAGCCAATAACTAACGTCTTAGGGCAAAATTGTTATCAGCTCTCCAGGGGTCAGGCCCCCAGCTCTAATTAGAAACAGGGACATCTGCAGGGGAAAGTAATAAAAGCACCTAACTAGTGAAAGCTGACAGTGAATGAAGGCAAGGTGAGAAGTCATCCAGTGCTGGAACTTACTGGAATATTATATATTTGGTACTGCCAAAAAAATCATAGCTCATTTAGGCTATCCAGCAACTCAAATCTCCTATAAGATGAGCAAGTTGTATTTTTCATGCTGATTTTATTTAAATGTTACTGAGAGTGTTAGTCTACTTTATGTCACTATAACAAAATATGTGAGATAATTAACTCATAAATAGAAAAAGGTTATTTAGGTTCTCAGTTTCGAAGTTTCCAGTCCATGACTGATTGAGTCTGTGGGGAGGTAGCATATCATGGGGAAAGTGTGTGGCAGAACAAAAGTTGATCACCTCATGGCTAGAAGGCAAGAGTTGGGGGCTGGGGTTCCACAATTCCCTTCAAGGGCACACCCTCCATGACCTCAGAACCTCTCATTAGGCCCCACCTCTTAAAGTTTTCACCACCTCCTAGTAGTGCCAAGCTGAGGACCATATCTTTAACACATGGACACTTGGGGGATATTCAAAATCCAGACATCCTTTGAAAACCTTAATTATTTAGTTGAAATAAATGAACATTTACTGAGAGATAGTATGCTAAACACTGCTTGGGCAGATGGCTGGCCCTTCCCCATGGAATTCTTCAGAGAACCAAACCCTAATGTCTCAGGAATCTATAGTACACAGAATGCATCTTTTGTTGCATGTGTTAAATGGTAGTAGCCACATGCCATTTGTGGGGGATTTGAGAAGTGGCCTCCTATTTTCCACAGGGTTTGATTATCTTGGGTGATGCCCATTGACAAAGCCTGGGTCATAGACACGATTCCTATTCCCCGACTAATCCTGTTCTAGGCAGGGCAACAGTTGGAGTCTAGTGATGGCATAGACTGTGGTAAAGCCTGGAGGAGGGGGGAGTATAATATTGCTGTGAGAGCATGTGGAAGAAGCAACTAATGTGGTGAGGCATGGCAGGATGGTCAAGGAGAGTCTGCCTGAGAAATCCTGGTGGAGGACTTGGATCTGGTCAGAAGAGATGGAAAAAGATGTCTAGGCAGAGAGGAGTATGTGAGATCATGACCTTAGGCCTTGGGTGAGGTAGTGGGGATTTTTCATTGGTGAACATTTTCATGACTGGTGACTCCTTGGTGTTCAGTACATAATCTTTATATCATGACACATAGTAGATGCTCAGTAAATAGTCATTGAATAACTTAATGAGGAGGGAAAAGAATTTGATTAGAGTAAAAAGTGTGATGGGAGGATGGGGATGGTGGGAAGGGATTTGGGGAAGAGACAATTCTTGTACAAACAACAGGTTGATGGTGTCATGAATAGGGCCCCCTTGACTGCATCACAACATGGTAGAGAAGCAGAAAGGGAAACAGTCACATGCAGAAGAAAGAGAGAGGTCCTGTGGTGAGACGGAAGCAACAGACTGATAAGGACCAGGCTTACACTTTTTATAAGGACTCATTCTTATGAGAACTGAATACTCCTACCAGATGTGTCCCATTCCTGAAAGACAGCATCAATCCATTCCCCAGGGCGGAGCCCCCATGACCTAACTACATTCCACTATGCCCCACCTCTTGAAGATTCAATCTCTCAACAGCCACATGAACCACTGGGGGACAAGCCACATCCAAATCATAGAATAGGATTAAAATGAGTTTCACTTTAAATATTCTCCTTATAATAAAATCATTATAGTTATTTTCCTTTATTGTTGGGATTTGATCTTTCTCCAATTGACATGGTTCCCTAACCACTGAGCTGCACATTCAGCCCAATAATCCCTGCTGAGAAGCAGCAGTGGAGTGGTGGCCTGGGTGGGCTGGAACATGGGTGGCTAGGGCAAGATCCCATCAAGACAGTATGGACCTGAGGTT
The DNA here is from genome assembly GCA_025594165.1 of Tamias sibiricus. Taxonomy (NCBI): domain Eukaryota; kingdom Metazoa; phylum Chordata; class Mammalia; order Rodentia; family Sciuridae; genus Tamias; species Tamias sibiricus. Next base: position 131,435,257 of record CM046657.1, on the reverse strand, counting down.
CAGTGAGCCAGGGCTGAGGCAAGCCAGGGCATTCAGACCTTTCACACTGAGGCAGGCTGGCATGGTCTCATGCAGATTGTCACTCCACACAGTTCTACAGCTCCCAAGCCCTGAGCATCTATGTTCTGATGACCTCAAATTCCCTGCTTCCCAAAGAGCTGTGGGAAAGTGGAAGTGGGGTAGACCTAATTAGGATTGCTGGGCTAACCAATAGTGTTGGTACTTTTGCAAACACCAATTATCATAAATTTGGACCAATAGCATTGACCCAAGTACTATACAACCCATAGATTAGCAGACTCAAGTGACAACTCCTATCAGGTCCCCTCTTGCCCTGTGAGAGCTCTGTTGTTTTTCTTCCCATAAGAATAAATCCTAGTCTTTTACACTCATTCTTCTTGGCAATGGATTTCATTCTTCAAATTCATAAGACAAGAACCCAGAAAGAATAAATTGGTGGTGGGCTTCTGGGGTCTGCTGTAACACTGGAGGGCATAACTAGCTGGTTATGCAGCTGCAACATGTCACTCAAAAGGGCTTTCTTGGCTGCAGAGGCATACAGTTTATGCAGACCCCACCCACCAGTAGAAGTAGAGAAACTCCAGTTTCATAATGACAAAGAATCTGGGCTTTTGAAACATTCACACCACATTTTTCCCATTTCTTTGATTCCAATAGACTCTTAAGACTTGAGGACAGATTTTAAACTGTGCCAACTATGAGAAGAGATGACTGAAGAGGGAAGGTTCAGGTCCTCACTTTCTTGCTTTAACCAAGGTCACCCAGCACGGTTTGGGTGCTGCTCCACGGTCAGATTCCATGGGAATCAAATATTTCTCAATTAATCAAAGTTGAAAACCACCACTCAAGTTCAAGGTTGACAACCTAGAAGTAGGCAAGCAGCCACAAATGGCCAGTACTACAAATAGTGCTTCAGCCATTGACATGGGCTGAAGTAACCACTAGGTTGGGAGCCTTGGAATCACTGATGCTGCACTTTTAGGACCTGCAATAATTTATCACCTTTCTTTTGAGAATCCTCAAGACAAACCACCTAAGATTTAGAGGTGAATCAAATGGAGGGAGCTACCCAGCATCTCTTATTATGTTGACATCTCTTATTGCTAAAAAGTCTTGTATGCAATGTTCCACTTATCTCTCAGAAACTTTGGGAGAAAAGTTTGGAAAAAAGACAAATATTATTTATTCTAAACATAAGCAGTTCCTCATGTAACACAGATAAGCCAGAAATTCCATGATCTTAAATTCCTTACTTTGGAGTGATGACTGATTTGAAAGGTCAAGTTGGAAGCAATGTCTCCAAACATTCTACTTGTCATTGGTAGGATTACTAGTAGTAGATGCTATAAAACTATGCTGTGGACATTATAGAACTGAAGTTCTTACATTTTAGTCTGTAAATATTAACTAGAAAATTAACAAACTTTCAGTCTCCACCTGCAGAGACACTGATTTAGTAGGTTTGCAGTGGGGTCTAAGAGGCAACATTTTATCATGCAGATGAGGAGCACTGGTGGACCAAATAGGAAGCAAAATAACCATCCTTACACATGAAGGTTGGCTTTGTTCAAGTTGCTTTTATCAGAAAAAGACATGGCTGCCATTAATTTGGAAATTGAGGTCACTGGATTGATCCACTCTTGATTATTCTGCTGCAAAGCATTGGTAAGTAAGTGTGGCTGGAATTTTTCAAGATGGGACAGTATCCTCTGTGCTTTATGATCATCATGCTTGCTGGTTCCCTCTGCCACACTCTTCCACTCTGACATCCTGCCTCACCTTGAGCCCTGAGGAATGGAGCCTACTGCCTATGAATTGAGCCCTCTGAAATGTGAACATCTAAACAAACCTTTTCCTCCTAAAATTGTTCTGGTTGGGTCTTTTAGTCACAGCAGTGAAAAAGCTGACTGAAACAGAAATTGGTACTGGGAAGTGGGGTTGTTGCTGTGACTAACCTGACTTTGTGGTTCAGAATTTCTTGGAGCTTTTTGGAATTGGTGGGAGGATTTTGAATTGTGTAGCAGTACAACCTAGAAATGCTTTACATTGTTGTGAGAATTGGCTTAATGGCCAATTCTGGTGGGAACTCAGAAGACCACAATGCCAATAGGACTATGAACAGTGAAGACAGGCCCAAGAGGGTTCAGAAAAGAAGGACTCTAATGGAATTTGGAGTAGAGACCATTTGTGTTATGTTCTGGCTGAGGAGTTGTCTGCATTTTGCCAGTGTCCTGAAAATTTCTGTGATGCTGATTTTAAAAGCAATGAACTTCTTAATCTGATGGAAGAAATTTCTAGGCAGCATAGCATTCAGGCAGTGACATGGATATTGCTGAAGGCTTTTAGCCAAATTTATTGTGATATTCAGGAGCAGAAATCAGAGCAGAAATATTTGATAAACTTGGACTTGAAAGGTGGGTGTAAAACTGGGGCTAAGGAAATTCAGATTCCTCCTCAAATCTTCATACTTTGACTTCTCAGGGGATGCCCACAGGGACTCTGACCCTGCTGCACTCTGTCTGATACCAAAGAATGCTAATGACTTTGCAGAGACAATAAGAAAGATGGCTTGTGGGCATCTCAGGAGCTGGCAAGACCACTCAGGCTCAAGGGAGTAAAAGTGCAAATTCTCTTGAGAAGAAAACAGTGGGGAATCCTTGCACATGGGGGCTTGGGAAGTTTTTTCCACATGCTCACCCATCCAGACACTCAGAGGCTGTAGCAGCCATGGTCCCTAGAGGCTTGGCTACTACTTGAGATGGCAGCAGACCTTGGTGTCAACCACATGGTGCTGGTTCTGTAGAAATGCAGGGTGCTGGAATTAGGGGGTCATGGAGGCTTCCACCAAGATTTCAAAGGAAGGCCTGGAGGCCAGGCAGAGTGCAGCAGGGTCGGAGTCCCTGTGGGCACCCCTTGAGAAGCTAAAGTGTGGATATTTGAGGAGGAAGCTGAAGCTATAGTGGAGACCCCGGAGATTAAGAAATGCCAGTAATTGAGCAGAGACAAGCCAACAGAGAGGCCACTTGGGCTGTTACCAACAAGGCCACAGGGGTGGAGATACACAAGCCTTTTGGAGAGAACATCACAATGCCATGTGCCCCAGATGGATACAGGATTTGTTTGCCCAGCTGGATTTTGGTCTTGGTCTCATCACTTCTTTCTATTCTCCTAATTTTGTGAATGGAAATGTTTACTCTGTACATATATATGTTGCTTTTAATTTTACAGGAGCTCATGTTGCAAGATCGCCTTGAGCCTCAGAGGAGACTTTGGATGTGAACTTTGAGCAATCTTGGAATTGTTGAGATTGTGGGGACTCTTCCAAATGGACTAAATATATTTTGCATTGTGAGATGGTTGTGACCTTTTGGGAGACAGGGGCAGAATGTTATGGTTTGGATGTGAAGTGTCACCCAAAAACTCGTGTGAAACAATGCAAGAGCGTTTGGAGGAGAAATGATTGGGTTATGGTCTTAATCTAATTAGTGAATTAATCCTTGATGGGGATTAACTGGAGGTAGTTAACTGAAGTGGCAGGTGGGGTGTAGCTGGAGGAAGTGGCTCACTGGGGGTATGGCTATGGGGTATATAAAATCTGGCAAGTGGTCTCTCTCTCTCTCTCTCTCTCTCTCTCTCTCTGCTTCCTGATCATCATGTGAGCTGGTTCCCTCTGCCACACTCTTATACCATGATGTCCTGCCTCACCTTAAACCCTGAGGATTGGAGCCTGCTGCCTATGGATTGAGACCTCTGAAACCATGAGCCCCTAAGTAAACCTTTTCCTCAAAAAAAAAAAAAAAAAAAAAAAAAAAGATGATATAGTATCTCCTGCATTTATATTAGCACAACAAAAATGTTCTTCCCTCTTTTTTTCTTGTTATTTCTCTTATAAGCTACAGTGTCTGGGGTAAGTAAACATTCCTTTAGAACTGAATAGTTTTGAAGTGTGTCTGTGTCCATAAACCACACTTGAAAACACATTTCCCAAATCAAAATGCCTGAAGACTATCCGGATAGACTATTTCTTCCCCATGGCAGGAGCCTTCCTCCCTTTGTGCCTTTGTTTGGCTCTGTAGGGTAGGATGCCCTCTTCACCCTGCCAAATGTTACTGATCCTCAAAGGTTTGTTGCAGATGCCATGTCCTCCTAAAGCATTTCCTGATTCACCTCATCCATTTCCCTTTTCCTGCATAATCTAATGGGATTTCCATCACCTTTGAGTCCATAGCATTCATGGTTGTAATTCTTTAATGGTGCATTTTTTTCTTATTCATCTTCCATTTTTTTCTCTATTAAATTACTAAAAATGCTTACAGCAATATTTAGGTACTACAGAAGTATACAGCATCAAAAGCGAAGCCTCTGTATTTGTGATCTCATCTGTTCACATACCCACTCTGTCCTCTTACACATACATACTGTCCTTTTTAGGGAATGTTTACTCTATAAAGTAGACCTCCTGTCAGCCTCCTCAGCATGTGTAGAATTCCAAAGAATGTTCAATCCATCCTTTAATTTGGATTTAAAAGTTATGACACATTCCATAAAGAAATCCATGTGAAAGGGCTTGGGGCACATCAATTTCTGCACATATAAATTGATCCTTGGTGATGGAAAAGTTATCCCCACAAGGGCAGGGGTAGAAATACGTTTCCGAGTCCTGGTCATATTAGAAGTCCTTAATCTCCACCTCGTTGTGAAGCACCCACCACACAGGGATGGTGCCCCTCCCTTCCAACAAGGCCTGTGTTGGTCTAATTTTCCTAGCGCTGGACTGGTCTGGTGCAGTCACCATGCACAGGTTCAGGAACTCTAGTTAAAACATTTTTATGTACACATTTTATTCTACATAATTAGGTTATGTTTCTGTAAATAAAAACTTTTTGAAAACCTTATTATCTTTGCACCATCAATCTGAATGTCTGGTACAAATTTAGTGGTCAAATCTTTTGAAATGACTTGCTCCTGATAATTGCATCAATCATACAACTCTCAGCCACTGGCTTTATTCTCAATCCATACATTTTACTCCTTTCTGCTATTCCTCATTTAAATTAGCAAACACAACAAAAAGGACATATCTTCAAGATTATTTCATAAGCACAGACTATCTTACAAATCAAAAGAGAGGACACATTTGCCTTTGTAGACCCAATTTCATTTCTCCTTTTCTTAAATTGCAAGGCACAATTTTCTGGGGATAGAGGATGCAAATCTTTTCACCCTTTTATCTGTGTTAAATCTAAACATGGTAGTTTTGTGTAACTTTCTAAAAAAGTTCAACAGTCTTGACCACTTGCATGAAAATAGCACTTTCTGCCTGCATTTGTTTGAGTGTATCTTTCCTCATGACCAAGTCTAAAGTTGCTTCAGACTGACAGCCCTTTCCACTCCATTCCTATCTTTTCTGCCTTTCTTGAAATCAGATGTGGAATTCTTAGTAGACATGGAATCTTTCTTTGTATCATTAATGTCTGAGTTTTAATAACTGTGGAGAAATATACATTGGTCAAAATGGCAGAGGAGATTGGGTCAGAGGGAGACTTCTTCCAGAACAATTAAACATGTCATTGACTCTGGAATCTAAGCTAACACATTGGGGTCTTCATTTATACAATTTTTCTTTGGTCAAAAAATAAAATGTCTAACAAGCCTATAGGTATACTCAGCAGCCATATTAAAGTTCTCATAAATCATTTATGGGTTACAGAGTAAACATGCCTGGCTCTTTGTATTTTGGTTCTTTGGCAGAAAGCTCCATTACAGCTAGTTTCACATCAGTCTGGGTGTTTTTACCAAACACACAAGTTCCTCCTTCTGTGATCCTTTTAAAAAATATGAATAATTCTGTATAGATATACATAGGGACTACATGGACAATTCAGAGATGTGCTCTGTTGTCTTTGGCAGGATGATGTTCTACTGCTCATAGCCAAAGAATAATCACATGCTGTCTTTACCTATAAAAGCCCTCTCATGTATATTTTCCAGGAATCATGCACCCATTTTCAGAGACAGGTTTCAAATCTGCTGATGCAACTTGACAGCAGGAGCTGGAAAACTTTAGCCATGTCTGCTTCACATGGCTCCTGAGCTAAGAATGATTTTTACATTTTTAATTTTTTCTTGAAAATCAAAAGAATATTATTTAGTGATGTGGGACATATTTTAGAATTTGAATTTCAGTGTCCATAGTATTATTGGATCACAGCTATCCCGTTTTGCTAATATGTTACTTAGAGTTGCTTTTGTGCTCCAGTAGCAGAGTTAAGTCCTTCTGGCAGAGATTTCCAAATGGCCTGAAAATGTCCTTCACAAAATTGTTTTCTCAGTCCTGATTAAAAACATGGACTCTGGGTCAGATTTTCTGGTTTGAATTCTAGCCCTGCCACTCACAAAACAAAACCTTTAAGTTTTTCTTGTGTATAAAGTATTTTCTTATTTATAAAATATATGCAAAGTGTGTCTACTTTATTGTTTTCTTGTGAGAATTAAATGGCATAAAGTTTGGACTTCTGCCTGTACTCTAATCCCTCTGATGTCATGGTTCAAATTGTTCAAATTGTGGGTATTCCACCATTTCCTGATTGCGTTAGGTTTTCATCACTATAACAAATACCTGACATAATCATCTTGTAAATAAAAAAGTTTATTTTTGTCTCACAGCTTTGGAGGTTTCAGTCCACATTGATTGAACCTGTTGCTTCTGGGCTGATGGTGATACAACACATAATGGTGGAAATGTGTGGAGAAGCAAAACTACTAACCTCCTGCTCAGAAGGTGAAAAAGAGAGAAAGAGACTGGGGTCCCACAGTCCTCTTGAAGAGGATGCTCCCAGTCACCTAAAGACCTCCCACTAGGCCCCACCTCTTAAATAGTCCACCACCTCCCAAGAATTCCAAGCTGGGAATCTCTAACACATGGGTCTTTGAAGGACACTTAAGATCAAATTATAGCATCAAAAAATGCCTAAATTTTCAAAGAGAAGACTTTGCAGGATTGTGAATTTAACTAATACTCAGATTGAGCAAATAGCAGTGTCAACCTTTTAGGTTTAGTTTTCCATTAGCTGTTAAGGAACACTTTCAGCATCACAGACAAGCCATGTATGGTTTGCATGAATTCTGTAGCTTTACTTTATCATGTGCACTCATTAGCCACCTCTAGACCTAGCTACTGTTTGGTCCCCAAGGGTCAGTTTGAAGCAAGAATGCTGTCTCTGTGACCAAAGGGCACTGATTTGATCAGTAGGTTAATCAGTGTGCATATGAGCTTATTCCCAAAGCAGATAACAGGTCTGAGAGTTTATTACACTTGCTATATCTCAATGTGACGATCTCATTTCTTTCATCATGCTCTTTGGTACGAAGTTATCAGGGGGCAATTTGCTTGTACATGAACCAATTGTTGGATGGATACTGGGTGGCTACCAAAGTTGGGGGAAGAAATAAAGAGCTGATCCGTATGCCTGAAGAAGAAGTCAGGGAAGTTGTAGGAATTTGGGTTCACAGAACTCATGGATTCTCTCTTTGATGCTGCTTTCAGCCCCATCCCTATCATTCCTATAGCTTGGCATGAGATTCAGGCATCTGTAGAGCAAATCTGAGGGGCCACTGATGTGGGCAGGATGGAAGGTCCTGTCACTGAAATCCTTCCAGCACCACATTACATAGGTGAGTTGGAATAAAATTAGAGATATCAACTTCACCCCATCCTTTAATTATTTTTGGCTTTGGTGGTGGTGAGGGTTTATTTTCCATACACCCTCAGTTTCCTAAACTACAAATCCAGATAATAATACCCATTTTATTCTGTTGTTGTAAAGATTAAATAAAAGAATACGTGGAAAATCATCTCTATACCATGCTTGGCATATAGTGAGCAATAAATGACTGGGAAATATTCCTCAATTATTGTTCTTTGCCTCAATTCCTTTGCATAACAATGTATTCTCATCAAAAGCTATGTTCTCAACTTCCAGGACTGGTAACTAGAGCCCCATCATGTTTCTAGCAGAAGTCACAGAAGAAATTGCACTCAAGCATAAAGGTTAGATCATACATAGTTTGTTACTTTTTAAACAAATTGTTTAGGTCCAGAACAAGGCTTTTTGTACACCAGGTCAGCAACTATTTTTTGACCAATTTATGTGTTAGATTAAAATCTCCATTAGGACAAGACTGGATATTCTCCATCTTTTTAAGTTTAATTCAGTTAATTTTAAAGAAGACTGAATCTAGTATAGACACAACTATGGGGATGGGAAAGGCATATGGAGGACTTTTTATTAATGGGAGTAAAGACATTGTCCCCTCATTACAAGACAATTGCAGAGTAGGAGGAGGGGGTGTTAACCTAAAATTTTTGGAAGGCAGCTGGCTCTGGAAGCTATAGGGACTGGTGTAAGGTCACAGAGATTATAATAGTGTCCTGTGATTCTCTCTGAGCATGATATTACTGAGAGATGCTATTCTGCTTTGTTTATTGATATAAAGCAGTTTGTGTTTGACTACTATAGCTCAAGTATATTTTACCAGTCAAAAAAATGGATACCAACAGGTTGTCTTCCTATGCATTTTACAACACAAAAATTTCACAATGTCTAAGAGTTTCAAAGTCAGACCCATTTTATGAATCAATTTAAATAAGAATAAGTAAGTCATAAAAATTTATATGTGCTCACAGAAATGCATCTCCAGCTTTTTCCCATGTTCACTCCCAAAAATATTGACTCTAGAATACAGTGAACTATGAGAACATTTGTTTTATCTTTGTGATCTAAAAATTAAACTGGCTCTGCCAAAGTCTAGTATCTCCCACAAATGTAATATTATGTAGTAAATGACATTGAATTTTCATCTATGTTCATATTCTTTTATCTTTGGGGAATTATTGAAGACCTCTCTTTTGTGCCACTGGTTAAAATACCATTTTAAATCATTTAAAAAAATTTATCAATGAAATTATTTATTATTGTGTTTTTTGAAGGAGCTTGTGTGTTCCTAATATAAATTGTGGTAAGCATCATATTTCAAACTTTTATACTAAATTGTTTTATAATTAACAACACCAAAACTGAGTGGGTTAAAACAACTGTTTTGACAGGACTTTGGGAAAGGGGTTGGCTGACTGGTTTATCCCTGCTCCATGTGGCGTTGGCTGGGCAGTGGGATGGATTCCACTTCCAAGATGGCTTCTTCACTCAGATATCTGTCTCCTCTGCACTCTTTGGCTTCTCTCCCTCCATGTGGCATTTCATCCTCCAGGGTCTCTCCACATGTCTGGGGCTTCTCATAGCATGGCTGTTACAGGGAAATTGTACTTTTTAAAGTGGTAGCTGACTTCTGGGGGTAGAAGCAAAAGATGCAGCCACACTACATAAGGTCCAGAACAATATCACTTCCTCCATATTCTCTTGGTCAAAGCAGACCAGGCTATGCCCAGATTCAAGAGAATGAAGAAATAGATTCCACCTCTTGGTGGAGGAGTGCCAATGTGACATTGAAGAAGAGCTCATGGAGTAGGAGACATTTTTTTTTTTTTTACAGCTATCTTTGAAAAATGTGTTGTGCTACAGTAAGACAAATTTTAAATACTTCCCATAAATTTAAGCTTTTTCACAACCCTAAGAAGTAGTAACTACTATCTCCACTATTTTGCAGATAAAAAAACCTGAGTTCCTTGGAGCCAAATAATTGGCCCAAAGGGTACAGAGTCAACAAGTAGTGTATCTTCCTAAAATAATGAGAAATCTGATGGGTGGGCTAAGCTCTGACTTCCTGCCTATCACACTTAATATGTCAAACCTGAGCATATTTGTATTCTTGTCTGAGAAAGAAAATTTGGTGGTTGTTTTAAAGCCTTTTCTTTGAACGTGAGAAATTTTTATATAGCATATGAGAAAACAGAAATAGGGCCTAAGTGATCTTTTCTTCTTCAAGGAGCCTGGGGTATGATGGAAAGAACTGCAGGTGAACACTAGTGCTTCCATCTACATCTGTGGAAAGTTGGGCAAGTTACTTGAACTTTCTGGATATTTGCATTACTAAAAAGAAAGCTAAAGCTACATATCTTGAAGTGTTTTATATTAAAAGAGTATGTATGGATGATACTACAGCCTGGACAGAGAAGAAATGCATTAAGTGTTAGTTAACAAAGTGTGTGAATTCAGGGGCTGCATAGAGGTTGATTTCCTTCCTGTTCACCTAAAAAATAAATCTCATCCTGCCTTTTACATTCTGGTGGGAGAGGTGTGACTCACCTTTCTACTCTCTTCTTTGCAGTTTGGCTTTGGGCTTGTTATGTGGCTAATCTTTTCCCCAGACTTGTTGTTTCTACTTTCCCTTAGTATCAGCTTAAATTGAATCAATTCAGAAACTTTGTATTTTAGATTGTGCACAGAGAGAATTTCAGTCAATATCCTTCTAATTGTATAATTGCCTCATTTTGTATATTTGAATGCAAAATGACTTTGGGTCAAAAGTTATGCATTATTTGTGAATTTGACAAATTCTGCCAAATGCTCTCCTTTATGTGTTTAACAGTTTATCATCTCTTGTAGAAGAGGTCTGTTTTCTCTCTTTTCCAACAGTGTGATTTGAAGCTCTTTGATCTTTTCTAAATTAGTCAGTGAAATGTGGTATGCCACTGTTATATAATTATCATTTCTCTTATTATGAGTAATGTTGTTTGTCTTCTCATGTGTATAAGAAACATTTGTGAAACCATCTCTTCATATTTTTGTCCATAATTTTGTTTTGGAATATATAATACATATATAAAATTTACTTCTAAGATCATTTTTATATTAAGCAAAAGAGCATTTTATTTGCATATGCAAATACTTTCCTAGCTTTTGCATGTGAGTTTGTCTTGTTTATGGTGTTTTTGTTATGCAGAATTATAAAAATTTTATATAGACTAGTTTTGGGGGTTTTTTCTGGGTATTTTTCATCATTCTTAGAGATATTTTTCTCCATTCTAAGATGATGATAACAATGTCCCATGTTTTATATTACATTTTTATTAATCATGCAAAACTTTTCCATCTACTTGATTATGATAAACTTGTAAAATTGGAAACTTTACATAAAAATCTAGATTCTTGGTTTGGGAGATCTGCAGCTCTCCCACATGGAAACAACTGGCTTGTCCCCTCTGGACAGGACTTTCCACTTTGCTAGGGTTCCTACCTTGCCTTTGTACTTATTGGCATTCCAGGCAAGCCCTCCTAGGCAATTAAGCTTGCTGCCTCTGAATTAGAATCTTGTGTGAGGTTAGGGAATGGAAGGTCTGAATTGATGAAAGAGTTGGGTTCTCTTTGCACAACGGTCTGTATTCTGTAAGACTTTACAAGTCTCTTCATTTTAAAAATATAATGTGGTGCTTCCAGAATTGGGGTATACATTGATATTATGAAAGTAGGCAAATCCATCATGCCAATGTACATCTTGCTGAAGCATAGTTTAACTCTAAAATTAGTGTGATAATCCTGGTGCAGTTTAACTGGCAATTTATTTAAAACAATATTTTAAAAAATAGTCATGGGTTTAAGTGGAGCATAAATCAATATTTGGATGATTTTTTCCCCTAAGATTAAAGAATTTTAACTCATGTATGTGATCAGTCATCTCTGACATGAGTGTCACTTAGGTGTAAGTTTGACACTATTGGATAATGACTTTTTATTTTTTTTAAATTTTTTTATTATAAGTTGTTATAAATGACAACAGAATGCATTACATTGCATATTATTATTATAGAGCACATATTTACATATCTCTGGTTGTATACAAAGTATATTCACACCATTTGTGTCTTCATACAAGCACTTAGGGTAATGATATCCATTTCATTCTACCATCTTTTTTTTCCTTTACCCTTTTGCCTCTTCCCTTCCCCTCTCTCCCCATTGGCCATTCTAGTGTTCCTCTAATCCTCCTATGCTCCCCATCCCAACCCTACTGTGAATCAGCCTCCTTATATCAGAGAATTTGGATTTTGGGGATTGGCTAACTTCACTTAGCATTATATTCTCCAACTTCATCCATTTACCTGTGAATGCCATGATTTTATTCTTTTTTTATTGCTGAGCAATACTCCATTGTGTATATATACCACATTTTCTTTATCCATTCATCTACTGAAGGGCATCCATGTTGGTTCCATAGTTTTGCTATTGTGAATTGTGCTGCTATAAACATTGATGTGGCTGTGGCCCTGTAGTATGCCATTTTTAAGTCCTTTGGGTATAGACCAAGGAGTGGGATAGCTGGGTTATAAGGTGGTTCCATTCCCAGTTTTCCAAGGAATCTCCATACTGCTTTCCAGATTGGCTGCACCATTTTGCAGTCCCACCAACAATGTATGAGTGTGCCTTTTCCCCCACATCCTCTCCAGCATTTATTGTTGTTTGTGTTCTTAATAGCTGCCATTCTGACTGGTGTGAGATAAAATCTTAGAGTGGTTTTGATTTGTGTTTCTCTAATAGCCAGAGATGTTGAACATTTTTTCATGTATTTGTTGATTGATTGTGTGTCTTCTTCTGAGAAGTGTCTTTTCAGTTCCTTGGCTGATTTATTGATTGGGTTATTATTATTTTTTTTGGTGTTAAGATTTTTGAGTTCTTCATATATTCTAGAGATTAGTGCTCTATCTGATGTGCATGTGGTAAAAGTTTGTTCCCAATTAGTAGGCTCTCTATTCACCTCACTGATTGTTTCTTTTGCTGATAAGAAGCTTTTTAGTTTGAATCTATCCCATTTATTGATTCTTAATATTTTTTTTTTAGTTTAAAACAACTGTGGTTTATTATTTCTCATAATTCTTACTTAGCTTGTTTGTGCTTGCTAGATTGTGATTATTGCCTGAATTAAGTATTTCTGTGATAGTTGTGAAATTTTCTAATCCCAGGATTCTGTCTATATTTGTTAGATAAAAAATTTTTTTGGTTCTTTTTTTTAATTCAAAATTGTTGTATTTATAACAGTAGCATGTATTACAACACACACATAGAGCATCTTTTTACATAACACTGTTTGTATACAAAGTATATCTGTACTATTCAAGTCTTCAGTCATGCATTTAGGATAATGATATCAATATTATTCTACCACCTTGGATAGGCAGAATTAATATTGTCAAAATGTCCACACTGCCAAAAGCATTATAGAGAGTTAATGCAATTCCAATCAAAATCCCAATGACATTCCTCAAAGAAATAGAGAAAACAGTCATGAAATTCATCTGGAAAAAATAAGAGACCCAGAATAGCTAAAGCAATCCTTAGCAAGAAAAGTGAAGCAGGTGACATCACCATACCAGACTTTATACTATAGAGCAATAGTAACAAAAACAGCATGGTATTGGTACCAAAATAGACTGGTAGACCAGTGGTACAGAATTGAGAACACAGAGACTAATGCATATAATTTCAGTTATCTTATATTAGACAAAGGCACCAAAAATGTACAGTGGAGAAAGGATAGCCTCTTCAACAAATGGTGCTGGGAAAACTGTAAATACATATGCAACAAAATGAAATTAAACCCTTATCTCTCGCAATGAACAAAACTCAACTCAAAGTGGATCAAGGACCTAGGAATTAGACCAGAGACAATAGGCCTAATAGAAGAAAAAGTAGGCTCCAATTTCCAACATGTCAGATTAGGCCCCAAGTTCCTTAATAAGACTCCTATAGCACAAGAATTAATATCAAGAATTAATAAATGGGAACTCTGGATAAATGGCTCCCTCTCTGTGTATTTCAATTTCTTTGTATGTAAATTGGACTCATGTCAGGTACCCCATGATGTTGTTATGTGCATTAAAATAAAGAGTTACTTAATTTTTGAAAATAAAACAAAACCAGAATTAATAAATGGGATACATTCAAACTAAAAAGCTTCTTCTCAGCATAAGAGACAATAAGTGAGGTGAATAGAGAACCAACTAATTGGGAACAAATTTTTAACACATGCACATCGGATAGAGCACTAATCTCTAGAATATATAAAGAACTAAAAAATCTTAACACCAAAAAAACAAACAACCCAATCAATAAATGGGCTAAGGAGTTGAAAAGACATTTCTCAGAAGAAGACACACAATCAATCGACAAATACATGAAAAAATGTTCAACATCGCTGGCAATTAGAGAAATGCAAATCAAAACTACTCTAAGAGCCGGGCGTGGTGGCTCACTGGGGTTGTGGCTCAGTGGTAGAGCACTCGCCTAGCACCTGCGTGGCCCAGGTTCAATCCTCAGCACCACATAAGGATAAAGGCATTAGCCGGGCGCGGTGGCGCACACCTGTAATCCCAGCACTTTGGGAGGCTGAGACAGGAGAATCACAAGTTCAAAGCCAGCTTCAGCAATGGCGAGGCACTTAGCAACTCAGTGAGACCCTGTCTCTAAATAAAATACAAAAAAGGGCTGGGGATGTGACCCAGTGGTCGAGTATCCCTGAGTTCAATCCCCAGTACCACAAAAAACAAACAAACAAACAAACAAACAAAAAAACTACTCTAAGATTCCATTTTACTCCAGTCAGAATGGCAGCTATTAAGGGCACAAACAACAATAAATGTTGGAGAGGTTGTGGGAAATCTCATAGATTGCTGGTGGGACTGCAAAATGGTGCAGCTGTTATGGAAAGCAGTATGGAGATTCCTGGGAAAACTGGGAATGGAACCACCTTATGACCCAGCCATCCCACTCCTGGGTCTTTTCCCAAAGGACTTAAAAGCAGCATGCTACAGTGACACAGCCACTTCAATGTTTATAGCAGCACAATTCACAATAGCTAGGTTGTGGAACCAACCTAGTCGCCCCTCAGTAGATGAGTGGATAAAGAAAATGTGATATACATACACAATGGAATTTTACTCAACAATAAAAGAGAATAGAATAATGGCATTTGCAGGTAAATGGATGAAGTTGGAGAATATAATGTTAAGTGAAGTTAGTCAATCTCAAAAATCCAAATGCTGAATGTCTTCTCTGATATAAGGAGGATGATTCACAGTGGTGTTGGGTTGGGGTACATAGGAGGTTTAGAGGAACACTAGAAAGGACAAAGGGGAGGGAGGGGAAAGGAGGGAGCAAGGTGGTAGAATAAGATCTTGATATTAATTCTTGCACTACAGGAGTCTTATTAAGGAATTTGGGGCCTCATCCAACATGTTGGAGATTAGCGCTTACTTTTTCTTCTATTAGGCACAGTGTCTCTGGTCTAATTCCTAGGTCCTTGATCCACTTTGAGTTGAGTTTTGTGCATGGTGAGAGATAGGGGTTTAATTTCATTTTGTTGTATATGGATTTCCAGTTTTTCTCAGCACCATTTGTTGAAGAGGCTATCTTTTCTCCACTGTACATTTTTGGCACCTTTGTCTAATATAAGATAATTGAAATTATATGCATTAATCTCCATGTCCTCTATTCTGTACCATTGGTCTACCAGTCTATTTTGGTACCAATACCATGCTGTTTTTGTTACTATAGCTCTGTAGTATAATTTAAGGGTCTGGTATAGTGGATGCCGCCTGCTTCACTCTTCTTGCTAAGTATTGCTTTAGCTATTCTGGGTCTCTTATTTTTCCAGATGAATTTCATGACTGATTTTTCTATTTCTATGAGGAATGTCATTGGGATTTTGATTGGAATTGCATTAAATCTGTATAATGCTTTTGGTAGTATGGTCATTTTCACAATATTAATTCTGCCTATCCAAGAACAAGGTAGATCTTTCCATTTTCTAAGGTCTTCTATAATTTCTTTCTTTAGTGTTCTGTAGTCTTTGTTATAGAGTTCTTTCATTTCTTTCATTGATTCCCAAGTATTTTATTTTATTTTTTGGTGCTATTGTAAAGTCATTATGGGTAATGACTTCTATAACAAGTTTAAACATAAATAAATTGTTCTTCAGTTCAATGTTTCTTGCACTGTACTCATTTCAAATAGCTAATGTTGATTCAGTGCCCTGTTAAAGAGAGTTATCAGGTAAAAGTGAGGTTAGTTTGCTCATGAACCAGAGGAGTACTTTGAATTATTCATAGTATTATGAATAAAGTTTCTGTTAATCACAAGAAATATTTCTATGTGTGAGAAAAGGAGTAAAAAGTAGGAAGCAAAAAGGAGAAATTACATTGTTTCTTAAAGTCTTTCAGAATTTTATTCAAATAATAGAGAATAGATTTATTTCAAACAATTATTTATCACATGCTTAAGGAATTACTTGTTGAACAGAAGAGAATAGCTTGAGTACTTAAAATCAGGTTTGTAAAAAAGGATGATGTAAATAAATATAGTCATTTATCTGAGAAATGAATGCAACCATTAGACAATTTTGTCATTGTGTGGACAACACAGAGTGTATTTAAACAAACCTAGATGTAATAAATTCAGATATGGATAATTTATAACTTCAAATAAAGGGATACAGTGGGCTGAAAGTGGATGGGTCTACACAATTATTCCAGGGAAATATAAACTCAAGAAAATTACCATAGCCAGAATAATATTAGACAATATCTATTTTAAAGCAAAAGACATTTTGGAGATCATTACACAGTGCCTAGTTAATTTGGCTAAATTCAGAAATAAATCAACCATCATAGAAGGAGTTTTTCAGATAACTCCTTTAGATATTTATAGACAAAACAGATAAACAGTCAGTAAATATGTAGTTAACCAGCTCTGTGGATATGTATGGGACACTTTTCCCAAACACTGGGTAGCATTCAGAGGATTTAGGAAAACTGACCTTGATTTCAGACATAAAGCAAGTCTCAGCAAAAATTAAGAATGAATATCATATGAAGCACATTACATAAACAGTTCAATTAAGTTAGAAATGTATAATGAAAAGATATTTTTAAGACAGACACACCATAGGCTCAGAAATTGGAAAATATACTCCTAATTTCTCATGAATCAAAGAAGAAATCAATATGGAAATTTAAAAATTATGTGAAATTGACATTTCATGAAACTGCTGTTGATGGAAATTTGTGAATAGTTGTTGTTCAGTTCCATCTGTGATGTCAAAGATGCCAGGACCTCTGACTTTTCCCAAAGGAACCTGAAAATCTTGGATATTTTAATGGGAAATTTTCTGATCATGAAACTGTGTGTGACTGTTTACTCTCCATCAAAGCACTTGCAGTTTATGTGGGAATTGGGAAACCACTGAAGGTTTAATTTCCGGAAGAATTGATTTGATTTGAAATATTAAGGGGCCAGTAATATTCTACATATTATTGTTGCATACATAAGGTATCTTATTTGTATATAATACACAAAATATTGTACAAATATTTTAAATTAAAAAAACCCAAAGGCCTTATGTTTTCTCTAATATGAGGATGTTAATTCACAATAAGGCAGGTGCAGGGAGCTGGTGGGGGCACTAGAGAAGAGTAGTGTTACCTTAGATTAGGCAGAGGGAGGTGAAGGGAGGGAGAGGAGGGGATGTGGAGATAGGAAGAATAGTAGAACGAAAAAGACATTATTGCTTTAAATATATATGTGACTGCATGACCAATATGATTTTACAATAGATACACTCAGAAAAATGAGAAATTATATCCCATCTATGTATGATATATCAAAGTGCATAAATGCATTCTGCTGTCATGTGTAACTAATTAAAACAAATTAAAAAATTTTTAAAAACCAAAAAACATATAAAAAACCAAGTCTAGCTCAATCTTTAACTACCACATATATAAAATACATAGCAATTGATTTTGAAGCTTTCCAAAAGCTTTCCAAATCACCCTCCCCCAGGCTGCACAGAATCTCGGCAGTTTTTATAAGCCCAGGAAGCTGGGCATGGTAGTGCATGCCTCTAATCCCAGGGGCTCAGGAGGATTGCAGGTTCGAAGCCAGCCTCAGCAACATAGTGGAGCTGCAAGCAACCTAGTAAGACACTATCTCAAAAAAAAAAAAAAAAAATAAAATAAAATAAAAAAATAAAAAAATAAAAGAAAAAGAAAAGAAAAGAAAAGAAAAAGGTCTGGGGATGTGGTTCAGTGGTTAAGTACCCCCCTGGGTTTAATTCCTGGTACCTAAATAAATAAATAAACATAGGCCTATGAAAATCAAAGAAGTCTCTTGTCTTATAGCTCAGTAATGGCTGTAGTAGTTGCTTCTTTGCCTTTATCTGTTTTTATTATTATTAAGATTTATTTAACTGATACATAAAATTATAAATATGTATGAGGTACCATATATGTTTTAATACATGTATACACTGCATAATGTCCACATCAGGGTAATCCTATCTATTTTCTCAAATATTTATCTTTTTTTTTTCTTGGTATTGGGGATTGAATCTAGGGCTGCTTTATTACTAAAGAACATTCCCAACCCTTTTTATTTTTGAAATAGCATCTCACTAAGTTGCTTAAGGCCTCGTTCAGTTGCTGAGACTGGCCTTGAACTTGCAGTTCTCCTGCCTCAGCCTCTGGAGTCACTGAGATCACAGGTGTGTGTCACCGTGCTTAGCACAGACATTTATCATTTTTTATGGTTTTGACACATAGTACACACCTAATAAATCTTGTTGTTAGTTACTGAGCCCCATAGGTAAAACAGATTGAATAATGCCAACATTGTAGTGCAGTGGTGGTGAACAAAGGCTAGAGACATTTTCATTCTGTTGAGTGAGTGAATCAAGAAACCCAGGGAACAGCCAGCATAGTGGAAGACCTGGGCTGGTATAGGAATTTCAGAACCATAGCAGAAGCCGAGTTGCAGGATAGGACTTATGTATAAAAAGAGAAGACGCAGAAAGATGAGATAGGCCTTCTTGTTATTTAAATTTCAGTTAATAATGCCACCTCAGAGAGGACTTTCTCGGTGCCCCAGTTACTTCTGCCACATAGCTGTATTATCAGAAAGAATGTGTTATGATTTAACATTTTCTTGTTTATTATTAGTTTCCTATTATTGACACTGTGGTAGTATCAAACTGATCAGTCTCATTCACTATCAAGTCTCCAGGACCTAGAGTATGCTCTGCATGCATTAGGCACTTAATAAATATTAGTTGGTTGAGCAAGTGTATAAGGATGTTTTTAAATGACAAACCCATGGTAATTTGAAAATATTGTAAATTGAGTATGCATTTAGTATACCTAATCTCCCAAACATCAGACTTTAGTCTAGCCTACCTTAAATATGCTCAGAATGCTTATCTTAGCCTACAGTTGGACAAAATCATCTAACACAAAAACTGCTTCATAATAAATATTGTATATCTTATATAATTTGTCAAATACCTGTATCCCCAAAATGCTGGAAATGTAACTTACTAGAGTATTGAAAGCATTCCCAAGTCAGAGCAATTAAAAAAATGTGGATTTAGGGAATGAGAGGATATAATCTAGTCTTCTTGTTCAAAGAAGTGTGATGATGTACAATTATCTAGGTAGGTACTGAATATTACTGACAAGCTATGTGTAGTAATTAAAAAATTATATTTTATACAAAGTGTTGTAGATCATAGTAATAAGGGGATAATAATGATATCTCATAATTGTCTTGTGCTTTCATCTTTCCAAAGAACTTTAAAGTCTATTATTTCATTTTATCCTTACAAATTATGCCCTAATTTTGATAATATTGTATATTTAGCAGGTTGTAGAGTCAGGTGTTCTCTGAATAATGTTTATAACCATAACAGAGGCTGGTGCAGTTGCTTACGGTATAGAGGAAGTTGAGTTGCCCTTAAAAATATCTGGCAGCAAATTAAAAGAGGGGAAAGAAAAATCCTATACATTTAAGCACTCAGCTATCTAATTCCCTTGGGATTTCAGACTCTGTTCATAACAGTGAATGTTTTGGCATCAACTAAAGCTGCAAGTTGTATTCATTGCAGTGAAGAGTGAAATGGCAGTGAGCTTTGGCTTTCACTGGTGGCTGGGATTAAGACCACATTAGTAATTAGCAGTAAGTCATTTGCCTTAGCAATTACCCACAATTATTCATAATCTCATGGGTAATGGAACACACAGTGCAGTTGGCCCACACTGTCTTTTGGGTACTGACCTCTTGGGTAAGAGGTCATACTAGGCATGAGGCAGGGTGGGCTTTCAGCAGTCAGCGGGTCTGGGAGACAACATGTGAAAATAATTTACTAAAGACACCATAAAGACATTGTGCACACAGGGAAAGCTTTTTAATTTTTTTTTTAAAGAAAATCAGTTTTTTTGGCTTGTTTGTTGGTTTGAAAGGAATGCCCTAGAAAACAATATGGTGGGCTTTCCATGGAGTATGCGACACAGCCTTAGTTTCGTACTGAAACCACAACTGCTCTGGGGAAAAAACAAAAAAAAAAACAAACAAATAAACTATGTGGAAGAACAGTTTTTTGGCTTGTTGGAAAAGAAGAGTCGACCGATGGGAACCATAACTGAGCAAGAGAGTTTTGGGGAGGACCCTTATAGAGTCTTGGTGCACCGCCTTTTCAGCAGCAAGCCAACATTTAAGGTTCACTCCATTCTATTCCAGATTCTAAAGGTGCCTCATGAACAAACCTCTTCTAACAGGATAGTAAGTTGGAAAAGTAGGTTTGAAGTCATTGTGTCACGTAAGGTCATATTCATAATGAGATTTTAGTCTTTTTGGATTACTTTGAGTTTTCATATCTTAGATTTGTAGTTGCTATAATAGAGGTTAATAGTAGAGATTTTTAGAGTGACATTAAACTGTGCCCTTTTATACAATGGCTGGGCAATTTACTTAATTTTTCTGAGTCTCAGTTTCTTCTGTAAATTGGGCAAAATACTAACTACTGTCTCATTATGTTATTGTGAAATTAAGGAGATGACAAATTCATAGCATAGCATTTGGTATTGTTATTATGTCCTTATTGTTATTATTAATGTCACTTATAAAAATATATGTTCTGTTTTAATTAATATACACAATTACACTGATTGTATCATCTTCATATATCAAGTGAAGAAATTGAACCCCAGAAAGACTAGATGATATACTAACTTAGACAATTCCATGGTTGGTGTGGTTTGGATATGAGGTGTCCCCCCAAAGTTCCTGTGTAAATACAGGAATTTTGGAGGTGAAGTGATTTGTTTAGATTGTGAGAGCTGTAACCTAATCAGTCCATTCTAGTTTGAATGGACTGACTGGGTTACAAGTGAAGGCAGGTGGTGCATGGCTGGAAGAAGTCAGTCACTGGAGGTGTGCCCTGGAAGGGTTATTCTTCCCTGTGACCCTCCCCTTTCCTCTCTCTGCCTCCTTGGGGCCATGAGAGCAGGAGCTTTCCTCCACTAAACCCTTCCCCCATGATGTGCTGCCTCACCTTGGGCCCTGAGCAATAGAGTCAGCCATCTATGGACTGAGGCCTCTGAAACTGTGATCCCCAAATAAACTTTCCTTTCTCCAAGTCGTTCCTGTAACATAATTTGGTCACAGTGATGCAAAAACTGTCTAACACAGTAGATTAAGCCAGAACTTAGAACTCTGGTAATCAAGTCTCCCATTAGGAAAGTTCAGTAGTTTAAGATAATGGCATCTAATATATTCTCTGGCTAACCAACACTCTATGCTTTCTTTACATGCTATTGTCAAGGATGGGATGGGGTTTCCTTCCTTTGAGCTCCTTCAGCTGTGCCTACAACTTCTTACCAGCTATTCTACTTTTTAATCACTGGATCAGAGCGGTAGATAGACTAATGCTTACCCATCTCATCTCCCCCAGGATGTTCTAATACCATAATCTAAGAATAAATTAAGTTATACAGCAAAAGGGAATTAAAGTTGAAGATAGAATTAAGGTACCAATCAACTGAACTTAAAATAGATTATTCTGGAGTATCACAAGTGTCCTTAAAAGAGGAAGAGAGAGACAGGAGAAGAGAGGTAAAGAAGATGTAATGCTGGAGGGACCAGAGTGCTGTGAACTGAGAAGTCTTTCATTGTTGCTGACTTTAAGATGGAGTGGGGTCATGAGCTAAGGAATGTGGACAGCCCTAAAAGCTGGAAAAGGTGAGGTAATAGATTCTCCCCTAGAGTTTCAAGAAAGGAACACTGCTCTGATTTTTTATTTTTATTTTTTAACCAATGAGGCCACATTGGACTTTGAAACAAACAAACAAACAAAAAAAACTGTAAGATAAATATTTGCTGTTTTAACACAGAAATTGTGTACGTGGTAATTTGCTATACCCATAAGAGAAGACTACTTCAAGCCATGTCAAGTTTTCTTGTCTTTGTCAGAAGTGAGGGTCACATGCATATAATAAGGGGAGATGATGAAGAAAAGTTTAAACCATATTGGTAGGTACCTTGAATTCCAATTATAGCTTGCCCACCCTGTGTCTGCTCCATCTAACCTGTTGTCTTATGAATAACTGGATGCAAATGAAAATTTTATTAGGTGTACTTGGATGCTATTTAAAGAATAATATTGGGCTGGGGTTGTGGCTCACCTAGCAAGTGCGTGGCCTGAATTCGAGCCTCAGCACCAAGTAAGAATAAAAGGCATTGTGTACAACTAAAACAAATAAATAAATATTTTTAAAAAACAGTAATATTTAAAGAGGTTCTTTTATTCAGATATTTTTAGAAATGTTAATTGATCATACAATTGCTACCATTTCTTGAGGCTTACTATGTGTTAGTAATGGGAGTACATTTTATAATCTAATTCTTCCAATGAACTTGTGATTGTGCTCAAGAAAAATAAGGGACAGAATCCAAAGTCCCAGAGTTAAAATGTGGCAGAATTAGGAATTGAGCTGTGTTAATTTGATTCTAGAGCCTGAGCTTTAAGTCTCTGCATTGCGCTGACAGTCACAAAAAGCTTGCTTCTTGAAATCTACCACTGCCATTTACAAATGACATCTCCACAGAGGAGCTATGGCATGGAGCAAAGAGTCATCAGGAATCAGTCACACTCAAATTTAGATTCCAATTCTGTTTTTATTTTCTTGATACAGACACTTTTTATCTGTGAGCTTGAGTTTTCTCATTCAAATGACTTCCTACCTCCAGCCCCTAGAGTGATAAGATGAGATGGAAATGAACTATAAAATGCCAACCAAGTTGATGGTCACAGCTCTTGTTTTCTTGAGCTCAAAATGTTCTTAAGTTTATATTACTGTTTATATAATTGTCTTCAAGTCACCACAATATTCTAGTTCTTGCTCTTGATAATTTTGCATTTTGGAACTTTAAATTTACTTTAGTAGTAGTTCATTATGTTTTTGAGTTCATCAATTTTAATTGAATGTTTCGAGCTGTTACGGTGAGGTAAACATTATATTGCTACCTCTGATCCCAATTCAACACACAAACTCATTCTAGCCTTTCTGTTTCCTTATTCACTGCTAGTTGAAAATGGTGTCTGATGGGTTTCAGTTTTCCCAAATGTAACTGACAAATACCTTGGAGGAGATACTTTGAGATTATGCTAATATGCTATTTATTTTTTTTAAATATTTATTTGTTTTATTTGTACACAATGCCTTTATTCTTTATGTGGTGCTGAGGATCAACCCCAGGTTGTGCACGTCCTAGGCGAGTGCTCTACCACTGAGCCACAACCCCAGCCAAATATACTATTTCTTCTCAAATATTTCCCAATTATTTTATCATCTATTGGTACCTCTTGCCTGCAGCAATTATTATTGTGGTGTTCACCTAATGTTAATTTATTTTATTCCCTCATTCCTTTCATATTTATTTCTTAGGAAGGAGAGAACCATGAGGAAGAAAGAGTTGTCTTATTTCTCCCATTTATTTATTCAATTATTTATATATATCCATGTACACTCCTAGGTAATTATTTTATCTTAAGGGTTATAGTTCAGTACTACTATTATTTATTCTTGGATCAAATCATTGCAGCTGTGACCTCCAGCTTGTGTCCTTGTACTTTTTGCATGCTCTCATTCTTTCTTGAAGACTTCTTGAATTTCTAGCACCATAAGATCTTCGAGGTTCAACTTGTAACTTTCCTGGCCCAGCCCTAGAATTAACCTCCTTTCCAAAGGGACCTGATTTCTTTTATTGGGAATGGTATATAGTAAACAAGATCCAGGTCCTAGCATTTCTTGAATTACTATGGATTGTCATTGCTTCTAGACTATCTCAGAGTTAGGAAACACATACATATGAATACATTTATATTATAATATATCTACATATATCTAAGCTCATGAATATGTTCTAGTATCTCTGATTCCAGTCCAACACACAGGTTCACTGTAGCCTCCTCTTTTCCTTATCTGTAACTTCTTTCTTCAAAAGGTGAGAAATTGAAGAAGTGTCTATCCAGCTCCTTAGCCAATTTATTGATTGGGTTGTTTGGTTATTTTTGGTGTTAAGTTTTTTGAGTTCTTTATATATCTTGGAGATTAGTGCTCTATCTGACATGTGTGTAGCAAAACTTTGCTCCCAAAATGTAGGCTCTCTGTTCACCTCATTGATATTTCTTTTGGTGAGAAGAAGCTTTTTAGTTTGAATCCATCCCATTTATCAATTCTTGATTTTATTTCTTGTGCTTTAGGAGTCTTGTTAAGGAAGTCAAGGCCTAGTCTGACGTAATGAAGCTTTGGGCCTACTTTTTCCTCTATTAAGTGCAGGGTCTCTGGACTAATTCCTAGGTCCTTGATCCACTTCGAATTGAGTTTTGTGCATAGTGAGAGATAGGGGTTTAATTTCGTTTTGCTGCATATAGATTTCCAGTTCTCCCACCACCATTTGTTGAAGAGGCTATCTTTGCTCCAATGTATGTGTTTTTTTTTTTTTTTTTTTTTTTTTTTTTTTGTACCGGGGATTGAACTCAGGGGCACTGGACCACTGGGCCACATCCCCAGCCCTTTTTTTGCATTTTATTAGAGACAGGGTCTCACTGAGTTGCTAAGTGCCTCACCATTGCTGAGGCTGGCTTTGAACTCATGATCCTCCTGCCTCAGCTTCCCAAGTGCTGGGATTATAGGCGTGTGCCACCGCGCCCGGCTCCAATGTATATTTTTGGTGTGTTTTTCTAGTATAAAATAATTGTATTTATGTGGATTTGTCTCTGTGTCTTCTATTCTGTACCATTGGTCTACATGTCTACTTTGGTACCAATACCATGCTGTTTTTGTTACTATAGCTTTGTAGTATAGTTTAAGGTCTGGTAATGTGATGCCTCTTGCTTCATTCTTCTTGCTAAGGATTGCTTTGGCGATTCTGGGTCTCTTATTTTTCCAAATGAATTTCATAATTGATTTTTCTATTTCTATAAGGAATGATGATGGGATTTTAATTGGAAAATGTTCAACATCTTTAGTAATTAAAGAAATGCAAATCAAAACTACTCTAAGATTTCATTTCACACCAGTTAGAATGGCAGTTATCAAGAATGACAGACAACAATAAATATTGGTGAAGATGTGGGGGAAAAGATACACTCATACATTGCTGGTGGGACTGCAAATTGGTGCAACCAATCTGGAAAGCAGTATGGAGAATCCTTAGAAAACTTTGAATAGAACCACCATTTGACCTAGCTGTCCCAGTCCTCAGTTTAAATCCAAAGAACTTAAAATCAGTATACTATAGTAATACAGCCACATCAATGTTTATAGCAGCTCAATTCACAATAGCTAAACTGTGGAACCAACCTAGATGCCCTTCAATAGATGAATGGATAAAAAACTGTGTTATATATACACAATGGAATATTATGCAGCATTAAAAGAGAAAAAATTGTGGCATCTGTAGGTAAATGGATGGAGCTGGAGAATATCATGCTATGAAGTAAGCCAGTCCCAAAAAACCAAAGGCTGAGTATTCTCTCTGATAAGTGGATGCTGATCCATAATGGGGGTGGGGGATGGAAGTACTTTGATTGGGCAAGAGGAGGGAGAAGTGGGGAAGGGCCACGGGAGAGGGGCAGGAAAGATGGTGGAATGAGATGGACATCATTCCCCTAAGTACATGTGTGACTGCACATATGATACGATGCTACATCATGTATAACCATACAAATATAAAGCTGTGCTGCAATTGTGTACAATGAATCAAAATGCATTCTGCTATCATATATACCTAATTAAAGTAAATTAAAAAAGAATGATATTGAAGAATAAAGCTACGACCTAATTTCTTTGGAATTATCAGGCTAACTATCTCATACCAAGATAAGAAAGGGAACTAGTACTTCTACTGTTATATATACCACAACTTTGAATTTAAAAAAAGAAAGCTAAATTTTCATATCTTTTGCAATCTTTGCATATCTAAGACAAATGTTACCTTTTAGGCAAAACACTTTGTCTATAGTGAGTATATTTCCATTTTTCTTTTATCAGGATGGTTCCAGAAACGGTGGGGAGAGGGGCAGAGAACTTTATATAGAAAAAAAATGGAACCAAACTGAAAACCTGTTTATTAACTGTCTTTTCTGTTTTTATTTTATTTTATTTGGTACAGTAAATGAAGAACCAGATTGATTCTTCAAATTTAAAAAACAAAACAAAATAATAGCCATTCTAACTGTTACAACATGTCCTTATTTTTGGCCTGTTATGTGCAAGTTTATACTTTATTTAATTTAAAAGGGGAGCGTTGGAGAATCCTGAAAAGATGAAGTTTCTAATGCAAAGGCTGACAGACCCTTAACTACAACCGTGTTGCCAGGCGCCACCATAATAAAAGGTGGCAAGCATCCAGGAGCACTCGCAGCTGCATGCCTGAACTTTATTAAATATCTAACTATAGTTTGCAGGCCCTGGCCAGCTTGTAACTCATTCCTCTGACACATTCCAGTACGTAATTAGTGTAAGACTAATATCGTCCTTGCTTTCTTATTCTTTTCCTGTAAAACAAGACTGTTTCAAAAGACAAAGATGCACTTCACTTGGCAATTGGGAAAATCCAAGAGATTAGCTTCTTCATGTATTTGTGCATTGCCAGGGTCTGAGGTTCAGCATTTTTCTGTCTCCCCCTAAAGTAACCTCCAGACTTCACTTCAGCATATGTTATCAAACTCTTCCCTTGTAAAACTTTGTTTTTCCTTTGACCAAATCAAATCTGTTTTTTCATAGAAAATGAATCACTTCTGCTTGATTTCTCCCTTTGTGAACAAGTGTGGCTAGATTATAGCCTCTCAAATGGAATGACCGGGATGTGCACAGATCATACGTGTCTATAAGGGATCTGCAACTAGTATGCTTCATGCTTCCATTATTTCCTGGAGTTGCTGTGGTGGATCTAGAGTGTAGTGGGTTCAGCTGAGACAAACTTGCTGCATAGGTCCATTTGGCTCAGGCCATAAGCTATGGGAGATTGTGGTTGCAAGTAATGGTGCTTTTTGCTTGTTTCTTTTAATTGCTCTGGAAGTTTGAGGTCCAACTCTCCCAAGTGTTTGCTTATCTATAGAATCACTTTGTTGGCATCTTTCAACTCCTGGGACAAGTGTCCATTTGTTCTGTGACAAAAGTTGCCAGTCTTATCATTTGGTTTAGATGTTTGAAGAGACCACTCTGCACTTTGATCAGCCCTCCTGGGTTCTAGTGCATTGTAATGGGTTCCAGTTTGTTCCTGTTCTCCACCCACTTCACTTCCAACTTTCTTTTCCTGTGTCCTGCTCTGCTGACTGTAAGGCCAGTGCAGACAAATGACAACAGCCTCAAATGGACTGTACAATCATCACTTATCACTGTGTAAGATCAAATTATCATAATAATTCCCTCTGCATTACTCCAGCAATCTGCTCTTCTTATTTAAACTGTGCCTGGTATAGCTGCATAGTCTTAAACCCTAGCATAATGCCCAAGACTTGTTTAACCCACTTTTGTTGCTTAGCTATAATAGACATCTTTCTTTTCTTTTATCTGAGGGATTCAGTGACTTGACCCAGGTAGCAAATACTAGAGACAGGATTTGAATTCAGACCTTCTGAGATCATACCGAGTATGCCCAGAGTGGACATATGTTGAAATAAAAAAAGGTGATATGTTGGAGGTGGTCAGTGTCACCGGTAATCAGGGTCACATAATAATGAGATATTGTTTTCCATCTGTATGACTGGCAAAGATTTTTCAGTTTGCTTATTGGTTTGTCTTTTTTTCAAGGTTAAAGTGAACTTTGTTACTTTATTTATTTCTCATTTTCAAAAACTACGAAATAGCTATTTTTTCTCCATGCCAAAGCAACCCCTGAATGATACATTAACTTCTTCTTAAGGCCTTAAAAAGACTATCCTTTATTACTTATTTCTTCTGTAGCTTGCAAAATTTTAGAGGGTTGATATGAGCAAGAGGCTTTGCATGAGAAGAGGGAACTCTTATGAGTGGCTGCTGTCAAGTTGTAGCCACTGGGAAGGACAAATTGGTATTTACTAAAGTTTAAATGTTTCCAATCCATAACCCATCAAGTTCATTTTGCACCTTTTCTTCCAGCTCACTCTCCCATGAGAGTACAAGGAAATATTTTCAAAGCTGTTCCATAGGGAGAAAATAAGAAACATGTATTAGCATAACTGAAAACATGGGGGTTTGTTCAACTCCAGAATGAGGGCATATCTATATGTTCTAGTGTGGAAAGTACTTCAAGAACATTCTGGACAAGAAGCAAATCACAGAATGATCTTTAGTAGAGTATACTCATCTGAAAACACACAAATATAACAGGTCTATATATTTTCTAAGAGCAAACATGTTAGTAAAAGAATTTTTTAAAAATTGGCGTGCTAAGAATGACTGGATGTGAGAGGGGAAAACTGAGAATGGATTAAGAATTGAGTTTAACTTAAAATGTTTTCTTTCTTTTATGAAGAGAGTATAGTCATTCCCTGCATAATTTGTTACCTGTTTAGTTAGCTTTTTGCTTTCAAACAATAAAGGCAATATGTCTCATTGAGTTTTAAAAGAGAAATGGTATATTTGAAATAATGTAGTTAACACTTTCATTTTATTGAAGAGGAAATTGGTGCTAAGAGACAGGAAATGATTGGCTGAAGGCAGAATCTAATAAAAAAATTGAAATCAGGAATGTTCCAGAAAAATTGGCAACAAAGTTTCTGGATTTATTAACAATCTCTGAAAATACTTTGATAAAAGCAAAATGTATTTTGGGCACCATTTTGAGGATTTCTTGAACAAACCTGATCCAGCTTTGGTGTCAACATTTTGGTCTATTAATAGTATTGCCCAAGAACCCTGTGAAGATCATACCAACACCTTGTTATCATCTTTCATATATTTCTCTGACATTTCCAACCTTGGTTGCCTGAGTGAATTCATTTCTCTGTATCATGTTCAAAAACACTTTGGTTTTTGTCCTTCTTCAAGATAGGCCTTATTAGCACTATTTCCCTGGAGGGCAGAAAACTCAGACAGTTCCTGACAAAGTCATACATTTTAAACCAACTATTTTAGTCAGCTTTTTCACTGCTGTGACTTGAAGACCTGACAAGAAAGATTAGAGAGGGAAAAGTTTATTGTGGAGCTCATTCTGAGGTCTCAGTTCATAGATAGCTGGTTCCATTCCTTGGGACTTGAGGTGAGGCAGAACATCATGGCAGAATATTGTGGCAGAGAAAAGCAAGTCAGGACATGGCCATAGAGAAGCAGAGAGAGAGTTCTACTCAACAAGGACAAAATATATACCCAAAGGCATGCCCCCAGTAAACTACCTCCTCCAACTGCACCCTATAAGCCTACAGTCACCACTCAGTTAATCCCTACCAGGAGATTAACCAACTGATTAAGTTAGGGCTCATAACCCAATCTTTTTACCTCTAAACCTTCTTGTGCTGTCTTACATATGAACTTTTTGGGGACATCTCACATCTAAATCATAACACCAACAGAAATATGTTGGTAGTAAATGCTGAGTTAATTTTTCTGGTGCCCCAGAAAGAGAATTGTTCTGTTTCTACAAATGTGATTGCATTTGGCCTTCTCAAAGTTGGGGAGTAACCAGAAAGCTGCCTGTATATATATATATATAAGTTCCTTTGGCCCACAGCCTAACTCAGTGTGCTTGTAGGGATCTGCTTGATGAATGGAATCTAGTTGTGTCCCAACTTGTATTCATCATTTAGGTTCTATGTACATTATCCACAATTCTAAATGTCTGCTTTTAATCCCTGACCTGTACCCATCTCTATGTTAGATGTACCCCTCCAGATCACTTGGGGTCACCTGTTTGTATTATAATGACCTGCTGTTTTGTGAGAAGAGGGAGAGCTGAGGAAACTGGGTCTGGTGGGAGCCAGGCTTGGAGATGGGTGCTTCCTTTTAACTATCTTCTCTGTGGGTCTTAGGCACTTTTATCAATTTATGACAATACCTTTTCAATATAGATCTAACCACAACCACACAAAACAGTATCTGAACAAAATTGTTGAAAAGCTGCCACTGATAGAAACCGTACTCAGAACAATAGCTTTCCTGTATCCTCCTCACCCTCTCTAGCTGGCTGTCTCCCTATCACCTCTGCATCTGGGACAGGAGAGTCTTTCCAGGCTACCATTTCCTCCTTTCCCAGCCTTTTCTCAAAAACAGTGTGAGCTCTCATGACTGCTTCCAGAAGCCATTCTGTTCCTCTCCTTTAAGCCAGAACCCTTCTCCTCAAACATGGTTCCAGGATGCATAAATAAAAGTACTTGAGCAATCACAACTGACTACAGTTCTCCCAATGGTATTCCATTTAATGTGTTTATAATTTTCACTCTCCTATCCAGTAAAAATAAAACTTTTTTTTTTTTTTTTGGTATCTTGATACTGGAGGTGTAGTATTATATTACATGCCCACCCTGAAAATTAGAGAGTGGGGGAGTTACTGGTCTTTGCTTCATCTCTATGCTGAGTCTTGGATGAGTCAGAATCTAAGGCTGTCCAGCAACCGGTCCCCTCCAGACCTTTCTCTTTTTAGGTTGACGTTTCTGAGCTCTGGTTCAACAAGTATCAACACACACCACAGATGTTACTCATAGTCTTCAACCTATTGAAAAGAAAAATACACAAGCCTACTGTGTTACCGGAACTGAAGACTGAAGTAAACATTGGCAACAAGCATGGAAGGGCTGACCAGCTGGCTTAATATTTTTCCATTTCAGTTTCTTAATGTGCATCGTGTGAATCATCAAACACCAAAATGTCATGCTACCCACACTCTACATGGGATTTTTTGGCTAGTTACTCAGTGAGTTTTGCCTTCACAGTTTTATATGTGTGTATGTGTGTGTGTGAGAGAGAAGAGAGAAAAGAGAGAAAGTGAGATAGAGAGAAGGATTTTTAAAATCTCAAGGATTCTATTGCTTGATTCTAGGATAATTTAGTGGAAAAGGGATCTCTCATCCTCTTACAGATTGTCTGCCTTGGTTTTCTGAGGTTTGGCTTTTAAGCTTTGTAAGGAAGGAAAATTCCTCTGATGATGTGAATAGGCATGATCTTTTGTAGGGAGATGATGGAGAAATGAGAATTAGTTTACATTTGACCAGAAGTAGCATATTCTACAGCTAATAAAATCAATAAAATATGAACAAGCATTCCCTGTGTGCTAGGTACTTTAGGGAGAAAAACCATGAATAAAAGTTGGTTCTATTCCTAATGAGGGGAAGTTGACATGAACTTGATGAAAATGATTAATCACCACATGTGGGCTCTGTACTGCTGGTGGCACTAGGGGAGTTGCTGTTCTCTCTGCATCTAGAGATCTTACCTCCTGAAGCCGTATTTCATACTAACTCCAGCCAACCTCTCTAGGAGAGCTGGCAGGACACATGAACTCTGAGTTATATTCAAGTTTATGTCAGGACTCAAGACTTCTCTCCCCATTATTAAGATGATTCTATGGGGCTCAATTTCAGTGAGCCCCATAGTTCCGTGTTTTTAAATCAGTAGTTCACAAAGTGTGGGCCCCAGACCAACAGCATCAGCATTATCCGGAAACTTGAAAATGCACATTCTCAGCTTAGACCTCAGATTTCCTCAGGCATGGACTTACTATGCAGACATCTGTGTATAAATAAGTCTCAGAGGTGATCCTCATATCCTCTCAAGTTCAAATTTAAGAATCAATGGCTTCAACTCTTTCCCAGGTAGAAGCACTTCTACTTTGAATGCATCAAACAAGGGATTAGCCTTTACTTATTGTTTGCATTTGACCTTCGGGCATGATCTCATTACCCAACCCCTGGTCTTCTCTGCCTGTCTTGCCTTTGTACTATATTAGTTTAGAGCTTTGATTTTTATCTTTATTGTCATAACTATTTCATTTACTTACTTTTCTATTTTGGTGGCCATTGTGGTGGTCAATCTAACGCCAGATTGGAAGCAAACATAATATTTGCGAGTCCAATTTTATCTAATGTATCAGAGAATATTTTGTTTGAGCTAAAATTAAAACATGCTATATATCTTCAAAATTAATATTCTCTCTTGAGGTCATTGCAAACAATGAGTCAAACAGCAAACTCCAAGACACCTACCAGTTTTCTTTAAAAATCTTGGGTTCTTAAGAAAGGAATTTCTTTTATTTCTACTTCTGAGGCCAGTGGAAACCAGTTGTAGGAGCCTCAAATTAAATATCAGACTGTCCACCATCTGACAGTAGTATTGCTCCTCTTCTTAATGTAAAACATCTGGGTGTTAGCCACATCTCCTGAGAGTCAAGTGAAAGACTGGTTTGGTGGGAGACCCTTCTGAGGACTGGGATGAGCTCTTCTGGTTTTACTATCACCCCCAGATCTGTCCCCTTTTCTTTTTTGTTGTATTCTTTTTGGCTCATTCTTTAAAGATAGGCATCTGAGTCACTCATTTTCTCTTGTTTTCATCTCCATTCTAGAGATGTTCCTCCATCCCCACATCTTTATCTCCAGACCTCAATGTCCAACTCCCTTGTGTGTTGTTACAGGATTATCTGGTCAGAACCCAGCTTTAACATATCCAAGGGGGAGTTCTATCCAAATTCCAGTGGTGTTCCTTCTCATTCCACTAGTGCTTTATAACACTGGTGCCTTCAGCAACTGCCTTCCTGCTGTATCTATGAGTCAATTACACTTATTTTATCCTTACTATGCCTCTCTCAGCCCTCTTGCCACGGCCCATTGCTTTTGTCAATTCTTATTCATATTATTACAATAACTTATCAGCCGGTTTCTACTTACCACTTGTGTTAATTTTTCTTTGCTGTGACAAAATACATAAGAAAATCAACTTAAAGAAAGGTCTATTTTGGTTTATAGTTTTCAGAGGTTTCAACTCATGGTCACTTGACTCCATTGCTTTGGGTCTTTGGCGAGATAGAGATAGATCATCATTGTTGTGAGCATGTGGTGAAACAGAGCTGTTACCTTGTAGCAGCCAAGAAGCAAAGAAAACAAAGAAGGGGCTGAAGACAAGATGCATCCTTCCAGAGCATGCCCCCAGTGATGTACTTCCTCCAGTTGTGCCCCATCTCCATCAAGTTCTGCCATTTCCCAATGTCCATTCAATTATAAAGTTATCAATGAACTAATGCATTGGTAATATTAGAGCTCTGATGATCCAGTTACATCCTTAAAGCCCCACCTCTGAATGTTGCTGCACTGGGGACCAAGCCTTCAACACATGAGCCTTTGTAAGACATTCCAGATCTAAACCACAACACAACCCCAAATAATCTAAAATACAGATGAGATTATCTCTTTCTCCTTGTTAAAACACACCATAGCTCTCCTATAATTGAATGAAGTTCCAGATCCTTACAAGGTGCTAAAAGTTCACATGTGAGGTACTCAACTTGCATTTGTGCCCATCTTTCATGGCATCTTGTAGCATAACCTCCAAGAAGTAGCTACAGTTTCTCACACCCATGCCCATTTGTGTCTTTCTATTTTTTTTCTTAAGCTGTTCTCTGCACATTGCCCTGGGTTCATTTCTACTTGTTGAAATTCTATTCTCTAGAGTTTAACTTAGAATATAATTCTCTTCTACAATATTTGTCCCTTGCTCTGTCAGAGTAAACTATTCTGTCAAACTTTCCAGTGTACTCAGAAACACTGTATAGAATTTGCTTACTCTTATTTTCCTATTAATTTATCTTTCCCACTGGATTGCTCATATCTGGCTTTCCAAAATTCTGCTTTCTTCCCTAATGCTTTGAATGATTTCACATCTAGTCTTTGGGTGGCGAAAGCCCAGGGTCCTCTCCAGATTTTTGCCAAATGTAGGGTATGTGGACATGTTGCATGTGTGTGGGAGGAGAATGTGTGAGTGTGGGTATATTTTCCTAATTTTCTCTGATCTTTTGGCTTTGTTCACATGCTAGGTTTAATGGCATCATTTTGTTCCCAACAAGAAACAGTTTCTTTGGTTCCATAATAAGAAATGTCCTCAGTAATTACATTGAGGTCTTATGAGTTGATTGACTTTCTAGAAAAAGAAAACTGTTGGGTGGAGCAGTGATGGGGATGACCACATCATTTAGTTCTCAACTTTCCATCAAAAATAATTCACTTGGTTCTCCTTGCAGGTGGTCCTGGAGCCCCAGATGACCTCTGTACATTATCTAGAGCAGCTTCTCTTCTCCAATGCCTGGGCCCAGGGAAAGTCTGGGAGTCTTGCCTTTTACTTTGGTGCTTATCAAGGATTTTTACTTAACTCAGACATTTGCTTCTTTTCAATCTATCATAAAATCATTTATTTAAAGTTTTAAAAAATATATATACATAATGACCCAGCTATCCCACTCCTTGGCCTATCCCCAAAGGACTTAAAAACAGCGTACTACAGGAACACAGCCACATCAATGCTTACAGCAGCACAATTCACAATAGCTAGATTGTGGAACCAACCCCGATGCCCATCAGCAGATGAATGGATAGGGAAACTTTGGTATATATACACAATGGAACACTACTCAGCACTAAAAGAGAATAAAATCATGGCATTGCAGGTAAATGGATGGAGCTGGAGAAAATAATGCTAAGTGAAGTTAGTCAATCCCAAAAAACCAAAGGTCAAATGATCTCTTTGATATGAAGATACTAACTTATAAAGGCAAGAGAGAAGGAATGAGAGGAATGAAAGAGCTTTAAATAGAACAAAGAGGGGGGAGGGTGGGGAGGGAGCAAGGGGATAGGAATAATGGCAGACTGAGTTATCCATGATTACCCTAAATACATGTATGATGACACAATTGTTGTAAAAATACTTTATATAAAACCAGCAACTTGAAATGTTGTGCTGTTTATATGTAATATGAAATGAAATGTGTACTCTGCAAACGTGTATAACAAATTAGAATAATAAAAAATTAAAAAAAATATTATATATACATGAAAGTAGGGTGTATTTTGACATATTATACACACATGAAGGGAGGGGGGATGGGAATAGGAAAGACAGTAGAATGAATTGGACTTAACTTTCCTATACTCATATAGGAATACAGTTGCTTCTTAAAGGAAATCCTCATGACAACTGTAAAGACCATAAAATTGTCTGTCTTTTAGAGCCATACATCTATATTCTCATGGAAATCCTCATGACAACTGTAAAGACCATAAAATTGTCTGTCTTTTAGAGCCATACATCTATATTCTCATATCTTCTAAAATAGTAAGCTTTCCATGTTGGAGGGTTCACTATCCCTGAATTCGATCAAAGATGATTGAAAATGTTTAGAAAAAAATGTGTCTTTACTGGATATATACAGACTATTTTTCCTTGTCACTAGTCCCTAAATGATATGGTATAACAACTATTTACCTAGCATTTTGCAGTGTGTTAGGTATTAAAAGTAATCTAGAGATAATTTGAAGTGTACAGAAGAATGTACACAGGTTACGTGCAAGTATTATGCCATTAAAAATAAGGGACTTGAGCATCTGCAGATTTTGGTATTTGCAGGGGATCCTGGGACCAATCCCCTATGGTCACTAATGATGATTATACATTATTGCCAAAAACACTTAGGGCAAAATAATTGGCTGTCAACAATCTGAGTGCCTTCTTATTTGGGGAGAGAACCCCAGGATTAGATACTGAGAGTCTTTGGGCACTAATACAAAGACTAGTTAATTAAAACCCATTTTTACCTGCCACTGCAAAGTCATGTCTGGTGCCATAGGATACAAGCATAATGGTGGGAGACAGTGATAGTGAGAATCCAAGGTCCCTGGCACTGTTGGGCATATCCTAGAACTGTGGTTCCTGTGGCTAGATCATGATTCTCTTTGCCTTCCTGGGTTCTCTCTCAGTTTTGTTTTCCAGCTTTCTCATAGATTAAATGAGTCCTTTTTCCACTTCAGTTAGTTGGAGTGCATTTCTATTATTTGCCACCAAACCTCCAAACTGATTAAAGAGAAACACACACTTGCATGTAGCTTGCATTATAATATGTTTTAGATGAATGTATTAAACACTTAAAATTACCAACATTATCTCATGTTTCCCTCTATCCCCATTTTTTTAACAACTAAAAAAAAATTATTTAATTTTTTGACCCAATTATTTTTGTAGTTTACCCTCTCTAGATTTAAGACTAATATAACTATTTTCCTTGACTATGCTAGAGCTTATTTTTTTGAACAATGAGGAAACAAGTTTATTTATAGCAGGACCTTTCAGAGTCCTTATTTAACATGCAATAGGACTCTCTGTAAATGTTCTTTAACCTATTTTTCTCCAAATTTCTTTCATTAAAAAACTTCCTTTACCATTTAGGTGAATATTTTAATCTAAATACACTAGTGGATAATACTATTCACTGCTGGTGGATACAAATGTCTTGTCTGTAGCTTTGTAATTATTTTTTAATATAAAAAGTATTTTCTCCCCATGAAACACAGCAACAAAATGTTGTATGATGAAACTGAGGGAGACATAAGCTTTTTTTTTTATTTTCAAAAAATTTTATTCTAAGTTGTTATATATGACAGCAGAATGAATTACAGTTCAAATTACACATATAGAGCACATTTTTACATATCTCTGGTTGTATACAAAGTATATTCTCACCATTCGTGTCTTCATACATGCACTTAGGGTAAAGATGTCCATCTCATTCCACCATCTTTTTTTCTTTTTACCTCCTTACCTCCTCCCTTCCCTGCACTCCCCATTGTCCTTTCTAGAGTTTGTCTAATCTTTCTATGCTTCCTGTCCCAGTCCCGCTATAAATCAACCTCCTTATATCAGAGAAAACATTTGGCATTTGGATTTTGGGGATTGGCTAACTTAACTATAAGAGACGTTAAACTGTCCCGATGTTATTGACCCTGAAAACACTAATTCCTGCTATTACAGAGATGAAGAGATGTGGTTGGAGAATGGACTTCACCTATTTCTTTGTTCTAGATCATTTCTAGCACTGTAGCAAGAAACCCAAAGTTAATTGAGGATGTTAGTCAATCTTCTAACTTCTTTATAACTTTCTCATTTTGGCAGTCCTACATTATATGCCACCAAACACACACACACACACACACACACACACACACACACACACAAAAGAAAGAAAGAAAGAAAAGAAAAAAGAAAACAACAACAATAACAACAACAAAAAACTCAAGAATTCTAAGTTCAGAATTTTATTTAGGTGGTATTTGTAGAAAGAGTTTTAAAACTGTTTTTATATACAACCAGAGATATATAAAATATGCTCTATAAGTATAATATGAAATGTAAAAAATTTTAAAAAGAGTTAAAAAAACCCAAAAACACTGTTTTTCAGAGCTATCCAGGCAATTTCATGGAGCCTCTTTAGAAGTTTTTTATGATGGATGTGTTAGGGGAACCAACAAGGACCAGACAGAGTAGAGGAGCATATTTTGTTTCCCTCTAAGTATTAGGTTTTCACACAAATGATGGAACCCTTTGTGAATCCAATGAAAGCTGAGCTTCCTTGACCTGGAAAAAGTGCATACACACATAGAGAAAATGTTTGCATGCAACATTACGACATTCCCAGATCCTCATGGCCTTTCATTCCACAGTCTCCTGGATTAGGAAAATTTTAGGAACACTTTCTTAGTTGAAAGCTACTTTGACTTCAGAAAGAAAAGATAAAGGAAAACCACAGATATATCTATATTCACATGCTTTTAGGTTTTCTTAGTGTCTCTATATTTAGTGGGTTCCAAAGAGCTGCCTTTTCGTGGCCCTTTGAAAATAGGTTTCATGTGCACAATAAAGGTGCATATAAAGAAACTTTGATCTTGGGCAAAGTCAAGCTATCCATCATCTCTGTGTCCAGAGGACTGTTTAGTAAGATATGTTTGCAGAAAATGGCTTCTCAAATACTCTTGGAATGGAGATGTTGTGACTTTTTATAGGAACAGACTGATGTGAGTGGCTCAGAGTCTGGGAGGTATCCTTAGACTCCTGATCATAGGAGAGGAAAAGCAAGAGAAAGCATAGGAAGGGCACATATAGAAAAACATACAGGGCAAGAAGGGAAGAAATACAGGGAATGCAGAGGATGGAAGGAGTGGTGAACTTGATAAAGGTCAGAAACTAGCTAAGAAGCTTTTTCTTCCTTGTATCCTGAACATGTGTTATTCCTTCGGCCTTTTCATGCTTAATTTTGGTTGTTAACTTGACTGGATGATCAATGCCTAAAAAATTGGTAAAACCTACGTTGGATGTGTCTGTGAGAGTGTTTCCAGAGAATATTGGCATGTGGGTGAGCAAGCAGAGTGGGAAAGACCTTCCCTGAGCGTGACTGGTACTATCCAATAGGCTGAAGTCCCCAATAGAACGTAAAGGCAGGAGGGGGAAGCTTAGGCACACATTTAATCCTTATTGAACAGCTGTGTTTTTTTTTTTTTTTTTTTTTTGTTGTTGTTGTTGTTGCTGCTATTGTCCTTGGATATCAGACTCCAAATTCTTCCCCTTTAAATGTGGACTTGCACCAGTGACTCTCCAGTGGGCTTCCAGGCCTTCCAGCTGGGACTACATCACTGGTCCCTCATGTTCTGAGGCCTCCACCTTCTTGGACGGAGCAGTTACCAGTTCCCCTGGCTCTTCAGCCTGATGACACCATTGTGGGACTCTTCAGCCTTTGATCATGTAAACCAATTTAATGAATGCCCTCTTATAATTATAATCCACAAAACTTTCTATTGGTTCTTTTTCTCTAGAGAACCCTGGTGAATACAGGCCTGGATCTATCTATCATTCCCCATTCATGGAGCTGACTCTCCCTTACTATTCTTGTGTTAGATGAAATGTCACCTCAGTTCCTCAGTTATTATTCCAAATTATATTTTAAATATGCCTCCTATAGCACACATCACAATTACAAATTTTACATGTGTATAATTAAATTATACACAGGTTCACACGTATATGTACATATACATAAAATATAAGTGTATACACGTGTATGTATGTGTGTGTGTGAGTGAGTGTATAAGTATGTGTTGTTATTTATTATTGTCTCCTTGTTTTCTAGTATAAGCCATAATAAGGGCAGGAACTCTTCTGTGTGTGACAAAGAGTATGGTTATTTAACAAATAATTGTTGAATGAGTGAATGAATGAACCTATTACCAGAAAATTTTAATGCCAAGAAATTGCATAGGTATGGTTCTCCCTGGTCCATGGAAAGAGCCACGCTACCCAATGGCCTAACTATAAATGACTTAGATACCAGGAATGAAGGATTTGATAAAAGAAGAGAAGGTAGGCTTTTTAGAGAAGGACTGTGTCAGGAAAAAAAAAAAAAAGCTGAACTCAGGTATTTCTTTGTTCTGATTTCTATATCAAAACCCCAAAGGGAGGACCACCCCAAATTAGGAGATAGCTGGGTCCTGCTGGCAACCTTGGCTTCTGCTGCTAGCCTGGGAGGTGCTGTACCTCTGACAGTGGGTGCAAGGGAGGGAGCAGAGAGCAAGGCTACTTTCTAAGAGTCCACACTGTGAAGGTGGCAGTCCTAAGACGTCTCATGGGAGCAGTGGCAATAGTAAGGGAGATGAACAGCTGTGCCTTGTCTTGGCTTCACATAGCGTGGGCTACTAGCTCACATTCAGCTGAAACTATCCAGAGCTCAGAGAAAGAAATCATTGCTCAAAGTGAGAACTGCCCAAAGAGTGTGCCGTTTTCATCTTCTGTGAAGTCTGCTGCTGACTGTAGATGTCAAGCCACACTTTAAGGTGTAAGCATTCAAGGAAGGCATTCTGCACTGAGTGGAAATAGCAAGACTACCTTTTGCTAGTCCTAACCAAAGAAAGAGGGAGATGAGGGCTAGAAAGGCAGATATTCCTTTTGGAGAGATGTTCCAATGAAGATGGGAGAACTGAATTTATATTTAGATGCTTTCATACTCTGCAGTGCCCATTCCATAGTGTATTAGCTTTTTTATAGACGACAAGATGGATAACATAAAAGGCACAGTATTACATTTTCTTGGTTTGGGTTCATGTGAGTTTAAGTGTTTATTTTATTTTTAATTAACACATAATGATATTTATGGAGTGTAATGTGATGTTTTGATGCACAGATATATTGTGTATTAGAGTATTTAGTATATCCATCACTTCATGCTTTTATTATTTCCTGGGGTGAGAACATTAAAAAAAATTTCTCTTACAGCTGTTTTGAAAAATTCAATGCAATATTGTTGACAATAATTAGCTTAATATTAAATAGAGTATTTATTCCTCTTGTCTAGCTGGAACTTTGTACCAATTGACCAACTTCTCCCATTCCTTTCACCCTCTGCCTGTCCCATTCTCCAAAAATCGCTATTTTATTCTCTACCTCTGAGATCAACTTCTTTAGATTACACCTATGAGTGAGATCATGCATTTTCTTAATCACTTAGAAGAAAAACATTCCTCTAGTCTTGCCTGATTTGTCTGAATAGTCTAGCGTGTGACCTAACTTTCCATTTCACTTTATGCTCTGCAGATGTGGCAATAGTACACCATACATATATTCTCTGCAGTAAGAGCTCCAAGAATATTTGGTGTTTAAAGAACCTGAACTCAAGGAGTCAGAAGCTTGGCTCTGGGTCCAGGCTGCCTTTGTAGATGATCTCAGAGAAGTGACTAACAAGCGCTTTGTGCCGAAGAATAAAGCTTTGGTTCAGGTGTTCACCAAGCTCCAATTATAAGATTCCAGGATATTATTTATTGGCTCAGAAATTTATGTTAACATCTTTCCCCCTGTAATTTATAGAAGAGAGAAGCTGACTGAGGAACATAAATTTTTGTTCACCCATCTATCCCATGAGTCAGGGCAAATCTTATTCCTATTTATTCTCATCCTTCCCAGGGGGCTTAGAATCTGTTCTGCAGTGTGTTTCACCCATCCTGATAAAAACTTATGAGGAGAAGAGAGGGAGTTTATATATTCTCACTGAGTAAACAAAATTTATAGGAAACTTTGTCTAAATCCTAGGCTCTATGATTAGTCTACAGTCACAGAATGTGTCAAGGAGTTGATATGGACAATTCCACCTAATATAACATTCTATGACTCAATCTCTCAAGTGCCCAAGTGAAGTCACATGTTGTATTGTTTTTACAGTTTAACAATGTGGGGATTAAAACCAAATTTATGTAAGGAACAAACAGGCCCACAGTTAACAGAAAGGGACAACTTGATTAAAAAAAAATAGACCTGATAAATATTATTATCTCTGAAAATAAGAAGAGAGGAAATTCTGTTTAGAACATGCTAAAATGTTTTAGTATCTTTTCAGTCATTGTCATTCCTCCAGCACATAGTAAAAGCTATGAATAATGCAACACTATCTGATCTTACTAGTACTTAATATTATTTTAATTAGCAAGTTCAGTTGTCCCTTATAAAGAATTCTTTTTTTTTTAAAAATATTTATTTATTTGGTTTAGTTGTACACAATGCATTTATTTTTACGTGGTGCTGAGGATTGAACCCGGGCCGCGCACGTGTGAGGCGAGCGCTCTACCGCTGAGCCACAACCCCAGCCCCCCTTATAAAGAATTCTATCTAAGGACATTGCCTCTGAGAGTGAGGGAGAAGGGGAGGGAGGGGAAAGGGAGGGAGGAAAGGGGAGGGGGACAGGGAAAGAAAAACTAAATACAACCAAGGAAATGAGGAGTAAGGAACAAAATTGGCTTTTCTAATTTGTTGGATGGGTCGGTGACAAGTGGTTTGGAAACTAGGAATTTTTCCTAATTCCTACCAAATATTTTCTGCCTTATCTATTCACAGATTAAACTTTAAAGTTTCCCTGAAGATTTGCTTTCATTTTATAATTAGAAATAAGATGGGAAAGATAAATAATTCTATAGATGTAGCATCTTGGTTGAAGTTCTTATTAAAGTGTAAATGACTGACATAAGTTTTTGTTCTTGAAGATAAAATTTCAGTGGCATAGCTGGGGAAAGTCACACAAAGGGGACACATGCTGCCAGAGAATGGAGGAGATGCAACATAGGACAGATTGGAAAGGTGACTGGGCTATAGAAACAAACTACACCTGCTTGACTTGCATTAAGTTTGGTTTTAACTAATATGAGAGACTTACATCATCATCAGCCTTTTCAAGGAGATATTTGATTTACAAGGTATGACATTAACATCATATGATACTAGAGAATCTGAAAAAAAAGTATTGGCCCTGATATACTCATCAATCCATGAGTTGATCTTTAAAATTCTTCAGTGTGTTCTCTTTGGTGCAGATAATTGATAAAACCCTAGCCATCTCTGAGAGGATTATTACTTCGAAAATATGATCCTTTATCCACATAAATATACATATGTGCAGAGGGGAGGATCAGAAAGTAGAGGTGATCATAGGTAAAATAGAGAAAAGCTATGACTGGGTGCCTAAAAGGGAGATGGAAACTAATAAAGGCTAAGAGCAAAGTTGCAGAAAGAGGATCTGGAACAATAAAACTATTAGTAATAAAAAAAGTAGTAAAAATAAGAAAATACAACATAGTTTCGATCGCCAGTCACTCAAGTACCTATACATAACAACTTATCTAGAGACCAAATCTGTCAATATCTTCACATAAATATCTATTCTTGAATTACCTTCATTCATCAGTCTTCACTGGGTGCCCATTCTGTGCTAGGTGCTTCTCTAAAGGTTAGGGTTACAGAAATTAACACAATAGCTAAGAGCACCTATCTTAAAGAGTTTTCATCCTTGTGGGGTAAGATGCTCAGAGAATAAGTAAGTAAATATAGAAAAGACATTATTTTAGATAATGATGTATGCTGTCTATTGTCAAAATGTCATGGCCAGGAAGCATCTTCACCAGGAGATGATGGGCAACCTCCACTGGCCCAATCAGTTAACCACATGAAGATCAGCAGGCACAGGATGCAGGCAATGGGCACAGCACTTGCAAAAAACCCTGGCATGGAAGGAATTTGAATTTCTCAGGGGGCTGAAGGAAAGCCAGTGTATCCAGAGCCCATCGAGCAAAGGGAAAATGTTGAAGGTGAGGTTACCTGGGTGAAAGCAATGTCACAAGTGGCCTGATATTTGGATTTTATTCAATAGCAATAAGAAACATATACTATTGGCAGGG
Organism: Tamias sibiricus; assembly: GCA_025594165.1. Lineage (NCBI taxonomy): Eukaryota > Metazoa > Chordata > Mammalia > Rodentia > Sciuridae > Tamias > Tamias sibiricus. The sequence goes on along the minus strand of CM046657.1, from coordinate 131,391,745 downwards.
TCTGAACATGAAAAAGTCTGAAAGATTTAGCTCCTGTCTCAGGAGTTTGCCAATTCTGGAGGAACTGGTGTTATTCTAGAATCTACTATTGGTCCCTAACAAGACTGAGCATCTGCTGTGGTTCTCAGAAAGGATCTATGGCTAAGGGAAAGAATGGTAAAGAGTTTGGGGCTGTCAAGAAAGTGTGGAGCTTAGAAAGTAGCCCTAAAGCCAGAATCTGGCTGCTTAAGCTCATTCTTAGTGTCTCTAATTAGCAGAAGTTTTAATCTCAGTTTTCTACTTCAAGAGTAAGAACTTTATCACTGTTCTTTATCTTTGCTTGATTATTCTTAATTTACCAGAAATTCCCATGTTCCTTAAATGTGCACACATATAACTAAGCAAGCTAGCACTGTGTATATGTAATGTAATTCATGCTTTTTGAAATCAGAAGAGATTTTTGGGAAACTTATTTTTTCATCTCTACCAGTTAGATTATGGTTTTACAGTAGAAGATCTTTGGGGATGAAAATTTTCCATTTGATATGCATGATTGTCATGATAGCCCTACAGACAAAGCTTCTAGAATCTTTGTTGCATTGGTATATGCTCAGCTTAGTTCATCAGACATTTATTGAAGGCCTACTATGTGCCAAATGCCAGATGAGGCATTGTCTCAATGAAGATGTATAATATGCATGCCTTGCCTTTAGGAAGTACATTTGTAATTAAAATACAGTTTCTTAGCTGGGCATGGTGCTGCATACTGTAATCCCAGTGGTTCAGGAGGCTGAGGCAGGAGGATCACAAGTTCAAAGCCAGCCTCAGCAACTTAGTGAGACCCTGTCTCAAAAAAAAAACAAAACAACAACAAAAAAACAAACAACAACAAAAAAATAACAAAAAAAAAAAAAAAAACAGCTGGGAATGTTGCTCAGTGGTTAAGTATCCCTGGGTTCAATCCCCAGTACCCCCCATAAACAAACAAACAAACAAAAATACAGTTTCTTATGTAAGCTTATCCTGAATATTCACAACCTGGCACATGCTTTATTTCAGGCTTTTTGGTTTCCTGAATGTCCAGTTGCACATATAGCTCATGCCCATGCAATTCAGACTGTACCTGATCAGACAGACTCTGCATTACTCTCAGTTTGCTGTAACACCACAAGACCATGAAGAAGTTTGAGGTGGTCAGAATCAGAGCTTGGCTTTATTTATTGTTCTTGAGTTGTCCTGGATAGCTGGAGCCTTTGAAACAGACACAGATTAGTTATGGATAGAAAGGACTTAGAAGATCAGGTTTCAGGGATGAAAATCCAAGAGATGTAATAAATGGAGGAATGAAGCCCAGGAAGTTGAATGATATTTACTTGCATATGCTTATTTTAAGGCAGATTCCTTTACTTTTACTGCGGATAGTGGTAATCTTTGTGAAAAAATTTGTGCTTGAATAAAGTTCTTGAAGAATACAGTCTGTATCAGACTTGGCATCAGCTTGCTGGAAGAAGAGACTGGTAGCTTCTCTGAGTGATGGTATTTTTACATTTGTCTTACAAAAGTATCTCTTTCCTCTTCTAATACCCCTAGAAACTTTTCCTTTAGCAGGTATTTCCTTAAACATCAACTATATACCTGTAGCTATAACAGGCAAAGGGGAGATGGTGATGAAGAAGATATATAGCCAGCACTCTATATCTGCAGATTCAACATCCACTGATTATATCAAGCACAGTTCAAAACTATTTGAAAAAAAGTTGGTTTGTACTGTACATATATTGTACTTTTCCCCTTGTCATTTTTTTCCTTAACAGCATAGGAAGAAAACTATCGACATAGCATTTACATTATATTAGGTATTATAAATAATCTAGAGACGCTTTAAAGTTTAAGGGAGGGTATGCTTAGGATATATGCAAATACTATGCCTTTTTTTATACAATGGACTTAAGCATCTTTGGATTTTTGGCATCCTCAAGGGACTCTGGACAAATTCCCTACAGTTATAGGACCAAACAGAGCCTTTCCGGGGACATGAACATGAACCAAATCATTATTAAGTAACCAACTTGCAATGAATGACATGAAGGGGAAGTATACAACATTAAATATATCAACTACCTTGATGTTTGGATGGAAAACTTCCTAAATCTCTCCCAACTCCTCTATTTTTTAAATAGGTTTACCTGTATTGACTGAGCAGAATTTGGGTGAGTTGAGCTTGGACAAGGAAGACCTTAATCTTTGATTCTTCTGTGAGCTGTGTTTTCCTCCATCTCCTTATTCCACAGTCACTCCCACACTTCCCTTAGAATGGCAGGGACTATGAACTGCTGGCAGAGACCATAGTCTTAGCTTTAAGCACCCACATTTGTGCAGTGACTGGTACACTGCAGGCATCAGTGAAACGGTAGTTTGATTAAACGACAGACCTTCCTGATGCCTGCTAATTTCTGATTCAGCAGGCTTCAGCTGGGCAGAGGAGCCATGGACCCACCTGGTCATTATTTCTCAGACCCCATGTACAGTTTCTTTCACCATGGGGTCTGGCTAAGAGGTCTAGACAAGGTGCTGAATGTAGAGACAGCTTGAGCAAGGCAAAAATCTTCTGCCCCCAGAACTCTGGGTCCTCTATAGGAGGATGTGAGCTTTGTGCAGATTCCTTTCTCAGGCTCTGCAGGGATGTGGAAGATTTGGACATCAGCCCAGACTGATGGCTGTACCTCATCGAGCACCTCCCATATCTCTTCTGAGATGCCTCCAGGTGAAAAATGCCAGTGTTTTAGGGAAAACACACCATAATACACATCTAATTCTGCATGCACTTGAACAGAAAATGAACTGTTTTACCTTCTATTCTTTAAGTACCCTAAGAAATATTATTGCTATCATAAAATCCAACTTTTTTTCCACTACTGTATCCTTTCCAAAGTCTTATGTCCTACTAAGTATACCCCCTAAATCTATTTTCATTTCTCCTATTCTCAATCTCTACTACTGGTTACATAGACCAGTCAACTGGTCATTCTTTTTCCAGTTCCTGCAACCCTGGAAAGTATCTTTTTAGGGCACATCTTTTTATAAGGACTTGTCTTTTTATAAGGACTATCCTCTAGGGATACAACACAGAGTCCTTAGGTAGGCATAAAAAGCTCTGGCAATCCGATCCTAAGCAACCTGATTTTCCTTGTTCTCTGTGCTGCCTGCCTTCTCAGAAGATCTCTGCTATCATTACACCAAACTATTTGTGGCTTGGAAACATGCTCTCTGGACCTTTTGACATGATATGCCAGCTCCTCAAATACCCCTCCAGGCTATTGCTGTTCCTTTCTGTATGTCAGGCTTGTCAGTGTCTGTTAATCATTCAAGATCTGGCTCAAATATCTTCACTTTTGAGAAGTCCTCCTCCCAGTCTTCCCACCCATTCACTCTGCCAGATTTATCGGGACGTTTGTATGACACTGTTTGAGAACTCATCACATGGCACTGGAATTTTCAATGTCTGTCCTTTTTTTCTTGCCTGTTCTTGTTCCAATTTAGGTTATTAGTCCCTCACTCTATTCTTTATTAACTATATGACCTTGGACACATTCCATAACCCTTCTCAGCTTCACTTTCAGTTTATTACAAAGGACTAAAGAGACTACTTGGATTAAATGAATAAAGCATAGAAGACAATGCCTGGAACATGGTAATCATCTAATAAATTGCATTCTCTCTTAAGATCATCTGTTAGAATAACATCAATTCATATAGGAATTGTCTTCTGGAGCTGATTTGGGACTGGGCATGCCCATAGAAAGAAAAGTTTCTTCTGTGCTTTGGACTTGAAATGACACATTTAGAGGGCTGAGTGCAGCTATTACCTGATGCTGAAGGGAGATTTTCACTAAGGGGCCAGTGGTTGTCCTTGAGAGAAGACAGATGTAAGCTTTGACTGGGTCCTAGCCTGGAGTTGCTGGGATGGAGGGGGGTGGTGCATGGAAAGTGAATAGGCTTTTATTTTAATTGTGCCACCATATGACTTTCCAACCAAGATGGATATGAACTGTATAGAATCATTAAATATGGACATATTTAATGAATTTGAGTTAACTTATTACATGATAACTATGAATCTAGCGTGGAAGAAGTTCAAGGTGTTGTTTTTCAAACTTCTACCCCTACAATGGGGAGAGAAAGCTACTTTTATTGTGGTATCAGTGTTTAACCCCAGGCATACTGAATTCTGTTTGGCATGATATAGGACTTAGTCTCAGAATTCAGTGAAAAGTGAGGTCAGCATGTACAGAGACCTGGGGAAAACAAACCAATTTAAGGTCCTAAACTGGGAAATACTGTTCCATTTCCTTCTGAATGGAGTCCACAGTAGTGCTGGAAAACCATCTGGAGAACCATAGCCCCCAGAGTACTAGCATGCTGTAATGCATTTGATTAAAAGGAGGAAGGGAAAAAACATGGTGTGTGTTATCCTTGTGCAAGGATTGGGGAGCAGGCAGCCTGTAAGTCGTGGTCCATGGAGATTTTGCCTGGATTACTTTAAAAGCACTTTTGCAGAGCCAGGCAAATGAAAGTCATGTGTTTATTCATCAAGGAGAACTTCTCTTGGGGATATTTTATTTGCAGTTTTATAAAGAGGCAAAACCTCCACATTTTTAATCTTCCATGTGGGAACTTCTAAGTGCTGGAAAAACAACAACAGAAAGAATGAGTTTGGATATCTCAGAAATCCTGATAAAGTTTGGAAACTTTGAACTTTTCAGCTGGACCAAATTGGATTGTGTGTCTGTAAGAGAAGTTTCACTTACAGTGTGCACATTTCTCTGGCCATTTCAGTGTTTTTATCAAGATCTTGGTCAGGCCACAAAGGAGTCAAAGAAACACTAAGATATTCATTCTTGAGTGTAGAGATATATAAATATCTCCATCAAAATCAGACTTCCATGAACACATGAGGGGCATGCTCAGGTCATTTAATTCATCTGGGGGAGATTTCTACCAATCAAAAATGCCTTTGAAAGATTTAAATAGTTAATTTTCAGTGTTCTCAGGCAAGTGGTGTCAGCCTAGTACAAAGGGTCATGTTATAGCATTACAGCACAAGTGTAAGAAGACGTCTCACTTCATTGTTTAGAGACTTCACAAGGTTGAAACACCAACATATCCTAAAAGGAACATACCATAACCTCAGACTTGGATGTGAATCTCATGTTTGCCATTTATTTATTAACTGTTGGTAGGGTCAAGTTAATAAATCTTTGAGCTTTAGTTTACTCATTTATGAGGTGATACCCAAAATACCTATTTTGTAAGGTTATTGATAGGATTAGAAATTATGTCCATAAAATATCTTAAATAGTCTCAGGCTAAAGGTGGTGCCAAATACAGAGTAGATATTGTCATGATAATGATGATCATAGTGATGATGACGAATAATTTTGAGCAATGAAATAATATTTGAGCCTCATTTGATTTATGATACCTACCTCATGGGACTATTGTCTAGATTAAATATTATAACTTATAGGAAAGAAGTTCTTGGCACAAAGTGTATAAGTTTTCCTAGTCTTTCAGAGAAACACCAATGAAATGATGTTTTGGTTGCTCTTGTTGCTAAAACCCATCATGATTAAAATGGAAACATTAGGGATCATAAATACTAAAATTGCTAGAATCTACTCATGTAGACAAAAGCATTTACTTCTTCATTAGAGGAGTAATTTTCTTGTGTAAGTCATTGTGCTGATGGGATGCTTAGTGTTAGCCAACTTCTTTTGGGTGTCGAACCTTGAGATGACATTTATTATGTCCTTTAAATATTTATGTACACCCATCCACACACCCCAGTCTGTCATTTAGTGTTTCATTTAGTTCACTGTCTCATCTGAAAAGACTTATCCTGTGGATGATGATGTGATTGGATATGAAGAAAGATGGAAAATGTCATAGAATGAGGCATTCTGTGGAGATGATTTTTATACTTTTTCAAAATGAGACTTTGCTGGGAAGCTAGAGTTATATTTGGTATGACAATAAGGCAAAAATAAGCTCAGTGTTGAGTAGTTCCCTAATGGAGCAGCCATCTGCAAAGTACAGTTGCTGGGGTTGCCCAGTCAGCACAGGTATTTTTTCCTTTTCATAGTAGGCTTGTTGCCTTTCAAGTACCATTAAAAATTGAGCTAGGTTTGAGAGGTTCCTGGCAAGGCTACTCAAGAAAAAGCCTGTTTACCTGTGGTAATTTCAGGGTTCTTGGAATTTAAGGTAAAGTTGACAGAGTTACCATTAATTTGAGCAACAAGGGAAAGTAGTGTTATGACAACCATGCAAATGTGGGAAGAACAAAGAACAAAGGCCATTATCTTCCTGCCCTGGGAAGACACTGCCTCCCTCCTTTCTACCTCCTTATTAGTCAAAGGCGGGGTGGGTGGGGAAGGTTCCAGTTTTCCCTGGAATGAATTGTCAAAACTTTCCCCTCCAGGCTTAAAGCATGTTCCCCTCTGAGCTGCTCAGCACGTTGTCAAACCAGTCTTTACTTGAAAGACATATGGCATCAACATGAAAGATGTCATATAAGTCTCTCCACCCCCCCTTCTGAAAGAGTTTGAAAGATGTTACATCTTACATCTGGGGCCTGCCGAGAGTGTCTGTGAGAGCAGGCAGTCCTGCAGGGGAGGCTGCCAAGGGGCCAGAGACCCCTTCTGGAGAGGGTCCTTGGCTGGTTTCTGCAGAGCAAATGAAGGAGAAAAAACTATTGATGAGGGGAGGTGGGAAAGACAAAGCAGGCAATGGGAAAAGTTGGTTTTATGGAGCTTGCAAACCTGAACTCAAATATTAAAAATGCTTTCATCAGTCCCCTTAATCCAGAGAAATTCTTTTTGGCTTAGATGCGAGGAAAAATCAGTCCCTTAAGGGGAAAGCAAGAGGAGAGGGAGGTAATAAGGATGTGAGTCAGAGGCAGGGAATGGTTGGCAAATGCATTCATTTCAGGAGGCGGAGGAGGACTGTTCTCAGCTGATCTAATGTTGCAGACCACTGATAACTCCCGCCTGCTTTGTATTGATTTCTGTCTTTGGTTATTAAAAAAAAGCCTGACTTGTTAAGTGGGGGAAAGTTGAGGGGAAAAAAAAAAAGAGAGAGAGAGAGAGAGACCCATTTCTTTCTGCTCACTTTTTCCTCCTCTGGGGAATAAGAGGCACTTGGGCTCCAAAGCTGTGTTTTTCTTTTGGTTTTGCCTTTTAATAGGGGTTGAAGAAAGTGGTTATAGACATTTGAGGGGAAATAAAGCCTGTGGTTTATTAACAGGGCTGGTTTTAATCAGTCATGATTTGACTAGGGTAACATTACGGCTGCAACGGTGATAACTGATACTATGATTTTCTATGCTTTTAACCCCAAACTGAAGTCTTGTGGATTCACTGACAGAAATGCATTTGTTTCCCTGGCCAGGCTGTGGAGAAGGGAGAGTTTTGTGAGGATAGCATCAGAGGAGGAAAGGAGAGGGCTAGGGGTGGGGCAACTACCTCAGTATCCTTCCCAGCTGGAATTCCAGCTGCTAAGAAGCAAACCTTGGATGCAGGGCATCTGACTGAAGCAAACAGAAATGGGGAAAAGAATAGAAGGCAGGTTCTAGCTCCCATTTGGCCACTGCAGACCACCATCCTGATTCATGAGTGCATCTTCACAGACCTGAGGTGAAATGTCAGGCTAGGATACCTTACACTTTTCAGACACAGTAAGTAATGTCATTTATTCCCTCTTTTAGGAAAGCTGAAAAACACAGGTCCTGCCCAGGTTGAAGTCTGCTTTGCAGGGTAACTTAATCCTGTCCCACCCAGAACAAAATCTTTGGGATCTTTCCCACCCAGTTCATTATTTAGCATGTCTGACACCGAAATCACTGCCAACATCCCAACAAGTTTACAGCAGATCTGCCATGATCAAACTCCTACATTAGTTCGCAACTATGGTTTGTCATCTTTGTAGCCAGCAGTGGCAATGAGGTTTCTGGGAATGTTCTCTTCAAGAGTAAGACACTTTATTTTTCAATGTGTTTTATTGAAGAAGGAGAAACAGACCTGACATGTACTTGTTTCTAACTACAGACCTAACTACTTTGTTGATGAATGAGATCATGCAGGAAAACTCAAGGAGAAGCCTGGGGGTACAGTGGGTGAGGAAAGATGAATGGATGGATTTATCCTTCTGAGTCCTCTGAATATTTCTGTAATGTTCTGTGTTCGTGTATTTGCATATATACAAGCTGCTCTTCCCAGAGTTTTTTTAGTATTTAGAGTTTTTTTCCTTGATCTTGGACCCAAGAGGCACTGAACAATTCCCAACCTCTTCCTTGGTGTTCCTGGTGAAGGGGGCACATAACCAGGACATGGCTGCCTAGGAAGTATGTGGCCACGGAGGAGCTGGGGAGGTTGTGGCCAGCTCGAGGTCAGAATTAGCTCAGCTATGCCACCCAGAAACCCTTGCCCCTGCTTCCTTCCTGACCATATTCACATCTCCTCATGTTCCTCTGTAGTGTTAACTCTTTGGTAAGTGCTCAGCACCAACTCCTTCTGGGGACCTTTCCTGACTCCAAGAGGTGGAGCTACAGGGGCCATGTCTTGCTATCCTTGGTTGAGAAGAGGACACCCAACTTTGGAGTATTAGATTCTGTTTTTCAGGAGTATAAAATCATAGTGGGGCATTAAAGATACAGGGATTGGTTATTGAATCCCATTAATGACAATGATCTAAAGCAGTGGTCACCAAGCCTTGCTTTCATTATATCCAGTTTAACAAAAAGGTAAGCATATTCCCAATATATTTTATTTACTTATTTATAGATTATATACATGTATTATTGTTACTAGCTAATATCAAAAGGCACACTATATACTTATCATTTTTTTAGAATGAAAAGTATATATGAAGCCAGTAGCAATGAGCATACTTAGCACCCTGGTCTGGGTTTCTAATACCCTTCTCCATTAAATAGAACCAGAACTCCTTGCATAAGTGGCTGATTCTAGAATTAAGACAGGAAATATACAAGATAAGCCTTGGGTATCTTGCCATGCGTAAAGTAAGGAAGTGCTCAAAAACAAGCAACAACTATGACAACAAACATCATAATGAGAGCTCCCAAAGGCCAAAGCTGGGAAAATTTGAGCAAGAAAATGGGTAAAATAACATAGTGTTACAACCCAAAATACAAAATAAATATCCATGAGTTGATGCAAAAATGAATCACTGAATAAATAAATAATTGGTGAAGAAGAGAGAAATTTCATGTGTAGAATTATAAGTAATTTATGGAGCTATTCCAACATCATTAAGGAAGTGGAGCATAACTCCCCTCTTCTTATGTGTGAACTGTACATAGTGGCATCCTTCCAAGGGGTACAGCATGAAAAGTTGGGGGAGATAGCTTTACAGGTGAAAAACTCAACAAGCACTGCTTCAGCCAAGTCATCCAGAGCAACACCAACAGTCATGTGACATGTGGATTGTAGAGACCCTTGAAAGAAGGTGATGAAGTACTTTCTTAGTTGTGTGGACTTTCTCCAGCATCATCAAGACAAAAACATCAGACAATCCCAACTGAAGAACATTAGACAAAACACTGAACCAGTATACCCCAAAATTATTGAGGTCATCAAAACAAGGAAAATTTGAAGAACTGGCACATTCAAGAGAAACTGAGGTATAACAAAAAATCCTGACAACTGAATGGTAATGCAGTATACTGGATGTGACCCTAGAACAGAAAAAGGCCACTAGTAAAAAAAAAGTAAGGAAATCTGAGCAAAGTATAGACTTCAGTTAGGAATGCAAATAATTAACTTTAAAGTATCCATATTTTCATTGGTTTGTTTATAAATGCACTATGTTAATGTAAAATATTAATTATAAGAAAAACTAAATGTGAGTATAAGGGAACTCCCTTTACAATCATGGTTATTTTTATATAAATTTAAAACTTGTGAAAATGAAGTTTATTATTAAAGAAAGTAAATATAAGAAAGGGTTAGAAAGGGGGGTTGCTTCTCAGCTTTGGTACCAGTGATTTATTTTTAATTTTTTAAAAAAATTTTTAGTTGTTGATAGATCTTTATTTTATTTATTTATATGTGGTGCTGAGAGTCAAACCCAGTGCCTCACACATACCAGGCAAGTGTGCTACTGCTGAGCCATGGCCTCAGCCCCACCAGTGATATTTTTGATCAGATAATCATCTGTTGTGGGAGGCTGTCCTGTACATTGTTGAATATTTAGCAGTAGTATCCCTGGCCCATACACACTAGATGCCAGTAGCACCTTTCCAGATATTACTGTCAAAAGTGTCTCCAAATGTTGTCAGATATCTCCTGGGGGAGGTGGAGGGAGGGTCACCACTACCTGAGAACCACTTAGTTTAATGAAATATTGGGTTGAGCAGGAGGGCTGATAGGAGATAAAACATTTAAGAACATTCTCATGTATAAAAAAGGATATCCTGATTTTGCCAGCTGTATGTATGTTTGCGTGAGTATGTGTGTTTATTTATTTTTATCCCCAACCCTTTCTTATTTATCACTGTCAGCTGAATTAGACGAAACTAGACTAGCTATTTATGATTCTTTATGCTGTATAAGCTAATGTAAAGTATGAAATAATAGTGTTATTGTTATGGTTTGGATGTGAGATGTCCCCCAAAATCTCACTGTGAGACAGTGCAAGACGATTCAGGAGAAATGATTGGGTTGTGAGAGTCTTAATCTAATCAGTGATTTAATCCTCTGATAGGGATTAAATGAGTGGTAACTGAAGTGATAGGGTATGGCTGGAGGAGGTGAAAATTGGGGCACTGCTTTGGTATATATTTGTATCTGGCGAGTGGAATGTTCCTCTGGCTTCCTGATCAGCATGTAAGCTGCTTCCCCCTGCCATACCCTTCTGCCATGAGTTCAGCCTCACCTGGAGCCCTGAGGAATGGAACTGGCCTTCTATGAACTAAGACCTTTGAAACTGTGAGCCATCAAATAAACTTTTCCTCCTGTACAGTTATTCTGGTCAGATCTTTTAATCACAACCGAAAAGTAGCTGACTAAAACAGTTATGAAAGTAAGGAAGGACAAACCACAGAAGGCCTCAGGAGTATGAAAAACAGAGAAACAAGGAGAAGTGGAACCATAAATCTCTGAGGGCCTAATAGTGGGCCACAATAGCTTCTCATGCTGGCGAGATGAATTTTTGTACTTCCTCCTATTAAACTCAAACAAATGTATATTGAGCAGTTGGCCTGAACCAGCTAGGTATCTATGGGCATCTGTGTAACCAACCCTCCATCATATGTTCCTTGCTCTCATTCCCAAACCCATTCCTTCCCTCGAGGTCCTTGAGATGCTCTCTAGCAGCCTAGGACACTCTCCTTGACTCCATTTTGAGCTGCCTCCTAAGACAAAAGCCATACACTCAGGCCTTTCCATGTTAATAAAATCATCTAAGCCTCCTTATGGCTGGCCTTTGCTATGGGTATGTGTATTTGTATATGTATGTGCATGTGTGGTTGTGTGTATACATACATATGTGTACTTAATTATGTACAGAATTGCTATATATTTACATTATTTCATATATATTTAAATTATACATATATTTACATTTTATTTACTATATTTAATTCATAAACCATATGAATCATCTCCATCCTGCTAAATATTACTTCTTCTTTCAGATCTCAATCAAATGTCATTCTTTTCTATGAACCATTTCCTGTTTTCCCCAATGAGAAGACCTCCCCGCTTTTTTGCAAACTCTCATACCTCTTGCAGTGCCTCAAGAAAGGTATTTTGGTGGTTTGAATATGCCCCTCAAAAATTCATGTTGAAATCTTTTCTTGCAAATGTGATAACTTTATAAATATTGACTCTCTACACCTAAGAATATGAAGTAACTATAATAACACGATGATAAAACTGCATTTCTAAATTACTGAGCTTACCATAAAGGGTTTCAGAGGTGAGAGAGGGAAAATTCTAAGACCCATTGAGCAGCTTCCCTCAAAGATAATCTTTTCTCTTCCCCCAAACTTTGTATTGAAAATGAGTGAGGAGCAGTGCATTCCCTGGTCATCCCTCTCCAATCCAACATAAGGGAGCATTCTGTTACAGCATCCCTTTGTACTTACAGAAAAGTGTATCTCATTCAACTCTCACAGTCATGCTCAGAGGGAGGAATTACCATCATGTAATTGTGGAAATGGAGTTCTGAGAAGTTAAGAAATTGTCCAGAGTCTTGCGGTCTGTAAGTACTGGAAATGAAATTTTATGCTCAGTTCCAAGTCTCTTAGAAACTTAAGCTCACCACCACTACCCTATCTCCCAGGAGGATGTGCCCAAAAGAAGCTAGGACGTAGGAAGCATAAAATCATAGAGAGTGAAGTACTGTTGGAACTTTTAAGATGGTCTAGAAGCAGAGTGTTACTCAGTCTCTACCTTTAGATGAAAGGTCCAACAATGAACCAATAAAGGAAACTTATTTTAGTAGAGAATGGTGGGCGTGGTTGTCCAAGACAGAGAGTGGAATAGTTACAAGCTGAAGGTGTGTGCTTTGGCCTTCACAAAGTTCTCAACGACCAAGAAACATTTCAATTAGTCAACACATTTCAACTCTCTGTGTTTGGTCTATGCCAGCCCAGGCTTTCCAGCCAAATATATGATACGACTATGGTTGTTTGTGGTGGCCATGAGAAAAACTATGGGTTAATTCCATTTAGTTCTTTCTGGTATTGTATAGAAAACATTTTTTTCTTCTTAAACATGACCCTGTACTTTCCAAGGTATTGCTGGCACCTATGGCATTATATACACTCCTGAAAAATCTTATTGAGGTTCTAATTTTTGCCTTGTTTTCACTACTACAGACGAGAAACACTGAGGTGAGTGATAAGATATGGAAGAGGGTTCACATCAAAAACCTATATCCACCCCACAAAGCCCAGTGAGGGATCAGGACCTCATAGAAGATGTTGAAGGACTGCCTAGGGACTGATATCTAGTACTAAAGGTCCTAAAAGGGGAAGGGAGAGTATTCCATTGCTCAGCCTGGGATGAGTTCCGTACCTTGAGAAAAATTGTGGTTTTATGGCCAATCTTACCTCCACTACTAACTGACTCATGGTGAGTGCAAGGGTCACTCAGCAATGGGCCTAGTAGCAGAAGGGGTGATAGATCTATGTCTTCCTCCACAGGCTAAGGCATGGCATCTGTGCAGATTCTTTCCCAATGTAATGGGGGAAAAAAAAGAGTTCACAAATACTGATACCAGATGCTCAGCCAGTCAGGTAAGAATTTGAAATCATATTCATCTGATTTGGAAGGAGAAAGTGGCACATCTCTTCTCCTCAAATGTTTTTTGGGAAATTCACAATCATTACATGTATTATGGATATACGCTTTCTTGTAGTATTTTCCAACTAGTTCACATTCTTCAGTCTTCTGCTAAGTTCTTATGGATCATCTCTTCTATGCCACATAACATTTTGATCAATGATAGACTGCATCTATGATGGTGGTCCTTAAGATTATATTGTCTTGTTATGTTTCAGTCATCTTATTTTTTCTTCTATGATTTTTTTCTTCTGTGATGTTCACTGTAATAGTCATGTTTGGCTTTTGCTGCTGGTAGCATATTGAAAGCTTATTAAAGGTAAATGAAAGATTCTTAAATTTTCCAAACATGTTGACAAGAGAAAAATAATGTGACAGTGTATCTGAGGGATTCCCTGCCCATCCCAGAAGTTGGCACTTGGGTCCTCCAACCTTGCCCTAAATTTTCAAGTTCTTATTTATGCATAAATTTTAGCATTTATCAGTACATATTTTTTATTGGTGCATTATAATTTTATATAGTAGTGGGATTCATTATGACATATTCAAACATGCACATAATTTAATCAATCTCATTCCCCAGTACCTTTCTTTTCCTTCCCTTCCTCCCTTACCCTGATTTCCTTGCTCTATTTTATTGATCTCCCTTCTGTTATTATTATTATTATTTTAATTAATGCTTTATCATTATATGTAATTAGAACCCATCGTGGTATATTTATACACAAACACAGCAAAATTTGGTGGATTTCATTTCCCAGGACATTCCTATGCCTTCTTTTCTTCCCTTCCTCTTGGTCCCCTTCCTCTAATCTGTCAGTCTCCCTTCTATTTTTGTGAGCTTCCCTTTATTTCTTTTCTTCTTTTAAATCTACCTTCCACATATGAGAGAAAACATTTGCTCTTTGACTTTCTGGGTCTGGTTTATCTCACTTAGCATGATGTTCTCCAGTTCCTAGGATGGCAAATGTTTTGATGCTCACTCCGGGGTGAAGCCAGCTGACTTACTCAGCTACCCTGCCTGTGATATACATGAACAGGTGGGGAGATTTGTCCGGTGTTCATCTTTGGAAAATACACTGCCCCATTAGCAACTTTTCCTTGTTTTAAAATTTATTTGTTTTATTTATTTGCTTATATTTGATAAACCCATCAGAGTGGAAACCAAGTTACTACTCCTTTGTAGTTTAGGATTGTGAGTATGCCTTCCTTTGCAATTGAAGTGAGCTGGATTACACTTTCAGTTAGACTGCCATAGCCTTGTATTTCAGCAGGCCAGAGGAGGCTGGCTGCTGCTGTTGTCACTTACATGAAGGAGACGATGAGTGAGTGACCAGGTGGATGGATGTAGGCAGATGAGGGCTTCTCAGATTTTCAAAGACCACAATTTCCTGTGTTCACCACATGGTCCAGTGAAAGAGAGAGAGGTGGGGGAAGAGGGAGAGAGAGAGGGAGAAGGAGAGGGAAAGGGAAAGAGGAGAGAAGAAAGACAGTAAACTCACAGTCCATTTTTCCATTTCTCCACTCATTATGAAAGTTTTGGGTGAGTGGAAATGTGGACTTTTGAAGACAAAGAAGTTTGTAGCAAGTTCACATAAGGCTGATTTTTTTTTTTTTTTTTTTAAACAGAGGCGATACTGCCACATACAAAAACACACACTTTTTATTTTGGAAGTGAGAGAGTATTTTACTTTAGTTATGTCTAAAAAAAAAAAAAAAAAAAAAAAACTACCATTCTATTCTTTAAGTACATGGTAATATATTTTTATTGTAGAAAATTTAGGAGAAGCAAAAAACACAAAGGAAAAATTAAAAGCATATAATTCTACAGCTGTTAATATTGGTGCAGTGCTAAAATAAATATTGAACATATGCAAAGCAGGCTTAGTATATAATATATACTATTTATTGTGATATTTAATATATTGTTAAATATTATGCTATTATTTCCCCTATAATATTGGAATACAAATACACACACACACACACACACACACACACAACTTCAATAATAAATATTTTCATTCTATTAAATGTAAAAGAGTAAACATTTGAATGGAGAATGAATGAATAACTCACATATTAATGAATGTTGCATGAACACGTTAATTTTCCTTCTGGCAGGGGAAGACTTACACGTTTTTTGGAAAATTTTAAACTAGAAGAAATCTGAGGGATTTAGAGCAACCTCCTCATAAAGGAATGATATTCTACTTCATCTGGGCCTTGTCCCCAAACACACAAACACACACACACACACACACACACACACACACACTCACCACCACCTTGTTCTCCCAGTTGTAGATAAATCACTCATATGGGAAGCCCTTATGTAATACCAGAGATTTCAGCATTGCTTATGTTGGGCTGCATATTAGGTGTTATCTTTCTTTCTTTTTTTTTTCCTTTTTGGCACCAACAGCTTTCTCTTCTGAGATAAACTATGATTTAAAAAAATAAAGTTTCAAGTAAAAACCTGCCCAGTTCTTTGGAGGTCAGCTTTAACTCAAGCAAATGTTTAATTTCTTTGAGACTTTATCATATTCTTCTGTCTTCCAAACATTTCAGAAAGACAAAAAAATGGGAAAACATTAGCCAAAATATGTTGGATAGGAGTCAATCAAATCTTAATCTCTCCCTCCTCCACTTTTATGTAGAGACTGAGAAGATGATTCTGGTGTTAGATCTGGCTTACCTCCTGGCCCAGCCAGGAAGACCTGGAATCTTTATTTATCTTGGCCTCTTAAAGTTCCATTTCCTCATGAGTAAAATGGGGACAAGAGCAGTCCTGTTTTGTCAGATTACTGTGAGGATGAAACAAGATAACATGTGAACAGGACTTAGAACAAGGGCTTTTTAATACCAAGCAACCATAATTTTAATAATATTATTAGTATTAATCCTTTCCTAATCGTTGGACTAGCATTGACCTTGAAACAAAAGAATTGTCAAGTGAGTCACAAAATTCACTATGAATTTCCTCCTCAAATGCTATTTTAATATTTTATGTATTTAAAATAATTACTAACATGGATAAAATCTCTGTGAAGCTGGTGGGAAGCATTTGAACTATTTTCTGCATATAAAATGAATCTAATATAGTAAAAATAAATAAATAAATAAATAAATAAATACCCACACAGACTTTCCTAGGATTTCAAACTATGGCATACCACCAACTGTTATGCTATTTAGTCTCTTGATTTTAGTATATTATTGAGATTTTTAAGTTAATGGTCTCTAATCTTGATTGGAGAATTACCCAGTGCAGTCAACTTGAGTCTCAAAAGTGGCTGTAAAATAAAACTAATTCTGTTAAAGATTCAGTTACAAAGGAGAATGTCAAAGCTGTGAGGTATGATGCTGTCATGGGATTGGGGTTTAACACCATGAAACTGATCATCCATGAGTCATTTTTTGGCTTCAATATGGGGGAACCTCCAGGGAGCAATAATAGGATTTGCAAGTATTCTGGCAGCCATCTCAGTGCTGCATGTTCTTCCCAAACTGCACAATCCATGAGACAAGGGCAAGTGAGCCCAAGCAGGGAAAGCGTTTCATGTTTTAATTCTTTCTGGTATTTTCAGAGTATCAGAGCTTTGGGGAGCATTGGTTTGAACAGTGTTTGGTGTTGAATGAAGTTGAGTACAAAAAGACAGGAGGTCACATGATGACTTTGTTTTTCCTGCATTTACAAAGATGTTCAGCTGGCCCCGAGGCTCACCAGCAGTTAGTGAGAGAGGTAGGCATGGGGATGAAGATAGTGGGAAACAGAAATCCTCCCAGGTTTCCAAAGAGTTGACAGAGGGCCAGAAATAGACAATAGAGCCAAGGAGAAAGAAACTGAGGCCAGAACCTTGAAGAGTGCCTATCACAGGGCACATTCCACAGCTCCCATGCAGGTCTATGACATTCCACTGGGCCATCCATGGTAAAGAGACCTGCAGAGCCTCTCTATGAATTGAGCTGAAACTGAACCAAACATGACCACTCATTGCCTTCTCTCATTTTTCTCCTTCATACATATGCTCATTGCTCCCTTGGCCATCTTAGTCTGTTCTCTGTAGCCTGCTATTGATGGTCTTCTTTATCACAGAGGCACCCAATGTACCTTTGGCAGTGTGACTATTCCAGAGTGGGCATGACAGAATCCTTCGGGACTTGTTCCTTTTATGACATTATCATGTTAATCATGAATAGAATGATTTCATTGCTTGAGCTAAAATATTGTGTCTTCATGGATCTCTATCTCTATATCTATCTGTACATCTTACTCTTTGTGCTGTGTTTATCATCAACCAGAAAATATCAGATGGTTTATGCATCAGAAAGGGATAGGATACCTGTGAGATACATATACTGATAGTCTAGTAGGAGAGTTACTGATTTCTACAGTGCCTTTCAGGTGCCTCACAGGTGAGCCACTTAACTTCTGAATCATAGTTTCCAGAGGGAGTTGAGCTTTATCTCAATTGTACCTTTAAACTTAAATTTTAATTGATGGTTGTTTGATATTTTGTGTGTTTGTGTGTGCACGTGTGTCTCTGTATGTGTGTGGGTGTAGATAGACAGATGATACATAGATAAAGATGATGTAGTTTCCTTACCTGTAAGTAAAATTTTTACCTAGTGGTTGTCTTGAGAATTAAAGATGTATAGATACAAATTCCTCCAAGCACAATTCCTGCGGCATAGAAGGTACTTAATAAATACATAATCAGTGAGTTAATTTCTGTGTACATCGGCATACATACGTGCAAGCTACCCACACCTTGAAGTCTATCATCTGGATCCATCAAAGTACTGAAATATTGAAACTGGAGGGTGGGAAGTTCACCTCCATCTAGTCAACACAGGAGGGTGACAGTCCCTCCTCCTGACGGGCACCATTGGTAGTGGATAATTTCCTGGAAATATGACTTGCTCCTTGAAAAGAGCTTTCCTATGGGACACTATTTTGCATGGTGCTTGGTTTCTTGGAATAGTCTACAGAAGAATCTTGTGTGAGTCAGGGAGGAAACACGTGATACACTCAAATTATATAATTTTGGACAGTTTAATAAAAAGGATTGTTTACAAAGCTGTGGGAGGGTATAGAGCAGTCACAAAGGCTGGCACAGTATCCTGGAGAATGGCAATGGGAGAAGTAGTTATCAAAACTTGAAGAAGTGAGCTTTGTGGGGAGAACCACCATCTAGACCACCTTCAGCAAAAATACATAGCCAGCCTGTGCTTACTGGGTAGGAAGACAGGGGAGTCAGCATCCATACTCAATCTCCAACCCGCCCCCCCCCCCATTGGGTGAGACCAATCAGAAGACAAAGAAAAGGGGACACCTGGTGCAGACCATTCACTTCAGCCTTTTGGGGAAGAACAGGATTGAAGAGGAAACAGTGGGAATCTACAGCCATAACAGGTAAAAGATCTTTAGGACACAATCACTAAGTGTGACATTGTTCTAAGGGAAAATGTATTCCAAGTTTGGAACTAGGTACTTGCTTAGCTTTTATTTTTATTTTTATTTTTGGTGCTGGGGATTGAAGTCAGGATGCATTACCACTGAGCTCCATCCCCAGTCTTTTTTACTTTTTGAGACAGGTACTTGCTAAGTGTCTGTGGCTGATTTCAACTTGTAATCCTTAGGTATGTGCCACCCCACCTGGGTTAGCATAGTTTTTAGAGCACCACCTATTTGTGATGCTTATTCTCTCTCTCTTTCACTCTATCATTTGTATATTTTGTGTGCACATATGTGTGTGTTTGTTCATACATACGTTAATGTATTTAAGATAACCATATATCTAGGCATGGTGGCACATGCCTGTAATCCCAGAGGCTCAGGAGGCTCAGGCAGTAGGATTGCAAGTTCAATACCAGCTGAGGTGCTAAAACTCAGACCCTGTATAAAATACAAAATAGGGCTGGGGATGTGGCTTAGTGGTGGAGTGTCCATGAGTTCAATTCTCAGGACTCCCCAAATAAAATAAAATAAAATAAAATAAAATAAAATAAAATAAAACTATTTAATTTTGAGAATAGAGGCAAGTATTATTAATTACAGATGGTCCCTGACCTATGATGGTTCTCATGATTTTTCAACTTTACAATGGGTTTAATGGAGCATTAAATACATTTTGACTTATATTTTCAATTTATAATTGGTTTATTGGGACATGACCCCATCATAAGTTGAGGACCATCTGTGCTCTGGCTAATAAACAGGTAAACTGGTGCTCTTCTGGGCAAAATGGGGCATGTGACATTCTAGCTGACATTCAATGAGATGGAGTCTATAAGTTACAAATGAATCTTAATCCTGTTATTTTATAACCACTTGTGTATATGTCATGCTTGTGTGGCAAACATTTCTCTCAGATAATAGGTGTGATTTGGGAATATATCAGTTGGAAGGAGGGAGGTCTCCAATCTCAAATAAGTGCTGTGCCTGCCCTACTCATGCCTCACATTTCCCCACGGTTCCTTTGTGTTGAGGTATTTTCCCCCATATAAATGTAGATGCCCTTAAGAACTATTTTGCATTAGTCTCTCTTGGCTATTGATTCCATACCAACAACATGTTTTTCAAATTCTTCTGACTATCCTGAAGTGGCTGAAAGATCTTGAGTTGTTGGGCTGACTGGGAAATGGTCTTCTGATTACAATGCCCAGACTGCACTGCCTGCCCCACTGAACCCACTTCTATCTCCATCTGATTTATGATCACAAATCTCTAATCTTTTTTTTAAAATTAATATTTTTATTATTCTAATTTGTTATACATGTATGCAGAGTACATTTCATTTCATATTACATATAAAAAGCACAAGTTTTCAAGTTGTTGGTTTAATATAAAGTATTTTTACAATTGTGTCTTTATACATATATTTAGAGTAATCATAGATAACTCTGTCTGCCATTATTCCTATCCCCTTGCCTCCTCCCCTCCCTCCCCCCTCTTTGTTCTATTTAAAGCTTTTTCATTCCTCTCATTCCCTCTCTCTTGCCTTTATAAGTTAGTATCTTCATATCAAAGAGATCATTCGACCTTTGGTTTTGGGGGATTGGCTAACTTCACTTAGCATTATTTTCTCAAACTCCATCCATTTACCTGCAAATGCCATGATTTTATTCTCTTTTAGTGCTGAGTAGTGTTCCATTGTGTATATATACCAAAATTTCCCTATCCATTCATATGCTGATGGGCATCAGGGTTGGTTCCACAATCTAGCTATTGGGAATTGTGCTGCTGTAAACATTGATGTGGCTGTGTCCTTGTAGTATGCTGTTTTTAAGTCCTTTGGGAATAGGCCAAGGAGTGGTATAGCTGGGTCAAATGGTGGTTCCATTCCCAGTTTTCCTAGGAATCTCCATACTACTTTCCAGATTGGCTTCACCAATTTGCAGTTCCACCAGCAATGTAAGAGTGTGCCTTTCCCCCCACATCCTCGCCAGCATTTATTGTTGTTTGTTTTTTTTAATAGTGCCATTCTGACTGGAGTAAGATGAGTTGTTTTGATTTGCATTTTTTCTAATTACTAGAGATGTTGAACATTTTTCATATATTTATTGATTGATTGTATATCATCTTCTGAGAAGTGTCTGTTTTAGTTCTTTGGCCCATTTATTCATTGGGTTATTTTATTTTATTTTTTTTTTTTTGTGTTAAGGCTTTTAAGAGCTTTATAAGAGAAAGCATTTGATAAAATACAACATCCCTTCATGTTCAAAATGCTAG
Source organism: Tamias sibiricus (assembly GCA_025594165.1). Taxonomy (NCBI): domain Eukaryota; kingdom Metazoa; phylum Chordata; class Mammalia; order Rodentia; family Sciuridae; genus Tamias; species Tamias sibiricus. The sequence continues at coordinate 131,370,664 of CM046657.1, read as the reverse complement.
AAAAAATAGGGATAACAGGAACATACCTTAACATCATAAAGGCCATCTATGCTAAGCCCCACACCAACATCATCCTAAATGGGGAAAAATTGAAAGCATTCCCTCTAAAAACTGGAACAAGACAGGGATGCCCTCTTTCACCACTCTTGTTTAACATAGTTCTTGAAGCCCTAGCCAGAGCAATTAGACAGACGAAAGAAATTAAAGGGATACATATAGGAAAAGAAGAACTCAAATTCTCACTATTTGCAGACAATATGATTCTATACATAGAAGATCCAAAAAATTCCACCAGAAATCTTCTAAATCTAATAAATAAATTCAGCAACATAGCTGGATATAAAATCAATACCTATAAATCAAAGGCATTTCTGTACATCAGCAACAAATCCTCAGAAAGAGAAACAAGGAAATCCACCCCATTTACTATAGCCTCAAAAAAAAAAAAATGGGAATCAACTTAACATAAGAAGTGAAAGACCTCTACAATGAAAACTACAGCACACTAAAGAAAGAAATTAGAAAGATCTTAGAAGATGGAAGGATCTACCTTGTTCATGGATAGGTAGAACTAATATTGTCAAAATGACCATTCTCTATACAGATTCAATGCAATAGTAATCAGAATTCCAATATCATTCCTTATAGAAATAGAAAAAGCAATCATGAAATTTATCTGGTAAAATAAGAGACCCAGAATAGCCAAAGCAATTCTTACCAAGAAGAATGAAACGGGTGGCATTACTATTCCAGACCTTAAATTGTACTACAAAGCAATAGTAACAAAAATAGCATGGTACTGGAATCAAAATAGACCAGTTGACCAATGGTACAGAATAGAAGACTCAGAGACGAACCCACACACCTACAGTTATCTTATATTAGACAAAGGTGCCAAAAACATTCACTGGAGAAAAGACAGCCTCTTCAACAAATGGTGTTGGGAAAACTGGAAATCCTCATGTAATAAAATGAAATTAAATCTCTTTCTCTCACCATGCACAAAACTTAACTCAAAGTGGATCAAGGACCTAGGAATTAAACCAGAGACCTTGCACCTAATACAAGAAAAAGTAGGCCCAAATCTCCATCATGTTGGTTTAGGCTCCAACTTCCTCAATAAGACCCCTGTAGCACAAGAACTAAAACCAAGAATAAATAAATGGGATAGATTCAAACTAAAAAGCTTCTTCTCAGCAAAAGAAACAACCAGTGAGGTGAATAGAGGACCTACAGAATGGGAGCAAATCTTTACAACAAGCACATCAGATAGAACAAATTTCTATTCTTTTAGAGTCCTTTAAAGGGTGAGCTATTATACCCCACTGGTGATATTCAAGACAATTTCAAGTAGAATTTAGACATAGTATTAAAAACAATGACTCCGTTACTACTGAAAGTTTAGTGTGTGTGTGTGTGTGTGTGTGTGTGTGTGTGTGTGTGTGTGTATGATTGCTTGGTGAACCACAACTCTTTTTAGGTAAAAACCCATCAGGAAAAGTGATCCTATGTCCAGTTCAGGAGAAAATTCAGATGGATCTGAAAGATCTTGATAATTGCATTACTCTTGTGTTGGCTTAATAGGGGGTATGAGACCAGTTCTAGCCAATGAATCATGAAACAAAGTACCCTAGCGCCTTCTGAAAAGAGTTTTTGATTTTATGAACCTGCTCTTCTTGGTCAAATGGAGATGATTGTTTTGCTTTACCTAACAGAACCTCTGGGAAAACCTGTGGGCTTTTTATATCTAATGATAGTGTGCGGCCGGTTCCTTCTTCCCAATCTCACTCTAATTTTTCTCTCTCTTCAATCATTAATCTTTGACTCATCACCAGCTTCTTACATGCTATAAAGACAAAACAAATCCTTGTCAACCTAAGTTAAAACCTGTAACCTGCTGCCTCCTTGGGCTGCTCTGCTTGGTCCTTCCCAGCGATGTTCATCTTCTTTCTGGAGCTGGCTACATTCCATGTGTTTTCTGGATTCTAATTGTTCCTCAAGGTACTGCATTTGGACATCCATGGTTATGCCCCACTAATACTACTGTCGTGAAAATGGACGAAGCACCTCCTAATCAACAAGGTCAATTGCTTTTACTCAAGCCTCCTGTTATCTTCCTCCAAGCTACTGTACCCTTCCTTCTGTGTTCCTTACACTTTGTCCACATCTTTATCGACAACTCCTTTGTTAGACCTTCTAAGTTACCTAATTTGAGTGTGCTGTGTATTTTTACCCTGACTCATAAAATTGACTTTGGGGATTGGTCCAAGAAACTTATATTGTCCCATGGGAATACTCATTCTCCTTACATTGTTCTTTGAAACTCTTTTCTCCATTTCCATCCCATCATTCTCATTCTTGCTTTAAGTCTTTCACTGGTTTAGTTTCTTTCACACACACCTCAACATTGATATTCTTCAAGTTTCTGCCCTCTGCCACTTCTCTACAGCCTATCTCTGGGATTCTTATCTATTTCTATAGCTTCAACTATAGACCTATGGCCAGACCCATAGTGTGATCTCTTCTCAGGGGTCCACAGAACCTCAAACACAAGAGTAAGAGGTCCTCAGTTAGACTCATTCTCTGTGCTCTTCCTTGTTCTCCACCTTAGGCAATGACCTTGCTGTCCACCCATAGTCCCAGGCTAGAGTCATCAGATTCATCCAAGACTCTCTTTCTATAGCTACCATGAAAGGTACTCAGAGTTCTTTTGTCTTCTACTCTTACATTCTATTTTCATATTTATCTTCTTCAGCATCTCTATTCTCACTCACTCAGATGGAGCCTCTCCATATTTTATTATTATTATTTTTTACATTTCATATTATACTTATATAGTACATTTTTACATATTTCTGGTTGTATACAGAGTATATTCACACCATTTGTGTCTTCATACATGTACTTAGGGTAATGATATCCATTTCATTCTACCATCTTTTTTTTTGTCTTCACCCTTTTGCCCTTTCCTTTCCCCTTCCTCCCCATTGGCCATTCTAATGTTCCTCTAATCCTCTTATGCTCTCTGTCCCAACGCCACTGTGAATCAGCCTCCTTACATCAGAGAAAACATTTGGCATTTGGATTTTTGGGATTGGCTAACTTTACTTAGCATTATATTCTCCAACTTCATCCATTTACCTGCGAATGCCATTATTTTATTCTCTTTTATTGCTGAGCAATACTCCATTGTGTATATATACCACATTTTCTTTATCCATTCATCAACTGAAGGGCATCTATGTTGGTTCCACAGTTTAGCTATTGTGAATTGTGCTGCTATAAACATTGATGTGGCTGTGTCCCTATAGTATGCTGTTTTTAAGTCCTTTGTGTATAGGCCGAGGAGTGGGATAGCTGGGTCATAAGGTGGTTCCATTCCCAGTTTTCCAAGGAATCTCCATACTGCTTTCCATATTGGATGAACCGTTTTGCAGTCCCACCAGCAATGTATGAGTGTGCCCTCTCCATATTTTATATGAACCACTTTGTAGACTCTTTAGTGATTTCTACTCTCATTCATCCTTCAGATGGCTACCATTGTTTATTTTCCAAAACTAACTTGGATGATGTCTCTTTTTTAAAAATTTAAATTTCTTCTTACTGTAGATAGAAAAGTCTCAATTCCTTAGCATGGTACACAGTCTCTCCAGTTTGACTTGGGCTAATTTTTCAGGCTTATTGGCTACCAATCCCCTTTAATCATCAAAAGCACAATCCATTAAAAAGTTCTAGCTATCCTTTGAACATGTGATGCATTTCTTCATGTTGGCACCTTTGAATATGTTTCTTTTGGAACTGTTCTAATTATCTCTCCCTGTTTAATTTTCTAGGTCAAATTTAAAGTGTTATGGACATGTAGGTGATGGGATAGAAATAGTTATTAGAATTTGGGGATTATTAAAATTCTGCTGAACTATAATATCCATTTGCTGCCATGTCCTTGATAGCTGGCCCAGTCTTTGCTCAATAATTTAGTTGAATAAATGGCAATGTAATCTTCCTAGAGGCATCAACTAATCTCCCTATCTATCTGACTCTCTGACACTGTGTCCTGTCACAGTCCCCTTCACTGGGTACTGCTCTTATTTGTGATGTCTCATTCACCAAACTACAAACTCCAGGGGACAGGGACCACAGTCATTCATACTACAAGTGGACATTAAGCCTACTCTGTGCTAGTTGTTGTCCTAGGGGATTAGGTTTAAACAAGGAACCAAGCAGACTAAGATCTTTGCTCTTGGGGAGCTTACCTTTCAGTGTGGGGAGACTCCTAATAAGCAATATGCATACTAAGTGAATAAATTACATAATAATGACAGATCATGAATACTAGCAAAAAAAAAAAAAAAAAAAAAAAAAAAAAAAGAAGAGCAGGAGGAGAATGGGGACATCAATATGGATGGCTGGGATACATTTCATGATGAAGATTATACAGAACAAAATTTCAAGAAAGCTGAGTATCATTTATTAAAATTGTGCAGAAATATATCCGCTGAAATAATGTAATGCAAGGATCTGCTGTATAGCTGTCTAAAAGAAGAACATTTTAGATAAAGGGAACAGCTAAATGAAGGTCCCAAGGGAGAGAGTACATGGCATTTCTGAGAATATTGAGGAAGTCTAGTGGTTGTTGCTACTGTATAAAGGGGTAAGGGCTGGAAGGAAGTCAGAGAGATGAGTATCATGGGACCTTGGGCATGTAAAGTATACCTAGGCATGTAAAATGCAGATGACCCTCAGGGATATTATTTAAAGATTAAATGAGACGATATATGAAAAGTCATCAGCATGCTATCACAGAACTATCTAATGGAAATATCTTGTGAGCCATATATATGATTTTAAGTTTTCCAGTAGTCACAATAAAAACTTCCAAAATGGGAGAATTAACCTAAATAATATTTTATATAACCTGCCATATCCAAAATATTATTCTGATATACAATCAATTTAAAGATTATTAATGAAATATTTTACACTTTTAAATGAAGTCTTCAGAATTTGTGTATTATACAGTACATTCCAATTTAAGTAGTCTTTTTTTACGTGGTAAACAACCGTGTGTAGTTGATGGCTACCATATTGGAGGGTGCCCGTCTAGCACATTGCAAATGCTTAGTAAATGTAAAATATTATTAAAAAACAACAGGGATTTATAAATATACTTGGCTCTAGTTCTGAAAGGGGAGTAAATAGAAACTGGGGAAGTTTATGTCAAATACAATCCTGATGACCTTATCTGCTTATTTTCTTCCTTGCCCCTTGGTATGATCATCTCTTCATAGGATTCCAGAATTTTTAAATTTGAAGTAACTATAGAGATGGGGCCTGTTTTGGTCACCATTTTTTGCTGCTGTGACTGAAAGACCCAACAAGAATGATTTTAGGAGGGAAAGTTTATTTGGGGGCTCACAGTTTCAGAGATCTCAATCCACAGACAGCTGGCTGTATTCCTCAGTGCTCAAGGTGAGGCTGAACATCATGGCGGAAGAGTGTGGCAGAAGGAAGTGGCTCACATGATGATCAGGAAGCAAAGAGAAAGGTCTCCACTTGCCAGATACAAATATATACCCTAAAGCCATGCCCCAGTTCCCTCCACTAGCCACACCCTACCACTTTGGTTACCACTCAGTTAATCCCTATCAGGGGATTAATTCACTGATAGGTTAAGACTCTCACAACCCAATCATTTCTCTTTTGAACCTTTTTGCAATGTCTCACACATGAGCTTTTGGGGGATACCTCACATCCAGATCATAACAGGGCCTAACAGGAAAGATCTAGAGCTAGACTGTGGGTGAATAGAGGGGCAGGAGTGTGAGTCCTCCATCTCCCAGGGTTCATCTCCCACCTCATTCCCAGCTCCTATTTAACTCACATCTCACCACACCAGGGATCAATTCATCCAAGTCTTTGCTTGACTTTGTCATATTCAGAATTTCTACCCTAGAGGTTTCTCTACTGAAGGTGTCTGGTTTCAAGATCTGGGCTGTGTTTTTAAATAACATTTTAACACCTTTTGGAATGACATCATGGCAAGAATGATGGTATCAACTCAAGTGTTGGTACTGGTGGGTGGTGGCAAGAGCTCAGAAACCCCACAAGTTGGCTACTCTGAGAAGAGCAACAAAAAAGGCTTCACTTCTTAGCTCTGTTGCTCCACTAAAGATTTAATTAAACCACTGCTGTGTCAATATTCTTAGCATGCCTCCAGCCTCTTCTTCTGGATGGAAACATTGCTGGATCTCCAAACTTGGATTCAGAGGGTAACTGGAGCTCATGGGAGGGAAAACAGCATTGAGAGTTGGTATATAATTCCTCCATGGGGAGGGCCATAATGCTCAAGGCTTCTAGTTGCTTTGTGTCTTCTGATGGTATGAGTATGAGAGTGTCAGTCTGTGTACTGTGGCTTTCCAGACCAGGAGTAGGGCCTCAAGCCCTGTTTCAAAGGGCTTCTTCAGAATTCCTTTCCTTTTCTACCAGCTTCTCTCATCCTCTCAGGAAAGAAATGTACAGTGGGCAAGCTGAGTTTACCATCATAATTGAAACCCCAAATGGGTTTGAACCACAATTCTTAGTCTTCTTTCTATTACAGCAACTAACAGAATAATAATTTGTTGGTTTTACTGTCACTGATGGAGTGTCCATCTCATGACTTGAACTTTACGTCTAATATTTCTCATTTCTTTAATACTTCAAGGGAGGTAGTGTTGCTTTATATATTTAAGTAGTTGAGCAAATGGAGAAAATGAGAGGTTAAGTAACTTGCTTGAGGTCACTAAGGCTCAGACTTGGGATTTGATTTGACTGGGTTGCTTTTCAAAACAATAGTAATAACAATAAAAATAATTGCAGCAATATATAGTAAGTACCCAATAAAAGGAAGACATTATTATTCGCAAATTAGATAAATGCATAATTGGCATGTTGGCACCTTTCATTTCCCTGTAGTAGGGCCAGGAGTACTATCATTATACCAACTTGCTTTGCATTTTAATGGATAAAAACAGATTCCCAAGGAGCAGAGTCTCCTTCAGATTCTATTAATTTTCTAATGGTGGAAAGCCAAGTCCTGAGGGAATAATATAGGGGAGGAGCTTGAGTTCATAGAGAATAGCTGAAAAGGAAAAAGAGGCATAGGTTTCCAGGTAGGAAGAATGCAAAGACTTGTTTCTTCCTTTTAATTTTGTACATGGTCCACACTCACTGTGGCTAGGAAGATTGCTGCTCACTGAATATTTCATATATCCTACAGTTTTCAGCATTCCTTGCAATTATGTTTCTATTCCCTTATGTCCCCTCACCAACCCTGTGCCTGGAGTCTGTTTACACTGAAGAGACCTTGATGGGCAACTCAAGACAGGAGAAGACAACACATCATTTAGCCCACCAAACTGGAGAGCTGTGAGGAGGTGAGCTAGGTGGTATAGAAGAAACAGACTATGTGAATACTGCTTCTCTGGGGATGGATGATTGGAAGGGCCATGAGGGCAATATCTGGCCACTGCACCCCTTGGAAGAGTACAGTAGCTGGCAATCAGCATTACAGAAAAGGAGAAGAAAAATTGGGATTTACAGAGGGTCATGATTAACCCTATTGAGTTTGATTTATTAACATCACCCCCCAAAAATTACCATACATGCTTATCTTACTTAACCCCATAGTTATAGGTGTCAATACTGTTACCATTTCCATTCACTGGGGGAGAAATTGAGGTTTAGCAAAGTTAAGTATCTAGTGGCTAAGAGAAGGGAAAAGCAAAACGAAGGTCACAAAACTCAGGGTTCCTTCTTCCTAGGGACACAACTCCACCAATTCTAGAAGACCTCAGCCCCATGGTGATGCTGGTCAGTTCAAAAGATTCAGAGAACAAACCTCTAGTCCCATCATGCTTTGATAATTAAATGCTCCAAAGCTTAGTTTCCTCACTGATGACTCCAACTAATAGCACATCATTAGGTTGTAAGGACTTAATGAAGTAGTTTATGAAGGACTATACACACTGCATGAAGTACTTGAGAAGTGAGAGCTGTCATTGTTGTCATCATTATTATTTCAATGCTGTCAATTATTTTTCTAAAATGTTTTAATAAGTATTGGACACATTTACTTAAGGGAATAAAAAGTGAAAAAAAAACCCACAAAATTAAACATATGTAAATAAGCATGTATTTAAAAAGATCTAGAAGGACATGGCCCAACAAAATAATGGTGATTGTCTACTTTCATTTTTTTTTCCTTTATAGTTGTATGCATTTTTCTACTTCATTCTTTAGAGGACATAAAATTAATACTTGTTATAAGAAAACATAGCATTTTAGGGTAAAAAAAGATGTGCTGCCCTTAAGGGAATGAGGAAGAGTAAAGACAGGAAGGAAACCTTTTCTGGGTAGCATTTCTTGGGCACAAATGAAAAGCTGTAGAATGTGAGCAGAATGGAAGAGGGAATCGTGCATGAAGAAGCACATGTTGGGAAGTGGGAGAGGAAATGGCATTTGCTAAGACCCAATGGACCAGGCCAGTGAGACTCCAACACACACCCATAAAAACCCCAAACAGAAGATCAACTAAAGTCTAGCTTTAGTGAATAACAAAACCACCCATGTTTTCTTCTTTAAAATAATCTGGCCTCACTATAAACATAGGTGAACTATGGGAAACTTGCTATTGGTTTCTCTACTATAATGTTCCATACTATATAACCTGTAGAAGAGAGTAGCTCAGGCCCTAGAATACCTCACATGCAACCCACAAGCAATTCCAATAGTTCCTATATTATTTTTTTCTTCTTCTTTACTTCCCCTTCAACCTATTCTCCACACAGCATACAAGTTAATCTAATTATGTGACCTGGATTATATCGTTATTACTAGTGATGACCCCTTCTGATCACACACAGAGTAAAATACAAGGGATTTTACTGGGGCCATAAAGCCCTCCCAATCTAGCCCCAGCTCTTCCTCTCACTCTCACCTTTGGCCACTCAGGTTCAGCCACACTGACCTTCTTTCAGTTTCTCAAGTGTACACAATGATTCCCCACCTGTAGTTGTCTGGCTGCATTGTTTTCTGCATAGAAATACTCTTCTCTGTCCTCCCTCTCACATTTTAGGTCTCAGCCTGAGCATAACAACCTCAGATGACTTTTCAGATCACTTGCTTAGTCTCTAAGTCCCTTGTTCCCTTTGTAGCACTTATTTCAATTTCTAATTCTTTTATTCATGTGTCTTTTTATTCAAATTCACTTATTGTCATTCCGCTGTAACTCCTCCAAGAGCAAAGCCATATCTGCCTGGCTTAAGTTGTATCTCCAGTGCTTGTCACATTGCCTGATATATAAAAAAGTGCTCATGATAGATTTATTAAATAAAATCCATAATTATCCCCAACACTGGCTTATTATTTTAGAATGAGTTTTCATACTTCTACATCAGAGGTTTTTTTTCTCTAATTTAACTAGATCTTTATAGACAAAATCATTCATTTTTTTTTCTTAGAGATTTGCTTCTTTTTAATGTAAATACAGGAACTTGAGAGCTTGTTTGGCAGTAGCTATGCTGTTGGCTTATGTACTTTAGAAAGCATATAGATGCTAAATAAACTGGAGAGGTATATCTTTTAAAAATTGCCATTTGTTCTTTCTCATCTTCTATGTTAATTACTTTGGAGAATCCTATTTCAAGTAGATGAGTTAGAGTAAGTATTTCCATCACTTAGAGCCTCATGGTCTTTACCCTTTACTCTCATAGACATGGCCTGTATAAATTCATTGGAATGAAATAGAGTCACAAGAGCAAGAAAGCTTTGAAGGATCCATCAGATACAGTCCATTTGCTGGTTAGCAAGAAACAACTTGGGTCATGATAGATAGGTTACCCTCCCCCGCCCTCACAGTTTTCCACATCCTGAGAGAAGCAACCTTGTTTCATTCTCGGCAGGATGTTTCTTCCCTGGACAGGATGTTCCCCCCCCCCCCCCCCCCCCCGCCCCCCCCCCCCCCCCCCCCCCCCCCCCCCCCCCCCCCCCCCCCCCCCCCCCCCCCCCCCCCCCCCCCACCCCCCCCCCCCCCCCCCCCCCCCCCCCCCCCCCCCCCCCCCCCCCCCCCCCCCCCCCCCCCCCCCCCCCCCCCCCCCCCCCCCCCGGGCAGGATGTTTCTTCCCCGGGCAGAATGTTTCTTTTCCCCAGGCAAGAGCCAATAGGCTTAAAGGACACCCTGTTCTAGCCAATGGTGTTGGGGCTGCTCTAGTGCACCCCCCCACCAGAAATCCCTATATAAGGCCCTGTCTGAGAGACTCAGATCAGACAGAGAGAGACACATGGACACAACATCAGCTCGTCGCTGCTGAGAGGAGGAAGACAGATACATCGGCTCGTTGCTGCAGAGAGGAGGAAGCCACTGCAACAGCTCCAGACCCATTGCCTCCAGCCGACGGCAGCTGCCCCAGCCAACAGCTCCAGACCCATCACCTCCAGCTGACGGCAGCTGCTCCAGCCAACAGCTCTAGACCGACCACCTTCAGCCCGACGGCCGCTCCCAGCGACGGCCGCTCCCAGCTGACAGCTCCAGCCTCCAGCCAGACAGCAGCTGCTCTAGCCGACAGCTCCAGAGATCCCAGCCGGTGCAACCAAGCACCCACCTTCTGTCCAGAGCTTGCACACTCCCCTCTCCCTGACTCCCTTCTCCTACCAGAGCTTGCACACTCCCTTCTCCCTGACTCCCCTCTCCCACCTCTTCGACCTTCGACCAGACCACCTCTTCTCCAGTTTTCGCTACCAGCCATGAAGGCTGTTGAATAAATCTTTTGGCTGCATGGCTGTCCCCGGTGTGATGCTTTGCCCTTCAGGTCACATGATTTGTCCACAGTGCAGAGAGTAATGTCACAGAAACTGGAGGGTTTGCAGAAGAGTTGACTTGTTGAACCTTGTCATTTGCTTTGATAATTTCCAATCTGGCATTGCTTTCTTCATATTTCAAATTAGTCCTTGTTGGGGGTGATGGGAGCCAGAGAGGCTTAAATACTCAAGTTGATCAAATGTATGAGATTTTCAAAAAATAAACCAATCCCCAACTTTCTAAAATCAGGTGACTTTTCAGATCACTTTCAGGGGTTTCTGGTGGTTCTGAATACAGACCTTGAAGAATTTCCTGGGAGTGTGATGCGTTGTTAAGCTGAAAGGAAGGAAAGGATTAGAGAGAACAGTGTCCATAAAGGTGATGCCCTGGTGAATAGCCATGAGAGGACTCTTCTAAGGTGAGAAGGATCACCTATTCCCAATTCTCCATCTAAAATTTTCTTGAACGTTTTCAAGTCTGCAGAACAAACAATTTATTGATTTTGTCATTTTCCAGATAATAAAGTCCTATCAGCCTATAAGTGTGTACCATCTCTGTTAAAAAGTGTGCTTATGGCCATGTCCAATCAGGCACTTAGATTTTAAATTGACACACCTTTAAAAAGTTTACAAAAAAATCTTTGTGAAATCCCAAATAGGTGATTTCTTAGTTCCAAAACCATATGACCTAAAACAGGTCCTGTCAGTTCCTTTGTACAAAATACTCAACCCTGTTTTCCATATTTTAACACAAAATGCAGTTTCCAACACAAGTTGCCACAGGCAGAAGAAAGCAATGTATTTGCCTGCATAACCCAATTTCACCATAGCCTTTGCAGAAGTTGGCCTGGGGTCAGTATGACTACTCCTCCTATGCCACACACCTGCAGCCTGGGCTCCCCCACCTCCCCAGTTCCCAGGCAGCCCTGGGCCAGAGAGAGCACAACCAACACCCTGTTTCCCAGCAAGCCTCCCCAACCCTGCCCCAAGGCTAGGCAGAGTCTTCTTTTGCTTTGTCACTCTGTTGGGAGCCTTTGAAGGACAGCCCACTCACATCTTTGCACCACAGGGAGAGGTAGTTTTGGTACTCAGAGGACTCAGCCCCTGCTGTGCACATGTCTCTCAAAAGGAGGAGGATATCAAGCCTGGTTTTGAGGTGACTTAGAGCTGGTGATCAGTGAGGTTTCTTTAAACTGATGGAGTCAACTGCTGACTCAGCTGGTTAGCCTGGGCAAATACTGCCCCTGGATTTCTTTTTTATTCATTTTAGGAAAATAATGTCATAGTACAGGATGGACGCTCTCAGTGGGAGAGCCGACACCATGTAAACGATTCATTAGCAGATGCTCAGCTGAACTTCAGCTGTTTTCCCCAGTGATATTGGTGTGACAGGGATATATTTGTTCAGGTGATGGGCTTGAGTGGGCCTCAAGCCAGACGCCAATCCCTAGGGACCACCCTTCCAGTATGGAAAGGCAACAGAGTCTCTACTTTGACTTAGTCCTGTAATATCTCAACCTGAGAAATATGACCAACTTCTCTAAATAACACTTTGAGGTTTTGGCAATGAGAGCTACTTTCCCCCCAAGGCGCTGGAAGCCAGGTACAAACCATGCAGAGAAAAGCCAGTTTGAAGGTCTCCACCACAGATCAGCCACCTTGCCTTTCTCTCTCGTGGTCCATCACCCTGCTGAGGTGGAGTTTGTTCAGGATTTTGCAGTGGTTTAGGATTAGAACTGCTCGACTCTAGAGGGCTAACACCCACATGTATTGGCAACTGATTATGTCAACTAACTCACTGCATTATTATCCCTGGGTAGGCCTCTTAGATATTCATAAATTTTTTAATCTTTTAATTTCCAAATATTGAGTTTCCCAGTACTTAAAAAAATACTTAAATAGGTCTTAAGAAACACCATATGATATATTTGAAATGTTCAATTGACTTAACATGTTTCTGGATTTGTATGATATTCCTAATTAGATATGACAACAGAAATGAAATTGGAGAGCTTTATGATGTGAAGATCAGACCAAAGAGCTACTCTGTTCTCACCATCTCCCTTCAGGCCGCCTCCTGCCCTTCCCCTGTAGGCTCTGGTCTATGAGCAAACCTCTTTATGGGGACAAGTTGAGCACTTTGGTATCACCCAAATGAGAGGTGTCCTGATTACTGAGAACATCAAAGATGCCTCTTGTCCAATAGTTTGGACTTCCCTGTTAAGTTTTTAAACCAGTGATGATGGTCATTTCCTTTTGATTTTGTTTTTGAAATTCATATCTGCTATAGGAGCAGGGATGCCCATGAAGAACCCACCTCAAATAATTTATTATCAAGCCCTCAAAATTGAAAATGTGTCACTTTGCTGGAAGTAAAGGTTGTATGATGGCAAAACCCCCATCAGATATCTGAGCTGTTTATGACTGCTCTCTTAAAGGGCTGCTCCCATGAATGGCAGAAATTCCTGGGAAGACCATCTTAAGATCCCCCTTTTGTCCATCATTGACACTCAACTTAAAAGGTACTCCTTCCACATGCAAGTCAAAGCAAGACTTTTTCAAGTGTCAGCATCACAAGCCAAAGCTAGAACTTGGCAGTGATCTGGGTTTCCTTTTGCCCCTGGCGGGGTATTAACAACTAAAGTACAGCTAGCCGAACAGAGCTTCACCAGTGGGCTGGGGCCTCTCCAGGTGCAAGGAAGCTCATGGTCCCAGCCTGCCCAATCCTCTAGAAAGGCATCTGCCCCTGGTCTCTAGGGGCTCAGGGTGTGCAGCAAGAATGACATAGTTGTAATCATCTTTCTTCTTCTTCTTCTTCTTCTTCTTCTTTCTTCTTCTTCTTCTTCTTCTTCTTCTTCTTCTTCTTCTTCTTCTTCTCCTCCTTCTCCTTCTCCTTCTCCTTCTCCTTCTCCTTCTCCTTCTCCTTCTCCTTCTCCTTCTTCTTCTTCTCCTTCTCCTTCTTCTTTTCTTCTTCTTCTTCGGTAGGGCAGAGGGCCAGCTTATTCTCTTTTCTGCTAGAAAAGCTAAATGGGTGGCAGTCACATAACTAGCATTTGTCAGAAAGCTGTCCCAACAAGATGCAAAAGAGAAACCCAAGGCAGAGGAGGAGGGCAGCTCACAAGCTGACTGAGCTGAGACTCATCAAGTAATCCTTTAGAAACTTGATTGTAATCAATGCCACCCAAGGGCATTAGATGTGCCAATAAAAACCTTCTGTACTTTTGGTTAATGTGTCTTGAGGCTAGCATTGGGTGAGAATATCTGTTGTTTTCAGGCATTCTCCAACTACAAAATTCAAAAGTGAGTCTTTTGATATTGATAAATAATATGCAAATGGTTTCCTTCATAGAAATTGTACAAACGCTTAATTATCAGGGCACTTTCTCAGGGGCACATTAAAATATCATGCTAAATTGAGTTGCTATCTTTGCCTTTGCCAGAGCTTTGGTAGAATTGTCCAACAAGCTGCCCTTAGAAGTTTTAGCTTTTGTTTGCAAATCATCAGTTCAACTTGGGCTAAGGTTTCCAGGAATTAAAGAGAAAAAAAAGTTCAAAAAAAATTACATGGAATGAGACTCCTAAAGTAAGTTTTTTTCCTCCTTTTTCCTTTTGGGGAATGGGTCACAAGATTGCAATTCTAAACAATCTCACAATTAATTCCTGAGCTATGCAGTCCAATTAGAACAAATGCTTCCTTTCTGTTTTAATTAGAGATGAGGACGCGCCTGTGAGCTTATTTGTATAAAATAAGTGCTCATTAAACAAAGTTTGGATCAGGTTCAGCTTGTTAGAAAAGCCATGAAAAGGGAGCTTTTTCTCACTGTCTCTGGCCCCTTTAACCCCTTCAATGCCCACAATGAATTTCATAGATGTGAAGAAAATAGAGTATTTTTGTTGAAACCTGTTGAATTTGAAAGAGATGATGTGTTTGTTGGAATTCTCAGTGAACAAACACATCCTCTTCCTTAGTATCTTCCTATTCTTTCCTCAGGCCGCTGTAGACAGAAAGTCAATCAGGCATTTGATTATAGCCACCCTAACTCTAGGAAAAGCAGATTCCTATATTTTCCATGTTCCTTAGAGTCTTACTATTCAGAATGGAAGTTGTGAACCACCAATAACAGCATCACTTGGGAGTTTGTTCGAAATTAAGAATCTTGTGTTCCTGTCTCAAATAAAGGAGGATCTGTTTTAATGAAATCCTAAGATAATTTGTATACATATTACAATTTGAAGTGCACTGGTCTAAAGGCGGCAATACATGAAGATTTTATTTTGCAAATCCAAGGGTGAACTTGAGAGCCCCAAAGAATGACACTTCACCTGAAGAGAAGACAGTCCCTTGTGCCCTCTGTATGGTGGTAGAATTGCTACTTTACCCCACTCCCAACTCTCTGCCCAGGGCTTATATGTGTCCCTCCTGTCTCATCTTCTAGTTAACTCTCAGGATGAAAAGAGGCCCAGTCACAGGGAAACCCTTGTCCCCATCTGTGCCTTTGACTCTTACCCATCTCTTCAGCACATAACTGAGCACAGGCTACATGTTATACCTCAGGCAGGCCCTTTGGCTGGTAAGAGAAAGAACATTCCTGGCCTGCAGGGCCTCCCATTCTCATGGTCTGATGCTGGAGGGAGAATGAAGACAGGCAGTCAATGAGTGGGAAAAGGTTTTGGACCCCCAGGCCTAAGATGCCACCACCAACAGACCGATTGTGAGAAAGGCCAAATGTCCTGGTAATAGGAAACTTGGTCTTCACAGAGAGGCTCCATTTATGTAACATCTGTCACATGCAGAAACAACTTCCATGACTCAGTGTATGGACCTGATGTTAAACATTACAGGGAACAAGTGGCCAAGTGCTGAGTTCCACCTTAATTTATTACTCTGTTCAGCAAGGGTTTGTCCATTTTTTTCTCAGAAAAAAATAATAATAAGATTACAGCATCAAGTGAGTTACTTACAGACTGCATAGTCTCTATGTTCTCATGAGGCTCAATCCTCACACTTTCTTTAAATAGCCTAGTGGAAAGAAAAATACTGATAGATTTCTGTTTCTCTGCAGTAGCATTAAGTTAAGTAGCAGCAGATTTAAAAATTCTGTCCTTCCTTCCAAGACTCTGATACTAATGTCATTGCCAAGTAGGAGACATTGAAGGAGTCCAGACCAACAGGAAAATGTCATCAATGAGCCTCACAGATGGCCCTGGTCTGAGCTGGTACCCTGGGTGCTATCACTGTCCTAGTGATGGGCTTGGTCCTGCTTCTTTCCCCACACCTTCTTGATGATAAGCAGGACCTCAGGCATCTCTGCACAGCCTCAGTTACTGCTCCCTAATCTTCGTCTCTAGCCTGCATGTAGAACTCTCCTGGCTTCCCTATTTTTGCTTTCTTGTTCATTTGGCTGATAAAACAGGAGCCTGGAGGAAGACTTGGGGAGGGGAATAGGGAAGGAAGCATGTCCATGTGATTTCCTTCAGTCCATGGTGATCACATCATAAATCAGCTCATTGTCATGAAGATGGGATGGTGGAAGGAGATGTTGGGGAGGCAGACTCTTCTGGTATGGAACTAAATCTAGAAGGGTCAAGAATAGGAACTGGGTTCAGATAACCATATAGCTTATCAGTGGGAGATGGTCAGGTAACTATGTAGCTTAGTTTGGGGAGATGGGATCAGTAGCTTGTTGGAAATCTTAAGCATAATTTTGAAAATTTCATTTGGAGTTCTGGCATAAACCTTTTATTTATTTATTTATTTGTTTACTTGTACTGGGGATTGAATCCAGGATCTCGTGCTAGGCAAGTGTTCTACCCTGGCCTCTAAATCTTTTAAAATAAATTTGCTATTTTTGAAAATCACATAAGAAAAATATGTTCCATATTTTAAAATGAAATAAAAATGTAAATAATGGAATTATATTCAACTTACCACTCTTAATATTTTGGTATTTTTGTGTCTCATATTTTATAAATATAGATATATAAATATAGATAGAAATTTGTAGATTTGGATATAGTATAAGATGGAATCATACCACACAGAAAAACACCTAAATATATGATTTCTTGATTAAAAATAATTTGCATTTCAGGGCTCTTGAATCATTTTGCCAAATTGTTTCTCAGAACTTGTACCACTTTCTACTTGGGGGAGAAATACATTTCTCATTTCAACCAGTGGTTTTTGGGGGGAAATTCTCTTTGTGTTTTGAGGTCTATCATCAATTTAACTTCTATCATAGTTCCATCAAAAATTCTCCTTGGGTTTTCTTTCAACAATAGATGAAATAAAACCTGAGCCTTCAAGAACTTTGAGTCTAGAAGATGGATTTTGAAGCCTTCTTCTTCTTTTTTGCAATTTGTTTATTAAATCATAAATATACATAGTAATTGGGTTCATTTTGGCAAAATAATACATGCAATAAATTTGATTTCAATCCTTATTTACCCCCATGCTTGTCTTCCCCTCCTCTCTTCCCCTATTCTTCCTCCTCTATTAGACTTCCTTACTTCTATGCATATATAAAGGAGAAATTCCCTTTGGTAACTTTATATATGAATATAACATGATTTTGTTAAATTCATTCCACTTATCTTCCCATTTTCCTTCCTCCTCTCTCAATTTTGTTCCCCTTTTTCTACTCCACTGATCCTCCCTGTATCTTTATGATATGAGTGAGATCCCTTCCCCTACCACCTTCTTTCCTTTGTTTTGCTCTAGCTTGAAGACTTATTCTTACCTACAGTCTTCCTAAGTGCTTGGTAGGGTAAATTAAAAAAATAAAAATTAAAAAAAGGAACCTAGTGCTCTAGAGGAGAACCTAGAGTGGGTTTTTTAATTGTCTCTGATGTATGGATGAGAGTTGGAGGCTTGTAGGGTCAGGGGCACTGAAGAGTGGGTCTAGAAATGCAGATCTGTATGGAATAAATATGGGATTAAATAGCATTTTATTTCAATAAAAAAGAATGATTTATAAATAATCGATAAGGGCATAATTATCAAATCTATGCAAATGAAAACAGACTTCTCCCTCACTCTGCTGTCGAAACTGCAGTGTAGATTAGGGTTTCTCAACCTAGGCATTGCAGAGATTTAGGGTGGGCAGTTCTTCATCCTCTGCACAGAAGGGTGCTCAGCAGCATCCTCTACCTACTAGATGCCATAGCTACCAGCAGTATCCTCCTCCTCTTATTATGACAAAGATCTCTGTAGACACTGTCATGATGGGTGAATTGTGGGAGGAATTTGCCCATGGTTTAGATATATTAAAGACCAAATGTAAAAAAAAATCATCATTAGATATGGTATGCCACATCTTATTTGTAAGAGAATATTTTTTTTCTTTTTTTTTCAGTACCAAACTATAGCCCCAGTCTTTTTTACTTTGAGACAGTTTTGCTAAGTTGCTGAGTCTCACAAGTTGCTGAGGTTGACCTGAAACTTTTGATCCTCCTGCCTCAACCTCCAAGTTGCTGGGATTACAGGTATGCACCACCAGCCCTGCAGTGGACATAATCTATGTCTATATTTTTAATGGCAAAATATGGTTAAAAAAAACTTGATATCTATCCATATGGGAATAATTTAATTAAACATTGCTCCTTCCTTACATAGGAATACTATGCAACTACTAAAAAGATTAAGTTATAGCTCACTAAGAGACAAGTCCATGATATATTCATTTTTGTTAAAAAATTTAAAAAAACCTGCCAGTTAAAATTGTAAAAATCTGTTGGGCATGGTGGCCCATGCCTGTAATCTTAGTGGCTCAGGAGGATGGGTCAGGAGGATTGTGAGTTCCAAGTCAGCCTCAGCAACTTAGCGAGGCCCTAAATAACTCAATGAGACCATGTTTCTAAATAAAATATAAAAAGGACTAGGGATGTGACTCAATGGTTAAGCACCCCTGAGTACAAAAAAAAATTGTATGTATTTATTGTGCGTAAAATAATGTTTTGAAGTATATATACATTGCAGAATGGTTAAATCTAGCTAATTAATGAACAGTTACCTCACATAGTTATCATTTTGTAATAACATTTAACATTGATATTCCTTGAAGTTTTCAAGAATGTAACATAGTGTTGCCATTAACTATAGTCACCATGCTATACAATAGATCTCTTTAACTTACTTCTCCCATCTGACTCAAGTTATTTATCCTTTGACCAACATCTCCCTTTTCCCCTTTTCCCCCAGCCACCCCAGCTTCAGGTAACCACTCTCTACTTCTGATTCTCTGAGATTAACATTTCTAGATTCCCCATGTGAGTGAGATAATGAAGTACTGTCTCTCTGTGCCTGACTGATTTCACTTAACATAATGTCCTCCAGTTTCATTCATGTGTCACAAGTGACAGGACTTTGTTCTTTGTATGGCTGGATAGTACCACATTTTCCTTATCCTTTCACCTATTGAGGGACACTGAGGTTGATTCCATATTTTGGATATTGTGAGTAGTGCTGCAATGAACATGGGCATGCAGATGTCTCTTTGCCATACTAATATAATTTCCTTTTCATCTGTACTCGGTTGTAGAATTGCTGGATCATATGGTAGTTCCATTTTAAATTATTTTGATGAAGCTTCATATTATTTTCCATAATTATATTAATGTATATTCCAATCAACAGTGTGCAAGGGCTCCCTCTTCTCTACATCTTCACCAACACTATCTTTTGTCTTTGTGAGGATTTAGACATTTGAACAGCTGTGGTTTTAGTTTACATTTCCTTGATGACTAGCAATGTTGAGCATTTTTTTTCATATTCATGTTGGCCATTTGTATACCTTCTTCTAAGAAATGTCTATTAGGGTGATTTGCCCAATTTAAAATTGGGTTATTATTTTATTTTATTTTTGCTTTCGAGGTGTTTGAGTTCCTTACATATTTTAGATATTAACCCCTGATTAATTGTATATTTTGCATGCCTTTTCTCCTGTTCGCCAAGTTGTCTCTATATTGAATTTTTCCTTTTCTATACAGAAGCTTTTTAGTTTGATGTCATTTCATTGGTCTTTTTTGCTTTTGTTGTCTGTGCTTTTGTGGTCATATAGAAATTTTTTTTTCCTAGATCAATGTTATGGAACTTCTCCACATTTTCTCTTAGTAGTTTCATAGTTTCAATCATGATATATTATTCTTAAGTAGCAAAAGAAGTTTGCAAAATTTTCAAAAAGAAAAAAACAAAAAACCCAATGTACATGTATAGGCAAATAAATATATTTTTTTGTATGTTTTTATCAGCACTGAAAACATTATGAGCAGGGGCAGGGACCAGACCAAACTGCCAACCCTGGCTACCTTGATGGAGCAGGGAGTAACAGTACAGCTGGATTTGGGTGGGTCAGAGGAGACGCTTGCCTTATATATTTTTACTTAGTCTACTGTAACAAGGACAAGCACAGAATGGTTTTGTAATTTGAAAGGAAAAGTCAATAGAGTCTATCTATTATAAAGGCCTAACTATCAAGGTGGGGAAAATTTTATAGCTCAGTGTGTTAAGTGCTACAACATAGTGCTGACTTTTTGTTGTGTTCAGTGTGGTGGTGGATGTGTTCAATGGGGACCTTCAAAATGATTTGTTTTTGTACAAATCCCTGAAATGTATGGATGCTGCCTTACTTGGAAAAAGGGTGTTTTCAGATATGATCAGAAAGGATGTTAATCATCCTGATTACCTGGGCGGCTCGAACTCCAATGACAAACATCCTCATAAGAAAAATGCAGATAGATATTTGAGCCACATGTGGGAGGAGGTGGTGAAGACAGAAACAGAGATTGGAGTGATGTGACCACAACTCAAGGAGTGCCTGAAGCCAGCCAAAGCTGGAAGAGACAATGAATGGACTCTGCCTAGAGCCTGTGTGGGGAGCCTGGCCCTGTTGACACATTAAATTCAGGGTTCTGGCCTCCAGAACTATGAAAGACTACATTTCTGTTGTTTTAAGCCACTCAGTTTGAAGTAACTTCTTACTGCAGCTATAGGAAACCACCATAGGAGGGTAACTGATTTTTCTCTGGAATGGGTGACAGGCTTCACTAGAAACATGACTTTTATACTGTACCTATCAGGGAAGAAGAAAAGGGAGGAAAACTGGTTAGGCAGGGCAAACAGCATGAGCAAAGACACTAAGGCCTGGAGGGGCTGGATTCAGTGTGGCTGGGGTGTGAAGAGTGTTTAATGGGAGAGGTAAGGGAATAGATGGAGAGCAGTCGTGTTTTCTGCTGACTTTCTAGCTCTTTCTAGCTAGAGAAATGAATTTGCTGACAATGTGAGGATATTTCTAAGAGGATTGAGCAACTGCATGTCAGAGACAAAAATTTGGCGAAAATTTACATTCAGTATCATATTCACAAAGGGGGACATTGCCCCTCCATAAAGCTGCCAGAGAAAGAGAATTGAGAATTGACTCCTGTATTCAAAATGCAGCATAGCAGCCTGTTGGGTCTTGAGGCTGTGTTTGCAGCCAGTTTGCTCACATTCCTAGGCAGACAGTGTACTCTGGTATCCACGTAATCCCTGCCAGAATGGGAAGCCCCCAAGCTAGGTAGGAAACAAAATATTTTTACCATTTGACATGATAAAGCGTGTGGCTCTTGAGAAAGAAGAACTGGCACAGTCATGGCGTGTTCTGTCTTATCCCACCCACTCCCGGCCCAGTGGGAACCAAATCTCCCCCAGGCAGCCCATTGAAGAGTATCTTTTGCTGGCCTGGGAGGTGACAGAAGCCATGCCTTTGCTTTCTTTGGGCTTGGCTTTCTACACACATTGTGCTACCTGTTCAGTATTTGTTGCAGTTGAGTGCACCTTCCTCCTGATACCCTCAGAAACATTGAAGCAGACAACTTCTAGTTCTGCATATTGAAACCAAAAAAGAATGAGCTCATGAGCCAGAATGCTTGCAGATGTAGAGCTGAAACATTTGTTTCACAGGACTGACACTAAAAATAGAACGTGGATCAACACTAAGGCAACAGTTTGCATGGGTGGCCTTGTCTTCATGGTGGAGATATTCCCCCGAAGCACGCACCATGGAGGCTGGTTCTGGATCCAATGAAGCTGCCACGTCAGCACTGTGACTTGGCTCATAACTACTGTGCCAAGCCCTTTCCCTCACTGTTCAAAAACCCAACTTCAATCATCTCCAGAAACTTCCAAGAAAGGCTGGGACTATTATCCATTCGTGGTACCTCACATGTATAAAATCTTGTCTCTTCTGTGGATGGTGCAGTGTGTTTTTATGTGTGTGTGTGTGAGAATGTGTGTCAATGAGTGTGTTCATGTATATGAGTGTGTGTGAATAGGTGAGTGTGTGTGTGTGCTTATGTATGATTATGCATATAGGTTTGTGTGTGAGAGAATACATGTGTAAACATGTGTTTATGCATGTGTGTATAAGTATGTATGTGTTTGTAGGTAGTGTATGAGTGTGTGTTCTACATATATCACTAGAAGAGTATGTGGTTAAGTGGTGAATGCATCTCTGTGTTAGTATGAGAATTTTAAAGTGTGTGTGTGTGTGTGTGTGTGAACATTTGTGTAGAGGTGGGTGAGTGCTTATGTGTGTCTGTGTATGTGAATGTGAGAGAGTCTATATGTGTGTGTGAATGACTATGTGTATTAGCGTGTGAGTGTGTATGTACAGGAAGCCCTACCCACTGAGAGTTCTGTTCCTCTCAGGATCAAAGCCTGGCTGCACCTCCAGTGAGTGCCTGTGGAGACTTTTTCACCTCAGCAAAGGAAAGAAAATTCCTTCCTCTTGGGAGAAATGGAAGCCAAGGGAGTCAGGACAGGAAAGGGCGATTGGTGATCGTGATTCATTTGGTGGGTGACAAGGGGCACTGTGGAAGCTAGTGGTGAGCAGAGCAGTAGAAGTGTTGCTGTGGAAGGAGAAGGGGCCCACGCTGTTCCGCCCATGTGTGCCAACTGAGGAAGCAGCACAGTGACGGTAGAGCTCAAGTGATTGTTAGGCCCCTGGCAGCCAAGGCACTGGCAAGAAAAAAGAGGACAACAGGGAAGCAGCATCTCTCTGGGACAGAAGTTGGCTTACCAGGGCAGTTTGAAAGGCTTGGTCTGGAAGCTTGTTTTGGTCAAACTTTAACCTGGTTGAGAAGAGGCCATCCTCTTCATCTGCTGTGCTTCCCAAACATTTTATTTTCCACCCCAAAAAATTTAGAAATTAATGAAGGTACTGTTGATGTCCATTATGTCATGGGCAAACCTTGCCAGTCTTAGGACCATTTTACAAAAGGTGAAGTCGAAGTTCAGTAATAGAAAGTACTGGTTGTGCTCTACTTGGGTAGTGTTGGAGATATTCTTAATGGCAGTGGGGTTTCCCTCCTCCTATGGTAAGAACATCAAGTGCTTATTTTTTCTGCAAACTGTCTTAGGCACTAAAATATATAACTTCATTTGCTCCTCTTGATCTTGCAAGTTAGAGACCATTAGCCCATTGCTTGGAGCAAACTGAAAAAAAAAAAAAAAAAAATCTTTAAGGACACACAGTCAGGTAATGCCAGAGCCAGGATTCAAACCAAATAGATTTGATCCCAATGCTCTTGTCCACCCCACCATCCTGCCTTCTTATGGAGAGAAAGGCTTCTGACAACTCTATGTCCCTCTGCCCCATATGCAGCTGGCTCTGCCAGTGAGGAGGTGCATTGCACCCATTCAACAATGCTCATTACTCACAGGCCTCCCAGGGATTAAGCCCTTAGAACTTCCCCTCAGCCGAGGGTGACATCATTGTATAATTAAGGTGACTGTGAGGCCCAAATGCACATAGCAAACAAAGGTCCCTTGTTTTAATTTATCATCCGTGTTGTGCTTGTGCAAGACTGAACTCCCACTAGTAATTAAGGAAGACGGTTTAACCTGGCTGAATGAGAGCAGGGCTTGGAGCAAAGTGGCAGATGCGGTGAGACCCTATGTCAACCCTTTAATCTGATATGGTAATGAAGGTACTAATAAAAGATAACAAGGGCCAGACTTACCCTAGGAAGAGGAGAGTTCAACACTAATCTAAAGGCTTCCTTTTATGTAATTTTCTTGCCAAGTTGCTAAATAGATTTTTTTTTTTTTTGTCTCCTTTTATTTCTCAGCTGACCCGTTGTTGGAGCTGCTACTAAGCAGTCACATGCCCTGAAGTTGGTCACTTACTAGTGAAGCATTGTGGTAATGCACATAGATTTTGCAGCACACTTTACAAAGATTCAGAGACAGCTTTGTCACTTAGTATCCATGTGACCCCAGGCAAGTTGCTTAAATTCCCAGCACTGATGCATCAATAAAATGGCAATACAGTTTTACTTTCTGTGGTCTCATTTACCTGTGGCCAACTGTATTCTGAAGATATTAAGTTAAATATTCCAGAAATAAGTCATTCATAAGTCAAAAAAGTGGTAATAAATGACACTTGTACCTGCTTCATGGGTATTGTGAAGATGAGGGCCTGCCTGGTGTATAAGCATGAATGTGCATTAGTTATTATTACCTTGAAAACTCTCAACTATCTTTGTGCATTCTTAGAGTGTCTTGCATAGAGTAGACATTCAATGAATTTTTAATGCCCCTGCATTACACCTACCCCTCCTTCACTTCCCTCTCATTGTCCTTTTTCCACAAAGGGGAATACCATTTCTACCTTCATACACAAACTACTGGGGAATGCAGAGAAGACCCATTAACATGAGATCACAGTGAATTAGGAAGGAAATCACCTCTGGGGAGTGAGAAAGGCAGGTGGATAGTGGCCTGTAGACTCAGAGCATGCTTTGGGAGGAACTTGGTGTGTGTGTGCGTGCACGTGTGTGCGCGTGTGCTCATGCGCACACACACGTTTGAATATGTATTCCAATAGCATGTTCCCTAGTGGGGAAGTTGCTTACTATCTCTAGGAACTGACAAAAGTCAGATCCTTCCAGGGTCAGCAAGGCCCCCAATGTCAAAGTACCAGAAAGCAAAAAGTCAAGAGCATTGGAAAACAACGTCAAAGCATGCAGAAAATAAAAGATGAGGTTCATATAGTCTCTTGCCTCCTTCATTCCTGAGAACTGCTAGTTGTTTCCATGTAATTTATATTTAAGAGTATTCCAAAGGGAAAGCTGTTTTCCTTATTGAGCTGGGCCACCTGACAGCCCCCCATGGCTGACTGACCAGGCTGGGGATTCAGTCTTCATCAGTGTCTGCCAGCTTTGACCATAGCAATCTACCCATGTGGTCAGTTCGCCTCAGAGGGATATTCTTCTCCCACCTCTGCTTGTCCAAATAGCTCCTAGGCCTTCAGGTTGAGCTCAAATCTGTAAGTTTTCCCATCACCCCTAAACTTCCCCTGTACCCCTAAGCTTTCCCTCACCCTTCTTTCCTTCCTGAATTTCTACACTCTTGTTTTCTTAGTCTTCTTTTAGGAAGCACTTTCACTTTCTTTTATTTGATGTTTGCTATTCACATATTTGCTTTTATCTCCTGTAAATGCATGCAACCACACTGAGGACAGGGACTAAGTGACTGTGTCTTATCCTTTCTAGCATTATTTTTCCCTTTCTGTACTCTTAGTGAGCAGAACAATTATTGGCATATAAATGTTCAATGATTTTTTTATGGAATAACAGGATCTAATATTTTATCTTAGCTCCTCGAAGCAGACCCTACAGCATAGATTCGGAACAAATTATTTATTTGGGCAATGATTTTGGGAAGCACAGGTGGGAGGTGGGGGAGGAGAGAGGGAAGAAAAGGGAGCCTCCATACCAAGTAGTGCTAATGAGCTGTTTGCCACTGAGGGCAACTGGGGCTCAATCCTGCAGGTACTTACTCCAAGTAGAAAATGGCTCAGAGTTGTCCCATCTGAGCTATTTTTCCATCAGTCACTGGAGGTGGGCAGCTCTGGGCCAGTGAACTCTCTGACACATGAAGAGAGCATGCTCATGGCCACAGCAGACCCTCTACAGGGTCTCAGATGGCTATGGTAAGGAACAAAGCCATTGACCTTTAGTGCCAGCAGATTTTAGGCAAAGCACTGAGTCATCTACTATACCTCAGTTGTAAAATCAAGGTTAATAGCCACAAGTCGTAAAATCTAGGCACCTGTGATGATTGGACAAGAGATAGAGGGGAGAAAAAAGTCAGGTTGGAGGCCAATTGTCCATTTCACTGTCTTTGTCTTGAGTTTCTTGTGGGGAGGGGTCAGCTGACATTGAGGGTAGGTGGTTGTCTTCCTCATGGGCCTCCCGCATTTTCCCAGCCTATGCTTGGCTCCCACAGCTGGGAACATCTGGGCTGCATCCCCAGCTAAGCTGCCTGGAAAGCTGTGGCATGGCCAAGGCGTGCCTTGGTTGAGGCAAGCTGGGGGGCCTTTCAGCTGCTGTGACTTTAGCTCTCCCCAGTGTAACCCTTCCTACTCCAAGCAGACACGTTGCTCCAAGCACACAGCTTTCTTGTTTTTCCTTTACTTGGGGAGGCTGCTTCTCCCCTTCTTGAAGCATGTTGCTGACCATTTCTTCTCTTAGAAACTCTGTAACTCTGGGCTCCAGGTTAGGTCAGCCTTTCTTCTTTTGCTCCTTATCTTGCCACTGTACAAAGGTAGGTCTTCCTAGAGCCTTGTGTTACACCAGCCCAGCAAGTAATCAAGGTACTTTGGATCCCCCAACCCAGTCTGGGAAAATATTAGAAAAGCAGATCAGTATGAGCAGGAATGGGGTGAAAG
Source organism: Tamias sibiricus (assembly GCA_025594165.1). Lineage (NCBI taxonomy): Eukaryota > Metazoa > Chordata > Mammalia > Rodentia > Sciuridae > Tamias > Tamias sibiricus. Next base: position 131,344,118 of record CM046657.1, on the reverse strand, counting down.
TACAGACTATGACTAGGAATTCTCCAGGGTCTGGCTTGACTGCAGATGTCACCACCCAACTCAGAGCTTGTAAGCATCTTAGTAAAGTTTTACATTTCATATTTTGGGACACTTTTCTGGAATAATCTGTCAATTAACATATGCCAGATTCCCTTTCTTTTTTCTTTTAGCAAAACCCTACAAAAATGTTTCCCAAACCCATTGGTTCCCCTGAGTTCTCTAGTAATCACAAGCAGGCCTCCCTGTGTGTCAGCTGACCGCGGTGTTCCATAACATTCCATTGGCACTGCAAATTTGAGTGCTCCCTGGGGATCAAGCTTTCCGTCATGTTCTGGCCAGGATCCTATACTGAGAAAGCCAGGTACATTTGTCGAGTTGACAAGGGTATTTTTTTAAAAACACAGCTAATTGATTCTGGATTATGTTTTAAATATAGTAACATGGTTAAAAGAAACAAAGAAGATCAAGCAAAAAAAGGTACATTATATTGGGAAATTGAATGATTTGGCAAGAATACTAGCTGGAAACTCAGAAACCTGGGTCTTCATCTTTAAATGCTAACATATGATACTGTGACCTTGGATCAGTCCCTTAACATTGCTGGTTTCAGTTTCTTCCTCATCTATAAAATGAACTATAGTTCAATTCTAAAATTGTTAAGAACACATAGATTTTCAAAGTAAACAGATATGGATGTCCTCATAAACTTTGGAGAAGAAATGGTGCTTATTGTGACATGTGGTTACTTATTAGAAGACTAAAAACTAGGCAGTACCTATGAGGTGACAGAGAAAAAAGATACAACATTGCTCCATGATGACATACCACATATTGTACTCTCACATAATCAGATTCCACAGATTCTCTTAATTGAATATTTTATAAAGTACTTTATAAAACACACTAGCAATACCTTGAAGCATAAAATGCCATTCCTTTGAACGATCATTGAAACATTTTTTTTTCTCATTCTTTCAGATGTTAGAATAGCAATCTCAATTTTTGATGATCCTTTGGCGTGTAACACTAATTCATACCACAGCCTGAAGGAGTAGGAAATCTGATGTCCTTTCTACCAATGAAGAAATTGAGCTTTGGAGAGGAGAGAATAAAGACTTTGCTGAGGGTCACACAACTGCTAAGCAGCAGTGCTGGGATTTATAACCAGCTGTCTGATACTAATAATCACTTCTGTCTATTTATCACCAGCAACATCCAGGCAATGCTGAGTAAAGTACTCTGAAATTCATTTGGCTCCTCTCCAGTGCACTGAATGCTGTGTACAAGATCTTTAAGAGAAGAGTATGATTGAGAATCTGTCTTTATCTCTAGAAGATTTCTTGGGGGACAGAGTCTATGAACTGTGAATGAGCTCACCATAGTATGCCCGATAGGAAGGATGGCTCTAGTTTGTTGGAATGCTGGGACTCCAGGTAGAGGTAACCTGGGCAGCTTTTCTGAACAAATATGATTGAATCTCCCCCCAAAAGGGTTATTTTCTCAGAGGTCTTTCACCAAATCTCATTGATTTGCCTCTTTTGTCTTGCATTTGCCTTTCCCAGATTGCAAGAACAGGTTTTGCATTATCCCCAGATTGGTATACACTGAGCTCAAGTTGTTCCTGATTTCTTCTGATGCTAGAAACAGAATTAAGCAATTCCAAAGTGACCACTGGACACCAATTTCTATTCTCAGCCCCTCCTGGGGCTAGGGAAGAATGATAGGATTTGCCAAGTCTCAAATCCATGCCACCAACCAGTCTGAAACTGGGTCCCCGTTCAGGCTCTTTCTTGTTTTAATTTGTTTATTTGTGACAGGGACATGCTGCTTCTAGGAGGGTCCCATTTAAAAAAAAAAAAAAAAGTCTCAGAAGACATCAAAAAGTTCTGACAAAACAACATCTTGATGATTTAAGTGTAAATATGTCAGACACATATGGTTTCTATTATTCCTGAAATAACACATGGATTTAAAAATCAAGGGGAAAAGTGTTTGGTAAAACACATTGAGAACTTGGCTAAATGTTTTTTAAAGACCAGTTCTAAAGCTCAAGGGGGAAACACACAGAGGGGAACAAATCCAGGCAGCTCAGCCCCTCCTTTGTTTGTCTCTTTTCTTTTTTTTTTTATTTTTTAGTTTAAAGTGGACACAATATCTTTATTTTATTTTTATGTGGTGCTGAGGATCGAACCCAGTACCTCATACATGCTAGAAGAACACTACCACTGAGACACAACCCCAGCCCGTTTGTCTCTTTTCTTGATGGAGGATTGTGTATATTTTGCAACCAGAGCACTGACACATCAGCCACCACAATGAAATTTATGCACCAGGTTGTGTTTCAGTGGATAAATTTAGACATAATCCTATCTGTCTTGTTTACTAGCTGGGATAGTTTTATGCAGGTTAATGGATCTGAAGAAGGAAAAATAGCTGCTTGCCAACTTACAGAATGGGATTATGTCTGACAAGCCCATTGTGTGTTGAAACTATTGTTAAATTTAAATGTATTTAATGTACCTAACCTACCAAACATCACTAGAGTAGAGTATTGGCTGTTTCCCCTTTTGATCACATGGCTGGCTGGGAGCTGCTGCCCAGCATCTTGAGATGATAAATTCTGCATATTCCTAGCCTAGGAAAAGACTAAAATTCAAAATTTTAAATACATTTTCTGTTGGGCGTGTAGCATGTTTGCACCACTGCAGAATCAAAATAAGAAATTGATCTTAAGTCAAACCCTTAGTGGGGACTGTCTGTAAATCTCATAGGATCAGGGTGAGTGTTTACAATAATTTTTGTCAATTCCTTGGCACATAGTAGACATTTGGTAAGTGGCAACTTTTTAAAATCATAGTTTGCTTGAAAAGACGTGTTAGGGAGGGAGAATAAGGGAATCCAAGACCAATATTGTTTCTAGAGCATGAAGAGTCTAAGGATCACATGAGATACCTTCACCCTTCCCCAACCATAGGGGAAATAGGGAGGAGGATAGGATAACTGTACCAATGACTGCTAAACACAAGCAAGATAAAGCACACAGCTGGAGGATCATAATAAACTTAGTTTACATGTATCAGCTCAGAAAGGCCCTTGTTCTCAAGACACACATTGAACTGTCTCTCTAATTTGAGAATGTTCATTTGAACCTGATAATACCTGGATTTGGTTTTTTAAAGTTAATGGTTTTTAGCAGCTTTATTGAGTTATTATTGATTTACCAAAAACACACATCTTTAAAGTTACAATTTGATAAAGTTTTACATTCCAATACACCTATGAAACCATTGCTAGGGTAAACACAGTGAATGTATCTATCACCCAGAAAAGTTTTCTCATGCTTCTTGGTCATTCCCTCCATCTATTCCTTTCATCTTCCATCCGCAGACAACAACCAAAGTGCCTCTGTCACTATAGGTTAGCTTGTATTTTTTAGAATTTTGTATAAAAATGGAATCACACAATATTTTCTGTTTTGTCTCTCTTTTGTCTTTTTTGTTTGTTTGTTTTTGGTCTCTTTGACTCAATGTTATACATTTGAGTTTTATCCTGCCTTTGTGTATATCAATAGCTCATCTCTTTATATTGCCAAAATAGTATCCTAATACTAATATATAGGTATGCTACAGTTTGCTCTTCCCTTTGCTATTGATGCTTATTGTTTGAAGTTTTGGGAATTTACAGAGGAGGGGGGCAGGCAGGGTGGCAGGTGCTGGGAATCAAACCTAGGGCCTCATACATGCTGAGCACATGCTCAGCCATGACACTGCAACGCCAGTTTGTTTTCAGAGGTTTTTTAATTTTTTCTTTTTTCTTTTCTTTCTTTTTTTTTTTAACTATTAAGAATAATGTTGCTGTGAACATTTGTGTTTTTCTTTTTTTCATGATAATTACCTAGCAGTTGAATGGCTGAATATTTGGTTAAGTATATGTTTAACTTAAAAAAAAAAAAGAACTGCCAAACTGTTTTCTGAAGTGGTTGTATTATTTTACATTGCTGCTCATTTCACATGGCACAACATACTAGACATCTAGTTAATACTCTTCTTGCCAACATTTGATATTGCAATCTTTTAAAGTTTAGACATCCTGATATGTGTCTAATGTTATTTAATTGTGGTTTTAATTTACATTTCCCTAGCATCTAATGGTGTTGGAAATTTTTGATGTGCTTACTTACCATTTCTATGTCTTCTTTGGTAAAGTATGTGATAAAATCTTTTTCTCATTTTGTTTTCTTATTGACATGTCAGTGTTCTTCACATATTTTGGTTACAATTCCTGTATCAGATGTATAATTTACAAATAAATCCTTTCAGTATATGTCTCATCTTTTCATTTTCTTATCAATGTCTTTCAAATAGCAGAGTTTCTTAATTTTGATAAAGATCAATGTATCATTTTTCTCTTTTTTAGGTTGTGTTTTTTGTGTTGTATCTAAGTAATCTTTGCTTATTCAAACTCGTATGTTTCCTTCTGAAGTTTTACAGTTCTAAGTCTTATTCTTAGATACATTGTATATTTTGAGTTAACTTTTGTATGTGGTGTGAGCAATTTGTTTGTTTTGGTTTTGTATGAAATTATCCAATTTGATCCAGCATTGTTTGTTAAAAATATTTTTATCCTTCACCGAATTTACTTTGTACCTGTGTCAATAAACAGTTCATCATATATATATGTTCATATATATATGTTAGTGGATTTCTGGACTATTTTGTTCCATGATTATATTTGTCTGTGTCAACACCAATACCACATTTTCTTGATTATTATGGCTTTCTAATATGTTTTACAGTCAGAAAATGTAATTGTTCCAACTTTGTTCTTTTTCAAAAGTTTTGTTTGCTTGAGGTCTTTTGAAATTTCATATAAGTTTTAGGTTCAGGCTGCCAACTTCTTCCAAGAAAAAAAATGCCATGATATTGACTGGGATTGTATTAAACCTATAGATTCATTTGGACAGAATTGACATTTTAGAATTATTGACAGTTCTGACCCATGAATAAGGTATACCTGTCCATTTATTTAGATTGTATTTTTAATTTCTTTCAACATGTTTTATAATTTCAACCTAACAGTCTTTCATATCTTTTGTCAGATTTATTCCTAACTATTTCATTTTTTTATGTTATTATATTTGGTATTTATTTAAATTTAAATCTCTGATTGTTCATTGATAGTATTTAGTGGAACTATGGATTTTCATCTATTAATTTTTACCTATAATCTTGGTAAACTTTTAGTAATCTTTTAGTAGTTTTCATACAATTTTTCATACAGATGTCCATATTGTCCATGCACAAAGTCAATTTTACCTCTTTCTTTCTAATTTGGTAATTGTTGTTTAATTTTCTTGCATTATTGCACTAAATTGAACACACAATGCTGAATTGAGGTGGTAAGAGTGGGCATCTTTGCCTCAATTCTGGCTATAAGAGATAGCATTCAATCTTTCAACATTAAGAGTAATTTTAGGCATACTTTTTTTTAATAGATGTCTTTTGTTAGATTAAAGGTATTCCTTTATTTTTCTAATTTATTGAGAATTTTTAAACAGAATTTGATGTTGGATATTGTCAAATCCATTTCTTCATTCTTAACAATAATTGTATTTTTTTATTTTGTAGCCAATATTGTGTTTTTACATTGGTTGGCTTTCTAATATTCATTCCTCTCATGTTGCATCATTTTTGTTAAATCCAATTTACTGAAGTTTGTTAAAAATATTTGCTTCTATACTCATGGGAGAAATTGAGCTATCATTTTCTTAGTGTGTCTTTGGTTTTGGTTATCATTGGAATGCTAACCTCATAGAATGAGTTCTGATGTATTTTCTTTTGTTTTCTGGAAGAATTTGTTAAATATTTATTATTTATTTGTTAAATATTTGGTAGAATTTGCTAGTGAAGCCATCTGGACCTTTAATTTATTTGTTGAAAGGTTTTTATCTAAATATATATTTCCTTTAATAGATATATGGCCTTCAGATTGTCTATTTCATCTTGAATGAGTTTTGGTAATTTGTGTCTTTAATTTGTCCATTTTATAAAGTTATTGAATTTATCAATATAAAATTCTTCATAATAATCCATTATTATCATCTTAATATATGTATAATTTGTAGTGATATCACCCCCTTCATTCCTAATATTGATAGTTTCTTTCCTTGAGTTTTTCCTGATCATATTGGCTAGAGGTTTATCAATTTTAATGAATCTTGAAGAGCCAGCTCTTTATTTCACTGATTTTTCTCAACTGCTTTTCTGTTTTCTAATTCATTAATTTCTATTCTGTATTTTATTATTTCCTTCCTTCTCCTTATTTTGAGCTTAATTTTTCTCTTTTTTCTTTACAGACTTATTGTGAAAATTCAGGGCACTGATCAGAGAACTTTCTTCTTTTCTAATAAAGGCACTTATTGCTATATATTTCCCTCTGTGTAGTGCTTTAGCAGCATTCTACAAATTTGACATGTTGTATTTTCACTAAGTTCAAAATATTTTTGTGTTTTCCTTTTAATTAGACAGTGGGGCTGAAGAAGAAGTTAAAAGACAGACTTTTAAAAAATCATATCTCAGCCACTATAAACATACTTTGATATTTTTATTGTCTTTTTTTGACAAGAAGCTGATATCATTTTTTGTCTATTTTTTATCATTGCTAATGTTGATATTCCTGGTTAGATATCAGTGTTATCTCAAAATAGGATACAACTGAAACAGCATGTTGAAATAAATCAGACAGAGTAAAGGTATGGTGGAGTTTATCAGGACACCCAGGGATCCAGTATACTTCATAGGAAAACAAAGAACATTTGTAATGAAAAGAAAAAAAAAAAAGGGGGGGGGGAAACAAGAATGCCACTACATAACATATACCAAAGAGTCTGGCAACAAACTTCAAATAACTGGGACCTTTTGCACAGTGTTTATTTATTTATTTTTTCCAGATTTGAAAAATTTCTAACTTGATGATGTGTGAAAGCACCTAATATCAGCATTCTGCACCTGCTTTGTTTGCTATTTTCATTTTTGTGTTTGTCCTTGTACATTCAGTTTTGATTAAAGAAGAGAGAAGGGAGAATGTCTACTGCCAGCTTAGCCCTATAAATATTTGTACAGTGTTTATGACAGATGTTTTTCTATAATGTAGGAATCTGACCTTCATTAAAAATTTGGAACTTTTTAAATGTCATGCCAAAACATCAGAAACAACAGCATGATTTGTCAATGATTTTCATATATATAAAGATGCAAATTCCTTCTTGAACAAATCAGTAATTATCACAATTATTATTATATTGTTGTTGGAAGGCAGAAAATAACCTCAGTTCTCCTTTTCTTGTTTTAATCTGTCTTATACTCTGGTATTCTACAAGATGGGCTACTTAAAATTGCTGTTTCATAAATCAACAACGTGGTTTTTCCTTATATCCAGTGAAGCATTCTTCTTCCTGATGTTTGGAACACCAGTTAATCCACATACAAATAACAAATACCCCTAAATATCCAGCTTATGTATTTTTCATAATCTTCTTTCATTATGAAAATTGTATAAATGTGTGCCACAGGAAAAAAAAACTATATAAAGATATCATAAATAAGTGTAATACTGGTTGAATATACCTTATCCAAAATGCTTAGAATAAGAGATATTTCAGATTTTAGAGTTTCTCAGATTTTGGAATATTTGCATAGACTATACCACTTGAACATCCCCAATCTGGAAAAAACAAATCCAAAATCCTCTATCATGTGGGTGCTTAAAATATTTTGGCATTTCAGGTTTTACATTTTCATATTATTTATTTTTATTCAATGATAAAACCCAAACAAATTTTAGAGTTTTTCAACTGACCACAACCTCTCCCTCGAGCCACTCTAATTTCTCCCCAGTACATTAACTTCTTTTAAGATGAGGCATCTGGATTTAGCTCCACCTAGTTTACTGACATTTTGTCTCCTTGAGATGATTAGAATTTGAATTCTCTATAACTTCTGTTTGCAGGGAAAAAAATAAAAAAAAATTACACATGGCATTGTTTTTGATCAGAATTCACAGGACCCAGAATGCGCAAATTATAGAAACCATACGTACATGGATACAATGTAAGTCATTTGTGTTGTAGACCCAGGCCAAGAGAGCCTGAGTGCTGCCACTGAGGACTCACCCAGGTGGCACTCATTACCCTTATTTACCACAGGTCAGGTCTGGAACTCAGGGGACTAGGTTCAAAACATAATTTTGTCAGTATTCTGCGAAAGGACACGGTTGGTGGACTCACAAGAACAACGTGCATGAGGTTGATTTACCAATTGTGATACCAATTTATTACCTTACATTAAAAAGGCCTGGATGAACTAAAAAGTCTTAATGGCCATGCAATCTTTCATTGATAGTGGAGGGAAGATGAAGGAATATCCAGGATGAATAGAGAATTACACCATGTGCCCAATCATCTCTCTGCAGTGTTGGTTTATAATTTGTACTTCAGGCATCCATTCCTTGTTGAATTTTTCCCAGGGGCTCCCTATTTTCTATTTTCCCACAAAATAGAACTCTTTATGATTGTCATATTTAGAATATGAACATTTTGCTTAGGTTATAGTTAAATCCTACCTGTCTTAGGAGTCATTCTTTCAAGAGATTATGAACCTCTCTGCTGTGATCTACTTTGTGTAGGCATGACAGTTTTAATCTCAGAGGATGATTTTATATCCCCACCCTTTCTTGAAAATCAAGGGTTCAAAAAAACTCCTCAACTTGCAAAGAAACTACCATAAGCAATTTAAGAGAGATGTCTTGTAATTTCCAATTGCATATATATATAAATATGTATATGCACATCACTTAAAAAAAATCAATGATTGATATTCAATGTTGATGCAAATTCTCAAAAGTCCTACAGATGACAAACATATGTTTAAAGAAACTAAAGACACTCATACATCTGCACAAAGGGGAAGATACTATGTTCATTTGCAGTGGAGTTTGCTACAACAAAAATCAACAATTTAAATGTCCACCAAAAGGAGAATGGATAAAGCATTTGTCATATACACAAACAATGAAAACTAGCAATGAAAGTAAATTAATTTTCTCTCACATATCATTATAGATACAGCTAGAAAATTAATGTTGAGCATGAAAAGTAGGTCATAGAAAACATGTAGAATTTAAGTTCATTTTTGTGTTTTCTAAACTTCTAGAACAATGTAATAATAAGTTTATGAGATGTTGCTGGATAGGCCGAATTGTCAAAATGGCCATACTACAGATTTAATGCAATTCCTATTAAAATCCAAATTACATTCTTTTTTTTAAATTTTATTTTTATAATTTTTAATACGTACAACTCATAGTGCATATATTTAGTATCTTTTTAGATACAACTGTTTGTATACAAAGTATATTTGTACAATTCAGGTCTTCAATCATGCATTAAGGAAAATGATATCATTCTCATTCAACCACATTTTTTTTTCTTTTCTCCCCCTCCCTCCCCTCTTGCTCCCTCCCTTACCCTCCCTTCCTTTGATCATTCTAGTGTTCCTCTAATCCTCCTATGTACCCCCATCCAACAATACTTTGGAATAAACTCCTTATATCAGAGAAAACATTTGGTACTTGGATTTTTGAGATTGACTAACTTCACTTAGCATTATGTCTTCCAACTTCATCCATTTACCTGCAAATGCCATTAATTTATTTTCTTTTATTGCTGAGTAAAATTCCATTGTGCGTATATACCACATTTTCTTAATCCACTCATTTACTGAAGGACATCTAGGTTGGTTCCACAACCTAGCTATTGTGAATTGCACAGCTACAAACATTGAGATAGCTGTGTCACTGTAATATGCTGTTTTTAAGTCCTTTGGGAATAGACCCAGGAGTGGGATGGCTGGGTCATAGGATGGTTCCATTCCCAGTTTTCCAAGAAATCTCCATACTGCTTTCCATAACGGTTGCACCATTTTGCAGTCCCACCAGCAATGTATGAGTGTGCCTTTTTCCCCACATCCTCTCCAACATTTATTGTTGCTTGTGTTCTTGATAGCTGCCATTCTGACTGGAGTGAAGTGAAATCTTAGAGTAGTTTTGATTTGCATTTCTCTAATTGCCAGCGATGTTGAACATTTTTTCATGTATTTGTTGATTAATCGTGTATCTTCTTCTGAGAGGTGTCTTCTCAATTCCTTAGCCCATTTATTGATTGGGTTATTTGTTTTTTTAGTGTCAAGTTTTTTGAGTTCTTCATATATTCTAGAGATTAGTGCTCTATCTGATGTGCATGTATTAAATATTTGTTCCCAATTAGTTGGCTCTCTATTCACCTCACTGATTGTTTCTTTTGCTGAAAAGAAGCTTTTTAGTTTAAATCTATCCCATTCATTAATTCTTGGTAGTAATTCTTGCACTACAGGATTCTTATTAAGGAACTTGGGGCCTAATCCGACATGTTGGAAATTGGAGCTTACTTTTTCTTCTATTAGGTGTATTGTCTCCGGTCTAATTCCTAGGTCCTTGATCCACTTTGAATTGAGTTTTGTGCATGGTGAGAGATAAGGGTTTAATTTCAATTTGTTGCATATGGATTTCCAGTTTTCCCAGCACCATTTGTTGAAGAGGCTATCCTTTCTCCACTGTACATTTTTTGGCGTCTTTGTCTAACATAAGATAGTTGAAATTATATGTATTAGTCTCTGTGTCCTCAATTCTGTACCATTGGTCCACCAGTCTGTTTTGGTGCCAATACCATGCTGTTTTTGTTACTATTGCTCTATAGTATAATTTAAAGTCCGGTATGGTGATGCCCCCTGCTTCACTTTTCTTGCTCAGGATTGCTTTGGCTATTCTGGGTCTCTTATTTTTCCAGATGAATTTCATGATTGCTATTTCTATTTCTTTGAAGAATGACATTGGGATTTTGATTGGAATTGCATTAAATCTGTATAATGCTTTTGGTAGTATGGACATTTTGACAATATTAATTCTACCTATCCAAGAGCAAGGTAGGTCTTTCCATCTTCTGAGTTCATCTATAATTTCTTTCTTTAGTGTTCTATAATTTTCATTATAGAGGTCTTTCACATCTTTTGTTAGGTTGATTCCCAGGCATTTTATTTTTTTTGATGCTATTGTAAATGGGGTATTTTTCATCACTTCCCTTTCATAGTCTTTGTCGCTGATGTACACAAATGCCTTTGACTTATGTGTATTGATTTTGTATCCTGCAACTTTGCCAAATTCATTTACTAGTTGTAAAAGTTTTCTGGTAGAGTTTTTTGGGTCTTCTAGGTAGATTATCATGTTATCAGCAAATAGTGCTAATTTGAGCTCTTCTTTTCCTATCTGGATCCCTTTAATTTCTTTCGTCTAATTGCTCTGGCCAGAGTTTCCAGTACTATGTTAAATAGCAGTGGTGAAAGGGGGCATCCCTGTCTTGTTCCCATTTTTAGAGGGAATGCTTTCAATTTTTCTCCATTTAAGATAATGTTAGCTCGGGGCCTTGCATAAATAGCTTTTATAATGTTAAGATATGTTCCTGATATTTCTAGTTTTTCCAGTGTTTTGAACATAAAGGGGTGTTGTATTTTGTCAAATGCTTTTTCTGCATCAATTGAGATGATCATATGATTTTTGTCTTTAAGTCTATTGATGTGATGTATTATGTTTATTGATTTCCGAATGTTGAACCAGCCTTGCATCCCTGGGATAAACCCCACTTGATCGTGGTGCACTAGCTTTTTGATATGTTTTTGTATCCGATTTGCCAGGATTTTGTTGAGGATTTTTGCATCTATGTTCATTAAAGATATGGGCCTGAAGTTTTCTTTTTTGGATGTGTCTTTGCTATGCTTTGGAATTAATGTGGTATTAATGTGGCCTCATAGAACGAGTCTGGAAGAGCTCCCTCTTTTTCTATTTCTTGAAATAGTTTGAAGAGCATTGGTATTAGTTCTTCTTTGAAAGTCTTATAGAACTCGGCTGTAAACCCATCAAGTCCTGGACTTTTCCTTGTTAGTAGCTTTTTGATGACATCTTCTATTTCTTCGTTTGTAATTGATCTGTTTAAATTGTGTATAGCCTCTACATCCAGTTTAGGCAAATCATAGGACTCTAGAAATCTGTCAATGCATTCAGTATTTTCTATTTTATTAGAGTACAAGTTTTCAAAGTAATTTCTAATTATATTCTGTATATCTGAGGTGTTTGTTGTGATATTCCCTTTTTCATCACAAATGTTAGTAATTTGGGTTTTTTCTCTTCTTCTTTTTGTTAGCATCGCTAAGGGTCTGTCAGTTTTGTTTATTTTTTTCAAAGAACCAACTTTTAGTTTTGTCAATTCTTTGAATGGTTTCCTTAGTCGCAATTTCATTAATTTCTGCTCTGATTTTAATTATTTCCTGTCTTCTACTGCTCTTGGTGTTGGTCTGTTCTTCTTTTTCTAATGCTTTGAGGTGTGATGTTAAGTCATTTATTTGTTGGGTTTTTTTCTTCTTAAGGAATGAACTCAGTGCAATGAATTTTCCTCTTACTACTGCCTTCATAGTGTCCCAGAAATTTCTATATGATGTATCTGTGTTCTCATTTACCTCTAGGAATTTTTTGAACTCCTCTTTGATGTCTTCTTCAACCCCTTATTCATTCAGTAGCATGTTGTTTAGCTTCCAGTTGATGGAGTAGTTTTTCTCATTCCTTGTTTTGTCGTTGATTTCCAATTTCATCCCTTTATGATCCGATAGCATGCAGGGTAGTATCTCTATTTTTTTATATTTGTTGAGAGTTGCCTTGTGACATAATATATGGTCTATTTTGGAGAAGGAGCCATGTACTGCTGAGAAAAATGTGTATTCGTTTAGTGAGGGATGAAATATTCTATATATATCCATTAGGTATAAATTGTTAATTTTTTTTTAAAGAGCTTGTGTTTCTTTCTTTTTTTAAATATTTATTTATTTGCTTTAGTTGTACACAATGCATTTGTCTTTACATGGTGCTGAGGATCGAACCCGGGCCGCGCACGTGCTAGGTGAGTGCTCTACTGCTGAGCCACAACCCCAGCCCCTGTTAATTGTTTTAAGGAGGCTTAAAGTTTCTTTGTTTAGCTTTTGTTTGGATGATCTATCCATTGGTGAGAGAGGTGTACTGAAGTCCCCTAGAATAACTGTGTTGTGCTCTATTTTACTCTTGAACTTGTGAATTGTTTGTTTGATGAATGTAGGTGCTCCATTATTTGGGGCATATAGATTTATGATTGTTATATCCTGTTGATGGATGGTTCCCTAAAGTAATAAGAAATATCCATCTTTGTCCCTCTTGATTAGTTCTGGTTTGAAGTCTACCTTATTTGATATGAGAATGGAAACCCCTGCTTGCTTCCGCCGGCCATGTGAGTGATAAGACTTTTCCCAGCCTTTCACTTTCAGTCTGTTGATGTCTTTTTCTATGAGGTGTGTTTCTTGGAGACAGCAAATTGCTGGGTCATTTCTTTTAATCCATTCTGATAATCTGTGTCTTTTGATTGGTGAATTTAGGCCATTAACATTCAGGGTTATTATTGAGATGTGATTTTTATTCCCATCCATTTTTATTTGAATTATGGTCTTTAGCTTGATTTGGTTTCTCTTCTGGTTGGTATTTCCTTTAGTTTAATATCTCCCTTTGTTGATTTTCATTATCATCTTTCTCTTCTTCTTCATGAAAAATGTTGCCCAGGATGTTCAGAAGTGCTGGCTTTCGAGTTGTGAAATCTTTTAACTTTTGCTTGTCATGGAAGGTTTTTATTTCATCTTCGAATCTAAAGCTCAATTTTGCTGGATATAAGATTCTTGGTTGACATCCCTTTTCTTTCAGAGCTTGAAATATGCTATTCCAGGATCTTCTTGCTTTTAAGGTCTGGGTTGAAATATCTGAACATAGTCTGATTGGTTTCCCCCTATATGTAATCTGCTTCCTTTCTCTTGTGGCTTTTAGTATTCTCTCCTTGCTCAGTGTATTAGGCATTTTCATTATAATGTGTATTGGTGTGGATCTGTTGAGATTTTGTTTGTTTGGTGTTCGGTATGCCTCTTGAACTTGGTTTTCCCATTCATTCCTCAAGTTTGGAAAATTTTCTGTAATTATTTCATTAAATAGATTACTCATTCTTTTGGCTTGAAACTCTGCCCCTTCCTCTACGCCAATCACTCTTAAGTTTGGTCTTTTTATGCTGTCCCATAATTCTTGGATGTTATGTTCTTGATTTCTAACAAGTTTTGCTGTATAGTCTAAATTCTTCTCTAGGATATATATATTGTCTTCATTGTCTGAGGTGCTTTTTTCCAAGTGGTCTATTCTGTTGGAGATACTTTCAATTGAGCTTTTATTTTGGTTTATTGCTTCTTTCATTTCTGGAATTTCTGTTTGGATTCTCTTTAGAGCCTCTATTTCCCTATTGAAGTAATCTTTTACTTCCTGTATTTGTTTTTGGAGTTCTTTGTCAAAATGATCTTTTGCCTCCTGTACTTGCTCCCTCATCTCATTTTTTAGTTCATTTTTAAGTTCAATAAACATTTGGCATATGTAATTTCTAAATTCCATCTCTGGCATTTGACCAACTGTGCTTTCCATGACATCTACTGATGAGGTATCTTGATTTGTTTGTGTCATTTTCTTTCCTTGTTTTTTCATGTTGCTTGTGTGTCTATTCTTCCTGCACTGTGGGACCTTGACTATTTTGATTTTTACCTTAAAGCCTTATGTTGTTCCCGTAGTACAATGCTATCAGATCGCCTTACAATTCCTTTACACTTTTGAAACCTAACACTTTCTATTCAGAAAATACAAGTTTGATCACAATGTACAGATTTGGTTAACCCAGATATTATTTCCAATTTACTCTGTACGCTTCTGATGGGGTTCCATAGCTTCAAGTATTGGATACAGAGGTGTTATGTTTAGGAAGAAGGAAGTGTTTTGAATTGTTCTTTCTTGGAAAGTATGAAAAGAGGTTTCTATTGAAGTGGTTTAGTGGAAGTGGTTTAGTATCAGTAGACGAGGGAAGAAAGAGAATGGAGTAGACAATTAGGTGGAAAGACCAATTTATATATAAAGTAAGTTGGAAAAGAGAAAGAAATGATAAAAGAGTAGGAATTGGTGTAAGAGAGAGAGGAGAAAGAGAATCAAGAAAATAGAGAGTAAACTATATATAACACCGCTTTGCTACCCAGTTCAATTGCGCTGGTTCTAGAAATCCCAAGTTCTGCGTATAACTTGTTTTTGCCTCTGTTTAGTATGCACTGGCAGGGTGTAAATATGAAAGATGAAGGGGGAAGAAAAGATGCAAGAGTGAGAGGGAAGAAAAGAAGGAAAGAAAAAAGGAGTGGAAGCAAACAAACACACTGACAATCAATGCGGAAGGCAAAAAAAAAAAAAAAGCAGAACAAAACAAAGCCAAAAAAAGAAAAAGAAAAACAAACAAACAAACAAACAAAAAACCTCCCCGAAATCCAACAAAACAAGCAAACCAACAAAAAAGAAAAAAAAAAGTCGAACCCCAAGTCTCAAACAAAACGGGCCCTGGGAAGCCCCCCTCTTTTTTCCCTTCCAGTTCAAGCCAATTGTTATTGGATCATGTCTAGACAGTCTGCGATCCTGTTAGTGGAATCAAGGCCGCACCCCAGGCCAGTGGCTGAATGGCTCAGTGAAGGAGTGGCCCAGGGGGGTTTGTGTGTCAGCAGATGAATGGTACCGGGAAGGGGACCTTCCAAAAGGCACCCCCTCCCCACGCCCACGCACAGTTGTAGCTTCTTGTGGCCACTGCGCTGGCCTCAGACACGCCCTCCCCTGCTGGCCACCCGAGCCTCACCCAAGTGTGCGTTGTCTTCAGAGAGCTGGAGGGCCCCTGGATGGCTGCAGCCGTCACTCTCCGTCTCCTCCCCTTTGTCTGGGTAAGCCACTGCACCCTTCAAAGATGGCGGTGCTCTCCTCCCAGTCAACAGCAGCTCCGTAGACTCCCGTGTCCTCGCCGATCGATCCCAAAGCCGCTGGGTGGATGTCTCCCTGCCAAGGTGGCACCTGGAAGCCGCAACTGTAACTGCGGCGCAGACAGCGCTGCTTTGGATTGTGGACCGCTCTGACTCTGCCCCTGCTTGCTGTTCGCCGGTCTCTGCGCCGCTCTCTCCGGGGCCCTACTGCTGAGGGTCGCGGCCGGCCAAGTGTGGATTCGAACTGGTGCTGTCGACCCGCGGTCTTCCGTGGTCCCCCAGCACCAATTCCGCCGGCCGTTATTGCCGGTTTCACGCTGGTTTGCCCTGAGTGTCGCTGGGGTTGCAGTTGCAGCGTGGTCTCCCCACACTGACTTTGTTTCGCCCGGCCTGTTCACCACCCAGGCGGTTTTGCAGAAGCCTCGCGGCTCCAGCCGCTGCAGACAGCTTGTCTCCCTCTTTCCCTGGTAGTGGTAATCAAACCATCCAGGAGATCGGTATTTTCAGCCTATATATATATGATGAAAGGCAATTTATCTGCTTTGTTGGATTCTTCCACGGAGCTGCCCTGAAGTGCGGCTTCCTCTAATCCGCCATCTTGGATCTCCCCCCAAATTACATTCTTCATAGAACTAGAAAAGGCAATCATGAAATTCATTTGGAAAAATAAGAGACCCAGAACAGCCAAAGTGATTCTTAGCAAGAAGAATGAAGCGGGAGGCATCACAATACCACACCTTAATCTATACTAAAAGCCATAGTAACAAAAATGGCATGGTATTGGCACAAACACAGACACATAGACCAATAGTATAGAATAAAAGACATAAAGACAAACTCATATAAATACAGCTATCTCATACTAGACAAAGGCACCAAAAATATTCGCTGGAGAAAAGATAGCCTATTCAACAAATGGTACTGGGAAAACTGGAAATCCGTATGTAACAAAATGAAAAAAAAAAAAAAAAAAATCCCTATCTCTCAAGCTGCATGAAACTCAACTCAAAGTATATTAAAGACTTAGGCACTAGAACAGAGACCCCGTGCTTAATAGAGGAAAAGGTAGGCCCAAATCTTCACCATGTCAGTCTAGGATCTGACTTCCTTAACAGGATTCCTAAAGTGCAAGAAGTAAAATCAAGAATAAACAAATGGGATGGAATCAGATAAAAAAAAAAAAAAAAAAAAAAAAAAAAAAAAAACTTCTTCTCAGCAAAGGAAACAATCAATAACATAAAAAGAGAACCTAAAGAATAGGAGAAAATCTTTACCACATGCACCTAGAACTCAAAAAACTTAACACCGGAAAAAAAGAAAAATTAAAGAAAAACAAATAACCCAATCAATAAATGGGCTAGGACCCTTCACAAAAGAAGAAACACGATCAATCAACAAATATATGAAAAAGTGTTCAACATCTTTAGCAATTAGAGAAATAAAAATCAAAACTACTCAAAGATTTCATCTCATTCCAGTCAGAATGGCAATTATCAAGAATACAACCAACAATAAATGTTGGCAAGGATGTGGGGGGAAAGGTACACTCATACATTGCTGGTGGGGCTGCAAGTAGGTGCAACCACTATGGAGAGCAGTATGGAGATTCCTTAGAAAACTTGGAATAGAACCACCATTTGACCCAGTTATCCCACTCCTAGGTTTATACCCAAAGGACTTACATGCTATACAATAGCATACTACAGTGACACAGCCACATCGATGTTTATAGCAGCTCAACTTACAATAGCTAAACTATGGAACCAATCTAGTTGTCCTCCAACAGATGAACGGATTAAGAAAACACGATATATATACACAATAGGATATTACTCAACCTTCAAATCTGATGCCTTAACAGGTGCTCTCAACTCATTCATAGAGAAAAGACACTAACCAAGCACCCCTCAGTTTCCCAACGCAAATATAAAACCCATGTGCTGTTGGGCCCACATTGTTCCCTGTCTTTACTTCTGCCACAGTCCATCTCTCCATTTATGCTCCCCATCCCATTCCCATCTTCTTAAGAGCCCTACATTACCAAGTGTGTCTTCTCTCATCTATATTTTCGATATCTTCCTCTTTACCCCCATTGGCATTTAAACATACTTGGATCTTTCTCTTTTTTCTATTTGTTATTTTTATTATTGCATAATAGTTTGCAGAGTAGTGGGTTTCATTGTGGATAGAGGGATCTTCCTTAATTTCTTTCACCTTTCACCTTTGAATGTTCAATGTCCACAAAGGCCCATGTGTTAAAAAGAAAAAAAAGATGTTAGAACGAGATGGATATCATTACCCTAAGTGCATGTATGAAGTCACAAATGGTGTGAATATACTTTGCGTACAACCAGAGATTTGTAAAAAAGTGCTCTATATGTGTAATATGAGATGTAATGCATTCTGCTGTCATTTATAACATCTTAGAATAAAAAATAAATAAATTTATATATATATAATATATATATATATATATATATATATATATATATATATATAATGGGACTGGGGCTGGGGCTATAGCTCAGTGCCATAGCACTTGCCTCACATGTGTGAAGGACAAGTTTGATCCTTAGCACCACATATAAATAAGTAAAAAAATAAAGGTCCATTGACAACTAAAAAATATTTTTAAAAAAATATATAATGGGACCACTAACTATCTTCTGAAAAAATTAAAAATTCTTCTGTATCTTATGCAAAATTAATTCCAGGTCGATTAAGAATTGAAATGTATATTAACTGCTGAAAGAAAACACAGAACTCAAAAAACAGTATTGGCTATTTCTTCACAGGTTTCCATTGAGGGGGCTCATAATTGCCCCATAGGGTGATATCCTGACACATATCAACTTAATCTATGTTATCTGATCATTACCAAAGGAAATTTTATCATAGTTGAACTTTGTACCCTCCTACTGCAAACTCCTTTTTGGAAGAAAGAATTTGTCATGGCCAACAGCTCTATGGCCCTGTGATGGAAACTTAGGATCAGTGCCAGTGGGAGGTTGGGGGAAGGCTGTTGGGATATTATGTGTTTAAAGGATCCCAGAATGAACAGAAATATCATCTGGAGAACAAATTTTCTCTACTCCCACTGTCTTTCTTTCCTTTCTTTTTGGTCTGTGTGGGAGAATAAAAAGAATAAAGGTAAGAAGACAGAAAAAGAAATTTGGGCTCTCTTTGAAGGTCCTTAGAAGCAAATCCCCTAATTTCTGGGTTGGGATGGGATCACCTTTCACTCATCCTTTCGTACATGGTGCTCTCTGGATGCAGGGAGGGCGAGTCTAAGGTACAAAAACAGAGGTTATAAACAAAACTGGCTCTGCTCATAAAGCCAGGTGGTAGCTCTGCAGTTGGGAGAAATGCTAAGAAAATGACTCCCAGACTGTTGAATTTTATAGGTTAGGAAAAATTTGAGAGAGAGAGAGAGAGAGAGAGAGAGAGAGAGAGAGAGAGAGAGAGAATGAATTACAGAAATATGGAAACTTTTTATTTGCTGGGGGTATCAGAGATTGAACTCAGGACCACTTGACCACTGAGCCACATCCCCAGCCCTATTTTATATTTTATTTACAGACAGGGTTTCACTGAATTGCTTAGTGCCTCACTTTTGCTGAGGCTGGCTTTGAACTCTCAATCCTCCTGTCTCAGCCTCCCAAGCCGCTGGGATTACTGGTGTGCGCCACCACACCCAGCAAGTTTTAAATTTTTAATGACTGTTAAAACAACCACTATTGGCTCTTAACACTGTTTTGCAATAGAAAGAGAATTTTAACCCCCCCAAACAAAGAAAGGATACATTCTTGGAATATAGGAAAGTCTTTTCGGGAAATGGAAATTTTAGTTTTAGCATTACACATCTTTCACATTCTCTTTCTCCATCCATCTGTCCGTTTATTCTCTATCTGTCTAGTTATCCAGCTATTAGATATCCACCTAAATACTTGTCTTCATAATGCTACATTGTTTTTTCTCATTTTTCTGTGGATCTTTCAATATAAACCAGCACCAGGGCTCAGTCAGTATTCTAGAACCATGCCTTGGAGTTTATCTATTATAATAACTATAGTTTAATGATAAATATGCTGGAATGTAAAAATTAATTGACAAGTCTCCTACAGTTGCTCATCTAATGGAAGATCAGAACTAGGGCCAGTTCTCAAAATCCTAGTCTTATAGCCAAGTATTGCTGCGTCATTAATCACCACGATGACCAGCAAAGGGCATAATCAACAATTCAGATGTAAGTTGTAGTAGAGCACAAGTCCACAATCACCCACCAAGAAACTCAGGAGCCATTTCAAGTACTCTCTTTTGCTATATCCTGCATCCTATCTCAATGAATCTCATTCTCCTCTTCCTGTTGGAAACTCCCCCAATATGGCAGTGTTGGTTAATGGTGCCCCATCTTGGGCTGTGAGAGTCACAAGTTCCTTGCTGTTGCCTCTCTCTCATCTTTCAGAGACATTAAGTCTTCAGTTATATTTCTGAAAGATCCCTTCCATATTCACCTCCTACCTGGCCCCACAGGTCTTGTTCAGTCTTTCATAACTTCCTTTTCAGGATGTTTGCAGCAGTTTGCTCAGTGGTCTTCCTAGATGCTTCTGGATGTTTTCTTTCAACCTGCTTCTAGGAAAAAAAAAAGGCATCAAAAGAAATATAAAAAAGAAAATAATAACAGGGAGAAGTAAGTTTACTACTAATTCCACTAGAAAAATCCATTCCTGTCCTCCTCTCTGAGTGCCATGTCTGAGGCATTATTTTAGGCAATGTTCTCCTGTGCTTTCAATCATTCTGTGCCAGTAAAATCAGGAATCAATAAATGGGATGGAATCAAATGAAAAAGCTTCTTCACAGCAAAGGAAATAATCAATAATGTGAAGAGAGAGCCTAATAAAATATAATTTTTCATTCTTCTGGTTGTGTAGTCATATATGACCAGTTGTGTAGTCATATATGCACACAGGGTAATGTCCAATTCATTCTACTATCATTCCTACCCCCATACCACTTCCCTTCCCTTCACTCCCCTCTGTCTAATCTGAAGTACCTCTATTCTTCCCTAGCTATACCCACCCCTTTATTGTGAATTAGCATTCACAAATCAGAGAAAACATCTGGCTTTTTTTTTTTTTATTGCCTTATTTCGCTTAGCATGATAGTTTCCAGTTCCATCCATTTATTGGCAAATGACATAATTTCATTCTTCCTTAGGCTGAGTAATATTTCATTGTGTATATACACCACATTTTCGTTATCCATTCATCTGTTGAAGGGCATCTAGGTTGGTTCCATAGTTAGCTATTGTAAATTGAGCTGCTATTAACATTGATGTGGCTGTGTCACTGTAGTATGCTGATTTCAAGTCCTTGGGTTATAAACCTAGGAGTGGGATAACTGGGTCAAATGATTGTTCCATTCCAAGTTTTCTGAGTAATCTCCATATTGCTTTCCATAGTGATTGCACCAATTTGCAGTCCCACCAGCAATGTATAAATAAATGTTTTCCCCCACATCCTTGCCAACATTTATTGTTGCTTATATTCTTGATAATTGCCATTTTGATTGGAGTGAGATAAAATCTTTGAGCAGTTTTGATTCTTATTTCTCTAATTGTTAGAAATATTGAACACTTTTTCATATATTTGTTGATGTATTGTATTTCTTCTTCTGTGAAGTGTCTATTCAGTTCCTTAGCCCATTTATATTTTAAATTAATTTATTTTTTTGGTGTTAAGTCTTTTGAGTTCTTTATACATTCTGGAGATTAGTGCTTTATCTGAGGTGCATGTGGTAAAGAGTTTCTTCCATTCTATAGGCTCTCTCTTCATATTATTGATTATTTCCTTTAATGAGAAGAAGCTTTTTAGTTTGAATCCATCCCATGTATTGATTCTTGATTTTGCTTCTTGCATTATAGAAGTCTTGTTAAGGAAGTCATGTCTTAAGCCAACACGGTGGGCCTACTTTTTCATCTATTAGGTGCAGGGTCTCTGTTCTAGTGCTTGAGTCTTTGTTCCCCTTTGAGTTGAGTGTTGTGCAGGGTGAGAGATAGGGGTTTAATTTCATTTTGCTACGTATGAATTTCCAGTTTTCCCAGCACCATTTGTTTAAGAGGCTATATTTTCTCTAATGAATGTTTTTGGCACCTTTGTCTAGTATGAGATAACTATATTCATGTGGGTTTGTGTTAGTCTCAACTTTTGAGAACTTCTCTATCACTGCATTCTTCTCAACATCTTGTTCTGTGCCTGGCCCTAAATGTTCCCTTTACTAAAATTTGATGGATAACCCAATAAAAGTTCTGATAGCAATGCCTGGCATTTTATCTCTTCCCTACAAGTGTTCCATTATTTTTTAGGAAGTATAAAAACAGACTTGAGATTATGTATAAGCTAGTTTTAATGCCTGGATATTTAATAATTTAATAGAAACAAATTTGGAATGAGAAATTTGATTGGATATGGGGGGAAATTTCCCAGGCTAGAATTTCCTTCTGGAAAACGAAATACAGAATCCCTTCTTTTTTAAAATGAAGAAATGTCTTGTCTCACTGAGGCCATAATATTCACTCAAGTTTATTAGAGTTTGAGAGATTCTGAACTAACACCCCTTAATTCTATAGTAGTCTAGATTTTGATATCAAAAGATTATTGTTTTTGCTTTCAAACAAATGTTAAAGGATAACAGAGTAGTTTTTTTTTTTTTTTTTTTTTTTTTTTTTTCTGTAGTGGGGATTGAACTCAGGGCATTTAACCACTGAGCCACATCCTCAGCCCTTTTTATATTTTATTTAGAGATAGTGTCTTGCTAAGTTGCTTATGGCCTTACTAAGTTGCTGAGGCAGGCTTTGAGCTTGCAATCCTCCTGGCTCATCTTCCTGAGCCACTGGGATTATAGGCGTGTGCCACCGTGCCTGGCAAAGAGTAGATATTTTGATGGTATATGAATGGAGGTAACTCTGTGTGCTGGTGGAGACAACAGGGTTCTCTATGTGGCTTCAAAAGGCAAGGCAAGAGGGTAGGTCCACTTCTGTAAACTGATCTTTTGTAAATTGATCAGATGATATGGGATTATGTCATGAGCAACTTTTCAATATAATACTTTTTTTTTTTTTTTTTTGGTACCGGGGATTGAACTCAGGGGCACTCAACCACTGGGTCACATCCCCAGCCCTTTTTTGTATTTTATTTAGAGACAGGGTCTCACTGAGTTGCTAAGTGCCTCACCACTGCTGAGGCTGGCTTTGAACTCGCGATCCTCCTGCCTCAGCCTCCCAAAGTGCTGGGATTACAGGCGTGCACCACCGCGCCCGGCATCAATATAATACTCTTAAAGATCAAAATCAAACACACTTCTGAAAGTGGTAGAAGACATAGGCTTCAATCTCAGCTCTGGTAGTGGTATCTAAGTATAGTTAAACTACCTAAATTGCACTAATTCTAATGGCTTTTTCTGTAAAATGGGAATAAAAACATAGTATAACTCTCACAAGATTATGTCAACATTTAACAAGATAATTTGTGTAACATATCTAACTAGTAGGCACTCAAAAATGGTATGTTAATTCCCCTTTAACATAGGAAAGATAACCTGGGTACAAGCAACAGAGAAACATCTAAAGGTCATAAATAAACTTGAATTACACAGCAATGTGAGGCTATTGTAAGGAGAAATATAGCTAGATATTAGAAAGATCAAAAGACCCTTGTAGAGAGACTGCTGTATGCAAACAAAAACTGCTTTCAATTTTTTTCTGGGCATACTGGACTACATTTCTTGATCTTTTTTTCAGTGTAGCCAATTTTGGACCAAATTCTCACAATTTTTTTGAGAAGTGGTCTGACTATGTTGTCCAGGCTGGTCTTGAACTCCTGAACTCGAGTGACCCTCTTGCCTCAGCCTTCTGAATAGCTGGGACTAGAGTTGAGCACCACCATGTTCACAAAATTTTGGCAATGTTACATAGGTAGAAAAGATGTGCAATTCTCCAGTACTGACCTCCAAAATCCTTTCTTATAAGGTGATATTTATTCTTTGCCCACCTGCCAGCCAGTGTAAATGATCCAGTAGAGGAGTCAGAGCTGTAGATAGGAACAAAAACAAAAACAAAAAACTAAAATGTAAAGTACCTGGGTCCCTAAGTCATCATGTGGAAGGCTGTCTTTTGAATTGTTATGAGAATGAGAAAATTCTATCATGTTAAGTTGCTGAGACTAGAGGTTATTTTCTTCTGGCAGTTAGCCTATCTTGACCAATGAAATCCTGAAATTATCATTGGTATGATACTGTACAGTTACAGACTCTTACAGAGCATTTATTTTCAGCTTCATAATTTATATTTCGAAAATGCTAGACTATAGCATAGAGGCACAAGATAAAATTAGTAAAAACGTTGGGTAAAAAAATGTAAACCACATTACTACAGAGATTTAATTTAGAAAAAAAGTTGGCCGAGGCTAGTTTTATTATACAAATTCCTTTCCATAAGAGAAGTTCTAGTGTTTATGAATTGTATATGGGGATATTTTCTGAGTCTATACCAGTGCTTCTCTTCCCTGACTAAAATCACTTAGATGCTTTTCAAAGTTATATAACATCCATGTCCTACCTTCTGGTGAATTAAATTATAATTATTGATGGTTTTAAAAGTTTATGCACATTTGAAAATCACTGATCTACGAAAATCATAAGCCATGTCATTTTATGCCATGGGTATTGTGAGTAATAATGTCAAATAGATATTTTCTTGGATAATCAAACCCTAGAAAACTACTTGGCAGAAGCAGATAGTGGAAAGTAGTCATAGTTTGGGATTAGTTATAAAATAGTTTGGGAGTTAGATGAAGTTTGTTTGAAACAGCATTATTGCTAACTAGCTAATAACCTTAAGAAAGTAACTTTATTACTTTTGACCCTCTGTTTCCTCAACAACAAAATGAGGATCCTATAATCTGCAAGACTGTGGAGAGAAGCATGAACTAAAGTGTTTATACCTGGAAGCAGAGTAATCAACAAATGGTAGTTAATACCATACTTAATTTTATAAAAAAAGACTGCCAATTTTTCAATAGTTACATTAAAATTGCTAAAGAGAACCTGAACCCTAAGCAATGATTGTAATGAACTGAATAGTGTTTGTTATTATTTTAGGATATATAAATTACTGCTGACATTATTTTTGTTGCGTGTATTACCTTCATTGTCTAATAGACATAAAAATATTTATAAGGGTCACTGGTGACCCTGGTATGAAAACTATTTGTCTAAGAGCTCCTGACTTCTTCAACTGAATTCTCCTAACAAGTCTATTACCCTCTAGTTGAGAAGTGAATACTGAACTTTCTTTTCATAAAGCGATAGTTTTAAAGTCAAGGCAGCCCTTTTAAAGCAGGTCTTTGAAAAATATGGTGACAGAGCCTCCTGAGGATCTCGAAAAGGAGGGAGATACGATCCCATGTTCAAGCTACTGAGAAGCCAGTGGAGAACGGTCTTCTTGTTAAGGCTCTGTCTTTTGTTTTATGTCTTTACAAAATGGCAGCCAATGATGCAAGTCCATATGTGATCAATGCCAAGAGAGAGGTATAGACTATAAGGAGGCAGGAGTTTGTAGGAAGAGATCATTTTGGTTTTGATGATAAAAAATTTTCCAAAGGAAGATTTCCAAAGAAGGAAGTCCAGGGTTGAATATTGTAAGCTGCCTGTTGTGGCCAGCCACGGCGCCGCGGGAGGAAAACTCGGAGGCAGAGTAAAGCTATTACTACTTTTACTTCTACTTTCTTAGAGAGAGCTTAGAGAGAGAAAGAAAGGTTTTTCTTCTTCTTAGAAAGAGCTTAGAGAGAAAGATTAGAGATAGCTTTTTCTTCTTCTTCTTAGAGCTTAGAGAGAAAGATAGAGCTTTTCTTCTTAGAGCTTAGAGAGAAAGAGAGAGAGATTGAAAGAGAGAGATTTCTTCTTCCTTCTTTTCTTCTTAGCTTAGAGAGAGAGAAAGAAAGATTGAAAGAGAGAGATTTCTTCTTTAGAGAGAGAGAGCTTAGCTTTTAGAGCTTCTTTCTTCTTTCTTCTTTCTTCCTCGGGAGCCTCAGCTTGACTCTGACCAGGAATTACTTCTTCTATCTGGTTTCTCTTCTGTAACCGCTCTGCCTACGTTCTGGCCGCTCTGATTCTTTTCTTCTTCTCTGACCCGAACTCTTCTTCCGACCAAGCGACTGCATGACTGACCGAATGAATTCATTCTTCTCCTGACTCCGACCGCTTTCACCCGGTTATATACCTTTAGCTTTGCGGCTGCCTCACGTGCATTTACAGGTGCGTCACATACATACTTATTATCAGGTGGAACTTATGGCTTCCAGCTGACTGCAATAGCCATCTCCCTAATTGGGGCTCCTTCAGAATATATGCTGTTGGATTTAGAGGTTTAGGGAGACTCCAGACTGGGAAAGGATTCTGCAAGGGAAATTCTCACACCTTATGTCTGTAAGACAGAAATTGATAAATTCACCAGCCATAGATGGAGGGTAATAATGGAAGGCTCAGGAAATGAGTCAGGTAAGGAAACTGGGTCCAGCTGGCAGGAGGTACAAATTCCAGACATCTCCTTTCCCACATGTCATCTTGCAGTCCACGTAAGACCATATCTTGCTATATTTCTTCCTTGGTATCATCACTTTCTACTTTCATTGTGCCATCTTACTTGCACCATATGCAATCAGTCTAAAGTGTTTTGGAAGTATTTTAAAAATTTGTATGTGTTTTTACAGAATATAACTTTTGTGACAGGTATTCTAATTTTTAAACATGGTATTATGTGATATATCTCAGATTGCTACTTTTCCCCTTTGATGCTTTCCTAGTTAAGATCCATCTATGTTGCTACATGCACATGAAATACTATGCTTCTAAATGCTTCATAATATTCCTTGCTGTGTATCTACAAAATTTTACCCATTTACTCCCCCAGTGATGAATACCTGACTTGGTTTTGTTTCCCTATCACTTTTTTTTTCCATACTTGGGATTGAATTCAGGGGCACTTGACCACTGAGCCCTATTTTGTATTTTATTTAAAGACAGGGTCTCACTGAGTTGCTTAGCACCTTGCTTTTACTGAGGCTGGTTTTGAATTCTTGATCCTACTGTCTCAGCCTTCTGAGCCACTGGTATTACAGGTGTGTGCCACCACACCTGGTGCTATCACAAATTTCTTGTATGACACCTTGTAGACCTGAGTGAGAACATCTTTGGAATAATTAATGAAAATTAATAGCTAGGTCATGGATAGGAAATTACTTAATTTAAGTAAGTAGTACCAGATTGCTTTTCAGAATGGCTGAACTGACCTGCCCCCTCATCAGCAGGACATGACATTACTGTATTCTTACATCTCCGCTAACACTTGGTGACATCTATCTTTCTATGCATTCTTGTCTTATCCTTGTTATGTTTTGGATATGAGGTGTCTTGTGTTAATGCAGGAATATTCAGAAGTAAAATGATTCCTTGATAAGAAGTCTTTTTGGGATGGGCTTTCTCTTGGCCCTTCTGCCTTTTACCATGTGAACATCCAGCCTTCCTGTTCTCTGGAGGATAGAGACGCAAGGCACCAGCTTGGAAGAAGAGAATGACCTTCACCAATACCAAACCTGTTGGTACTTTAACCCTAGACTTTTTAGCCTTCAGAACTATGAGCCAATAAATATTTGTTCTTTATAAATTACCAAGTCTCAAGCATTCTGCTATGCCAGCAAAAATGGACTAAGTTATCAAATATGTGAAGTTGTAAATTCTGTTTATACACACACAAGAAAGGAAAGATAGGTGACTTTGCTTGCCTATATGAACTTAAATAGAGCAAGAGGAGTATAGTTGGACAAATGTACAAATTCTCATATCAGAATGAATAATTGAATGAAGTTGTAGAATTTCTACTTGTACATATGGCCATTGAGAAAAGGAACAGTAGGGAGAAGTGGGGAGAACAATTTTGAGCGCTTGTTGTGAGCT
This sequence comes from Tamias sibiricus, assembly GCA_025594165.1. Classification (NCBI taxonomy): domain Eukaryota; kingdom Metazoa; phylum Chordata; class Mammalia; order Rodentia; family Sciuridae; genus Tamias; species Tamias sibiricus. The sequence continues at coordinate 131,316,138 of CM046657.1, read as the reverse complement.
TGATACTGTGCTAGGTATTTACTCATAGGGTTGTTCTTTACCACTCTGTGGGGTCATGGTTATCCCTATCCCACACATGAGGCTCTAAAGGTGTCACCAGCTCTAGGTGTTATGCCTTCTCAATCAAATATATGTAATTAATTCTAGATGTTTTGGAGATCATCTGATGATAAGCCAACATGGGACCAGATGATGACCACAATTCTCTTCCATGTGTATACTTGAATATGCTCAGGTTAGAAAGGAATTTATTTAGAATGAGGAAGAAAAGGCATATATCTAAGTCTTTGAAAGGGTCATCATCCTGGAAGCCTTTTTAATAGCACTTCTCTCAAAACTGCCTGGATTGAAGGCAGACTCCCGCCTTGGGAGTCCCACCAGATAATTAGTACCATAGGGAGAATCTGAGTCTTCCAATTCCTGTAGAGCATGATATCATGTGAAAGTCATCCTAAAGAATGATACAAATCTATAGGAAGACTCCCTTTCTATTAGCAAGGAAGAAAACATGCAGAAATCAGGAACTGTATGAAAGTGAAATGGAAAACTTCTCAAAAAGGAAGGACCTACTTGCTTGGTGAGAGCCTTTGTAAGAATTTGTTAGAGAGAAGGGGAGTGCTTCAGAGGACTAATGAGGAACACAAAAGTGTAATTAACTGGAAAAAATTACTCCTCATGCAAGTCTTAGTCCTAAGTTCATAGGTAGCTGAATGGTGCTCACACCTCAACAGAGTTCATGTTTCTCAAGAGTGGAGGGGAAAGTTGAACAACAGAGTCCCCAAATCATCACGATTCTGCTGTCTCATTCATGTCATCATTCTCTCATGCTTTGTATTATTTATAACACAGTCACATGAAAGGGTTAGGAACATATTTTTACTAAAGCATAAATGACTAATAAAATGTCAGTTCTTTGGCATAGCTCACATTAGGAACAGAGATCAAAGCCTGAGTTGAATCCAATTCAGTCCTGAACTAGAACATTTATTATGTGCAGGCTTTGAGCTAGGGATTATGAGGGAAGGCTAAAATGGATATATTGAAGTCCCTATTTCCTAGGATTTCACAGAGTGGCAAAGGGGATTGGGGTAGATAAGTATAAATGAATCCAGCAAGACAGAACACGTTAGGCTCAAATGGTGTGAGTGATTAGTAAAATGAATTAATTCTCATCAGGAGAGGTAATCTGAATGCAATTTAAGGGATACTTTGGATTAAAAAATTCAGGATTTGAAAATGTATTCTGAGGTTAAAACTCTTGCTCTCAAAGGGAGTATCTCAAACATCTTGGAAGGGCGAGGATATGTGTGGAATAGGAAAGGAGGCGAGTAATCCATGTCACACACGTGTCAGAGAAATAGGACAATATAAAGAAAGACAGTAGCAATGGTGGTAAGGTTAGGCAGGAATTATGTACTTGAAGGCCCTAAATATCAAGCCAAGTTTTATTCTGTGTCCGATGGGAAGCCACAATGAGTTCTTGGCAACTGGGAGGGATGGATTTTCAGGCCTAACAGTGAATTAAGGAGGTTTGGGGGGATGGAAACTGGGTACAAATTTTAGGATTTAACCCTTAGCCCTCATTATATTAGGCATCTGTTCTGATTAAAAGAAATTCTATGACATACAAATTACAGATGGTCTTTGATTTATATGATAGTTGGACCTAAGAGTTTTTGGACTTTACAATGACACAAAAGTGATATATAAACATTTATTAGAAACTATACTTCAAATTTGAATTTGATATTTTCTGGGCTAGTGCTAGTCTGATCCGCTTTTGTAATGCTGGGCAGTGGCAGCTAGTCGCAGTACCCAGTCAGTCACATGATCATGAGGGCTAACAATCAGAACTTTACAGTGTACTGTGTACTAAGCTCCATATATGTAGAGTAGGTGTAGTGAATGCATTTTCAATCCATTTTTATTTTCAATTTATGATAGGTTTATCGGGACAAAATCCCATTGTAAATCAAGGAACCTCCAAAGCAGAATAAAAGTCAAAGTGTGACAGAGACTACATTGTGATTTTTAGACAGGTAGAAGTCTAGCCTAGGTAGGTGTGAGAATAAAACAACCTGGGAAACCCCATGTCTAACTCTGGGGCTAGGGTAGAAGCAGGTATTCTATCTACTTTCTGGATCCCCTGACTACTCACTATCTATTTTCTTAGTGGTCTTTTCTCTTAAGATTGTTTAAGGACAAAGTGGCAGTGACTATAGACGTTCATGTGGGACGAAGCCAAAAGATTGTAGCTGGCATTTCCTGGCTGTGTTTGAAAACAAACCAGTTGTCTTTTGACTAAATGGAGTTAGGGGTCAACATTCACCAGAGACCAACAGTTATCAGATGGCTGAGGAGTGAATGAAAGTTTCTAACTCTGACCACACATCTGAATCACCCCATGAGCTTCTGGAAATGCCAGTGACCAGTCCCATTCTAGATCAATGAAATGCGAAAACTCCCCAGGGACTCTAATAAGCAACCAATGTAGTGGTCCTCAAAATGTGGCCCTAAAGGCATCACCTGCAACTTGTTAGAAGTGGCAATGATTAGCCAAATCTTCAGTCTACTGAGACAGAAGCCCTGGCCATGGGGGCCAGCAACCTCTGTTTTAATAAGCCCCCTGATGATTCTTCTAGGTGGGAGAATATTCAGTTAAGATGGAAAGTTTGGGTGCAGACCATCTGTGTTAGAATTCCTAGCTATGCCTCTATAGCAAATCATTTAATGACGCAAAGCCCTAGTAAAGGGGACCCTTATTTATTAATCCAGCCTTTTTGCAGCAGGGGTTAACCAGGATTGAACTCAGGGGCACTTGACCACTGAGCCACATCCCCAGCCCTATTTTGTATTTTATTTAGAGACAGGGTCTCACTGAGTTGCTTAGTGCCTCACTGTTATTGAGGCTGACTTTGAACTCGCAATCCTCCTGCCTCAGTCTCCAGAACTGCTGGAGTGCACCATTGCACACAGCCCTAATCTAGTCCTTCCTGAGCACCTGTCAGGCAATGAGACTATGAAGATGGGTTCAACATAACACCTGCCCTCAAATAGCACATACCTGCCACATGGAACCCTGCCACTAGGTGGGTTTCAACTGTGGTCTAAAACATGCACCTTCCTATTTGTAACATGAAACAGAATTTTAACTCTTATTTTAAAATAAAACTAGTTTGATCTGCATGACTCCAGATATAAGCTGGGATCCCAGGGTCAACTGCTCTAGCATGATTTCAGGATGTCCCAGAGTTGACTCAGAGTTTGTAATGACTCACATTTATATAACTCTGTGGAAAAGAACAAGATAGGACTTATAGTCCCTGATTTATACATGTGTACACTGAGGCAGACATAGCTTTATTCACTACTTGGAGCTATGAAGAGTCTCTACAGTTGTCATTGCACTTAGCCTTTGTGTTTGTCTTTTTCAAAGTTCATTTATATCGTCAACAATGAGGAGTAAAGGACCTCTCCAGAGGATATGATCCTGACTTTCCCTTTTTTAAAAAAAAATTTTTTATGGCTAGGAGCACAAGCTGAATTATCTTCTCTCCAAAAATCTTACTCCCAGTATCTAAGAACACGATTTCATTAGCAAATAGGGTCTTTCTATCATTGTAACAAAATACCTTATGGTCAATGTATAAAGAGAAAAGATTTGTTTTGACTCACAGTTTTGGAAATTCCAGTCTACAATCAGTTAACTTTGTTGTCTTGGGGCCTGTGGGAGCCCATGGTAGAGCAAAAAGCACTCACCTCATGGTCATAAAGAGAGGAAAGGGCTGGAGTCCCACAGTCTCCTTTGGGGGCATGCCTCCAATAATGTAAGGATGTCCCACATGGTCCTACCTCTCAAGGGTTCCACCACCTTGATCCAAGGCTCTAACACATGGGCCTTTAGGGGAACATTCAAGATCCAGACTAAAGGAGCAGATGCAATCAAGTTTAGATTAGGTGATTAGAGTGGCCCTTACACCTTTATAAGAGGAGGAAGTGTGAACACAGAAACAGACCCACAGACAATGTGGAGACAGGCAGGCTGAAGGTGGTCAAGCAACAGGTGGTGGTTGAAGTGATGCTGGCAGGGTATAACAGATGTTAAACCTAGGGTTGGTTGAAGGAGACAAGAAAGACTTTGGAGGGAACCAGGCTTTGCTGACACCTGGATTTTAGACTTCTATCCTCCAGAACCATGAGCTAACAAAATTCGGTTGTTTTAAGCCACCCAGTGTGTGGTATTTTGTTATGGAAGTCTAAGAAACCAATACAGACCCCCACTAGCTGGGTTTTGAAAATGTCATATCTTGGAACTAAATTGGGAATATCACACACAGGTGGAAAACAAACAGATCACTGGCCTCTAGAAACTAATTTAGTGAATGCTACCCTTTGAACATTGGAAAACACTTCCATGATATAATTTGAGAGGCCTCCATCATTGCTCCTTTTGCTCAAGATTGCTTCTGCTATTTGTAGTCTTTTGTGCTCTTATATGAATTTTAGGATTGTTTTTTCCCTAGTTATGTAAGAATGTTATTGGTATTTTGAGGGGGATTGCACTGGATCTGTAAATGGCTTTGGGTAGTATAGCCATTTTAACAATATTAATTCTCCCAATTCATGAATGTGGGAATTCTTTCTACCCCCTAGTGTCTATTCAGTTTCTTTGATCTTTTGTAATTTTCATTGAATAGGTCTTTCACAAATCCTTAGGTAATTCCTACATATTTAATTTTGTTTTTTAGGTTGTTGTGAATGTAATTTCTTTCCTGATATTTTTCTTAGCAAGTTCATTATTAGTGTATAGAAAAGCTACTGATTTTTGTATGATGATTTTGTATCTTGCTACTTTACTGAATTTATTAATTCTAAAAGTCTTTTGGTGGAGCATTTAGGATTTTTTATATATAGAATCATATTGTCACCAAAAATGGATAATTTGTCTTCCTTCTTACTACTATATGCCTTTTATTTCCTTTTCTTGCCTAATTTCTCTAACTAAAGTTTCCAGTACTACACTGAATAAAAGTGGTGAGAATAGACACTCTTGTCTTGTTCCTGATCTTAGAGGAAATACTTTCAGTGTTTCCCAATTCAATATGATGTTGGCTGTGGGTTTGCCATATATGGACTCTATTATATTCAGGTATATCTTTCCATGTCTAATTTATTCAGGATTTTTAACATGATGTTGAGTTTTATCAAAGGCCTTTTCTCCATCTATTGAGATGATCATGTATTTTTAATCTTTGATTTTATTTATGTGCCTCATTTTCTTATTAATTTGCATATTTCAAACCATCCTTGCATTCCTGGAATGAAACCACCTTGAAAATAGTATATCATTTTTTTTTTTTTTTTTTTTTTTGGTACAGGGATTGAACTCAGGGGCACTTGACCACTGGGCCACATCCCCAGCCTTTCTATATATTTTATTAGAGACAGGGTCTCACTGAGTTGTTAAGTGCTTCGCCATTGCTGAGGCTGGCTTTGAACTTGAGATCCTCCTGCCTCAGCCTCCTAAGTGCTGGGATCACAGGCGTGTGCCACCATGCCTGGCTGGTATATCATCTTTTTAATGTGCTCTTGAAGTTGATTTGCCAGTATTTTATTGAGAATTTTTGCATCTATATTCATCAAGGACATTGATCTACATTTTTCTTTTTGTTATGTCCTCATCAGGTTTTGGTATCAGGGTAACATTGGTTTCATAAAATGGATTTGAAGGGGGGATGGGGCTATGGCTCAGTGGTAGAGTGCTTGTCTCACATGTGTGAGGCCTTGCATTCGATCCTCAGCACCACATAAAAAAAATAAAAGGCATTGTGTCCACCTACAGGGACTCCTTCCCTTTCTATTTTGTGTAATAGTTTGAGGAGCAATGTGTTAATTTTAAGATCTAGTAAAATTCAACAGTGAATTCATACAGTCCTGGTCTTTTCTTGGTTGGAAGACTTTTTATTACCACTTCAATGTTATTACTTACTATTGATCTACTTAAACTTACTATATCTTTCTTGGTTCAATTTTAGTAGGTCATATGTGTTCAGAAATTTGTATGTTTCTTCTAGATTTTCCAATTTCTAGGCATATAATTTTCCCAAATATTCCCAAATGATTCATTGAATTTCAGGGGTGTCTGTTGTAATGTATCCTTTTTCATCTCTAATTTTATTTATTTGGGCCTTCTCTCTTTCATTTGTTAATTTGGCTAAGGATTTGTCACTTTGGTTTATCATTTCAAAGTACTATTTGTTTCATTGTTCCTTTGTATTATTCTTTTAGTCATTATTTCCTTTATTTATGCTTTTATCTTTAGTATTTCTCCTGCTAAGTTTAGGTTTGTTTTTTTCTTGTTTTTCTACTACTTTAAAATGCATTGTTAGGTTATTTATTTGAGATCAATTCCCCCACCCCCACTCTTTCTTGATGAAGATCCTCATTATTTCACTCTTTCCTCTTAGTACTTCTTTTGCCATTAGTTCCAGTGTGTGGTAGTTCCATTTTCATTTTATTTTAAATTTCCTCTCTGATTTCTTCAGTGACTCATTCTTGTTCAATCTCCCTGAATTTGTATAATTTATGAAATTTCTCTTGTTGTTGATTTCTCATTTCATTCCACTATAATCAGATGAGATATAAGAAATTATTTCAATGCTTCTAATTTGTTAGGATTTACTTTATGGCCTAAAATATGGTCTATTTTGGGAAAAAGTTCCATGTGCTGATGAAAAGAATGTGTTGCAGGATTGCAAACTGTTGAACAGAATATTCTGTAGATGTGTTTTAAGTATACTTGACATATTTTGTTATATAACTGATGTTTCTTTGTTGACACTGGATAATCTGTTGGTGGGAGTGAGATATTAAAGTCACACACTATTATTGTGTCAGGGCCTATCTCTCCCTTTATGTCTAGTAGTTTTTGTGTTATAAAACTGGGTGCGCTGATATCAGTGCACATATATTTATAGTCATTACATCTTCTTGTTCCCTTGATCGTGAATGTTGTCTCTTTTGACCTATTTTGTCTTTAAGTCTATTTTCTTGGTTATAATTGTAGCTAATCTTGCTTACTTTTGGAGCCCATTTGCTTGGAATATCACTTTCCATCCTTTCACTTTCAGTCTGCATTTGTCTTTGCACCAGAAGTGAGGTAGAATATTGCTGGGTCTTGATTTTCAATCTACTCAACTAGTCTGAGTCTTTTAATTGAAAGATTAAGACCATATACATTCAGAGTTATTATTGGAAAAGTGTGTATTTGATTCTATTATTTTGTATGTGTATATTTCTAGTTACTTTGAATATTCTATGGTCATTTATTCTCCTCTTCATCTTAGGAATTTGATAGTTTACTGTATTGATTCTTTCCTGTTTCTCATGTGATCTACTCTTCTAGTTAGATTTATTCTTTCATGATTTTGTTTGTTTTTCTTCTTCTGGGTGTAGCATTCCCTTAAATATCTTCTCTAGTGATGGTCTAGGGGTCAGCTGATGTTTATCTTGGAAGGTCTTTACTTCTCCTTTGATTCTCAAGGACAGTCTCCCTTTGATTCTCAAGGACATTCTTCCTGTTTGTAGTAATCTTAGTTGACAGTTATTGTCTTTCAGGACATGAGATACAATGTTCCAAGCCCTCCTGACATTTAGAATTTCTACTGAGAAATCTGCAGTTAGTCTAATGGGTTTGCTTTTAAATGTGACTTGGCACTTCCCTCTTGCAGATTTTATATTCTTTGTTTATCCTGTACTTCTGGCAATTTAACTACAATATGTCATGGAGAGTGCCTTTTTTGGTCATGTCTATTGGGGTTCTCAATACCTCCTAAACCTGAATGTTCATGTTTTTCCCAAGGTTTGGGAATTTTTCTGCTATTATATCTTTGGACAGGTTTTCTATGCCTTGAGATGGCAGCTTTTCTTCCTCAGGTCTGACAATTTTGTGGGAATTTGATCCTTTAATGGTGTCCTAGAGATCTTGTACATTCTGCTTACTTTCTTGTTTCTTTATTTCTCTTTGAATGAAATATTTCACTAGCCTTGCCTTCAAACTCTGATATTCTTTCTTTCACTGGATCTGTTGTGTTAGTAAGGCTTTCAACTGAATCTTTCATCTGACTTATTGAACTTTCGTTTCCAAGGTATCTGTTTTTCAAAATCTCTATTTCTGAATTTCTTATTCATATCTTGTTTTGTCTTCCTTAATTCATTCATATGTTTATCTGTATTCCCTTGGAAATGATTGATCTTTTTTTTAATTTTATTTTTATAATTTTTAATATGTATAACTCATAGTGCATATATTTAGTATCTTTTTACATACAACTGTTTGTATACAAAGTATATTCGTACAATTCAGGTCTTCAATCATGCATTAAGGAAAATGATCTTTTTGAAAATCATACTGTACTTCATCTACTTCAATATCTTTGGATCTGTTAATATAGAATTATAAAATTTAGGATGTGTAAAATTGCCTTACTCTTTCATATTACTTGTGTTTCTAAGTTGGTATTTGTGCATCTGTTAAAATGGATATCTCTTCCACTTTTATGTGTAGACCTTCTTAGTAAGAAATTTCTCTTTATGATGTTTATTGTGTAGTGTTGACTTTAGTTCTAATTGGTCTTCATAATGTACTCTTTGATAGATAGGCTTGGGCCGACAGGCCACCTCCCCCATGGAAATTTCCATTAGGAGCAACTTGGTTTCATTTTCCCCAGGCAGGAGCCAATCAGCTTAAAGGTTGCTCTGTTCCCCAGGCAGGAGCCAATCAGCTTTTCCCTGTTTACTGGGAAAAGAGCCAATAGCGTTAAAGGTCACTCAGGCACACCCTCCTCCCCCCCCCAACCAGAAATCCCTACTTAAGTCCCTGCCTGCCTGGAGCTCAGACACAACAGCTCTTCCCTGCGGAGAAGAAGCAGCCGCTGCAACAGCTCCAGACTCATCGTCTCCAGCACAACGACACTGCTCCAGCTGACAGCTCCAGCCTCCAGCCCATCGCCCATTGGCAGCGGCCCCAGCCAACAGCTCCAGAGACCACAGCCGGCCGGCCCCACCAGGCACCGACCCTCTGTCCAGAGCTTGCACACTTTCCTCTCCCTGACTCCTCTCTCCCCATACTTCTTCTACCCATGACCACCCATAAAGACTGGTGAATAAATCTCTTGGCTGCATGGTTGTCTCCGGTGTGATTTTTGCCCTTCACTCTTCCTGTGACTTCTTTGGCTGTGATTAGTGGGTTTTGATACAATATGCACCAAATCAGAACATAAGGGACCCACTTTCTCTGTAGGTCTTACAATTTTGTAATTTCGGTAGGTGGGGTATAGAGAGCAGAGTATCTGAGGTGCACCGTCTGTGGTGACTCCCATAATGGGAATGAAAATTCTTATCAGATGTAGGGAGTTTATCCAAAGGCACCACTGATACTGGCTGTGTTACTTGAAAGCAATTCTGATCCTGGCTGTTGCAATCATGGTGAAGGGCATGAAGCTTTGATTCTCTTTTTAGACACTGGTGTTCCATGTGGAGAGGTGGTGAATGGAATCATAGGTCTCCCTCTGTGGTATTTATTCATATCCAGTCTTGTTGGCCATGTGCAATCTCACAGGATGTGGAGTGACAGATGCTAAGGTGTGGTGTCCACAACAGCTGTGTTATGTTTTTCTGCTGTTACTATAAGGGTAACTGTATAGGACCAGGATGTCAGACACCCACCCCCCCCTACCTTGGCAGTGTCTACTTGGGGACAAGTTATCAAATTGGAACTGTTGTCTTACCTATTCCTATTTTTTTTTCTTTTTGTGATACTGGGGATCCAACCCAGTAGGAAGCACTTTATCACTGAGTTACCATTTACTATTATTTAAGTTGAATATCTGCCAAGGTTCCCATGGAACTAGACCGTAGCTAGAGTTACCACCCAGGCTGAAAATGCTCAGGGTGCTCCTACCCAATGTGTGTCAAGTCCCAGGCTTGATCCCCAGCACTGCAAAAAATCTAAAAATTAAATATTAAATTTAAAAAGTATGAAATAATAATAATAACAAAAAAGGGGATATCTAGAATAAATGAAAATATAAATTAAAAATTTAAAAAGAAAAGAAAGCAGTGAAAAGGGGGAAGAGAAAGAAAACATTATTAAAGGAAGAAAATAAAAATAATAATAATTTCCTCCCCACTGAGGGAGGGAGGGTGGAGGATTGTAACCTATGACAATCCAAGCTTATCTCCAGGTCTTCTTAGGCTATTTTTCCTTATGCACAGCAAAAATTAGACACTATTTTCCTCCCTGAATATTTCTGTTGTGTTACTTACCAGGTAACTAGCAGAAATGATTTGTAGCTAAAGCTAGTTGGAATTTCTCTCAGTGCTTTGCATGCTGGACTTAGCTAACAGAATGAAGAGCTCACTTGGCAGACTCTTCTCATTGCTTTTTTAGGCTCCTGCTCCAAGGGAAGGGCAAATGCTGGTGATGAGGTATGTTAAAGAGATAGTCAGGAATGCAGAGCTTGCTAAGTAAAGATTCTCTGTGGAGCTTTATGAGCTGTGTGTTCCAAGGGTGGGGGCAAATGCTGGTGCATCCCTGATGGCCCTGCTGGTGGAGAGATCCACAGAGATCTGTGTTGGGATTGGGGGTAGCAGACTCTGCATGATCTACTATGATCCTGGTGACCCAAGAGCTGGCTGGAACATGAAACACACAATTGTGCACTCCATTGAACTCTGTTAGCAGATTTCCCCACTAGCCAATTTTAAAGAAAAAAAAAATTCCCTCCCCTCTGCTTCATGGTCCAATTTTCCACTGCATATAATTCTCAACAGGTTTGTGTCAGAGTTTCTTCCCTGGGCCAAACTTACTCATGAAGCACTACTGAACCAGTGCAGAGAAATTTTCATGGGGTCTGGGGTTCCAGAAATAGGAAAATTCAGGAGCCTCTGATCCCCAGAGCAAAAAGTTCAGTCAATAGGACCCTTCTCAAGTTACATTTCTGTGAGAATATTCTGGGAAATGCAGAGAACTTCTTCAGGGTCAGTGTGCTGTACAGTTCCAAGGTCTCTTATCTATTTATACTGTATATTTGCAAGCTGCCAAATTCTGCATTAGTGAAGCTCTCTGAGTCTCTTCCTCTTGTACTTTTACCCCTTCCAAAGCTGCTGTGTGATTGGTGCTGGGGTACTGTTTTTCTCCCATTATTCCATTTCCCCCAAATATCTGGGTTTCTTCAGGTCCCTTCCTTTTCTTTCTCTTTTGTCTATGGAATCCCAGCACTCTCCCATGGCTACTCATTTCAATCAGCAGCAACAACACCTATTGTTTTGATTCTATCTTGTGGAGAAGCAGGTGAGAATTGGTTGCTTCTAATTCACTGTTTGAATCTCCTCTAGGTTTGGATTATAAATGTCTTCCAAAGACAATTTGTTTAAGTCTTGGTTGGCATATTGGAAGGTGGTGGAACTTTTAGAAGCTGGAGTCCAGGAGCAGGAAATTAGGTCACTTGTAGTGTTCCCTCAAAGGGAATGTTAGGACCTTGGCCCCCTCCTCTCTTTTTGCTTCCTAGCCACCGTGAAATGAGTAGCTTTGCTCTACCACGTGCTTCCCACCATAATGTTCTGCCTCACACAAGCCCAGAGTGATGTGGCCAACTGATCATGGACTCAACTCTTTGGAACCATGAGCCCAAATCAACTTTTCTTCTTACAAGTTGATTTTCTAGGTATTTTGTCATAGTGACAGAAATCTGACTAATACAGCTTGTAGAATAATGAACCTGGGCATGCAGTTATCTTTACTAAGTGATGATTTTATTTTCTTTTGGTCTATACGCAAGAGAGGGATTGTTGGATCATCCAGTACAATTTTAAATTTCTTTAGGAAATGCCATACTGTTTTTGACATTGAATGTTTCAGTAATAAATTCAACCATGTCTTACTAATCTAACTATTGAATAAATTCAAGAAATTACAAATGCATATTTGACATAGTAAAGAAGGAGAGCAGTGGTGGTAGGTTATCATGACATGATTAACCTTACCTCCCTGGCATGCTTTCCCCCCTTATGTGTGTGTGAAAATAATTCTTTGCTTCCTAGTCTCAAAAGTAGTCCAAAATAAATACATATTCATTGCTAATGAGATTTATGCTTAGTGTTTACAACTAGAACCCTACAGTTCTTGAAGGTAGAGTACAGACACCAAGTTGGCTTAGGATTATGTTTGTTGAATTTCTCTTAAGGGTCAAGATATGAAGGTGAAAGCAACCAAGTTGGCAGAGAAGAGAGCTTCCTTGCTTCTTGAAGGAATTTTAAGGCTATTAACCCTAAAGAATTGTTTTTTTCATCCCTTCTTGAGGGGAGTTTCTAATAGCAGTACTTAGATCAAGCCTTTCCAAATATTTACTGAGTCCAGATTTGACTTATATTTTTAATCAGGAAATACAGCCAATATCACTCAAATTCAATTTTAGAAATGCCATGCAGTTGGGTCACAATCTCAGCTATTGACCTCCTCCATCAGAGGAAGGAAGAATGGGGAGAGATAGAGGGAGAGAGACAATTATAAGGTTATATATTTTGGAATTGAGACCTTTTGTGCAAAACATCTCATTATTGGAAAACTAGTCTCTGCAGAGTTATGTTATTCATACACATTGGTCAGTTTTTAGCACATAGTAGAGGTAAAGAAGGTATGTTTCATTCCAAAAAGAAAAATCAAGAAATAGTGTTGCATTAAGGAGGAGAAAAATAAAATCTAAGATAAAAAAAATTCAGCATGAAATTAAAGGCAAACCTGTCTATGATCCCATTTCCCCATCTGAGCCCAGAAGATAAAAACTGTAATAAATTCATTCATCTACACCCACTTTAAATATCGGAGCAGATCAGCAGTTTCACTGATGTACAGCCAGACTTTGAAGTCTATCTGAGCTCTCTGGAATTCAACCAGCCACTTTCCAGACCATGTAATGTATTGCAGATCTTTCCACATTATGCATTCCAGATGGCCACAGTAATTCTTTGTGTGTTTTCTCCTTTCTTATTTGGGTTACTGGGGTAATTTGGGAATAAAGAGTGCATGCTACAAAGTGAAAATTGACATACAGTTACTGCCCTGTGCCGCTCTGACAACAAGGATGGATATTAATGAAACTGAAAGAGTTAAAATGTCTATATTGAAAGGAAGGGGGTAGGGAGAAAGGAAGGAGGGAAATTTCTTCAGCAGTTAATTTTGCTACTCACTAAGTGAGGAGGCTGTGGCTGTGTTGGAAGCACTACAATTGCCTCATGACAGTTTCAGGGGAGTGCAGAGAAATTGCTTGCCCCTCCTTCTGCTCTTAAAGCCAACAGGCCATCTCCTTGACCTGGAAGTCAGGTAACCCTAAGATTGATCCACAAAACAAGGGTAATTCTGAGTGAAAGGAGTGTTATTAATAATTACACTTGGGTAATAGGCCTATGCCTTATTTTCAAATTAGGGCCTATGTTCACCCAATCTGTATGAGTAGCTCTCTAAGAGGAAGCCGAGCTGTTTAAATGCTAGTTTTATTTAATTCAGCACTTCCTGTATGTGGAGAGGCTGCCAAGTGGCTGTTGAACCTCGTGTTTGTGGTGACTGGACTCTTCAGGTCCCCACACAAAGTCAACACGTGCAGTTAACAGGCAAGAAGCGTTTGGTCACCAGACAAAGTAAAGTGTTTTGCCTGCATCCCACTCAACCTTGTTTGGTCCAGCTTGCCTGAGCTGATTTATGTGGCAACCTATGGCTGTGACTGAGTGTGCTTCTGGGTCCCTTCATTGTTTCTATTCAAAGTGTGAGAGCAATCTGTGAATGAAGTGAAATAATCCCATGTAACCTTTTTTGGCCAAGGAGACAGTCTTTTAAAAAAATAATTTTAAGTCTACCTTAAATATCTGCAAATGATGTGTGTACTTTAATGGTCGTTGTTTTTCTAGACAAAGTACTCTTTGGTGTATCACTGTAGCAGTCTTTCTCAAACTTTGCTGTACATCAGAATCATCTGTAAACCTTGCTGAAAAGTAGATGCCAGAGCCTCCCATCCCTGAAGAATTTGATTAAATAGGTCTCATGAACATCTGGAAGAATGTTCCAGCTGGAAGAATATACAGGAGATTAGAATCCAATAGAAATCAAGCCTCTTTTAATTGTATTTCTTATTTTCTCATAAAATTCTGCTTCATGTCCATGAAAACATAGTTCTGGAAACCCAGCCAGCTTTCCAGTTTTGGAATGAAGAGTGACTCCCCCTCCAAAATCATCTGAAAGCAATGATTCTCATCTGGGGAAGAAAGATGGATTTTATTTTCTGAGACACCAGACAAACTATTGCAAGCATCTCGCTGTTTTTGCAAGCTGTTCTCATTTTCTGGTCCTACTGGTGAGGCATATGCACACAAGGGCAGTTTTCTTAGCGATGAGGCAGGCAACTGAGGAGTGTCTTCTCCCTGGGGACTCTCAGCTTGCGTTTCACAGACGCAAAAAGGCTCTCAGATTTGGAGGAGGCAACTGGAATTCTGGACTTGGAGCCAAACTCCTAAATATTCTAGGGCTGCACAACAGGGGGGAGAAAAAGTGTGTATTTGTGCCTGTGTTTTCTTGCTCAAAGTCATGGACAGATACATGTCACAGAAAAAAAAAAATATTTTTCTGAAACTCTCAGGAAAATCAGACCTCTGTTTATTTGTGCAAAGGGTGCTGTGTGATTCAGATGTGTGCCCAGTGCAGGAACATTCATTGCCATGTAAAACATAGGCTATTTTGAATATTTTTTTCCCTGACTGTACAATATTACACGTGTATTATCAAACCTGTGGGGGCTGGGGGAGAAGATGACAAGAAAAGCAAACCACTCAAAACCATGCCTATCAAAGATAGAAATGTTAATATTTTTGAGTATTGCCCTCCATGTTTTATATTTTTATAGTACAAGTGTCATAATACAGAAATAACAATTAGTGTACTGATAATCAAGTTTTCACTTGGTATATTTGGAGAATTGCTGCATATTTTAAAATATTATTTGAGCACAACATTTTTAGTTTGTCATTTTTGGCTGCAGTAGAGAGATTTTTTAAAAATCCTGTCTACTGTCTAACATCTAATTTGTTTTCTTTTAAAAATATTTAGATATTGCTCTGTAATGAATGACCCTTAAGTAAAAAATTTCTATTTAACCTAATTGATTAAGGTACCAAAATTCTTGATATATATTGGCAGCTTGGAACCTGGCCATTGTCCATCCATGACCATACTTGAGGTAGACTTCTATGAGGAACAGCTCTTGGAGTAGAAAGTCTATAATCTGTAGATGGAAGACTCCAAATCTCACCACATTCCCCTTATGAGGGTTGGGAACTTAGGGGTCTATGCCAATCTTTCTGATCATGATTGCTTTTCAAGATTTGTTACAGTAGTAGGAGTTGCAAATTTGGGAATTTGAAGAATGTGGTCAATAATCAATGGGGTATTTCTTAATTTCCCTAGCTGTTGGATCACTACCTGTGTTCCCTTTTGAGGAGTAGCAAGACAACAGAGGCCTCATTCAAATTTGAACCTTGATGGAAGAACTTTTCCTGACTCTGTTGAGTACCTGCAATAGTTGGTCCTTTGCACCTGTGGTTTTATCAGCCAAGCACTAAAAATATTTTTAAAAAAGTTGCATCTGTACTGAGTATGCACAGACTTTTTCTATTCCCTAAACTATAATAGAACAACTATTCACATGACATTTACATTGTGATCAGTATTATAAGTAATTTAGAGATGATTTAAAGCATATACGAGGATCTCCATAGCTTATATGCAAATACTATGCCATTTCCTGTCAGGAATTTGAGCATCCAGGGATTTTGGCATTCCTGGGGAAAGGAGGTTGGGGACCTAGAACTAATCCCCTGCAGATACCAAGGGGTGATGACTATGTTTGTATCTTTAATCTATTCCCTTGTCCCATTTAGTCAGCAGCCCCCTCTTGCCAGCAGTCAGCTGCCTGGCTTGACCTTGAATTCATTCCCAACACCTGTTTTCCCTCACCAAGCTCTTTTCTCTGTCAGGTTCTCTCTTCTCTATCAAATCTATACCCTCCTATCCTCCTGGGTGAACTTCTGCTTGCTCTATATGTCCAACCAGGTTAAAACCAATTACAAGGTAATTGAACTTTGAAGTATGAAGAAACTCTTTCAACAATATATGAGATATTCAGGAACTTAATATTTTGACAAACTAGGGGTGAGGGTAGAAACTGAAAACAACCTTTTATTAAAAGTTGCAAGCATTGTATCTGGTAGGAGGTGGAGACTTTATTTCTTGAGAGCAGGTTGTTCTTTTGTCCAAGAAAATCCACCCCAAGGGGACACAGTAGGAGTGTGCAGAGCCAGCTCTGCATATGCTATAATGACATAGCTGCAAGACACTAATCTTGAATTGTGGATAAGAAGGTAAAAGTCATTTCTATGAAGGATACCAGTGTTTCTGTATACTTTATTTATTTATTTTTGGTTGTTTTGGGAAGATGATGAGACTGCCAAGATGTCTACTTCCTACTTAGATTTTGGAGCTGGGTCATGGCCTCTGTGATTATAAGAGAGAGAACAGATATTAAGGAAGTGTTTACATGGTACATTCTATGAGATTCAGGGTACAATTAGAAGTCTTTGCAGAACAAGAGACAACTCTCAGCACCTCTGTGATACTCCAGAGAGTGAAACAATTGCCTTCCTGATAGTTATGTGATATCAAGCCACGTTACCAAATTTTCCCATTAATTCCAGTGATTTTTAGCTATTTTTCTTGAGTTTCTAGGTTAATATTCACACTGTGCTGGAATAAATAACTTTCCTTTTCCTTTCTATAGTTGAACTTTTACTTCTATTTCATGCTTTTTCATAGTGCACAATGCTTTTCTAGTCTTCAAAGCCACCTCATAGGAGTATGATCTCATTTGAGTATAACAACAACCCTGTGATATGTGGGATGATCGAAAATAGTGTTCTGTAGACACCTTCCAACTCAACAACACTTTCCCTTGATAGAGCCTTCAAAACTCACATACACATGTCAGCAAATTTTACCCTTGGGAGTTTTCTATACACAGCACACTTGCTTCTTCATGCTTCCATGCTTTTGTACCTGTTGTGAAAACGCTCTTCCCTACCTTGACCAGTTATTCAGAAAAGGCTTTCCTCCCTCTTCCCTGGGGCAGTGGTGGTGGAAGCACCAGGCAGTATGGTCCTTGGAAGGAAGGGTTTGGCTTGTGACCACTGCAGGGTCACCCTACATTCTGCTAAAAGTTGTACAAACTCAGACCTATAGATGTCTCCACCATTCATGAAGGTGTCATTTATTGCCCAACAATGAAAACACTAAACCACCCTGAGCTCTGAGGCATCCTCCTTCCATTGTTCTGCTCTTTGGTCAGCTTACTCCCATTGCTAAAGAGAACAGCACTAGAAGCTCATCCCATGACCCTCAGCATCTATAAATGCTACCAATTCCCATCCATTGTTGTTGTTTTGCGTGTGAATCCACTTCTTCTTGGAGGGAAAGGAAAAGAAAGGGAGTTGTTTTTTCTTTGATAAAGATAAATGAAACAATGGAGCGGAGTAGCTCAGGGGTCCATCTGTCATTAGTTACAGCTCCTGTTTCCATATTACTCCCACCAGGAACCCTTCATCATGCCCAGAGTCTGGACCTGGGGATTTCATCTCATAACCTCTGCGCTCTCATAGCCTCTGCACTTTCCCATGTTTTAATACATGCAGTAAACAACACTCTCTAAGGATATGTGATAAAACCCCAATTCAAATTACCTTAAGCAAAATGAAATAACAGGAGAGAAGAGTTTATAAATCAAATCTTCAAGCCATAGAAAGGCTCTAGAATGGACGTGCTCTGGGACTCAATGTTGGGCCTCTGTTTCTGCTTCATCCTTGCTCCTCTCAAGGAGCAGGTGTCATTCTTTCCTAGGGCATGGCTAGTTTCCATGGCCTAGATGGTAAGCAGAAAGGATAGTCTGTCCAACCAGTTTTGATTTGGACATTTCTAGAGAATGCTGTGTTCCTCCCAGCTGGATAAAACATTTATTCCCAGATCAGAGGAATAGCAGAGGTTGATCCTTGAGGTTGAGGGTTTGAGCCATTCCTGGCGGTACAGCATGTGACACAGACTTGGGGAGCAATCCTGTGACCTGAGTACATCTTCCACTCATGCCTTTTGTTAGGCACTAATCCATCCATGCTGTCACTATTATGACTGATCTGTCCCCTCATTCAGCCACGGCCTCAAGGATAAGGACATGTTTGATTCCCAATATGCATCTTTTGCTTTTAGTGCCTGAAATTCAGTAGGTGCTCACTAAGAATTTGATAAAGGAACAAATGAATAAGTGAACCCATGTGTGGCAGTAGGAGTCAGATTCAATCAGGTACTTGAATGAGCAAGACTCACTTGGGCACAACTACAGCACATGTGGTCTCAGATATGTTCTTATGTGAAGTGGAATTTAGGGCCCCTGAACTTTGTGATTCTTTTATTCTACAAGCTGTGGGCCACAGGATTGGAACTCCTGAGGCAGATAAGAGTTTCACAGTATTATGGTTTGGATGTGAGGTGTCCCCCAAAAGTTTACATGTGAGACAATACAAGATGGTTCAGAGAAGAAATGATTGGGTAGTGAGAGTCTTAACCAATTTAGTGAATCAATCCCCTGATAAGGATTAACTGAGCAGTACCTAAAGTTAGTTAGGTTGTGGTTGGAGGAGGTGGGAATTGGGGGCGTGGCATATATTGGGGTATATATTTGTATTTGGTAAGTGGAGACTTCTCTCTCTGTTTCTTGATCATCATGTGAGCTGGTTCCCTCTGCCATTCTCTTCCTCCATGATGTTCAGCCTCACTTTGAGCCCTGAGGAATGGAGTCTGCTGTCTGTGCATTAAGACCTCTGAAACCGTGAGTCCCTAAATAAATCTTTCCTTCTTTACAGTTGTTCTGGTCGGGTCCTTTAGTTACAGCAGCAAAAAAAGCTGATTAAAACCCACAGTAAGTAACAAGGTAACTTCAAAACACTTCTGAACCTCAAAGATTGCAGCCTACCCCCACTGTTGGACATCCAGTCTCTTCTGTGTATCCTGCCTCTCCTTCCACTGACATTGCAAAGATAGATACACAGAATTGGTTTAGAAATCTCTACTTCTCTTATCTAGTATCAAAGATCTCACATTATGATTGACTTTACTAGGAGAAAAAATTTCCATCATTTCCATAGTCTGCCTAAGTTCCTTCACAGCAGTATCCCTGTCAGAAAATGCTTACACGCTTTGTTTTTTAATCACCCTGTTTGCAAATTAAAAATTAGGTTGACATAACTTTCTCCTGGAACATTGTTTACATTGCACTTTGCCCATGAGGAATGTTTTGAATCCCAGCAAATTAAGAACTCTCTGAACGTGGTGTTTAAAATAATAAAGAACTCTGCGGAACATTGAAGCAGCATTGGAGGCTTTCCTGGCCAACACCTGTGATTTGCCAGCTGTTGCCATAGCATTTGGCCATGGACCCTGTGTGCTTTTCCTAACATTCACTTGGCAGATGTCATTACATTAAGTAATACAGTTAAGGTCTAAAGAGACCTGTTTCCCTCCCTTATGATTTTCTGGATGGAGAATAAAATTGTCTTACCATCTAGTGCAGAGAGGTTCTATCATTTAACAAAACTGTAATGAGATCCCTTAAAATATGGAGCTGACACTGTGTGTAGTCTGCTAAAGCTTCCCAACTCTAATTTGCTGTTTTAGAGTTCTATGGAAGGGTTACCCTTGAAAAGAAAAAGAAATAAAGAATTTAGTCTCCCCTGAAAGTTTAGAAGGTGGCATGGCTTGACTGAAAAGCTGTTTACCTCAAAAGCAAATGAGGTTGTTTCAGGAGAAGCTTGGAAGGTTTATTAAGAAATAGGTAATGGTGGTAATGGAATTATCAGTGCTCTGTGCTTGTTATTTGATTAATTACTGGGAGTTTTTTGATACTGAACCTGCATGATAAAGAATCATTTTCAACATTGGTTGTCGGGGGGGGGGAACCAAATATTTCTGCTGTTTCTGTGCCTTTTTCTAAACAAACTTTTAAAAACAATTGTTTTTAGTTTAAAAAGGAGGGGTAGACTCGTTCACAATATCAAATTTAAAGGATTTACAATAGTAAAATGCTAAATTCTGCCCACACTGATATCCATATTAAACGCAGTCCCAGGAAAAATTCTAGAGCATCTTTCCTATTTAACTTGGTGAATTTATTGTAAAGTTACTCTGGGAGAATAACTATGAAACCAGTTAAGACTATTTTGAAAAAATAAAAACCAGGAAACACTGGAATTATCAGATATTAATGAGTGTATGAAACTATAGTATTTTGAAAAATATGGTAGAAAAGTGACCGCTTGCTTGAAGTGCTCCAAAGCCACCTTGAAAGCTATAGGAATATAATAAATGACAAAGATGACATTTCAGGTCTGTGAAAAAAGAATAATTTATGTAATAATTGTGATTGTGACAAGTAGTGAGATACTCAGAAGAAAAGCAAAACTACTTACCACATAAACAAATATAAGTTACAGGTAAGTCAAAGATTGGAATATTAAAAAATAAGTAAAGCAAAAGGAGAAAAAACAGGAGAAAGGATAGATAATTTTCCATCCTATTTTTCACCAAAGTTTTTCATGTATGTGCTTGGATGCCACGTGTGTGTTCTCCATCCTAGCCTCTGTATGCCTACATGATTGATCTCAAATCCTAATAGAAACTTGCTGCCCCCCACTTGAAATGCTTTAGTGATTGCTTCCCACCTGCCTTAGTGTGATCACTCCCTGAGCCCTACACAATCTCCGCAGCTGCTACTTGTCACTTTCCACAGCCTTCCATGCTTCAAATATGCTAAATTCTAAGTTTTTGAACAAGCAAACACCTCCTTTGCTTCTGTGCCTTAAATGTACACTTTCTTCAGTCTGAAATGACCTTCCTTTCTTTCTTCATTTGAATAGTACCTATTCTTTTTTGAAGACTCCACCAAGACATCATCTCCTCTGGAAGTCCACTAGGCAAGGTTAGATTTACCTCCATGATGATGCAGAATTAGAGATATCCCTACTAAGAACCTGTTCAACTAGATTGTAATTGCTAACTTTTTGAAGGTTGTATTGAGATAGATGGTAAATATTCTCACAGGGAAAGAAGAAAATTGGGGAAAGGATATAAAAGTTCTCAATAAATGTCTCTCCTTGCCCATCCCAATCTCCCTCCAGTTCTTCTTCCCAGAGTTAACCTCTGTTAACAGTTTCTGTGTCTCTTTACAGAGACAATCTTAAAGATATACAGTCTCATCACTATTTCTTTTTTTTAATATATATTTATTTGTTTTTGTTTTAGTTGTACACAATGCCTTTATTCTTTTTTTTTTTTTTGTGGTACCAGGGATTGAACTCAGGGGCACTCGACCACTGGGCCACATCCCCAGCCCTTTTTTGTATTTTATTTAGAGACAGGGTCTCACTGAGTTGCTAAGTGCTTCGCCATTGCTGAAGCTGGCTTTGAACTTGTGATTCTCCTGTCTCAGCCTCCCAAAGTGCTGGGATTACAGGTGTGCGCCACCGTGCCCGGCTAATGCCTTTATCCTTATGTGGTGCTGAGGATTGAACCTGGGCCACGCAGGTGCTAGGCGAGCGCTCTACCACTGAGCCACAACCCCAGCCCTTCTCATCACTATTTCTGTACACAGATGGAATTGGACAATTCACTGTCCAACATCTTGCTCTTTATTTAATAATCACTCTTTACTTGTTTGTATATCTGAGGGGTCACACAGATGTTGTCATGGAAAGCAATCCCAGAGTTGTTCAATCCACATCCTGCACAAACCTTACAAAGCAGTCCAGATATCCCTTTTGCTAATTTGGGAGCTTCTCAAAGACAAAGACTGTGTCTATTTTTTATATTATCTTAGCTATTTACTATAATTCTTAGTATATAAGACTTAGTAAATGATTTATGAATGGCTGAAAATATCGAAATGTAACACTTTTCACTCCCTGAGCTAATAACATTCATGGTTACACAAAATCTTCAGTTTTATAATGTTAACACATCTCTGAATATATCCTAAAAGGATAAATGCTTTTCCAAGCCACAAGTCAAACTGGATGAATATTAAAATTAGTCCCTACTTAATGATACACATGGATCTCTGTTGGGCAAAAAAATATCTATGGGGATCAATTACTCCAACAATAAACATCTGTAGTCTAATTATGGATGAGGACATTCAAGCTCAGAGGGGTAAAGTATTCTGCTGTAGGTTACAGGATACATTAGTGATGGAGCTGAGTTTGGGATTTACTTCCTCCTAGCGTCCAGCTCCTGTCCTTGAGAATCCCGTGGTTATATTCTGTGCCATGTGATAGATTCACCCACAGACTAGCCTTCCTTTTTAATAGCAAAATGACCATTGCTGGGTCAGGTTTCATACTTCCATCCTCCAGTTAGGGGAAAAGAGAATGCTTCTCTCTGTGCCTTCCCAACAAGAGCTTTGAAAGTCACCTTGATTGCATCTACTTAGGTGGCATGCCCACTCCTGAACTGTGGCCAAGAAACTGGAACACAATGACAGGCTTCAGGATTATGCCTATTCCTGAGATTCCACCAAAACAGAGAACACAAGGGCTGGGTGGAGGAGGTGGGGATGCAGTATGAGACTATTGAGGTATTGTTAGGAAGAATAGGTGGGACCCTAATCAATTAAGCCTTCTTCACTCTGTGGATTTTGGAGGCCACTTAGAAAGTGGCTCACATGTGTTCACAAACCAGGCTAGTTGTCTTACCTGGGATGCCTTGGTTCTTTTGTTTTTTTGTTTTCATTTCCCTTCTTCTGTCTCTTCTATATCTACTGGACATTACCACTGCCAATACCATTTGCATCAGGGATCATCAGCCTCGCTTCTTCATCTGGTATCACAGCCTTCTCTCCTCAGGGTGAGGACCAACTCTTTGGGTGTTCTACCCTAGGGAGAAGAATATTTGTTTTAAACTGTCAGAAAGGTCTCAAAACAGTCCCTTGTACCTCATATCTCAAGGAAGTTTTAGGGAAATAGTTCTTTTCATTTTTTCTTTATGAAAAACTTTGAGAAACAAATAAGAAGTCAGACATCTCACTAGACAAAACTGACTCTCTTCTCCAATGCTCAAGGCCAGGTGGCAAAGGTCACCAAGCCCTAGCTGCATCTTCCTTTGGGCAGATGTTCTGAACAGTGAAAACCATAAAGTTGAGTGAGAACACACACACACACACACACACACACACACACACACACACACACATTTTATCAGCTTTCCATTACTGTCACAAAAATAACTGAGATAATCTATTTATAAGGGGAAAAATTTTATTTTGGTTCATGGTTTCAGATATTTTAAGTACATGATTATTTAGTCCTGTTGCTTTGGGCTGTTATTGAGGCAGAATATCATAGTGAGGAGTGCATGGTATAACAAAGATGTTCACCTCAGGCCAAGAAGAAAAAGAGAGAGAGAGAGAGAGAGAGAGAGGGAGAGACTAGGGTCCCACACTAAGCCTCACTTCCTAAAGGTCCCACCACTTCCTAGTAGCATCACAGACTAGTGACCAAAGCCTTTAACACATGGACCTTTGAGGACCTTTGAGGTACACTTAAGACCCAAACCATAGCATGTGTGTGTGTGTGTGTGTGTGTGTAGTGTTTCCCTAATTGTAACCTCTAGCTAAGATTCAACATTTCTTTCAATCATTATTATATGTAACTAACCACAGTTGGAATAGTACTATATGTAAATTTGTCACTGATAGAAATCTCAAATATTTTCATATCATATACAACTGCACAGATATCAGGAAATACTATCTTTTGATCCTCAGTATTTTAGAATTATAGTAGTTACCATACTATTAAAATGGTGACTTTCTAAACTCACTCCCAGAACTTGGTATTTAAAGAGTTAATAAAGAAGTACACATATTAATGATGGTTTTGAAAAAAATTTTGATAAATACCCTTTGATATAATTGATTTCTTTGGTGATCCTACATATTCTTATGATGAATTCATTTATTCTGAGAGGTAACCCATAGACTTCACTGGACTGCTAAAGGAATCCATGATCCAAAGAGGATAATGAGCCATCAGCATAAGGATGACTTTTTATACCCTTAGTGGAGAGATCATGGAACTGGCATTTTAATTTCCACATTATTTTTTCTCTCTATCTTGCAAGACCACAATGTCTTCAGTGCTGTAATTTTAGGATCTGATAATCTTCCCTTCAATTTTTGGTTTCAGTTTCCTGTGGTCAACCGTAGTATGCAAATGTTACCTATATTGCAACAAGGAATTAAGGTATTTTGAGAAAGGGAGGAGAGCGTGAAACCACATTCATACAACTCTTATCACTGTATGTTGTTACAACTGTATTTGATTATTAGTTCTTGTTAATCTTACTGTGCATAATTTAGAGGGTAATCTTTGCATAGGTGTATAGGAAAACATATAGGTTTGGTGCTGTCTGAGGTTTCAGGCAGCCACCTGGAACCTTGGAATTCTTCCTTTACAGTTGAGGGGGTACTACTGTGCTTCACACTCCTGCTTCCCCAAGGGAAAATATCAGACAGGGCCCCTTCACAGTGCATGCTGATGCCATTACCAGGGCCACAACGTTCAGGGGCTCTCTGTCACAGAGGCAGATCCATGCATGGTATATGGGCCTTCATGGTACTATTTATACTCTGTGGTCCCAAATAAGCTCTTCTCCTCCCCAACTAAAGATAAGGCAAAAATATTCAAAATCCTAAATGCAACAGTTATTTGTTTTGGAAAAAAAAAAATGTGTTTCCTTACTTCTCAGCAATATGGACATCTCACCCCCTCAAAATTTCCCTCTTCTAAAGAAGAGTCAGAAAACAAAAAAGTATTGTAAATGGGAATTTAAATCGTCAATGATCCAATTACTACTGATTTCCTCGACATCTCTAGGGTTCTCAACATTTTTCTTATTTTTCCCTTTTCCATGCTGTTCTGTTTCAGATTTTCAAACTTGATTCTGAAACTTCTCTGGCTTCACTCTGTGTCTCTGCCCTTCCTCTGTGTGTTAAAGAGAATTTCAGAGTTCAAATAAGAAAAAAATCACCACATTGACATGTCCAAATGCATATCGCTGTTGCAGGCAGCACTTTTGTATAACAATTCAAGCTAGTACTCCGTTTCGACCTCGAATCATTTATAAAGGCAGGTCTCTCCCTGACGACGCAGGGAGAGAATAGGCTGCCAGCGTGGGTGGTCTGGGGCTCCTGAGCCCAAACTCTGAGGGAACAGATGACATCATGGATTCACATGGCAAGTTTATGAAGCCGCTGTTCAGCTCTCCCGAACAGTTAGGCCCAAGTTGCCTGCATTATCTCTGCATTCAATGCCAGACAGATGCGGGACAGGGAGAGTTGGAAATGATATTTTAAACTTGACATTCAAAAAATTTGAAGATTTACAAGCATTAGCGGATACTTCTGAAACTTTATATATTCTAATGGGGAGGGGGGGATCATCGCACCCGAATGATTTTGCAAACTGAACACACCAGTCCCCTTTGCCTGTCTGAATTGCTAATTCTATTTTTTGTTTGTTTGTTTGTTTTTTCCCCTCCCCAAAAGACTGTTATTAGTCTTTTCCCAGATTTCTTTTGGGCATTCTAGGCTGGAACAGAAAGGAACCAGACACCTCTTTCTGCTTGGACCTGCAGAAATTTCAGTGAAGGGAAAGGTTTATTCAAATGCAAGTGAAATGAGACTTTCATGGAAATTTTACCAGATTTCAAGGTTATCAGAGAATACCTGATCCTCATAAGAGAATGTTCCTGAATTCTAACACTGAGTATTGCTGAACTTTTTGCTTGCAGGTGAAGAGTCCGAGGTTAGCTGCATTTGGCAGCCTCTCTATTTTTCTCTATGATGCACGTCACATCAGGTATGACATAGGGGTATCACTCCTTCACCCAGAGGATCTGATCTACTACAAACAATACTCTTCCTTCCTTCCCTGAAGAGGTAGTATCATTTTAATAACTGATAATATTAGTTATTTTTGGATATTTCCTCCAATAATATCTATGACTCTCCCTCTTAACTAAATAATTAAATTTTCTAGCTGTCATCATTTAATGCATTTAAATGTTTAGTGAATCCATCCAGAGTTTAAATATTGGATCTGTCTCTGAGTTTTTATGACCTTATTCAAATTTCATAACCTTCTTGTGTCTTAGTTTCCTCATCTGACAAAAATGGGAGGGTAACTATTATCTTACTCAAAAGTGTTTGGAGAACAGATGAATTAACACAAATAAGATGCTTACAGTAGTGAGGAGTGTGTAGGAAATCCTGAATGAATGTTAGTTGATAATTGTTATCACCTCCATCATTTTCCTTTTTGCCATTGACTTTTTCTAACATCTTGCCCAAGCCATTTCTATAAAAGCCCTATTTCCTCTCTCAAAGCACCTTGTCTTGATAGCACAGAGATTTGAGTACAAAAGTCTAAGACTCACATGGTTTTCATCCCCAATGGAAACTGGACACTGTCCCCAAATTCAAAATAAGAGGGAGGTTTGGGAATGTCTTTAAGGGATTTATTACTATTTAAAAGGGAGTGAGAAAGGCATCATCAGCAAACGGAAGTCTTGAGTTTCTTTTATTGACCCACCCACAGCATCAGAAGCAGCCAAGAGGACCTTGTTGTCATAATGAGGACACGTAAGGACATACTGCAGACAGCTGAGCTACAGATGTGCCCAAGCCTCTCCTTTAGAAGTAATAAACACTCTGTTCTCTGATGAGAGAAGTCTGATTCCCTCAGGAAAGTGGCCAGGAAAAATTGATTGGTCAATGAATTGTGATTTTTCTAAACTTTGGCACCTAAGATGGTTCTGTCTAATAGTATTTGAAATGATTTTTTCATGGAGAGAGCTGGAATGAGAATCAGATGCTGGCAGGATGGAGCATAGGTCACGAGCTTGCACAGCCTTTGCAGTAGACCCGGTCTTTAATCCCAACCACCCAACATCTAGACGTGTTGCTTTTTCTCAGTCTCAGTTTTACTAACAGCAAAAGAACAGAGAAGAATAGTATCTGCCTTCTAGGGTTGTTTTGAAAGATTAAATGAGATAATTTGTGAAGGATAGAAGATACTGATGTTGAACCAGGGTTGCTATGGGAACAGCAGCGCAACTTGGGCAGAGGGTTTGCTTCTCTCTTCTTAAGTAAGAGCAAATTAGTTCTTCTGTGGCTAATGACAGCATTTGGTTTTAACAAGTTATAAGATCTAGTGAGAATAGGGTGTACAAATGTTCCTTGATTTATAATGGGGTTATGTCAGATTACAAATCCATTCTAAGTTAAAATTCTCCCAAGTCGTCTACTAAACACCACAGCTCACCCTAGCTTACCTTAAATGTGTGTGGGATCCTAATGTTGCCCTGCAGTTTAGAGATATCACCTCACAGAAAGCTTATTGACAGTCTCATGTAATTTATTGAATACCCATGTGCAAAAGGTGCTGGAAACACAGCACATGGCAGTGTCTGTTGTTTCCCTTCATGATTGTGGAGTTGACCCAGCATCTTGAGAGAGGATAGAACCAAATGTAGCTCAGCAGGAAAAGATCCAAATTCAAAATTAGAAGTGCAGTTTCTAGTGGATGTGTGTCACCTTGGCATCATCGTGAAGTAAGATAAATCATTAATTCAAACCATCCTAAGTTGGACACAGAGGTTGGAACCTTAGGGTTTGAACCTGGGTGGGGCAATGCAGAGAAAAACAGTTGCAGGGCCAGGATGCCTGGGTGGATCCTAGGGACTTGTCCTTGGGGATTGAATCAGTGCCAGCAAAGGGTATGGAAAGAAGGATCAGAAGAGCTGTGGTGGGAATTCTTGCCACCTGGCCCCCAGGATCTGTTTGTCCCTTGTTTAGGCATGAATGCCAGGGATGATTTCATTGCAGTGTTGGCAACTCTACATCATTGGCTGGAATGACTCTCCCCAATGGGTAAAAAGGCCCCAACAGACCTGCCAAACTTGCTCTCCTGCTGTCCTTTGGTGCTTGGCCCCTGGTTAGTCTCAAGGGGACCTCAGATACTAAGTGAAGTGGTGGGACAGGTTCTCACATTGAGCAAGGCCAAGACTGGGTTGAATCAAGCAAGAACCAACCCTGAGTGAAGACAGTGGTCTTAGAATACAACTGCTATGGTCTGAATATTTATGCCTTCCCATACATATTTTGAAATCCAAACTCCCTGGTGATGGTATTAGGAGATGGGGTCTGTGGGATATGATTTGGTCATGAAGTTGGAACCCACAAAAATGAGATTAATTCTCTTATAAAAAGAGATCCCACAGAGTTGCCTTGCCCCTTCCACCATGTGAGGACACAGCACAAAATGCCATCAGACACTGAATCTGCTGGCTCTTTAATTTGGACTTTTCAATCTCCAGGCAGGAGAAATAAATTTCTGTTGTTTAAGTGCTACCCAGGTTGTGATATTCTGTTACAGAAGCCTGAATGAACTAAGACACCATTAAATAATAACTCCCTACTTCTCTCTCTCTTCAGCCCCTGACAACCATCATTCTACTTTCTTTCCAAGGTTTTGACACAAGAAAAAGAGAAAAAAATGGATCAAGGGAAAAAATGAATAAAAAAGGCAATTTAGATGACAGTTGAATTTCCTTTGTTACTGGTGAAAGTTCAGTTTGAAGTGGTGGGTGCCACTTTTATTATGCTCTTTCCTTGTCAGCAGTAAGCAAAAATTTACCTCGATAAACTTTAACCAAACCAGGCCAGGAGAAGTGGGGAGAAGTTGTGGGAAGGAGGATTTTAAAGGAAATGGGTTCAGGATGTTGGATGGGAAGTAAAACAAGTGGGTTGGATTAAGTTATTTCCTGTGGTATAGCACAGAGAACAGGGTTTTATAAAGAGATGGTTGAGGGGGGAAAGTAAGTAGAAAGAAATATGTAATTTGAATTTGACTCTAAACCATAAAAAACATCATTTAGTCTAAATGTATGTCTGAAATGAAGAGGTGCTTTGAGAAAATCATCTCATATTCTGGATATTGTTGTGAGAGGCCATATACAAGGGAACCCCTCAGACTGGTCCCTGCTGCATGAAGCTTCCTGGCTTCTGCCTGGCAGACAATGACACACACTTTCTTTTCTGCCCAGTTCCCATTACCATAGCCCTTAGCAAGTGTCCTCCAACAGATGGTTCATTCTTCAGAAAGATAGGGTATTGTGATGAATGGTTCTTGTGCATTTTCATGTGGGAGCTATAGATAATCATATCCACAAAAGATAGGAAATCCATGCCCATCAACATAACCTGTCCTGATCAGGTTGTGATTGCTATCCTGGTTTTCTATTTTGTGCCTGAGATTACAAATGGTTAATATATATAAATATGAGGGTCCAGAGACAGGTCCACACAAAAGTGCCAAGCTCCTGGGAAAGAAGAAGACTTGGTAGATGTGAAGATAGAAGAACCTCAGTTTTTGAGGTCCTTTCTTTTTCCCCGCCCCCTAATCACACTGAAAGCTGGATATAATCCAGTCAACAGAAAAAAAGCAGAAAAGATTATAGACAATCTCCAATTTATAATGCTTCAAATTACAAATTTTCAACTTTACAGTGATGCAAAGGTGATACATATTTAGTAGAAACCCACTTTTAAGTTTGATCTTTTCCAGAGATTGTGATATGAAATCCAATACTTTCTTGAGATAGCAGAGCCACAGCTCCCTTTCAGTCATGTGATCACAAGAGGAAATGACGAACACTCTACAGTGGACTATGTTGCTATGATTTTCAGTAGGTCAAATGCATTAAATGCATTTTCCACTTGTATTTCCACAGTATTTTCAGCTTACAATGAGTTTATCTGGAAGCAACCCCATCATAGGTAGAGGAACATCTGCGATTCCATTAGTAATTATAACACTTGCTGGTTAAACTTACTGCCTGTCAGACACTGTGCTAAACACTTGACATCTATTTGTTTATAAAAACTCCATGAGATAGATAATATTCTAATTCCCATTTTACAGGTGAAGACTGGGGCTCTGGAAAATGGCATGATTTGCTCAAGGTTATAGGTTAGGAATGAAAGAGACAAAAATGGCATCTGAACTTAGCATCTGTATTTTTTTTTTTTTTTTTTTTTTTTTTTGGTGCTGGGGGTCAAACCCAGGACCTTGCGCATAAGCATTCATTTGACCACTGAGCTCTATACCCAACAGCACCAGCGTATGCATTCTTAAAATATAATATATACTCAAATATTAAATATATGCAACTATTTATATTCCAGCTCCTTATCTGGCCACTCAAGTTTTATATGGTATTTTAAGGTATTTTAAAAATAAATTTAATTTATTATAAGTTTGATGAGTTTTTATAGGTATATGTCCTTGTGTAATCACCACCATCAAGATAGTGGAGGTTTCCATCACTCCAAACAGTTCCTGATATTACTTAGCAGTAGGCATCAACTCCACCTTGTCTCCTGGCAACCACTGGTCTGCTTTCTGTCACTGTAGAAGAATTTAGTATTTTCTTGACATAGATGTAATGATACTGCACATACTCTTCAGTAACCTGATGTCTTTTGCTCAGCATAATATTTGCAAATTCCTCCAGGTTGTGCATAAGTGACTTTCTCCTTTTTATTGCTGTATAGCATTCCATCATATGGTTAGACCAATATTTGTTTATATTCAACTGTTCATGTTGTTTTCAGTTTCTGCCTGTTCTAAGATTTTTTTTTTCTGTTCTAAGATTTTAATGGACTTTCAAATACATATATATTCATTGTCCTAGGGTAGATATTTAGAAGTGGATTGCTGGATCATATAGTAAGTGTACGTTTAATACATATTTCTTCTTTATAAGAAATTGCCAGGGGCTGGAAAGTGGGTAGCTCAGTGGTAGAGCACTTGTGTAGCAAGCATGAAGTCCTGAGTTCAATCCCCAGCACCTAGGGGCCTTGGTGGGGTGGAAGAAAAGAAAAAGCATAAAATGTCAAACTTTTCCATAGTGGTTTTGCATTTTATGGTCCCACCAGAAGTTTGTGAGAGTTCCATTTCCTTTGTAACTTTGCCAATCCTTAGTGCTTTTATTTAGCCATTCTTTTTGGTGTATAACTCATTGTGATCTTAATTTGTTTTTCCCTAGTAAGGATGCTGAACACATTTGCATGTACTTATTGATCATTTACACATTTTATTTTTCAATATATCTGTCCCAATCACTTGCCCTCAGTTTCCCCTGTTTTTTTAAAAAATGTGATTGTTTTATTTTTGAGTCAGAAGAGATGATTACAAACTCTAGACTTAAGTACTTTCTTAGGTACATATATTGTTACTATTTTCTCTCACTCCATGACTTGCCTTTTAATTTTTATTTATTTATGTATTTGCTTTAGTTGTGTACAATGCATTTATTTTTGTGTAGTGCTGAGGATTGAACCCGGGCTGTGTACATGCTAGGCGAGCACTCTTCCACTGAGCCACAACCCCATCCCCCCTTTTAATTTTTTGAATGGTGATTTCTAAGAAGCAGAGATTTTAAATTTTTATAAAAGTTAATTTATGCCGGGCGCAGTGGCGCACGCCTGTAATCCCAGCACTTGGGAGGCTGAGGCAGGAGGTTCGCGAGTTCAAAGCCAGCCTCAGCAATGGCGAGGCACTTAGCAACTCAGTGAGACCCTGTCTCTAATAAAATACAATAAAAGGACTGGAGATGTGGCCCAGTGGTCAAGTGCCCCTGAGTTCAATCCCTGGTACCCCCCCCCCAAAAAAAAAAAAAAAAGTTAATTTATCATACCTCTTCGCTTACATTTGTTTTTTTCTTTCTATACTCTAAGGTTGCAAAAATATTTCCCCATGTTTACTTCTGGAAGTTTTATAGGTTTAGGTTTATCACTTTAAGTCCAAATCCATTTTGAAGTTAATTTTCGTATATGCTGGAAGTTATGGTGGATGTTCAATTTTTTGCTTGGATTGTTCTAGTGTTATCTTGTTAAAAACATAAAACATATCTCAAGATTGAATAACCTTGGCACTTTTCTGTGGGCTTGTCTTTGGACCCTCTCCTTTGTTCCATTGATCTATGTGACTGTCTAGTTTACTGCAGTGTTGTCATAAATGATAACATCCTACTGTTCAAAAAAGGCCTTTCACCAGTAACAGTAATATCCCAGCCCTTCCATTTTTTCAAAACATAGTCATGACAATCGATTGTCCCAGGTGACACAACTGGGAAATGGCAGAGTCAGAAACTGATACCTAGGACTCTCACCCCCAGCAGATCTGTCTCCTGGAGCCAGAGGGTAAGAATTCTACAGCAAAACTGCTGGCATAGAGTAAAATTGTGCAGCTGAAAGCCTGGAATTTTCTGTTTAACAATACCCCAAAAAAGTCCATCAGCACCAAAGTGGAAATCATGGGCTAATTGGAGTTCAGTGATGCAGATAATATGGAATGGAGTACACTGGCTGACAGAAAACTTTCTTCAGCAGCTGAGGTACTTTCTTTACATTTGAACACCAGCAACAGAACTCAGAACAAAAACGGTAAGAGAAGAAAGCTGTTGGGAAAATAGTATCTGTATCTGTATGTTTCATACCTGTGATCCTGTGTCTTTAGAACATTTTTTTAAAAACCCATACCATTGTAGAAGTAATTGCAAACAGTCTTCATTACAACCAGAGCCCACAAAGGGGCTCTGTGTGTTCCTGGGTAGGGGGACAGGCAGACCACCACCCACTGATAGTGACCATGGATGCATCATCAGTTTTGGGAAGAGTCATCACGTTCACTGCCGTTGGTTAAATGGGGCTAAATGGTTTAAAAGGTTGTGGCTGCTTGATAAATCACCATACTGAGGCAGAATGCGATTTTTTCCTTCAATGTTTAACCTTACAAAGGAATAGCTAAATCCTAATGATATCCTGTTAAGGTGATAGGTTGGGGAAAAAAATATGAAAAAATTTCTTTACACCACATTTCTTTTTTTTTTTTAGATTTTTTAAATTCAAAGTTGTTGTATAATAGTAGCATGCATTACAATTTGTAATACACATATAGAGCAACTTTTTACATATTACTGTTTGTATACAAAGTACATTCATATGATTCATGTCTTCAAACATGCATTTAGGATAATGATATCAATCTCATTCTACCATCTTTTTTTCCCCCCTTCATACCCCCTTGATTTACATCACGTTTCTATGTGTTTCCTCAATGTAGCTATTAGCTTCAAAATCAAATGAATCTTAAATATTAAATTTTGTTGTATTTTATTTGTTTTATTGTTCACACCATAAAAGGAAAATAAATAGGAAATCACTTCAATATTGTTTTCAGGATAACTTGATATTTTTACTATGATTCACAGCACCACCAAAATTCAGTAATTAACTGTATAACAAATTTTGTGATTTAAAGAATGATTCCAAATGATGCAGCTCATAAAAGCTGCTATGAGAAAATTAAAGAAAAGTAAAATGGGACAAATTTTTAAACTCACAGTAAAATGGGTAGAGTTTTTAATTTTCTGTTTTAAGACACATCAGGTTTTAATTTCCTTGTTAACATGTCACATGAGTTTAAGGGGGTTACATCTTGTCAAGGAAGATGTCATAAGAGAGTTCAACAGAGAAAGTTCACATTGAGTCCTTCAGAATCGTCAGAACTGGAAGGACACAGCTCATCCAAACCTCCTGTTTTACAGATGATGAAACTGAGGTACATGTTGGTAAAGTGAGGAAATTGGGTTATATCATGTTAAATGGGCAGAGGGAAAAATCAGAAGGAGAAATTCAGTGAAAAAGAGAAAAAAAATTATCAAGTTTGCTAAAGGGAAATAAAAGGAGTTCAGTGTGCAATTTAGAGATGAGGGTACCTTAGTGTTTCCTATGGAGGAAACAAATGAAAAAAAAAAATGTAGAAAGTTTTGTATTTTGGCACTAAAATAGTGAGATAAGCCAGGAACACAGTGGGCACTGAACCAAGAAGGGTTGGGTTTTTAGCAATGACTGTACTGGTTACATCCCACTTCTGAGTGTGTTATTTTGCAGAGGGAGAAAAAGCACATGTGTTGTGGCAAGGTTAAAGGTCACTGAGGTAGAGCAACATTTGGCTTACTTGCTACGCTTTGAGGGAAAATCTGGGAAGGGGCTTGGAGGGCTTTGTGATAGGCACAGAATGAGATCACAAAAGGATGAGTTTATTTATGCATTACAGGGTGGTTATGAACCTGTGGTTCAAGAATGCCCTGCGTATTGTGCCCAAGTACATCCTTCTCTTATTGACATAGCCTTTGTGTAGACATTACTAGAGCTCCCACGCTATTTGATTCTCTGGACTTTCCTGTGCACCCAAGACTGCAGTCCATTTGTGGGTAGGTGGTGCTGTGTGATCCTTTCTGGCAAGTGCCATGGCAAGGCCATAAAGAACATGTGTGACTTCCCACCTGAATCTTCTTCTTTGGAGGGGATCACAGAGATGGGAGATAAATCAGAGGAGACATGAAATTAAAGGAACCTAGATCATTCTGTCTCTGTATCAAGGTGAGTTGTCCTCAAGAGTCACTAAATCTATCTCAGATGTGGTATAAATGAGAAATAAACACTATGTATTAAATCACTGCAATTTGGGGGGGGGGGGGGTGGTAGCAAAAATCCTCTAGCCTAGCCTAACTAATATAGTCACCTTCTGTGGCAGCATATCCACACTGTCTTATTTATTTTACCTGGTGACATCAGTGCCTGAAGGAAATCTTGGTCTGGGAAATGGCAGTTCCCATTTCCCTGATGATCTATGTAGATTAGTTTGGGAATGAATAGTTACTGTAGCTAGAAGGATTGAGCCCACCAAGAATGTGATTGTAGATGTATTTTGCTTTGTGAGGTCAGAGGAAAGGTCATGCTTTGCTGCAAATGGAAAAGTTCATGGTGAGTTGGGTGAAAGAAAAAACTTTTTCAGAATATTTAGAAACCTTTCCAAATGGCAAGGGAAATAGTAGCAGTTTAACGTTTATGCAGGGAATGTTTCTGAAGGGAAATAGACCTGACTGAATGAATGAGTAACCCAGTAGTATGTACGTGGAAACAAGTTGGTGGTTCCTTAGACCCACCTGCCCCCATCCAAAGTGTCCAGTCCAGGGATTCTATAGTTTTTGTTTGGTGGATTCATGAATTCACTTGAACAAATTTGAAGAAATGAAACTTGGAAAACCACCCTAGAGACTGAAAAGAACAGCAAGAAGAATGGAGGCAAGTAAGTCACTCAGAGAGTTAAAAGACAAAAAAGAAATGACTCTATCTTTTGATTCATGACAACAGTTTATTTATTATCTACCCCACTCTCTCATTGACAAAAGCCAATCCTGGAGACATGTCTCAGCCCAGACTCACCATCTTCCTGTGCTGGCATTCCTGGGCATATAATACATAGCCACACATTGTCATATTATATGAGTACATTTTGTGGGCAGCCAGTGAGTGGAAAAAGAAGGAGCTCTGAGGCACATAATCCTGGGCTGTACCATTCATGACAATTGAAACTTCCAGACACTTCATTTAACCTCTCGTAGGCCTCAGTTCCTTCCATGAACAAAAAATGGCAATACCAATATCTGTACCTATTTAAGTCAACCATTTCTTTTTTCTTTTTAGCTATGACCACTTTACCATTGTTAAATAAGTGAGTTTGGTTAGCTTTTGCAGAAAATAAACCCAATTAAAAAGAAAGCAAGGAAATTCAGATGAAAAAGAATAACACAAAATTATCTTTGCCATGGCATTGGTTTCATAAAGGAAAATTGATCCTAGGACAGGGAAACTCAGTATTAACCATTATTGGAACATCCTCATGAGATACCATCTCAGGCAAATTGACTTTTACTTTTTGCCCTTTGTTTCATCTTTTTTAATAGATTATTTAGAACAGTCTTGATTTGCAGAAAATGAGAAGACAGTACAGACAGTTCTCATGTATGCTATAGTCAGCTTCGTTTATTCTTAACAGCTTTCATTAGCATATTATTCATGTTACAATTAAAAATTAATATCAATACAGTATTAACTAAATTCCAGATTTCACTCAATTTTCTTTGTTTTTCTTTGGTGTTCTTTTTCTGATCTAGAATCCAATTCTGGATACAATATTTAGTTATATCTTCTTAGGCTCCACTTGCCTTAGGCAATTTCTCACTGTCCTTGTTTGTGATGACCTTGACAGTTTTGAAGGTATTTTATATTATACCCTATTATTGCAATTATTTGATGTTTTTCTCTTGATAAAACAGGGATTATGGGTTATTGAAAGAAAGACCATTATATCAAGAGTATATACTGTGGAAATGAATTTTTGTTCCTGGCAGTATATGACCTTACCTAGTCTCACCCAGGTAAGGTTTGTCAGGTGTGTCTCCTGACAGGTAAAGCTCCTTCTCCCTCCCTCTGTATAGTCAGCGTTCTCCAGAGAAACAGGACTAATAAAATATGTGAAGATAAGTAAGAGGAGATTTATTATGGGAATTAGATTGTGGAGGCTAAGAAGTGCCATTATTTGCTATCTGCAAACTGGAGAACCAAGAGGGCCAGTGGTCTAATGCAGTCTCAGTTCAAAGGCCTGAGAAGGGGCATAGTTGGGGTGGGGCACTAGTGTAAGTCCCAGTGCCCCAACGCTCCAAAACCAGGAGCTCCAATGTCAAAGGACAGGAGATGGAGGTCACAGCTCAAGAAGAAAGAGAAAATTTGCACTTTCTTTGCCTTTTTGTCCTATCTAGGTCCTCAGTGGTTTTGATGATGTGGTCAGCATTGGTGAGGGTGGACCTTCTTCTTTACTAAGTGTACTAATTAAAATGCTAATCTCTTCTGAGACTTTCTCACAGACACACCTAGAAATAAAGTTCTATCTCTCTGAACATCCCTTAGTACAGTCAAATTGACACATGAAATTAATCATAAGAACCCTTGGCCCTTCTTCCAGCCATAAGCCCACCATCCCTAGGTCCCCAATTATAATATTCTGACAGGATCTACTGGTCTGTTACATTTATGAAAATGTGGGACAGAAAATTTGGGAAGCAGGGAAACAAGGAGGGAGTGCAGGGCTCACCTGTGGTCCTTCCAGGTTCTACACAGGTCTCCCTCATAACAGACCCAGGTGCAAAGGGAAAACTCCTTAAATCCTCCAGGAAGGCAACACATGGGGACCACATGCAGTTTGTTCAAGGTTGGAGTAGACTAGATCTTTCATTGACTACTGTTGAAAGAAACTGATTTAAATGATTGAAGCAGAGATTTAAGAGCACATTCAACTGAAGCACTTTAGGGACAACCTGAGATTCCATAAGCAATGGCCAACATGTCCTGGCCGGTTGCATCATGGCAGTTTTTATCTTTAAGAACCTTGCAATTGGTGATTGGTATGTTTTTGTTTTCTTGTTTTGGGGATCTTTTGTGCAATCCCAATATTCTGTGGCAACTGTTTTTGCAAGCTTTTAATTTTCTTGGCTATTCAAGGTTTATAGGGAAGGGGAGGTGGTGGGAGGGAAGGAAAAGAGAACAGTGTAGAAGACAAGTCGGGGAAAGGGAAATTCTATCTATTTGGGTCCTTTTTTTTTGGTACCAGGGATTGAACTCAGGGGCACTTGACCACTGGGCCACATCCCCAGCCCCTTTTTCGGGATTTTATTAGAGACAGGGTCTCACTGAGTTGCTAAGTGCCTCACCATTGCTGAGGCTGGCTTTGAACTCACGATCCTCCTGCCTCAGCCTCCCAAAGTGCTGGGATTACAGGCGTGCGCCACCGCGCCCGGCTATTTGGGTCCTTTTTACAGCACAGGTGGGCATACTTAAGCTGAAAATCCAAACTGGAAAATGCTCCCAAATCTGAAAACTTTATAGTGCCAATGTGAAGAAAATTTCACACCCTGAAACTTCTTTTCATGCACAAAAGTATTAAAAAATATTATATAAAATTACCTTTAGGCTATGTATATGAAAAAATAAATTTTGTGTTTAGTTTTGTATCCTGTCCCAAAGATATGTATACCCCCAAATCCCAAAATTTGAAAAACCACCCCAAACCTAAAACATTCCTTGTACCAAGAAGTTTGGATAAGGGATACTCAAAGTGCCCTATGAAGTTGACTCACTTCAGTCAACTATGGAAAAACACATCTGTAAGCCCTAGATGGGAGGTGTTGTCACTTTGCAAGGGAGCAAGTCTCCTCGGGGAGCAGACAACATGTCTCCCACCCTAGCCTTACCCTAGAGCTGTATGAATGAGTGAAGAAAGTCTGCTGTTTTTAGAAATTATTTTCTTTTTCTCCTCCTTCTTGTCCCTCCCTTCTATTTCTCTTTTTCTCTACTCCCTTCTTTCCTCCTCCTTCTCCAATCCCTCCCTTTCCCTATCACCCTTTTGGTCTCTTCTCTGCTTTCTTCTTTCTTTCACTTTTCAGCCTCCAGAACTATGACTTTTCTTTGTAAATCATCTAGTCTCAAGTATTCTATTATAATAACAGAAGATAGACTAAGACACTTCTCCTAGGTGAAAATGGACGAAAACCTTCCCCTTACCATTGGGCCTCTGGTTGAATTTGAGTTCTTAAATGAGTGACACAAGCCCGGATAATTCCAATTAGATCTTCTCAGTCTCTGTGCCAACTTACATAGTTGTCATTTTTATAGAAATAATAAAACAAAATTAGGAATTTTGTCCTCACATCGTTAGCCCCACCCCTATCCCCCACCCCTTGGCCTCCACCATGTTTCCCCTGGCCTTGGCCTCGCAGTACTTGTCACATGTCGTTGCTCTCCATTTGTCAGGGTTGTTAGTTATCTAGCTGGGGACCTGCCTTGAAAATGAGATACCCATGCTTGTGCAGATGCCTTTCCTCGTGAGACACTTGTAAAACTCCTTTCATTGGATCAGGCCAGACTTTCTCCACTGCAGCCAGGAATGGGTGTTACCCTCTACTTCTTCTGGAAGAATGCAAGACTGAAAGATTTCAACTTGAGACCCCATTTTCTTCTCATTTGCTCCTACCCCACAGACCCCAGAACACCCATCAATTTGAGGTTTGGAGAATATTCAGACCTTGAAAGTACTGCATTTGCTTCTATTTTCATTGACAATGGGATACCTGTCTTACGAGTTGTTGGGGGAAAGGAAAACTGTACAAAAGGAAAACTACAGAAAATAAAAGCTTGCATCAACAGTACACCTAATTAAATAATAAATAATAATTTGAGAAATTGGGTATTTTGTGGTCAATTTTATATTTATTAAAATAATATAAGTGTTCAGGGAATACAATGTCCAAAACCATCAATGTGGTGTTGTGTGTATGTGTGTGTGTGTGTGTGTGTGTGTGTTTCCCCTACAAAATACAAAAGGCTGGGAGAAAATTATTTGAATGTTTCCCTACAGAGGTTGAAATTATCCTTCTTTAAGTGACACCTGAATAATTCACATGCTTACCTAAGTTGGAATCAATCTTAAAAACTTAATAATATTAATGTTAATTTATAAGAAACACCTTACAGTTATCAGAGCAATTTTATAGACATGATCTCATTTCATCCCATTGCCAGTGGGTATATGCTTCAATGTATGTTTACATGAAAGGCCTGTCCAAAGCCCCTCATCCAGAACATCCTAGACTATACCTTGATATCCTAGCTGTGAATCTGTTCCACTCCATTGTGTGTGTGTGTGTGTGTGTGTGTGTGTGTGTGTGTGTGTTTGGTATGGTGCAACAGGGAAAAATGAGTTTTACATTTTGAAATTGGGAAAAAAGGAATACTTTGTAACACAATAAAATTATATAAAATTCAATTTTCAGTGTCAATAAGGGAAGTTTCTTTGAATTCAACCACATTTACATGTCATCTACAGCTGCTTTCTTACTACAGGGCCAAGTTGAATGGTTTTGACTGAGACCATATGGCCCAAAAAGGCTGAAATACTTACCTCTAGCCATTTATACAAAGAAAAATAAATAAATAAATAAGAAGAAGAAGAAAAAGAAAGAGAAAGAAAGGAAAATTACCAATCTCTGTCCCATATCAAAGGCTTGTTCCGTCCCATAAGAACTGTCTTTCTAGAACCCTACCAGAGTCAAGGACAAAGGCAAAGCCCACAGGGATCTGGTTTGTCAGCCCAGTGGAAGAAGCTTAGAAAAGGACCTGCAAGCCACAACAATGTTTATAGCAGCTTAACTCATAATAGATAAACTATGGAACCAACCTATGTGTCCTTCAACAAATGAATGGATAAAGAAACTGTGGTATATATAAACAAGGGAATTTTACTCAGCCTTAAAGAAGAATGAAATTATGGCATTTTCCAGTACATGCACAGAACCGGAGAATATTATGCTAAATGAAATAAGCCAATCCCAAAGAACCAAAGGCTGAATGTTCTCTTTGATATGTGGATGCTAATTCACAATAAGGAGTGGGGAAGAATAGAGGTATTTTGGACTAAACAGAGGGGAGTGAAGGGAGGGGAGGGAGAATGAAAGTAGGAAGGATAGTAGAATGAATCAACATTATTGCCCTATGTGCATATATGATTACATGACCTGTGTAATTCTACATCATGTACAACCAGACAAATGAGGAGTTACACTCCATTTATGTATGAAGGGTCAAAGTGCATTCTACTGTCATATATAACTAACTAGAACAAACAAACTACAACAACAAATAGACACACACACACACACACACACACACACACACAAACACACACATAAAGTGAAAAGAAATGGGCCTGCAAAAAAGGCTAGATCTTTAAATCTCTAGCTTGTCGCCATTCTCCAGCTTGGTGCACAGCTTCTTCCTCCAGTGGACTTTGGAGATGTGTCTTCACAAGACCTTTGCTGAATGCAGGGGAAAAGGGCAGTCATGCCCCCCATCCACTTAAGGAAAAGTAGTTCAACTGCGGAGCTTCCTTAGAGGGTGGGAGACTCATGCTTAACCATTTCAGGGGGAAATTTGCACATTAGCATAGTATTTCTGGAGAGGAATACACTTGCATGATAAGTTCCTCGCGGCAGAAGTATACTCATTGTGCCAGCAAGGTAGGGCTGATTTGGGGGGTTCAAATAATTCCTTTTGAATCATACTGTATTATTATTGTTCATCTATCATATTATTGTTCATCTATGCATTTAGAAATTAGGTCAGGAGTTAGTGAACTTTTTCTGTAAAGGGTTAGGCACTAAATATTTTAAGCTTTGCAAGCCACATAGAATCTGCTACAACTACTCATCTATACTGTTGTAGCACAAAGGCAGCTACACCATATGTAAACAAATGAGAATGGCTGTGTGCCAATAAAACTTTATTTATCAAAACAGATATATGGCTGCATTTGGCCCAGGCTATATTTTGCAATCCCTAGCCTGGATATTTGATTTAGGTAGAAAATGTTCTTGGCATATTTTGCTCAGAATTTTTTAAAATTTTATTTTTTCATTTATTTGTTTTTGAAAAACACTTCTTTCAAAGAAAAGTATTCTAAAGAACACAAGTTGGAAAAGAGCTTTCAGGTTCAGAATCATTTCCTCAGAAGAGAGGACACAGAAGCAATGATAGTGAATATGAATGCATCTAGGCAAAGGGTTCAAATCTCCAGAAGACTGGTCTGGTGGTCATGTAAGGTGAAGTCCTCAGAGAACTGGTAGAGGTCCAAGCAGGAGACCTGTCCAATCCCTCATGATGGAGGGGTAACAGCACTGTAGCCTCTTCATCCCCAGGGAATATTTTCCAAGATCCCCAGTGGATGCTTGAAAACATGGATGGTACTATACATACTATGCTTTTTAAAAAATACACAAATACCTATGATAAATTTTAATTCATAAATTAGGTACAGTAAAATACTAACAAAAACTAATAGTAAAATAGGACAATTATGACAATGCACTGTAATAAAAGTTATGTGAATGTGGTCTCTCTCAAATATCTTTATTGTATTGTACTTGCTTCTTCTCATTAACTGGGGCAACTTTATTTTATTTGTTTTTTATGTGGTGCTAAGTATTGAACCCAGTGCCTCGACATATGGTAGGCAAACACTCTACCACTGAGCCACATTGCCCAGCCCTTGCCTGGGGATAACTAAAACTGCAGAAAACAGAACTGTAGATGAGAGTAGACTATATAGTGTGGCTTTCCCAAAAGGATACATTATTCAGTCAGTCAGGGCATGTCTGCAAATAACCAAACCTACCTGAAGACCTTTTAAGAGGTATGATAATATCAAAATCAAGAAAATGGCCTCTGAGATCATGCTGCTTAGATTGAAGCCATTATCCCACACCTGGCTTATGTAAATTAGCTAAAATATTTAATGCTTCAGTTTTCTCAGCTGTATAATGGGAATGTCTAACACATGGCCAGGAGTTTAATGAATTATATTAAACATGCTTACAACAGTTCCTGACATAGGGAAAGCCCTGTATAAGTATTGCTATAAGCATTAATTTTATATTTTTATCATGTTATTGTTACTTCAGGTCTTGGAATTACCTAGCTTCACAAGAACTATGAAGTCATTCAAAAAATGTGGTATACATACACAATGGAATATTACTCAGCCATAAAGAAGAATGAAATTATGACATTTGCTGGTGAATGGATGGAACTGGAGAATACAATGCTAAGTAAAATAAGCCAATCCCAAAAAACCAAAGGCCAAATGTTTTCTCTGATATGTGGATGCTAATTGACAATAAGAGTGGGGTTGGGAAGGATAGAAGTACTTTGGATTAGACAAAGGTGAATGAAGAGAAGGGAGAGGGAATGGGAGTAGGAAAGATAGTAGAATGTATCGGACCTTATTATCCTAGGTGCATATATGATTACATGACCAACGTAATTCTATATCATGTACAACCAAAAGAATGAGAAGTTATACTCCATATACGCATAATGTGTCAAAATATACTCTACTATTATATATAAATAATTAGAACAAATTTAAAAAAAGCTACAAAGTCATAAAAATTCTCTTTTTTTCAATGACTTTTTTCTTTCTGCTTGTTTGTTTTTCTCTCTGTATAGGCTTATTTTGTTATACATTTGGCCCTTCAAGGCTGCCTTAAAATGGAAGCCCAAGTCTTCAGCACCCATCTTCTTCTAGGCTAGCACCCCACAGACAGCAGATCCGCTCTCCATGACCCAGTTGGAACAGAGGCCCACCACATTGACCCCAGGATCCTTGAGAGAGGATCCTTCTGATCCGTAAGTCTACCTATCCACATCTCCAGGCAGACCCAGGGCTCCACAAAGTGAACATGGAAACGATGGGTGTGCCTGACACTGTGTCCCAAGGCTAAGTTCACTCCAGGCACACTGGACCAGGTCAAGATAGCAGACACTGGCTAGACCCTGAGTCAACAGGGAGGAGGGGAGTTTTCCGTTCCACCCAACTGTCTGGGCTTCTATTGACTTAGGACCTGGACAAGACCCAGAGCACAGGTGGAAGAATTTTGTAGCAGACTTTTGGGTGGGCCTGGGGTTGTAGCAACTGACAACATGCACAGAAATAACATGTGGAAGAATTTGCTTATTTCCATCCATTTGCTTATTTTCAACAAACATTTATTGAGTGACTTCCAAGTGCCATGCTAGGGAATATGCATTTTTAAACATTTTCTTAGAATAGATTCTCTTAAAGCGATGAGGGATATTTTTGTAATCTCAAAAGTAATGTTCTCACCCAAGTCCTCTCTATGAATAGTTCATTCATTTTGAGCATTTCTTGAGGATAGCAACAAACCTTATTGTCTGTTTTATTCGTTATTCTTAAAATTACTATTGTTCAATGAACTTGCTACAAACCTTCTACAAAGTAATCATTTAGAAATTGTCAATGACATTTACTATATAATATTCTTTCATATATTAAGAAAATATATATATATATATATTACATAAATATTAAATAATAAAATGGGATACCATATATTTTCCCAAAAGCTTAAGAAATAAATAAAACCAATTCCTCTGAAATCCCCTCTGTACCATCTTGGGATAGATCCCCATCCCTTCCTCAAGCATAGACTACTCTCCTGAATCTGATGTGAATCATTCTCTTGTCTTTCTCCATGGTTTGATTATATGAGAATATATCCCTAAAAAAAGACTTAGCTTTGTCTGTTGTGGAATTTCATGCAAATAAAATAATACCGTACATGTTTTTCCTCAGATGATAGATATTTAACATAAATATTAAATGGACATAACATATATATGTATATCACACTATCAATATCATACTTTTAAAGTTTATTCAGATGAATAGAAATAGCTGGAGTTCAGTTACTTTGCTGCACAATATTCTACTGTATGACTACATCAATATTGATTTCTTTCTTCCCTGTCACTATTTTTAATTTTTGCTATTTAAAAATATGGATCTATAAACCTCCTAGCAGGACTCCTGCATGAGTGGTTCTCTTGAACCTGGGAAGGAGTGGTGGATCTCCAGAGTGTACATCTTTATGTTAACCAGATAGTGATTGATGTGTGATTTTCTAAAGTACAGACTTTCTTTGTAACCACCTGCTATATTACCCATTTTGTGAATATAAAATAGAACATTATGGTTTTATTTGATTTTTTCCTGATTGAATGTCTTTTTATTTTTATAAGCCATTTGAATTTTCTGCTTCATGAATTGCTGCTCTCTTCTTTTGCTTATTTTTCTAGATTGTTTTGATTGAAGTACTTGTCCACATAATATACATATGTGTATTATGCATGCATAATGGAAATATGC
Source organism: Tamias sibiricus (assembly GCA_025594165.1). Lineage (NCBI taxonomy): Eukaryota > Metazoa > Chordata > Mammalia > Rodentia > Sciuridae > Tamias > Tamias sibiricus. The sequence continues at coordinate 131,271,195 of CM046657.1, read as the reverse complement.
ATGCATATGTCATATGTATTTGATATAAATATCATCATTAAATTTGTAGGTTTTCTCTATGCTTTTACATTTTTAATTGTGTTCTTTGATAAAGAGATATTTAAATATATTGTAGTGTAATCTAATTTTTCTTTTTTTTAAATTATTTTTATTCTAAGATGATGTAATCTAATTTTTCTACCTTTTCCTTTATGGCTTGGCTTCCTTTGTCTTGTTTAAGAACTCCTTTCTAACAAAAATAAATAAATAAATAAGTAAATAACCTCATAAAAACAGAAAGTGTCCTAAAAGTGTTAAAGTTTTGCTTTTCACTTTAATCCTTTAGTCCAGCTGGCACTGGTTTTATGTGGTTATGTGTGGTAGGGATGTAATTTCATTTTATTTTTCATGAGGATAACCAATTAACTCTGTACTGTGTATTCCTAATTCATGCTTTCTCCTATAATCTGCAATGCTACTTGCCATGTGTAACATTTCAGTTTTTGCCTGGATCTATTCCCAGGCTCTCCCTTTTGCTTTCATTGGGATATTAGCCTATATTTGCACCAAGGCTGTACTAATCTATTTGTCGCACCTTTTTCAGTTAGCTTGGATTCTGGTAGTGCAATCTCCCCACACAATCTCCTTTCAGTATCTAGGCTGCTCTTGGTCTTTTGTGTGTGTGTGTGTGAGATATATATATATATATATATATATATATATATATATATATGCATATATATATATATATATATATACATACTGTATATAATCTCAACTTCTTAAGTCCCCATAAGCATTTGTCTGAATTGATAGATTAATCTGAGGAAAACTGGCATAGATATTTATGATTTTGAGTCTTTCCATCCATGTTTAAGGTGTAGCTCATTCATTATTCATTTATTTTCATTGGATATATGGGTCATTTCCAGTTTTTGCTGGTAAAAAAAATAATGAATTTATTTAGATTTTCTTTGCCACTCTACAAAGGAGTTTTATAATTTATGCCTTTGAAATCTTGCCCATAATGTATTAACTTTTTTCCTAAACACCTTATAAATTTTTGCTATTATATATGATAATACTTTAAAACTACACAGCATAGTGATTGAGAAGCTCACTGTGAATTACAGTCATGCACCCCACAATGAGTTTCAGTCAGCAATGGATCATATACATCCTGGTGGTCTCACAACATATCACTCAATGATTCCATAGGCATCTTAGTTTGTGTAATTATGCTCTGTAATGTTCACCCAATGATGAAATTATGTAATGATGTATTCTCAGAATGTATCATCATTGTTATGACTATATATTTTTATTGTGTTATACTACCCTTCAATCACATTGAGGAAAATGAATAAATTTTCCTGCTCCAAATAGCTCTGCTTTTCAGATATTTAGGTTTGCTTTTTGTACTATTTTTGTCTTTTTCAAAGGTGTTATGTTGTGAGGTAGAGGCTCAATTCCAGCCCTGTTTAATGTGCTCCTAAGTAAGCAGATGATATTTATTAGAATTATAGGGAAATTAATATTACATGACATTTATTCAAGCTGCTTGCAACTGTATTCTATTCAGTTCCTTCAAGGTTCTCAAATAGTTGAACTTCCAAAGAAAATTACATCTGGATAAGTATGCTAGTATTTTACTAGTTAATCATTATTATATCTAGTTTCAATAATTACATTGTGATTAAAAACAGTATGATAGTGAAGTTGAAAAAGGTATATTCTTTGAAAACTTAACTCAGAAAGCATTGTCCCATGGTTTCAGCTTAATAAAATTTTAGATGAAATCCTTAGGAGAAAATAATCTCAGATGTATTATCCTTGCAAACCAAGTCACTTTCATGTATTTAACATTGTCATTATCCTCTCCTTCTGGAAATTTAATTTCCTTAGTCTCTTAAAATTAATCAGGATCAGGTAACTTACTTAAGCCAATAAAATGTGAGCAGAAGTGGCATTATCACTTCCAGGGACATCACTTAATGCTTTGTCTCCCTTTTCTTGCCTAGAGGGCATGCCAGAGCAACTTAAGCTCAGAAGACAGCTGCCAGTATTGTCCACCACACCCACAACTGACCTTGTTGACAAAGAAGCAAAATTGTGTTAAAAACTTTAGGCTACTTCTCCTGCAGCATGGCTGAGGCACTTCTGCCTGAAACTGACCGCAACCAGGATGGGGGCCTGAATCAAGACTTTGACACCCCAAATAAGAACAGGTGAAAGGGGGCAAAGAGGACTTGGGATGTAGTTTTTCACTTGAAGAGCTTTTTGAGATGAGAGAGAAAAAAATAACTTGCAATAAGAGATATGGTTTTGACATTTTCTTTAGCTGAGGTAAGTCTCAAAAGTTAGGGCACCTAAATTTATAGGTACTATAGAATTATTTATTTTTTCATTTCATGTTTTTAAGTACTTAATATTTTTTTCTAGAAATTTTAATTTGGAATTCAATACACCCTGAATATTTTCCCCAGCATCAGAACTACTAACTAATATGTAATAATAATAAAATGATCTAAGAGTTTTTGAGGCCTTATGTGCTAGGAACTATACTAAATACTTTATTAAACTCTCACAGAAATTTTCAAGTGATGTTCCATTCTCTTCATTGAATCAATGAGGAAACAAACTTTAGAGGGATTATGGTTGGTCAAGGTTGACATTTATGACTGGCATCACTCCTGCCCTGTCCCACCTCAAACCCCAGGTGCGGTGTGCTTCATCTCCATGCTCAATGCTTCCCAAGTGATGATGTTCCAGTGTGACTCAGCGCAATAAGCATATCTGTATCTGCTCTGATTCTGAGAATGTTCATGCCTTTTGGAAAAACTTAATATAAGTAAAATTTGGTGTATCTCAGATTTCTTTCTTGGCACTGAAACACAGGAGTAGAATTTAGGACCTCTTGATTTTATTCTTGCACTTTCTATTGTTCCATGGCTTTTTGACCTGCCTTGTGATGACAAAAAGGTGGGCATTCTCACCAGAACACAGAAAAAAGAGAACACTTTTGTGGGGAGATGAGCATCCATGAACACATCTGGTATGTCTCCACGAACCTGGGCACTCTCATCTGTAATTGGTGAGTTTGGAGTGCTCATTGGGGGGACTTTTCTAAATATGAAATTAGGTGACTGCCACAGTTTGAAACTAGAATGTCCTTCAAATGCCCATGTGTTAAAGTCTTGATCCTCACCTTGGCTCTGTTGGAAGTTGGTGGAAACCTTTAAGAAATGGGGCTTAGTGGAAGTTTTAGGTCACTGGGGATGTGCCCTTAACGCAGATAATGGAACTCTGGTTTCTTTCTCTCTCTTTTTACTTCTCAACCACCATGAGATGAACAGCTTCTTCTGCCATGTGTGAGACTCTCCACAGATCCAAAAACTATGTGGCCAACTGACTATAACCAGAAATTCCAAAATTAATTCAAAATAAACTTTTCTTCCTTTTACAATAGCAATTATTGCAACTATTTGTTACAGTGATAGAAAGCTGACTTGTGGCCCTGTATACTCAATCAGTGCCTGCCTGTCTTTCGTGTAGTCTCATTTCAGAATTTAGAGCACTTCTGCTTCCTGCAGGCATCTCTTCTTGCCTCAGAGAATATCAACAACATTTAGAGCATTTAAGGGGCCATTATAGAGAACAGAGAGGAGTCCATTACTTTCAATGGCCTAAAACCTATTTTTTGTTTTGTTTTGTTTTGACTTAACATAGCTTTTGAGCCAGTGAAAATCTGCCTATCCCCGGAACTTCATGACTTCCTTTTTACACTAGCTTGAGGGCTTTTGGAACTAGTAAATTAAGACCTTTGCCTTTGACATTTGGGCTGGGAAAAAGTGAAAACTGATCTAATAATAATTAGTTATGGTTTAATATGCGAGATTGGAACGTTCTCATTTTTCATTCGGGGGCCTGGTGAGAAGGAGCCAAGGAGAGAGGGAAGATTGATGGAGAACATAAACCTCTGAAATGTTCCCATGCCAAGAGAAGTAACTGATCCTCAGGCGCCTTCTTATATCATGTTAAGAGCCCATGACAGCCCGAAAAGAAATGGAGAAGCCCAGCAAAGGTGGGGGATAAAAGCCTTTCCTTTTATTGTATCTTAAGCTGGGCATCTTGGCACATGTGTCACTGCCTGCTCACTTGCAAAGTCTGAGTTCTCTGGCTAGCCTTCCTCTTCAAGCTGCAAGAAGGAGGCTCTGGGTTCAGATGGCTGTTTCTGACAAATAGCAGCTTATTTTTACAACACTGGAGATATATTTACATTTCACTTAGTGAAAGGGAATGATGTCTTAGATGAGACATGGCCTGATAAAAACTCCAAATATTATGCCCAAACATTATAGGATAAACCATTTCAGAAATGTCTTATTTGTTACTACTATGTGAAATTCATGTTGGTGGTTTTAGTTGCTATGGAGTTTTAGTTAATTTTAATTGTCAGCTTTTTGAAGGGAAAATGCTGATTTGTGTGTGTGTGTGTGTGTGTGAGAGAGAGAGAGAGAGAGAGAGAGAGAGAGAGAGACAGAGAGAGACAGAGAGAGGTGGAAAGGGCTTTACTTTGATGTAAGGTAGGAAGATTAGCCTGGGTGGGGGGGCGGGTGCAGAAATTCAATGTGGCCCAGAAAGTTGCAGAGAGCAAGGCAGGTATCTGTGAATGAGCTGAGAAGGAAAGTGTTAAGTGATTCTTCTTGAAGTATCACTCTGTCCAGGAAAAGAATGAAGATTAAGGAAGAAAAAAAGGTGGTATAGGCGAGAAAAAGCAGACAGTGTCTTGCAAATAATGGTCCTGGAGTTTTTCCTTTGTCTTTCATCGGGCTTTAAATGTGAACGCAGAACAGAGAGCCAAGAGCACACAAAGGACAGGCCACGATAAACTGGGCTCATCCAAGACAGAGTCTGATGCCCAACACTGCCCTAGGGAAGGCTGGGCAGATGGGGAACAGCAAGGGAGGCCAGCAGAGACAATGAACCGAGTTCCTGCTTTTACTGATCATGACTGAGATGGCAAGAACCCAGTGGTATGAATTTTAGCACAGTGGTTACTTACAAAGAAATAAGGATATAAATAAGACAAGGTAAATGGGCTTACCATAGAGCATCAAAAACACAACAAAAAAATCAAAATTCTTTTTAAAGATTTTGCAAGTTTTAAGCTTTCTCCCTACTCAGCAATCACACTGCTACCTACTCTTGTTGCCTGTTCAAGATTTCTAGATGCTTCCCTATCAACCTGCAGAAACAAGATGAGTGAAACCAGAGACCTAGCCAGGAACAGGGAGCCCAGAATTTCCAGCAAACTCCTCACTCTCCGTGAACTTGTATAGATTTGAAGGTTGTTTGGAGTCACATACCTGAAAGCCAGGGTTTCTAGTTACAGCCCTAACAAACACTACTTTCACAAAGCAAGAACAAGAGTTTGATATTTGAAATATGGGACTTTGTTCAGTATTGCAATTTTTAACATAAGGAAGGAGAGATGAAATTATTGTGACATTATAAAAGGAATAGTATTTCTCTAAATGTCCAAAAAGTCTGTAACTCGATGGTAGAGAAAGGATTTTTAACTATTGCAGAAAGGCCATTCAATATTCAGTGTTAGGAGTCCCATGTGAGAAGGAATAAAAAAGAACAACAATTTTGAATTTTCTTTTTATGTTAATGTGACATTATGGGGATGCACAGGTGATAAGGCATACTGCCATAGTTCTCCAATTTGAGCAGGCATCAGAAGCACCGAGAAGGCTTGCTGAACACAGATTATGGCTGACTCTACACCCCAGAGTTTCTTACTCTGTAGGTTGAAGGTGGGGTTTCTAGCAAGTTCCCAAGTTATGCTGATGCTGCTGGCCTGGGAGAGAATGTGCTGAGAACCACTCGCCTCCTGCACTTATGATAAAGATATATGTGTAAAATACATTTATTTTTACCCACATCTGCACCTATATCCTGGAAGGAATTGTAATGGGCTATCATAAAGCCAATGCTTATTAGATCCCTTTCCTGTCCAAGGGCAATAGTTTCAGGGAGAAGCTGAGCTAAGCAGAGGCCATTATGACTCTAAGAACCCAGGTGTTCTGGACTCCTGGGGTGTGTTGAGGGCTGAAATAAATTTGAGATTGTGGAAAGAATGATGAAATATTAGAATGTCAGAGTTGGAAAGGAGCTAGAAGAAAGCCTAATGGTTATGTTATACACACTGAGGGAGAGAACTTTGAATTCCAATTCCAGCTGAGACACTTGCTAGCTTTGAAAGCTTTGTAAGTTACTTAACCCGTATGAACCTCAATTTCCTTTTCTGTAAAACTGGGAACCCTAAAAGTCTTGTGTTTCAGTCACAATTTTTAGTTGCAATCACCTGAAGCCTAGTTTGGCTGATTGAAGCAAAAAAGAAATTTATTATAAGAATATTGGGTTCTATATGGAAAATGAACTGTTTTGCCAACAAATCAATGGTCTTTAAAAAAACACAAAGAAAGGAACAAATGAACAAATAAAAAGCTTAAAGGGCCCGGCTGAGGTTGTAGCTCAGTGGTAAAGCGCTCACCTAGCATGTGCTCGGCCCTGGGTTCCATCCTCAGCACCACATAAAAAATAAATAAATAAAATAAAGGTCTTAAATAAAGGTCTTTTGCTTAAAATAGAACTGTAACCTAAAAAAACAAACAAACAAACAAACTTCAATGGGCCATTACTGCATGAAATGTAAGAGTCGCAGAAATCAAGGTAATTGGTGGGCCTTACTTGATTCATGATTCATGTGAACCCCCAAGAAAAGTCACTTGGAGGAATTGGAATTGGCAACATGGTGATTATTGCTGCAACGGGTTAAGAGGTTAAGAACACTTAGAGATTTATTTTGTGTTCTTGTGTGTTGTGCATGGGTGTGTATGTGTATTGAAATTTCCCATAATGTTCAAATAAAACAGAAAATTGCCTTTCCATAAGGGCTGGAAAACAAGGTTCGGCCTCTCTCAGCAAAACAGGCTGCATACCACACAAAGGAGCTTGTTTTATGGGATCACTGTTGTCATTCTCACCAAGCCCTAGACCATTGGCGAGGGAAACTGAGAGAATGATAATCTGTCATTTTCAAATTATATGGTAGAATCACCAGCTAGGAAATTTCTCAGGTTCAGAAAAGGCATTCAGGTGATGGGTGGCTAAAAGACCTAATAAAAGTCCCCTAGAGGCACATGGTAGGTGTTCAACCCATGTTAGTCTGTATCCTCTTTCTGTCCCTGAGATGAGAATAACCTATACCTCCATTTTGTGTCAGGCTTTCTTCCTCAGCATTCTGGAAAGTTGCATCTCTAATCCCAATAGTTTGCCAATCTTTTTTCAAAAGATCGAATTTTTCTAAATAATGAGATGTTCAGTTACTACTTTAAGATGAAAATCATTCAATTGTGGAACATTCCCAATAAATAAAAGGAATTTCTTTATTCTAATTGTAAAAGCCTTTATTTATAGCCATTGCTCTAAACATGTCCAATCTACTTTCTGCATGGAGACATTTAAGATACTTAAAGATCCTCAAAACATCATGTTCACCAACACCCAGTCTGGTCCCCAATATTACTTCTCCTTCATTCAAGTCCCTTTTCACCAGATTAAAATATATAAAACAGATGACAATCTTAATCGTAACTTCAGGTGTAGGAGAAGTATTACTTCTTTCTCTAAAATTTAAATTAATTCTTATCTTGAGCACCCTTTTGGAAAGTTGACTATAATCAATATACACTTGCCCAGTACCTTCTTCCGAGGCTGTGCTAAATCCCCGGTGCCCGCAGAACACTGAGGAATTTGGGAGCATGTGGCCACCACTCCTCAAAGTCATTTGTTCTGGTAGACAGAAGATGGACATCCACGTCTTTACTTATCTCTCCACATGGCCATTTTTGATAGCTCACTCAGTAACCGAACACTTCAAACCCCTTCTGAGTGCCTCCTCTCCATTAAAAAAATAAAACAAAACAAAATAAAACAAAAATAAATAGATGTGTTTACCCTGGACACTAAGTTCTACCAAGTCATAGGAGGGAATTCCTCATCTATCATGGCCAAGTAATGTACATGTCAAAAGTCTAATTTAATGTTCTGCCTCTAAGGGATAGTTTCAAAGTAAACATCGAGTTTTCAGTTCACAACAACCAAGTTATGGAACCAACCTAGATGCCCTTCAACAGATGAATGGATAAAGAAAATGTCACACACACACACACACACACACACACACACACACACACACAATGGAATATCAGCATAAGAAGAAAAACATTATGGCATTTGCCAGTAAATGGATGGAACTGTAGACTATCATGTTAAGTAAAATAAGGTAGTCCCCCAAAGTCAAAGTTTGAATGTTTTCTCTGATATGTGGAAACTAATCCAAAATAAGGGAAGGAGGAATAAAAACAACAGCAACAATAAGAATAAAACAAAACAGAGAGAAGAAATGTTAAAAAAAAAAGGAGAGGGAATTTTATGAAAATAGAGGAAAGATCAGTAGACACAAGGGACTGAGGAGGATGATTGAGGAAGAAGGGACAGAAAAAGGGGAGAACAGTGGAATGAAGATTCATCATGCATGGATGCAGCATGGTCGGTCCCAGCATCAGATGCATCCACAGGACACTAATTAAAGAAAAAAAATGTAAACTGTAAATGGAGTTCCATCAAGTGAAGGGAGGGGAGCAGGTAAATGTTGGGGACTGAAATGAAACGTGTTGATTTCCATACTTTTGTGATAATTTCAGGGTGTATCCTGGTGTTGTGATAACTAAAAAGAATGAATGAATGAATAGAAGAAACTCTTGAGACTTGTTATTTGATCAACTTTCTTTGCCTTCTTCACTGCCTTGCATCCAACCATCTAAACATTCCCAGTGTGCTAGGGAACCTAGTCTGGCTTATCATTAGCATCCCACATCACTGAGCCACCCATCAGTTAGAGAAAGACTGCATCAGAATATATTATTCATACTTCTTCATATTCCTTCTTGTACTCTATTTCTCTCCCCAAACTCACAGGAGTCCCTACCACCAGCATCCTATCTATGCCACAATTGTCTATGTGATATGTTGTTCCGCGCCTGCTTGGCTTCCAGGTCCCTTTGTCCTTTTGTTGGACAGGCTTCAGGAGCTTACTTATAGATAGGGATGTTGTACTCATTGGCTCATTATTTATAGCCTCTGCAGTTTTGCATCAAGTTGTGTGTTCTTATGCCACTTCAAGCTTTCCTGTGAGTCTGCTGCTGGCACAAGATAGCATATTGTTTTACAGTAAACATTTTTTTTAATAAGTAGAAGGGATACACTCTAAAATAGCCATAAAAATTTAGTACAGTAAATACATAAACCAGTCTTATATTATCAAGTGTCATATACTGTACATAATTGTATGTACTTTATTTTTATACATCTGGGAACTCAGTAGGTTTGTTTATACCAGCATCACCACAAACACATGAGAAATGCATTGTACTGTGACCAAATGATGGCTATGACATCACCAGGAAATGGGAATTTTTCAGTTCCATTAGAATCTTAAGGAACCATCATCATATATGTGGTTGGTTGTTGAATGAAACAACCTTATGTGGTGCATGACTGTAATTTCACCCAATCGTTTCCTTTTGGAATGTGGTTAGTAGAACATGTATAAAGACAAATGTGGCTCTGTACTGACTGGGCCGCCTCAGAGGTGGGGAGTGAGGCTTGGAGGTGAAGATGGTGAGAGATGAGGAGAGTCAGCTCCAGCAGCTCTGAGGAGTCAGGCTCGACTTGAAGAGGGCAGATCTGGAAAAGGTAAAACAGTCCATCTCATCTGACTTCCTTTCACACCTGAGGACCAGGTGTGTCCTAATGTTGTTGGCAACAGGCAACCAGAAGTTAGGGTTCTGGGGACCAAGTCATACCCTACACTGGGTTCTTTCCCAGGTATCCTTGACTAGGTCATGAACTTTGAGGTTCAGCATCTGACTGCATGTGTTCCCCTCTCAGGGAGCCTCAGAAGTTTTAAAAAATTTTAAATTTAAAAAATAAAAAGTATCCAAGGTAGATAATTTTAGAAAACAAAAAAGATCCCAGAGAAAATAAATACTCATAATCCTATCATCCAGAAAAAAATAATAATGCATACTTAATATTGCACTTGCTATGCAGTAGTTACCATTTGAATTGCTATACGCCTTGTATTTCACCAAAACTAAATCATTAGTGATTGCAAAATGCAATTTTTCTTTGTTGACCACCAAGGGGAAAAACTAGAGCTTCCAATTAAACTTTGACAAAAGGCTGCCTTATCACTTAGCATTTCCCTTTTATATCTAAATCTTAAAAACCCTCTTTTCATTTTCATTACATATGTAGGTATCTATGAATTATTATTCATATATAGAAAGGGAAATAAACTTTTTCAAATCCAGATTCTCAGTTGTTCTTTGACTAAATCATCAGCAGTTTCTCCCTAACTCCCTCAATATTTTCTGTGTGAACAAGAGAATTGCTGATAAAGTATGTTTTTGAAGGCTTCTTAAAGAACTAAAATTAATGGATGGGCTCTGAAGCTGGCTTTGCAAATGGTGCAGAAAGAGCCTACTTTTGGCTTGTGCTTCCACAATTTTGCAAAACTCCTGGTTCTACCCCATCTACCTCCTCTGCACAGCTATAGCTGTTCTTGGGAACTAAAAGAGTGCTTGGCTGTTATCCCCAGGATTTTCTTCAAACATTGTTCACCCATTTTGCAATTCTGTTGCTGAAACTTTTTATGTTTTTTGGGGGTATAGAAATAACAGAATGCTGCCTCACTCACAGTATACATGAAAGTCCATCAGTTGTGAGATGCATCTGGATTTTAGATTTGCAAATATGTGAAAATGGTGTGTCTTAGAGTCAACAAAAAGGCATATGGTACAAATTCATCTCATGCTTTCAGGAACACTGGGAGGTGGTGGTGTTGTGTTCATTTTCCCATTTTATAGTTGGGAGATTCAGTAACCATTTCAAAGATGCAATATTTAACACTTACAAATAAATCCCAGAAGTACCAATTTTATTTATATGTATGCTAAAATTTACCATAGCACCTTTTTGCCAAATTAGAATATTGTGTTCTTTGAAAGAGTGAGAATAGAAGAATTTTGTATTCAGAATTTTCAATGTTCTTGGGAAAAATAAGGTTGTGGGTACAAAAGTTATAAATAAACCTATGCAAGCTTTTATAAATATTCTTTACAAATATACAAGGAAGACAGAACTCAATCCTCAACAGTTATGATTATATTTCTATTTTATTTTTAATTTTTTAAATTTTGCAGATAAAATGCCTTCTAAAAGTCATTTTTTTCCTTAGTGTTTTCTTTCATCCAAATGGTCATAGTGTGTCTGACTTAACACTTAGAACTGTGGAAGATGTTCCCCTTTTGTACCATTATGTGTCTAAAAATACAGAATAACTTGGATGTTCAAGATAAAAAAAAAAAAAAAACCTGAATTTAGTTTCTAGGTTACTGTAGCAGAATTCAAATTTCTCAACTATCCCAATTAAAAAAAAAAAAAAACTAGATTACAAAACTTTAAATTAGGTTTTGCTGTTAAATTTACTGTTCTCCTATAAACACTTTGTTTCTGTAACTCTTTTTAAGTCTTGGAATGTTTTTGAAGTGTGTTTTAACAGGAATAAAAGTAATTAATGATTCCACAAATAAAATCTCTTGAAGAACATTTAACTATGTGAGAATCTTTTTATTATATTTTATTAAGAAAGGGAAAAAATACCAAAATATTAGGGACAGTATGATCAATCTTGATTTTTCAAATCATGTGACATTTTACTTTTCTCTACATCTCATCATAGTATTACTTCAAACTCTTCATTTTAAGTAATAGAAATTGTTCTAACTCTCTGCTGTTTCATATGTAACTTCTCCAAAGAGAGCCTAAGGACTCATGAGCACAACCTGAGCAGGATAGTGAATGAAGCTGTTTCTTTCCTTCAATGTCTTCAGTAAAGACATTTTGTTTTGATTGGTCCCTTGCCATTTCTTAATGGCAACCTCTGCCCAGTCAGTTGATTACTGTCTTTGAACATGTTCCATGTGCAGCAATTATGGAAGATAAAAACACAACCTATGAGTTGGTCCTCATGAAGTTTACAATCTCATTTGGTATACCTGGTCTTTAGCCACTGGAATTACTGGAGTTTGTGGAGGACATGTAGGAAGACTGAGTTCACATTCCAGGAATGTATGGAGACACAAATACATCAAGCACTTTAATAATTATGTAAGGGCATCTGTGACCAAATACCAAAACTGAGGGCCACAGATTGGAAGTGATACAGAAACAGAGCACAGGGGACCATCAGTGTGCACAAAATAATTGGAAAAGGCTTCCAAGAAGAAATGAGAAAGCTTGATCAAAAGGGTGAGTGGTTTATAGAATGAAGTTCAGGAGTATATAATGGATTTCAAGCAGATAAGTAGGGATTCAAAGCAGAACATTCTGATGCTATTGGTCTCAGCTCTCCCAGAACAACCATCTTAAAATATAAAACATAATATTTTATTTGTGTTAACAATTACTCTTTGCAACAGAAATTTATGATGCTGATTCTTAAATATTCCTCAGGAATAGTGGGATCAATATCTTTCATATAATAAGATTTCCTACAAGTAAATAAGAAAAAGATAAAAGGAGAGCTACGTTAAATGTTTCTTAGAAATAATCAACAGGATTAGTTAACAAGAGTAAGTAAAACTAGGTGAGCTACTGAAGGTGACTTCCTGTATCCAACCTTTCACCCACACGGGGGATAATTACCCTTTGTTAGTATTCTCTCTTAAAAACACAAATGCAAAAATCAACATGGTATATGGCCCAAAATGCTTAACTATATTTATTAATCTCAAAAGCCACATTGACAAAGTTTGTATTATCTCAATCTTGCTGTGATAATTTGAAATCCAAATATAAAACAATTTATATCAGTGTATATTCTTTATGATAGAACACTTTTGTGACTTAGAATAATAAGCTTACTTACATGTTTCTTAAACTTCTCTTCCTACTAAATGTATTCAAATACCTAGGCATTGTGAAGGTTAATAACTACTTTCAGGCAAAGTGTCTGTTTTGATAATTTCCAGCAATTTTTATTTCTGTCACTACTCAGATGAGAATACTGATTATATTTTTCTGGCTTGTTATAACTAATTTAGTTGCTTATTATATTTAATTAAAAAATGAAAGCAAACAAAATTATTTTGTTCTATGCAGCAAATCTTCTTGTTCCTAATGAGGCTGCCTTATATGTTGATACATGGAGCAAAGTGAAGCTGTGGTTTGGTCCAGTTATATTGCAGACTGGTTATGTTCCTCCCAGAACAGGCATACTACTACTATTCCATCCCTTCACACCAATTCATCCAATCTTGCCCCAGACAGTAACTGGTATATCACCTTGGCTTTTCATGAGAAAAGACAATGATAATTATGGGGTAGTATCCCTAGTCAATGTACAACAGACAACTATAGTAGGCCCCCTTGATACTGAGGGGAATATGTTTCAAGACCTCCACTTAATGTCTAAAACCTCATATAGAACCAAACTCTGTGTAGCTATGTTTATTCCCATTCGTGCCTACCTATGACAAACATTCAATTTTTATTTAAAGGAAACAATTTACAGCTTTGTTTTAGTCATCTTTTTTGCTGCTGTGACTAAAGGATCTGACCAGAACAATTTTAGGGGAGAAGTTTATTTTAGGGCTCACAGTCTCAGAGGTCTTAGTCCATAGAGGCAGAATATCATGGCGGATGGAAGCAGCTCACTTCATGACCAGGAAGTATAGAGAGAAAAACTCCACTCACCAGGTACAAATGTATACCAAAAGCCATGTCCCAATTCCCACCTTCTCTAGCCACACCCTACCACTTCAGTTACCACTCAGTTAATCCCTATCAGTGATTAATTTTGCACTGCTTATTACTGCAACATGGCTAAGCCTATTCTCAATTTTTGTCTTAGGGGAAAAAAATTAGGGGACTCAATTGAGTGCTACTTTTGCTAAGTGGTCAGTGGGTAATGTTCTGGTTACTTGTTCTCTTATTCACATTCAGGATCTAGGCAAAAGTTGTGCCTCCCACAGTTGCCTTCTGATGAGAGTGTCCTTGTTCCTCCCTGCTGTCACCACTTTCCCCCTTCATCTTGTTTCATGCACTTCCCCACATTAAGCTTGGGGAGATCTTAGATATTCTGGAGGGGCTCTAGAGGCTCAAAGTTGTGTGTTCCCCAAATATGTTATCTCTGCCAGAACTCTATACATCTAGCTGAGAAATTAGGATTTTGAAAAATAAGGAAAACAACATTTTTCTCTGCTTTACCCTGTCACTCCTCTCTCCAAAGGCCATGCACATAGAGCTACAAATTAGCTGTTTGAACAGAAGACAAGCAACACCTTTGCTTCAATTTTCAAAACTATGTTATACTACCACTGTTTTTGAAATTTCTTGTTTGGGATAATATATATGTCACAGATTTAAAATAGCCTTACTTGTGACACATCTTTCTTCTGGTACATTGATTTTATTAAGACCACCACATATTGACCTCTGGGCCAAAAAAGTGATCGTAAGGGGAACACAAGTCTACTGGTCAAGAAGTGGATCAAAACTGGGACAAGTCATATTTCCGGAATGCCTTAAAAATTCTTTCTGATTATAATTTAATTTAAAAGAGAGACATTTTAAATAAACACAATTTATTCTGGTTGCAGATCTCCTGCCCTTGTGGAATTTGATACAGAAATACAGAGGGGAAATATCATAAAATGAGAAAATATATATGTGCCAAATGAATAGCTCAGGAAAACATAAGCTCCAGGGTAATATCATGCCTATTGACTCACTATTAAACACCATGCACAGGGCTGGCCCATAATGTGCACTCAATAAACCATTGCTGAATGAATAAATAAATAAGGATTTCAGGAACAGAACTATAAGCAAACAAACCAAGTTGACTCTTTCTCCCCCCTTTAATCCATTTATTAGACAAGCAGTTGTCATGCATTTCAGGTGTATTTGTACATGTGTGTCTGTGGCCTAAATACAGCCCTGATTCAGTCATATTTCTAAGTATGATTCAGTATGAAACTTTACTTCACAAATGCCTATTCTCTATCTTTTTTCTGCTAGCATTGCTACCACATGAAGACGTGATAATTAAAAAATTGAACTCATTTTATGTCTCTAATTTTGGGTCAGGTGTACTGAGAACAGTCTTGGTAAGTTTCCTTTATGAATACTGAAGTATTTTGTTTAGATAAATCACACCTATGTAAAAATTTTATGAAATAAACTCATTTGGAAAATCTCCCTGTGATGAAATTAAATAATTTACCAGAGATACCACAAATAGAATATAAGTGCCAGTGAGACTATAAAAGCTAGTATTTTAGAAATATTTTGCTGTGATTTGCTTTCTAACATGGCTAACCAGGCTTAAAAAATATATTTTTTCCCTCTTCTGCAGCGCTTTATAAGAACCACATGACCATCCATTTCACTTTTTAAATTCAGTTTTTCTATGTCACCTCTTTGAACACATTCATGTTCAAAGTCAAATATTCAAAACTTTTAGAAAATGTTTACCAGCCTGCAGGATTCAATGCAACTATGGAGACATATATATATATATATATGTGTGTGTGTGTATATATATATATATATATATATATATATATATATGTGTGTGTGTGTGTGTGTGTGTGTGTATATATATATATATATACACATATATATATATATTTTTTTTTTTTTTTCAAAGAGCACCAACTCTGAGCAACACTGAAGATTTGGCCTTACACTTGTAACACTGGCCATGTGATACTTTAAATAGCTTTCCACATGTTGGCTGTAATGTTATCTTTTCCTGCTAAGACAATGGATGTGCCTAAAATTAGCTAGGAAAAGACAGCTGGATGGGTCTATCAAGGGTTCTTTAAGGAGTATACCAGAAAAGCTTGATTAATACCATCATTCCCTCTGGAATTAATTTTCATTTCTCCCATCAGGTGTGTTGATGGAAAGAGGTCTTACAGTTCTAGTAATTGCCCTGGATTCCTTCGCTGTCCTTCATCAGGGCCTCTAATGAAGTCTGAGTTGTAGCCTGGGGTGGATGCCAGCCTGGAACGCAAGGAGGCTGAAAGCTGACACCCGTTCAACGGAGCAAAGGGCCTTGCACTGAGGTTGTCTCCATGACAACCTGGGTATTTTCCTGGTGATGCATTTACACAGCAGGGTTAAAGTTCTGTGAAAGCAACAGCTGTTGTAAAAACAGTATATTAAATATGTTTAGGACTGTAAAATGTGCATTCTTCTCAGTAGCATTTCATTTGGGGAAATTTCTGAAAATGAAAATGTTTTGTAAAAGCATAATTGCTCAATGATGGGCTCTCTCTCTTAACAAACCTCCTTTATTCTTGTTTCTGAAAGAAAGGGTGAAAGAATTTGATCATCTTATTTTTCTCCTGGTATTTCTTTCTTTTTAAATTATATTTTCATGGCCAAATATTCAGTCTACAACACTTACCCTTTGTTCTGACCAGTATGTTTGCACTAAGTCATTTGGCAAGTAATTTGGGGAAAAGAAAGTAACATGTGAGCCTCTGTAATCAAGATCATTTGTCATACTTCTTATTTGATTTTGTCTTTTTCTATTCACAATGTTTTAGTCTTTCGTACTAATTATTCAGACAGGTATTTGAAAAAAAAAAAGAAACAAATCTTTCTTCAAGCAGTTCAAAATTATATGGCTTTTTAATAGAAAACTTTTGTTTGTTTTCTTTTTGAAACTCCTATGCTCCCAGATTGATAAGACTTATTCCAGACATTTTGATAGGCTGCTCAGACTCACAAGAGGTCATCTGACCTTAATTTAGAAATCAGCAGGTTTGTGAGCATCTTATGACATTGTGAATACAGGGACTGACTATCTCCCAGTTTGATCTGGGGTTTCCTGAAACTTGGGAATTTTGCTTCCAAAATTAAGAAATTCCAGGCAAACCAGAAGCAGTTGATCTTGCTTATTCAAAAAAATATCGATCAGCAACTGTTGATATATCATACTTTAAACTAAAGCAGTAAAATCCAAAGTCAGCTAGTCCTTGGTCTGGTACTGTTATGGTTTAGATGTCCCTCAAAAGCTCATCTGTGAGACAATACAAGAAAGCATAAAACTGAAATGATTGGATTCTAAGAGGTTTAACCCTAATTGTGCATTAATCCCCTGATAGGGAGTAACTTGGTGGTACCTGTTGGCAGATAGGGTATGGCTGAAGGAGGTGGATCCCTGGGTTCATGCCTTTCGGTATAGATTTTGTTCTTGTTTAGCAGATCTCTCTCTCTCTCTCTCTCTCTCTCCTTCCTGATCATCATGTCCCAAGCAGATTTCTACCACAACACTCTTCTGCCAAACTGGAGGCTTGAGGAATGGAACTGGCCTTCTGAAACTGTGAGCCCCCAAATAAACTTTTCCTCCTTAAAATTGTTCTTGTTGGGTCTTTTGGTCACAGCACCTAAAAAAAAAAAAAAAAAAAAAAAAAAAAACTGCCTAAAATAGGTCCTATCACCTTCAATAATTAAGTAGGAAAACTGCAGCATATCAGTTTTGGCCCTCTACCTGAGAGTACTCAAGATTTATAACAAGGAATGATAAAATGAGTATGTTCATTTATGGAATGCTGCAAGCCAAGGAACCATGTGAGGTGTATCCTGGGGACCCTGTTCTGCCCTAGGCTGGTTGCCATCTTGATTAGAATGAAGAGGCATCTGTCAATGGCCTCTTGTTTTCTTTTGCCTCTATACCAGTAGAGGCCAGAATTGGTCAGGAAAGGTCATTCATGTGGAACTTATCTTGGCACGTGGAGATGTAGAATATAAGAGTCCTGTCAGATTCTGAGAAAATAGTGGAAAAACAAATGCAAAACAAAAAGAAACAAAAATGATGAATATTCTTGCCTTCATGAACTTATGTTCTAATGAAGGAAAGCAAATTAAAACTTTTGATATTCACATCTATAAATATTCTTTTGCAAATAGATTCGAATGGGATTACTATGGCTTCCTCATTTCAAACAACTCCTTCAGGTAAGTTCACCTATCCCTCAAATTTTAAATGGTTATATCTTAACTAATATCATAGATTGGTGAGTTCATTTCCTCCCCAGAAAGCAATAGCGCGCATAACATGAAAGTAAAGCTAGCAAGTATGAATCAAGAACTGGACTATTAAAATTGTCTGAACAAAAGTTTGTATGCATGTAAACATTATGTACAGCTAATTACAATCAAGACCCTTTCAGGAAAAAATGAAAACTCATCTGATTTCTTAGTTGAATGAACCAGTGTTCACATATTGACAGACATAGTGACAGAGTACATTGCTAAATTCTAGAACAGAGGTTCTGTAGATAAACTATACCTGCTCTTCTGACTTAATCTTGAAGGTGGTAGCGATTGAAAACAAATTCTGCCAGCTTGTCTGTGGCTGAAATGACCATTTACCAAATAAGGGCCCCAGAGAACTGGTTGGTTTTGATGAAGATCTTCATGGACCTGGTAGTCCCAATGGAGAAATGTTCTTTGAATTTGAATCACATGGTTGTGCTAAGAACAAACTTTTCGTGGCAAATGTTTTCCTTTGTTTTAAGCATTCTGTGTCTTTAATATGTGTTTTAGTCAGTTTGTTTTTTCATTGCTGTGGCCAAAATACCTGACAAGAATAACTTAAAGGAATTTCTTTTCAGTTTATTTTGGCTTATGATTGCTGAGATTCAGTCCATAGCCAGCCAACTCTACAGCTCTGGGTTCAAGATGAAGCACAATATCATGGTGGAAGACTGTGGCAGAGGGAAGAAGCGTGGGACCTGGCAACCAAAGTCAAGTCTTACCTCCTGCAGCCACTTCCCACCTGTCTCCAGTTGCCACCCAGTTAATCCATGTCACTGGATTAATCTAATGATTAAGTTACACCTTTCAAAATCTAATATTTTCACCTCTGAACATTCTTGCATTGTCTCACGTGTGAGCTTTTGGGGGATATCTCATATCTAAACCATAACAACATGATAATACAAATTGATCAACAATATTTGATTTACTGCTCAAATAATTTTCCAGGTATTTCCAAAAGATTGACCAGAAACTGGAACCCATGGATAGTGTTAATGTACATGAATTAACTAATAGATCTCAAAGATAAATGTCTATTTGATACCAGATCCTCTGGATAAAAGACACTATAATGCTTTGTTTGTAAAAATGCTGTCTCTAGGAATGTGCATCTGAACAAAGATAATGTATAACATTAAGAAGCACTACATTCCACATTCAATACCCCAAGTTTTTTTTTTTAAATCGTCTTCACTTTTGGCATGGATAGATGATAAGAGTTTTCATACTTCAAAACAAAGCTCTATTATCAAGAGACTTCTATTTTTAGTTACTTTATAGAAAGAAAAGAAAGGTTAAATTGTGTTCTTTGTGAGATAAAAGAAGCTGTTTTGAGAAAAGAACACTCATATCTTCTATGGCATAAAGTTTGATTATTTCTAAAAGTAAATTCATCTTGGAAGAAAAGGTATAAATCAAGTCTACTAAGCACCTGCCAAATGTCTTATCCAGGACCATCTCCTCCCAAGCATGCATTAGATTTTTAAGCATCTGAAAAGCCTAGATTATTTCCACATACAGCTAAGAGGTCTAAGGTAAATGAAGAAGGTTAACACCTTCTGTGTTAAAAGTCTGTGGCTTTTTTTAGAGTTTTGATTTGGGTTTACAATATACTCTTTTTTTATATATATAATTTTTTAATTTTTTATTCTAAGTTGTTAGAAATGACAGCAGAATGCATTACATTTCATATTATGCTTATAGAGCACACTTTTACATATCTCTGTATACAAAGTATATTCACAGCATTTGTGGCTTCATACATGCACTTAGGGTAATAATATCCAACTCATTCTACCATATTTTTTTCTTAATCTACTCTTATAAGATAGAAATACATCTTTCAAAAAACCAGTTTTTTGGTTTGGAGTAGAGGGGAGTGAGGGTGGGGAAGACAAGGAAGGAACATGAAGTCCTGGATTGAAAAACTTATGTCCTAAAACTACCCTGTTTGGGTCAGTTTCAGTTTGGAAGCTGGTCTCCAGAGGTGACTTCTAGAATTGCACCCCTGGGG
Source organism: Tamias sibiricus (assembly GCA_025594165.1). Classification (NCBI taxonomy): domain Eukaryota; kingdom Metazoa; phylum Chordata; class Mammalia; order Rodentia; family Sciuridae; genus Tamias; species Tamias sibiricus. The sequence continues at coordinate 131,250,947 of CM046657.1, read as the reverse complement.
ATTATCTAAACACATTCTGCCAGCACAACAGAATTGAGATGGCTGTGGACCAGAAATAAGAAATATTCTCCAATGGCTTTCTGATTAGATCATGGGCCATGTTTCTCTAGAGAAAGCATTTACTTTGGGAGTCTCTGTTCTGAGCTCTGGCCCCTTGTAGCCCTTTGCCTCTACACAGTGGGACAGGATGCTTGCACTCCAGGGCCATTCCCCCCTGTCTGTAGGATTCTCCTGCTGCTTTTACCATGGGCACAGAAAGCAGCCCACCAGCTTTTAAGTCAGAAACTTCTTTGCTCTTAGTGAATCCTTTTAAAAGGTTAAAACCTTAGCACATTGGGTAATATTTGATATCACCTTTTGATGACAGTTTTATTATGTTTCTCAATGGAGATTCCAATGATTCTTTACAAGTGAGCCTAAGAACGCAAGCTTAAAAGAATACAGAATACAGATTCCCCCAAACAGTAACTTCTAAACCTTTTCTAAATAGATCACTTTTATCTATGTAGCAGCTTGTTGATTTGAAACATACACAATTGGTCCCTTAATGTCTAATTTGCTCAAGAATTTTTGGATGTAAGTTTTCATAACTTTCCAGAAAGCTGCCTTGTAGTATAGCCAGTTTCCCAGAACCTAAAACAAATTAGATTAATCATGCTAGAAGCTAAATAAAAGTGCCTTGTTGGGACCTGTTTGGGCAAGCCTTAATATTCTTTCCCATTGGCCAAAAGGGAAAAAATCTTGGAGGGCATAGCTGCCACCCACTCTGCACAAGAGCAGAGGCTGGATTCTTTGAGCTTCTGGGAGTATTGCTCTTCTAGTATTCAAACAATTGACAAAATATTTTTCTGTTGCAGGAGTGAACAACAACAGTTTTATATTTTGGTAATTTTTACATATGAAGAAGTAAAACTTTGAGCTCAGGTCTACCAAAGTTTTGATTTCTTTATGATCATCCTCTGAGCTACCTTTTTTCATTTTCTTGGTTTGGCATTTATCATTCCCTGCCCATTCTTCTGCACTCACACTTGTTTAGCCCACTGGCATCTCTAATGTACAAAGGTATTTATAAAACTTGGAGAATACACCTGACACTTGATCTGTAATTATTGTTAGATTTCTTCTTTAGAGCTGCATAAACTCTCCTTGCATGCCACAGAGCTTCCAGGGCAACTGAGCCTTAGCCATGTTGCACAAATTGGCCAGGCTCAGCAAAGAACATGGAACCCAGCCTGATGCTGCATGGAGGCCGAGCTTACTCACAAGCACACTTCCTTGATCTCTCACCAGCTCTCACCAGCATTCGAGTACTGAAAACATTTACTTTGTGTTGACCTGACAAAACCTTGTAAATAGTATCCCTTATAGGGCCCAGAATACAAGCCAAAGGAGAAGAGGGTAGAGGCCCAAAGAACCCCTGTTCTGCTTGCAAGTGGGTTGTTTTTTTTTTTTTTTTGAGCTGAGATGTGAGCCCAGAGGCAGTCAAGTCTCAGGTTTCTTTCCTCGCTGTAGCCAGAATTTGCTGACCAGGGCTTTGGAACCAAATAAATTATGGTTGGCCACTCATTTTCATTGCTAAATCTTTTTCTGGGAAGTGTAGTAGAAACGGGTTTTCTGATTGTTTCTCTATCTTGACTAAAAATGGATCATTCACTTAAGGAATTATTTAACCCCTTTTTACTGAGTTAGCACCATTTTTTAGGCTATAGTCTAGGTTGTATGTATTCGACAATAAACAAGAAGAATCTCCAGCTTCTAGAAAACAAGTCAATAAAATAACTTCAGGTAGTAAAGGAATAACTTCTAGTGGGAAAACAAACTAGGGGATATGATAGGGAATAAGTGTGGATCCTTGTTACATAGGGTGATTAGAGCAGGCTTTTCTGAGATGCTTCTGAATTTCTCAGTTTTACAGTATGTGTTATTCATCTTTTTAGTCACTGTGACCAAAATACCTGACAAGAACAACTCAGAAGAAGAAAAGTTTATTTAGGGCTTTAGATTTCAGAGGTTTGGTCCATGTTGGCCAACTCCATTACTCTGGACCTAGGTGAGGCACATCATCATGGTCAAAGAGCATGGTGTAGGAAAGCTGATCTGCTAGAGATAGATATAAAACAAAGTCATGCCGTCAGTGAACTACTTCTTCCAACCATACTACACCTGCGTAAAATTACCACCCTACTGGTGGTAATTTTAGTCCAGTCAGCTGGGTCAGATGAAGTCAAAGCCCTAATCATTGCCTAAAAGCTCCACCTATGAACCAATGATGCATTTGGGAATGTGCTTTTAACACAGGGGCTTTTCAGGGGACACTTCATATTCAAACCATAACACACTAACTAGTGTAACAAAATACCCAAGACAATTAACTTATAAAGAGAAAGATGAATTTAGTTTACAGTTTTGGAGGTTTAAGTCCAAGATTATGTGGCCCAATTGATTTGGGCCTTTGTTAAGGGCAGCACATTATTAAGGAAGCACATGTAGAGCAAACCATTTGTATCATGAGCCAGAAAGAAGAGAGACAGGAAAAAAGTGGGGTCCCACAATTGCCTTCAAGAGCATGCTACCCAGTGACCTAAAGGTCTCTCACTAGGCCCCACCTTTTAAATATTCGACCATCTCCCACTATAGCCACTCTGGGGATGAAGCTTTGGGGAACATTTAACATCTAAGCTACAGCACTACTATTTGACTCAGAATCTAAAGGATAAAAGGCATCCATGCAGAAGCTGTTAGATGAGTAAGACAGAGGGGGACCAGTAAGTGTAAAAATCCTGTTGGGGCAAGGAAAAACTTCATATGATAAAAGGCAAAAAAGAAGCTCCAGGAAGTGAGTGCATCAAAGCAATGGGGTAGAAGATATCTCCATCATCACCTCCCTGCTACAGTTTCCCAAGATACTGATGCTTACTTCCACTTCATCAGTTACTTACTTTTGTCATGATGTGCACCCATTTAATCACCAGGAACATGTGACTAATGCTTGAAATAAGCACATGAAGTTCTTGAAGCAAAATGGAAGAAAGTGAAATGAGTGCCACCTGCATTCTCCAAAGAAATAATAGTCTTGAAATAGTGCATCCCAGAAGACTTGGTGACTCCAGGGCACGTAGCCACATGCTCTAAGTTCTAATGAATAACATTATAGATTTCCTTGGAGTCTAGTTTTGCAGAACTCCATCATCAGTGTACTGAAACCTTCCACATGAGCTCAGGGTCAATGTTTGTTGATTTGAGAGCTGGCATCAAGCAAGTTGGCAGGTATGGATTTAGAGTCTGCTAGACCTAACTGGGAGTTCTGATTCTACTCTCCCACTCTTTCCTTGGGAAAATAACTTGCCTACTTGAGCCTCCATTTTATCTGATAAATAGGGACGATAATACCTAGTTCCTAGTAGAGCACAATGAGATAGTATTTGAAAGAAAAAAAAATTCCTAGCATATTTTTAACCACTGCCTGGTAACTTTTGCATCTCATTAAGTAAATAGAGATGTATTAAGTTATAATCACATGCATATCAGGTCTTAAGGCATAATTACCCAAATGGGGCTTCTGGCTTGAGCACCTGTTATTTAAGTCAATTAATTTTACAAAGCAGAATAGTATGTGGGAGAAGCTGAGCAAAAAAAGAAAAAATAAAGAAAGCTCTGAGAGCACTACTTCAGGAGAATCACAGAAACTAAGCTGCTCCTGACTCTCAGGGTGAAGTTGACTGAGAAAATGGGGGATGTGATCAAATAAAACTGACTCAGCCAGGGCGCCAGGTACCCAACCATCTAACGAGTTTTGTCTCATGGTCCCATTCATCTCCAGCAACTTTTGGTGGTATAGTCTGCCTGCTGTGATTTCACCATGGGGACTCCTTAAAGAGTTCCTGTGGTTCCTGGTTTTATATATCATGTGAGAAACACACTGACAAATGCTAGGGGAATTGTAATCATCTGGTTTAGTGGGACTCAGCCTCTTCTATGAAGGAGTCAGTTACATGCCCTAAAGGATAACTCTGGTTTCTTCAAACTCTTAACACCACACACTCTTATATGAGCTGTGAATGTATTATCTCCCTGTAACACTTTGTCCTGCACAAGAAAACAGTCCAGAGCATAATTTCTCCTGCATTTCTTGAATTGGCCCACCAGAAATAGCCCTCCTTTGAATTAAAAGACCAGGAGATATTCCTGTGTCTTCAAAATTCAACAGCATCTCCCAGACTATTTGGTATCTTTCCCCTGTTACAGTAAATAATTTATTAAAAATTAGAGGATTAAAATGAGATTTTAATGTGGGCTCATTGAGTATAACAAATGCACTGCTTTGATGGGGAATGTTGATAATGGGGAAGGCTAAGACCATTTGGGGGAGGGGTTACATGGGGGATCTCTGTATTTTCTGCTTAATTTTGCTGTGAACATAAAACTGCTCATAAGGGGGGAGGAGGAAAGATGGCGGACAGCAGAGAGGTGCTCTCGAGAGACTGTCACTAAAAGAGGCTTAGCGGGAAGTTTGAACGTGTTCCTAGCAATACTCCTGCCGCTGGGAAGGAGCTGAGACATCTGCGCACATCTGGATGGTAAAATACAACAAACTCCAGACTGCCGATGCATGGGGTCCAGTGTGATCGGCCCACAAACTGAACCAGCATTAGCGGCGCCGCTGCAGCGGTAACATTGCAGTAAGGGAAGTACGGATTATGGCTTTAAAATCGAACAGCACAGAAGAATAAAGAAAGGAGAAGCTAGATGTGAGCAGCGAGCAGTGGCCTCATAGACTTATTACATGCAAATTGCCAAATGGGACCTGCACGCTTCAGAGTGACACATAGGTCTGGGGTACTTACTGCTGTTGAGACAGGGGAAAGCTCCACCATCTTGGAGGAAAGCTGAGGCTGACTAGGACAAAGAAACAAGGAAGGAAGAAAAGCAGCTGCAGGCATCCAAGGATCTGGCCAGGGCTCGGAGAACAGCACATACCTGAGTGAGACATGGGGAGCCAGATGGGGGGGGGGCTGTCTGAGGCCAGAGCAGCAACCCTGAGAGCTATAACTGGGGGCAGGCGTGGGGAATGCTGCCTTTTGGATGAACCCTTTCCTGGTGCCATTAATGTACTGACACCCCTCCACCCCCCCCACCCCCCCCCCCACCGCCCCCCCCCCGCCCCAGCCACTTTTCCGCAGTGCCATTCTGCCACTGGCCAAAGGTGCAGACTTGACTCCACTAATTGGTGCTCTGTGACTCTCTGGGCATGATCTGGGACAACTGGCTTAAACTGGAAGGGAAAAAAGAAGGGCTTCCCAGGGTCCTGTTTGTTTGAGACTTGTTCCTGGGTTTGACTCTGTTTTTGTTCTGTTTGATAGTGTGCTTATTTGTTTGTTTGTGTTCCTCTTACTTTCCTTCTTTTCTTCCCTTCTCACTTTTGTCTCTTCTTCCCTCATCTTATCTATTTACACCCTGTCATTGCGTACTCAGAGGCAAAAACAAGTTATACACAGAAATTGTGATTTCTAGATCTGGGGCAATTGAACTATACAGCAAAGTGCTGTTATATATAGTTTACTCTCTATTTTCTTGACTCACTTTCTCTCTCCTCTCTCTTACACTAATTCTTATTTCTTTGTTATCTTTTATTGTTCCTTTCTATTTTTTCTTTTCCATCTTTCTTTTTTTTTCTTCTCTCAAAGGCTACATAAGTTTGGTTTACATATAATTCGGTCTTCCCTCTAAATTGCTCACTCCATTCTCTTTCCTCTCCCATCTGATGATATTAAACCACTTCCATAGAATTCTATTTTCATACTTCCTAAGAAAGAACATCTCAATAACCCCACTTCCTTCTTCCTAAACATATCATCTCTGTGTCCAATACTGAAAGTGTAAAACCCAACACAAGCATACAGAGTAATTTGGAAACAATACCTGAGTTAACTAAATCTGTACATTGTGATCAAACTGGGATTTTCTGAATAGAAAGTGCTAGATCTTAAAGTGTAAAGTATTTATAAGGGGATCTGACAGCATTGTACCACAGGAGCAACATAAGGCTATCAGGTGAAATGGAAATAGTCAAGGTCCCACAGTGCTAGAAGAATAGACACACAAGCATTATGAAGAAACAAGGGAAGAAAGTGACTGAAACAAATCAACATACCTCCTCAGTAGATTCCATGGCAAGCACACTTGGTCAAATGCCAGAGATGGAATTTAGAAATTACATATTCCAAATGTTTATGGATCTTAAGAATGAACTAAAAAATGAGATGAGAGAGCAAATACAGGTGATAAAAGAGCATTTTGACAAAGAACTTCAAAAACAAATACAGGAAGCAAAAGATTACTTCAATAGGGAGATAGAGATTCTAAAGAAAAACCAAACAGAAATTGTGGAAATGAAAGAAGCAATAAACCAAACAAAATGCTCAATTGAAAGCATCACCAACAGATTGGACCACTTGGAAGAAAGGACCTCTGATAATGAAGACAAAATATATATCCTGGAGAAAAATCTAGATTACACGGCAAAAGTCATAAGAAATCAAGAACAGAACATTCAGGAATTACAGGACAACATAAAAAGACCAAACTTAAGAGTGATGGAGGTTGAAGAAGGAGCAGAGTTTCAAACCAAAGGAATGAGTAATTTATTCAATGAAATAATAGCAGAAAATTTTCCAAACATGAGGAATGAATGGCAAAACCAAGTTCAAGAGGCTTACCGAATACCAAACATACAAAAGCATAATAGATCCACACCAAGGCACATTATAATGAAAATGCCTAATATACTAGGCAAGGAGAAAATATTAAAAGCCACGAGAGAAAGGAAGCAGATTACATATAGGGGAAACCAATCAGACTATGCTCAGATTTTTCAACCCAGACCTTAAAAGCTAAAGATCCTGGAATAGCATATTTCAAGCTCTGAAAGAAAAGGTATGTCAACCAAGAACCTTATAACCAGCAAAATTGAGCTTTAGATTCGAAGATGAAATAAAAACCTTCCATGACAAACAAAAGTTAAAAGATTTCCCAACTCGAAAGCCAGCACTTCTGAACATCTTGGGCAAAATTTTCCACAAAGAAGAAGAGAAAATAACAATGAAAATCAACAAAGGGAGATAGTAAACTAAAGGAATTACCAACCAGAGGAGAATCCAAATCAAGCTAAATACCATAATACAATTAAAAATGGATGGAAATAAGAATCACATCTCAATAATAACCCTGAATGTTAATGGCCTAAACTCACCATTCAAAAGACACAGATTGTCAGACTGGATTAAAAGAAACAACCCAACAATTTGCTGTTTCCAAGAAACTCATCTCATAGAAAAAGACATCAAGCAATTAAAGGTGAAAGGCTGGGAAAAGTCTTATCACGATTATGGGCTGTGGAAGCAAGCAGGGGTTTTCATTCTCATATCAAATAAGATAGACTTCAAGCCAAAGCTAATCAAAGGGGACAAAGATGGATATTTCTTACTATTTAAGGGAACCATTCATCAACAAGATATAACAATTATAAATCTATATGCCCCAAATAACGGAGCACCTACATTCATCAAACAAACCCTTCTCAAGTTCAAGAGTAAAATAGATCACAACACAGTTATTCTAGGGGACATCAACACACCTCTCTCACCAATGGATAGATCATCCAAACAAAAGCTAAATAAAGAAACTTTAGGGCCTGGGCCCAGAGTAGCAGCTCCCGGCTGCTGCACGCAGGGCCAGACCTGGGGAAGGGCTTCCTCCATTATCGGGAAGAGTGCGACCTGCCCATTTGCGACCAGAGCAAGAGGGTAGACTCCCGCCTGCTGGAAGGAGAGACCCAGCCACCAGTTTGCCTGGTCTTCGGGGCCCAGAACAGCATCTCCCGGCTGCTGCACGCAGGGCCAGACCTGGTGAAGTGCTTCCTCCACTCCCTGGGGGAGTGCGACCTGCCCAGCTGCAACCAGAGCAAGAGGTAGGCACCTGCCCGCTGGAAGGAGAGAACCCTCCGCCAGTTTGCCTGGCCTCCAAGGCCCATAGTAGCATCTCCCTACTGCTGTAAGCAGGGCCCAGCCTGAGGATAAGTCCCTTCCACTATTCCACTGTGCCACTCTGCAACGGACCAAAGGTGCAGCCTTGACTCCACTAACAGGGTTGCTGACTGTACATGATCTGGGTCAAGGTGGCTTAAACTGGAAGGGAAAAAAGAAGGGCTTCCAAGGGTCCATTTTGTTTGAGACTTGTTCTTGGGTTCAACTTTTGTTTTTATTTGCTTGTTTGTTTGTTTTGTTGTTTCTTGGGAGTTTTTTGTTTGTTTTTGTTTTGATTTGTGTTTGTGTGCTTCTGCTCCTACTTCTCTTTCTTTTCTTCCTTCTCACTTTTTATTTTCTTCTTCCCTTCATCTTCCCTATTTACACCCTGCCATTGCATTCTACTCAGAGGCAAAAACAAGTTATACGCACAGAAATTGTGAGATTTCTAGAACGTGGGGCAATTGAAATATATAGCAAAGTGGTGTTATATATGGTTTACTCTCTATTTTCTAGACTTATTCTCTCTCTCCTCTCTCTTACACTAATTACTTATTTCTTTGTTATTTTTTTTGTTCTTTCTTTTTTTTTCTTTTCCATCTTTCTTTTTTTTTCTTCTCTCAAAGGCACATAAGTTTAGGTTTATATGTAAATCGGTCTTTCCATCTATTGCATTCACTCCATTCTCTTTCCTCTCTCGTCGGCTGATACTAAACCACTTCCATAGAACTCTCTTTTCATACTTTCTAAGAAAGAACAAATCAATACACCCACTTCCTTCTTCCTAAACATATTACCTCTCTGTGTCCATTACTTGAAAGTTTAAAACCCACACAGAAGCATACAGAGTAAATTGGAAACAACATCTGGTTAACTAAATCTGTACATTGTGATCAAACTGGGATTTTCTGAATAGAAAGTGCTTGATTTTAAAGTGTAAAGGTAATATAAGGGGATCTGATAGCATTGTACTACAGGAGCAACATAAGGTTTTAAGGTAAAATGGAAATAGTCAAGGTCCCACAGTGCAGTAGAATAGACGCACAAGCAATATGAAGAAACAAGGGAAGAAAGTGACACAAACAAATCAACATACCTCCTCAGTAGATTCCATGGCATGCACAGTTGGTGCAAATGCCAGAGATGGAATTCAGAAATTACATATTCCAAATGTTTATGGAACTTAAGAATGAACTAAAAAATGAGATGAGGAGCAAATACAGGGAGGTAAAAGATCATTTTGACAAAGAACTTCATAAACAAATACAGGAAGTAAAAGATTACTTCAATAGGGAGATAGAAGCTCTAAAGAAAACCAAACAGAAATTCCAGAAATGAAAGAAGCAATAAATCAAAATAAAATGCTCAATTGAAAGTATCACCAACAGAGTAGATCACTTGGAAGAAAGGACCTCAGATAATGAAGACAAAATATATATCCTGGAGAAAAATCTAGATTACACAGCAAAAATGGTAAGAAATCAAGAACAGAACATTCAAGAATTATGGGACAACATAAAAAGACCAAACATAAGAGTGATTGGGGGTAGAGGAGGGGGCAGAGTTTCAAACCAAAGGAATGAGTAATTTATTTAAATGAAATAATACAGAAAATTTTCCAAACATGAGGAATGAATGGAAAAAACCAAGTTCAAGAGGCCTTACCGAACACCAAACATACAAAATCATAACAGATCCACACCAAGACACATTATAATGAAAATGCCTAATATACTGAGCAAGGAGAAAATATTAAAAGCCACAAGAGAAAGGAAGCAGATTACATATAGGGGGAAACCAATCAGACTTTGTTCAGATTTTTCAACACAGACCTTAAAAGCAAGAAGATCCTGGAATAGCATATTTCAAGCTCTGAAGAAAAGGGATGTCAACCAAGAATCTTATAACCAGCAAAATTGAGCTTTAGATTTGAAGATGAAATAAAAACCTTCCATGACAAACAAAAGTTAAAAGATTTCCCAATCTCGAAAGCCAGCACTTCTGAACATCTTGGGCAAAATTTTCCATGAAGAAGAAGAGAAAATAACAATGAAAATCAACAAAGGGAGATATTAAACTAAGGGAATTACCAACCAGAAGAGAGAAACCTAATCAAGCTAAAATACCATAATACAAATAAAAATGGATGGAAATAAGAATCACATCTCAATAATAACCCTGAATGTTAATGGCCTAAACTCGCCATTCAAAAGACACAGATTATCTGAACTGGATTAAAAGAAATGACCCAACAATTTGCTGTCTCCAAGAAACACATCTCATAGAAAAAGACATCAAGATTAAAGGTAAAAGGCTGGGAAAAGTCTTATCACGATTATGGGCTGTGGAAGCAAGCAGGGGTTTCCATTCTCATTTCAAATAAGATAGACTTCAAGCCAAAGCTAATCAAAAGGGACAAAGATGGATATTTCTTACTAATTAAGGGAACCATTCATCAAGAGGATATAACAATTATAAATCTATATGCCCCAAATAACGGAGCACCTACATTCATCAAACAAACCTTCTCAAGTTCAAGAGTAAAATAGATCACAACACAGTTATTCTAGGGGATTTCAACACACCTCTCTCACCAATGGATAGATCATCCAAACAAAAGCTAAATAAAGAAACTTTTAGGGCCTGGGCCCAGAGTAGCAGCTCCCGGCTGCTGCACGCAGGGCCAGACCTGGGGAAGGGCTTCCTCCATTATCGGGAGAGAGTGCGACCTGCCCATTTGCGACCAGAGCAAGAGGTAGACTCCCGCCTGCTGGAAGGAGAGACCCAGCCACCAGTTTGCCTGGTCTTCGGGGCCCAGAACAGCATCTCCCGGCTGCTGCACGCAGGGCCAGACCTGGTGAAGTGCTTCCTCCACTCCCTGGGGGAGTGCGACCTGCCCAGCTGCAACCAGAGCAAGAGGTAGGCACCTGCCCGCTGGAAGGAGAGAACCCTCCGCCAGTTTGCCTGGCCTCCAAGGCCCATAGTAGCATCTCCCTACTGCTGTAAGCAGGGCCCAGCCTGAGGATAAGTCCCTTCCACTATTCCACTGTGCCACTCTGCAACGGACCAAAGGTGCAGCCTTGACTCCACTAACAGGGTTGCTGACTGTACATGATCTGGGTCAGGTGGCTTAAACTGGAAGGGAAAAAAGAAGGGCTTCCAAGGGTCCATTTTGTTTGAGACTTGTTCTTGGGTTCAACGTTTTTTTGTTTTTATTTGCTTGTTTGTTTGTTTTGTTGTTTCTTGGGAGTTTTTTGTTTGTTTTTGTTTTGATTGACAGTGTGTTTTGTGTGCTTCTGCTCCTCTTCTCTTTCTTTTCTTCCTTCTCACTTTTATATTTTTTCTTCTTCCTTCATCTTCCCTATTTACACCCTGCCATTGCATTCTCAACAGAGGCAAAAACAAGTTATACGCACAAATTGAGATTTCTAGAACGTGTACAATTGAAATATATAGCAAAGTGGTGTTATATATGGTTTATTCTCTATTTTCTAGACTTATTCTCTCTCTCCTCTCTCTTACACTAATTACTACTCCTTGGTTATTATTTTTTTTTTCTCTTCTTTTTTTTTTTTTTTTCTTTTCCATCTTTCTTTATTTCTCCTCTCAACCGCAGCATAAGTTAGGTTTATATGTAAATCGGTCTTTCCATCTATTCATTCACTCCATTCTCTTTCCTCTCTCGTCGGCTGATACTAAACCACTTCCATAGAACTCTCTTTTCATACTTTCTAAGAAAGAACAAATCAATACACTCACTTCCTTCTTCCTAAACATATTACCTCTCTGTCCATTACTTGAAACTTTAAAACCCCATCAGAAGCATACAGAGTAAATTGGAAACAACATCTGGGTTAACTAAATCTGTACATTGTGATCAAACTGGGATTCTCTGAATAGAAAGTGTTTGATTTTAAAGTGTAAAGGAAATATAAGGGGATCTGATAGCATTGTACTACAGGAGCAACATAAGGTTTTAAGGTAAAATCAAAGTAGACAAGGTCCCACAGTGCAGGTAGAATAGACGCACAAGCAATATGAAGAAACAAGGGAAGAAAGTGACACAAACAAATCAATATACCTCCTCAGTAGATTCCATACCATGCACAGTTGGTGCAATGCCAGAGATGGAATTCAGAAATTACATATTCCAAATGTTAGCGGAACTTAAGAATGAACTCAAAAATGAGATGAGGGAGCAAATACAGGAGGTGAAAGATCATTTTGACAAAGAACTCCATAAACAAATACAGGAAGTAAAAGATTACTTCAATAGGGAGATAGAAGCTCTAAAGAGAAACCAAACAGAAATTCCAGAAATGAAAGAAGCAATAAATCAAAATAAAAGCTCAATCGAAAGTATCACCAACAGAGTAGATCACTTGGAAGAAAGAACCTCAGACAATGAAGACAAAATATATATCCTAGAGAAAAATCTAGATTACACAGCAAAAATGGTAAGAAACCAAGAACAGAACATTCAAGAATTATGGGACAACATAAAAAGACCAAACATAAGAGTGATTGGGGTAGAGGAGGGGGCAGAGTTTCAAGCCAAAGGAATGAGTAATTTATTTAATGAAATAATTACAGAAAATTTTCCAAACTTGAGGAATGAAGGGGAAAACCAAGTTCAAGAGGCCTACCGAACACCAAACATACAAAATCACAACAGATCCACACCAAGACACATTATAATGAAAATGCCTAATATACTGAGCAAGGAGACAATATTAAAAGCCACAAGAGAAAGGAAGCAGATTACATATAGGGGGAAACCAATCAGACTTTGTTCAGATTTTTCTACACAGACCTTAAAAGCAAGAAGATCCTGGAATAGCATATTTCAAGCTCTGAAGGAAAAGGGATGTCAACCAAGAATCTTATATCCAGCAAAATTGAGCTTTAGATTTGAAGATGAAATAAAAACCTTCCACGACAAGCAAAAGTTAAAAGATTTCACATCTCGAAAGCCAGCACTTCTGAACATCCTGGGCAAAATTTTCCATGAAGAAGAAGAGAAAAATAACAATGAAAATCAACAAAGGGAGATATTAAACTAAGGGAAATACCAATCAGAAGAGAAACCTAATCAAGCTAAAGATCATCATACAAATAAAAATGGATGGGAATAAAAATCACATCTCAATAATAACCCTGAATGTTAACGGCCTAAACTCGCCATTCAAAAGACACAGATTATCTGAATGGATTAAAAGAAATGACCCAACAATCTGCTGTCTCCAAGAAACACACCTCATAGAAAAAGACATCAATAGACTGAAGGTAAAAGGCTGGGAAAAGTCTTATCACTCACATGGCCGGCGGAAGCAAGCAGGGGTTTCCATTCTCATTTCAAATAAGGTAGACTTCAAGCCAAAGTTAATCAAAAGGGACAAAGATGGATATTTCTTACTAATTAAGGGAACCATTCATCAAGAGGATATAACAATCATAAATCTATATGCCCCAAATAATGGAGCACCTACATTCATCAAACAAACGCTTCTCAAGTTCAAGAGTAAAATTGACCACAACACAGTTATTCTAGGGGATTTCAACACACCTCTCTCACCAATGGATAGATCATCCAAACAAAAACTAAACAAAGAAACCTTAGGCCTCCTTAAAACAATTAATAACTTAGATTTAACGGACATATATAGAATATTTCATCCCTCAGTAAATGAATACACTTTTTTCTCAGCAGCACATGGCTCCATCTCCAAAATAGATCATATATTATGTCACAAAGCAAATCTCAGCAAATATAAAAAAATAGAAATACTACCCTGCATGCTATCAGACCATAAAGGGATGAAATTGGAAATCAATGACAAAACAAGGAATAAGAAAAACTACTCCAACAACTGGAAGCTAAGCAACATGCTACTGAATGAACAAGGGGTTGAAGAAGACATCAAAGAGGAGATTAAAAAATTCCTAGAGGTAAATGCGAACACAGATACATCATATAGAAATCTCTGGGACACTATGAAGGCAGTAATAAGAGGAAAATTTATTGCACTGAGTTCATTCTTTAAAAGGAAGAAAAACCAACAAATAAACGACTTAACATCACACCTCCAAGCACTAGAAAAAGAAGAACAGATCAACACCAAGAGCAGCAGAAGACAGGAAATAATTAAAATCAGAGCAGAAATTAATGAAATTGAGACTAAGGAAACAATTCAAAGAATTGACAAAACTAAAAGTTGGTTCTTTGAAAAAATAAACAAAATTGACAGACCCTTAGCAATGCTAACGAAAAGAAGAAGAGAAAAAACTCAAATCACTAACATTTGTGATGAAAAAGGGAATATCACAACAAACACCTCAGACATACAGAAAATAATTAGAAATTACTTTGAAAACTTGTACTCTAATAAAACAGAAAATGCTGAATGCATTGACAGATTTCTAGAGTCATATGATTTGCCTAAACTGGATCTGGAGGCTATACACAATTTAAACAGATCGATTACAAGCAAAGAAATAGAAGATGTCATCAAAAAGCTACCAACAAGGAAAAGTCCAGGACCTGATGGGTTTACAGCAGAGTTCTACAAGACTTTCAAAGAAGAACTAATACCAATGCTCTTCAAACTATTTCAAGAAATAGAAAAAGAGGGAGCTCTTCCAGACTCTTTCTATGAGGCCAATATTACATTAATTCCAAAGCCAGGCAAAGACACATCCAAAAAAGAAAACTTTAGGCCAATATCCTTAATGAACATAGATGCAGAAATCCTCAACAAAATTCTGGCAAATGGATACAAAAACATATCAAAAAGATAGTGCACCATGATCAAGTGGGGTTTATTCCAGGGATGCAAGGCTGGTTCAACATTCGGAAATCAATAAACATAATACATCACATCAATAGACTTAAAGATAAAAATCATATGATTATCTCAATAGATGCAGAAAAAGCATTTGACAAAATACAGCACCCCTTTATGTTCAAAACACTGGAAAAACTAGGAATATCAGGGACATATCTCAACATTATAAAAAGCTATTTATGCAAGGCCCAGAGCTAACATTATCTTAAATGGAGAAAAATTGAAAGCATTCCCTCTAAAAACTGGAACAAGACAGGGATGCCCCCTCTCACCACTGCTATTTAACATAGTACTGGAAACTCTGGCAAGAGCAATTAGACAGACGAAAGAAATTAAAGGGATCCAGATAGGAAAAGAAGAGCTCAAATTAGCACTATTTGCTGATGACATGATAATATACCTAGAAGACCCAAAAAACTCTACCAGAAAACTTTTACAACTAGTAAATGAATTTGGCAAAGTAGCAGGATACAAAATCAATACCCATAAGTCAAAGGCATTTTTGTACATCAGTGACAAAGCCTCTGAAAGGGAAATGATAAAAACTACGCCATTTACAATAGCATCAAAAAAAATAAAATACCTGGGAATCAACTTAACGAAAGAGGTGAAAGAGCTCTATAAGGAAAATTATAGAACACTAAAGAAAGAAATCATAGAAGAACTCAGAAGATGGAAAGACCTACCTTGCTCTTGGATAGGTAGAATCAATATTGTCAAAATGTCCATACTACCAAAAACATTATACAGATTTAATGCAATTCCAATCAAAATCCCAATGTCATTCTTCAAAGAAATAGAAAAAGCAGTCATGAAATTCATCTGGAGAAATAAGAGACCCAGAATAGCCAAAGCAATCCTGAGCAAGAAAAGTGAAGCAGGGGGCATCACCATACCGGACTTTAAATTATACTATAGAGCAATAGTAACAAAAACAGCATGGTATTGGCACCAAAACAGACTGGTGGACCAATGGTACAGAATTGAGGACACAGAGACTAATACATATAATTTCAGCTATCTTATATTAGACAAAGGTGCCAAAAATGTACAGTGGAGAAAGGATAGCCTCTTCAACAAATGGTGGTGCTGGGAAAACTGGAAAGCCATATGCAACAAAATGAAATTAAACCCTTGTCTCTCACCATGCACAAAATTCAATTCAAAGTGGATCAAGGACCTAGGAATTAGACCAGAGACAATATGCCTAATAGAAGAAAAAGTAAGCTCCAATTTCCAACATGTCGGATTAGGCCCCAAGTTCCTTAATAAGAATCCTGTAGCACAAGAACTATTACCAAGAATTAATGAATGGGATAGATTTAAACTGAAAAGCTCCTTCTCAGCAAAAGAAACAATCAGTGAGGTGAATAGAGAGCCAACTAATTGGGAACAAATATTTAATACATGCACATCAGATAGAGCACTAATTTCTAGAATGTATATAGAACTAAAAAAACTTAACACCAAAAAAGCAAATAACCCAATCAATAAATGGGCTAAGGAATTGAAAAGACACTTCTCAGAAGAAGATACATGATTAATCAACAAATACATGAAAAAATGCTCAACATCACTGGCAATTAGAGAAATGCAAATCAAAACTACTCTAAGATTTCATTTCACTCCAGTCAGAATGGCAGCTATCAAGAACACAAACAACAATAAATGTTGGAGAGGATGTGGGGAAAAAGGCACACTCATACATTGCTGGTGGGACTGCAAAATGGTGCAACCGCTATGGAAAGCAGTATGGAGATTTCTTGGGAAAATGGGAATGGAACCACCCTATGACCCAGCCATCCCACTCCTGGGTCTATTCCCAAAAGACTTAAAAATAGCATATTACAGTGACACAACCACTTCAATGTTTATAGCAGCACAATTCACAATAGCTAGGTTATGGAACCAACCTAGATGCCCCTCAGTAGACGAGTGGATAAAGAAAATATGGTATATATACAAAATGGAATTTTACTCAGCAATAAGAGAGAATAAAATAATGGCATTTGCAGGTAAATGGATGAAGTTGGAGAATATAATGCTAAGTGAAATTAGCCAATCTCAAAAATCCAAGTACCGAATGTTTTCTCTGATATAAGGAGGCTGGTTCACAGAGTTGTTGGAAGGGGGTACATAGGATCAGAGGAACACTAGAATGGTCAACGGAAAGGGAGGGGAGGGAGGGAGTAAGGGGGGGTTGGAAAAAAATTGGTGGTTGAATGAGATGGATATCATTATCCTAAATGCATGATTGAAGATCTGAATGGTACTTATATACTTTGTATACAAGCAGTTGTATGTAAAAAGATACTATACTTGTGCATGATGAATAAGTAAATAAATAATAAAAAAATTAAAAAAAAAAAGAACAAATGAACAAAAAAAAAAAAAAAAAAGAAACTTTAGGCCTCATTAAAACAATTAATAACTTAGACCTAATGGACACATAAAGAATATTTCATCCCTCAGTAAGCGAATACACTTTATTCTCAGCAGCACATGGCTCCTTCTCCAAATATGACCATATATTATGTCACAAGGCAACTCTCAGCAAATATAAAAAAATAGAAATACTACCCTGCATTCTATCAGATCATAATGGGATGAAATTGGATATCAATGATAAAACAAGAAACAAAAAAAAAGTACTGCAACAACTGGAAGCTAAACAATATGCTACTAAATGAACAAGGGGTTGAAGAAGACATCAAGAGGGAGATTAAAAAATTCCTAGAAGTAAATGAGAACTCAGATACATCATATATAAATCTCTGGGACACTATGAAGGCAGTAGTAAGAGAAAAATTCATTGCACTGAATTCCTTCCTTAAAAGGAAAAATAAATAAATAAATGACTTAACATTACACCTCAAATCACTAGAAAAAGAGGAACAGATCAACACTAAGAGCAGTAGGAGACAGGAAATAATTAAAATCATAGCTGAAATTAATGAAATTGAGACTAAAGAAAGAATTCAAAGAATTGACAAAACCAGAAGTTAGTTCTTTGAAAAAATAAATAAAGTTGACAGACCCCTAGCGATGCTAATGAAAAGAAGAAGAGAAAAAAACTCAAATTACTAACATCTGTGATGAAAAAGAAAATAACACAACAAACACCTCATATATACAGGAGATAATTAGAAACTACTTCGAAAACTTGTACTCTAATAAAATAGAAAATATTGAAAGCATTGACAGATTTCTAGAGTCCTATGAATTGCCCAAACGGGAACTGGAGGCTATACACAATTTAAATAAATCAATTTCAAGCAAAGAAATAGAAGATGCCATCAAAAAACTACCAACAAGAAAAAATCCAGGTCCTGATGGGTTTACAGCCGAGTTCTGCAAGACCTTCAAAGAAGAACTAATACCAATGCTCTTCAAATTATTTCAAGAAATAGAAAAAGAGGGAGCTCTTCCAGACTCTTTCTATGAGGCCAATATCACATTAATTCCAAAGCCAGGCAAAGACACAGCCAAAAAAGAAAACTTCAGGCCAATATCGTTAATGAACATAGATGCAAAAATCCTCAACAAAATTCTGGCAAATCGGATTCAAAAACATATAAAAAAGATAGTGCACCAGGATCAAGTGGGGTTTATCCCAGGGATGCAAGGTTGGTTCAACATTCAGAAATCAATTAACATAATACATCACATCAATAGACTTAAAAATAAAAACCATATGATCATCTCAATAGATGCAGAAAAAGCACTTGACAAAATATAACACCCCTTTATGTTCAAAGCTCTAGAAAAATTAGGAATAACAGGAACATATCTCAACATTATAAATGCTATCTATGCAAAACCTAAAGCTAACATTATCTTAAATGGAGAAAAATTGAAAGCATTCCCTCTAAAAACTGGAACAAGACAGGGATGCCTTCACCACTGCTATTTAATATAGTACTTGAAACTCTGGCCAGAGCAATTATACAGATGAAAGAAATTAAAGGAATCCAGATAGGAAAAGAAGAGCTCAAATTAGCACTATTTGCTGATGACATGATAATATACCTAGAAGACCCAAAAAACTCTACCGGAAAACTTTTACAACTAGTAAATGAATTCGGCAAAGTAGCAGGATACAAAATCAATACCCATAAGTCAAAGGCATTTTTGTACATTTTTGACAAAGCCTCTGAAAGGGAAATGATGAAAACTACTCCATTTACAATAGCATAAAAAAAAAATAAAATTCCTGGGAATCAACTTAATGAAAGAGGTGAAGGACCTCTATAATGAAAACTATAGAACACTAAAGAAAGAAATCATAGAAGACCTCAGAAGATGAAAAGACCTACCTTGTTCTTGGATAGGTAGAATTAATATTGTCAAAATGTCCATACTACCAAAGGCATTATACAGATTTAATGCAATTCCAATCAAAATCCCAATGACATTTCTCAAAGAAATAGAAAAAGCAGTCATGAAATTCATCTGGAAAAATAAGAGACCCAGAATAACTAAAGCAATCCTGAGCAAGAAAAGTGAAGCAGGTGCCATCACCATACCAGACTTTAAATTATACTATAGAGCAATAATAACAAAAACAGCATGGTATTGGCACCAAAACAGACTGGTAGACCAATGGTACAGAATTGAGGACACAGAGACTAATACATATAATTTCAGCTATCTAATACATATAATTTCAGCTATTTATATCAGACAAAGGTGCCAAAAATGTACAGTGGAGAAAGGATAGCCTCTTCAACAAATGGTGGTGCTGGGAAAACTGGAAAGCCATATGCAACAAAATGAAATTAAACCCGTATCTCTCACCATGCACAAAATTCAATTCAAAGTAGATCAAGGACTTAGGGATTAGACCAGAGACAATACGCCTAATAGAAGAAAAAGTAAGCTCCAATTTCCAACATGTCGGATTAGGCCCCAAGTTCCTTAATAAGAATCCTGTAGTGCAAGAATTAATATCAAGAATTAATGAATGGGATAGATTTAAACTAAAAAGCTTCTTCTCAGCAAAGGAAACAATCAGTGAGGTGAATAGAGAGCCAACTAATTGGGAACAAATATTTAATACATGTACATCGGATAGAGCACTAATTTCTAGAATATACAAGGAACGCAAAAAGCTTAACTCCAAAAAAACTAATAACCCAATGAATAAATGGTCTAAGGAATTGAAAAGACACTTCTCAGAAAAAGATACACGATTAATCAACAAATACATGAAAAAATGCTCAACATCATTGGCATTTAGAGAAATGCAAATCAAAACTACTCTAAGATTTCATTTCACTCCAGTCAGAATGGCAGCTATCAAGAACACAAACAACAATAAATGTTGGAGAGGATGTGGGGAAAAAGGCACACTCTTACATTGCTGGTGGGATTGCAAAATGGTGCAACCGTTATGGAAAGCAGTATGGAGATTTCTTGGGAAAATGGGAATGGAACCACCCTATGACCCAGCCATCCCACTCCTGGGTCTATTCCCAAAGGACTTAAAAATAGCATATTACAATGATACAGCCACTTCAATGTTTATAGCAGCACAATTCACAATAGCTAGGTTGTGGAACCAACCTAGATGTCCCTCAGTAGATGAGTGAATAAACAAAATGTGGTATATATACACAATGGAATTTTACTCAGCAATAAAAGAGAATAAAATAATGACATTCGCTGGTAAATGGATGAAGTTGGAGAATATAATGCTAAGTGAAATCAGTCAATCTCAAAAATCCAAATACCGAATGTTTCCTCTGATATAAGGAGGCCGGTTCACAGTATTGTTGGTTCGGGGTATATAGGAGGATTAGAGGAACACTATAATGGTCAAAGGGAAGGGAGGGGAAGGGAGGGTACAAGGGGGGGTGGAGGGGAAAAAAAGAAAAAGTGGTTGAATAAGATGGATATCATTATTCTAAATGAATGAATGAAGCCTTGAATGCTCCGAATATACTTTGTATACAAACTATTTTGTGTAAAAAGATGCTCTACATGTGCAGTATGAATTGTAATACATACTACTACTATAAATAAAAAAAACTGCTCATAAACATTATTTAAACAAATTAAAGAATAAATTATTTAGTGGCTAAATAAACAGCAATATTGGAATAATTTTGTACCATTAAAACTTTGTCTACTTGTGAATCTTGGCTCTGGTGCTTTCTTCTTCACTATAATTTGTAGATTTTTATGACAAACTCCATAAAAATGTTGCCTTAATTTTTATTAGTATTGAATTAATAGATTAATTTGGGGACAATTTGCATCTTCATGATGCTACCTGATTCTTTAGGGTCTTGATATATTTTCTCATTAATTTTTCCAATAAAATAGAAATGACTTATTTACTAAAAATTAATTGTTTATGATTGTTTACCTTTGTATAATTTTTTATTATTTCATATTAAACTGAGATACACACTCAGTTCCATTTATATTTGCAATTTCAACTCCTATTTAAAGTGAACCATCTGTATAAAATGATGGACCACTTTTTTAAGGACAGTGTTCTTTAAAATATGAGCAATATTATTATAATAATTATGCTATCTTAATACTTACTTCATTTGTTGGATTGCTCTAAGATTTGTCTCAAAAATATAAGTTAGCCAGATACACATCTTTATAAATGCCCAGACTGAGGTACTTTTCCTGAAGGGTGTGATTTTTCAGCAGAGCCCTTTGTTGTAAATATCAAGTCACAGAATTGCAAATAGGAAAAAAAAAAAATAACGTGATTCTTTAAAACCTTTAGATAACGGACAGTTTCCATCACCAAGACCCTTGTGGGCATGTTTCTGAAAGAGTTTGTCTAGACTTCTCCTGCAGCAATAGGAAGAACAGACCATAGTCCACTGGCAACCTGGTCCTTAACCACTGGAGTCTAAGGAAGAGGCTGGGGCAGAGGGGCCATTTGTCATTGTTATTAGGAAATAAATCAACCTTTGTTTTCCTGGTCCAACTCAAGGAATGTCATTATTACCAAATAAATTGTGTCCTTACAAATCAATCGAGCCACCTTTCATTTAAATGTGAATCACTTTAATTGTCTGGGTTTCAAACTTGATTCCACCCCAAGGAAACAAATGATTAGATATATAGATCTTTCAAACTATAGTTTGGTAAATTTTTTTTTTTTACAAAAGCAAGCATTTGTATTTTTTTTTGATTAGTCAATAAACTAATTATCATATATTCTTTTCTCTTCATGAAGAGGCTATCACAAAGCTTTCCTATAAGATCAATTTGGCAAGATGTTAAAGGTTAAAGGTTGTCTTTCTCAGAATATGGCAAAAATGACCTGTATTGAGATACTATGCACAAGATATTTATGTCTGAATACCACCTGCATATTTTAAGATCTGTCCTCTCATGAAAAATAGAAAACCAGTGTAAGCTTCTTGCCTTTTTGGAGGAGTTTCTGAAGGACTTGGGGGAGATTGAAATTTATATACTTTTAACCATGTTGCAATCTACCTGTTGCTAAACAGAGACATAATAACAAAAATGATCCTAAGTTTTAAGTTCTACTTTGGGAATTTTTTCATATGGCTATCATTCCATTAGTATACAGTTAGAGGTAACATAGCCAAGATTTCTGAATTAATGATGCTACTTAACCAAAAGATTACCCTATATTTCCTCTGGTTTTTACTCTAGTTTCTCACACTGTCCTTTCTCTGTGGCCTCTCTCCCACCTCTGACCTCCTCCCCAGTTTTCACCCTTGCTTCAACAATTGATTTATGATGGGCCCATGGAAGGGTCAAGCCCACTTTTATGGTTTGCTTAAAATATTTCTTTTAGAATGAGCATCAGAAGTGGTCTTCAAGCTCTGCTAAACAGTCTCACCAAAGACCTTCTTTTACTGGCCATCACTGCATCTTATTTATATCTTTTGTACTTGTGAAGAAAAACTCAGTAAGGTAATTTTGAAACTTTTGCTAAAATGAATAATTTATAAAACATGGGAGGTTTAGATCTTCCCCCATAAGAGTGTCTGTAGAAAAAACATGTATATAAAGTTATATTTATATGTGTAAAATTATATATATGTATATATAAACTCAGAGGTAAGGAGGTTTGAGA
Source organism: Tamias sibiricus (assembly GCA_025594165.1). Taxonomy (NCBI): domain Eukaryota; kingdom Metazoa; phylum Chordata; class Mammalia; order Rodentia; family Sciuridae; genus Tamias; species Tamias sibiricus. Next base: position 131,228,001 of record CM046657.1, on the reverse strand, counting down.
AAGAGACAAATCATCACTAAGAGTAATTATAAGCCTTGGATTATTTCTTTTATGAGAACTCTTTTTCTTAGAGTTTGACAGTTTGATCTTGGTTAGTACTGAAGCCTCAACAGTAAACAGTAAGTTTGACCCTTTTGTTTAATTTGACTTCCTGTTATTGTTTTTTTATAGGGGGGGGGGGGGGGGGGGGGGGGGGGGGGGGGGGGGGGGGGGGGGGGGGGGGGGGGGGAGTGTAATTTCCAAATTTAGGAATGCTTTTTAAAACTCTGATTAATAAAATTGGTGAAAGTATTCTTTTCCTACATTTTGAGGATTCTGAAGATAGAAAAAAATTGTTTTGAAAAGTGTAGTGCTATTTATTTTTAATTATGTTCACAATTTGAAGTAGCAAACAGAGCCTCAAGATTTCTGGCATAAAAGTTAATACAGCCTTAATGTTCTAAAGTGGATCTTAACATTGAACTTTAGCTTGTTGTGAAGTATTTGCCACTTTAGTGATCCTATGTTAAATAGTACCACATGATACTTCTATAGTTGGCTTCCCCAAACTTATTGATCTCCTCCCTTCTCAGTCATTAAAGATGTGATTTATTAGTCTGACATTTTTAACAGGGCAAAAGCTCAGAGTTTTATTGTGAAGGCTTTTTAGCTTCCATGTTGTCTTTGGGTGCTACCAAAGTGCAAAAATTGTCAGGATATCTGCATTGCTTTCTTATAAGAAGACAACTTTTTCTTTTCTTTCCTTTTTTTCTTTTTTGAACCAAATGACAACCTCCACATATTTAGAATGTTTTATACCTATTACACAGCAATGAATTAATTCTTCCCATTTTACCCTTCTCTTTCATGTAAAATGAGGTGTTCCCCCTAATTAAATGCCATCATTTTCTTGGTGTGAGGCTTGGCAGGACTCCAGCAGCAAGCAATCCTGAACTGAGGAGGTTTGCTGCCAAGACTCTGTGTGACCTTAGACAAAGACTCTGCCTTCCTCAGCCCAGAAGGCGACACCGCCCCGAACCAGCAGGCTTTCAAGCATGAAATCCGAAATCCAGCCATTTAAGTATCTCCAAATTAGTGTATGAAAATAGTTCAGATTAAGTAGCTAACTTTTTAGTCTTCATGTTCTAACTTTTTAGTCTTCATGTTCATGGATCCTCATGAATGGGAACAAATATGTGTGTTTAACATCAAATTTAAATTCATACCTTTGGATTCTGGCTGATGCCCAGCAGAAATTTGGGGGGGGGGGGCAGGGGGCAGGGGATGAGTAGGACATTAGCAGCAGGAGGTATTCAAATGAATGAATGGTATGAGGCTGGATTCCTTGTATTTGAACCTTCTGTCCCATGAAAACCATTAGTTTCTTTTCCTCTGTATTTTTTCCCAGCAATGCATGTCCAATTTGCATGTATTTTATTGGTAAGAGCTGAATAGGAGAAGTAGTAGGAGGAGAAACAGAATTTTGTGGATAAAAAGGAGCTATGGTTCTTTTGATTTTAGTCTATTTGATTAGCCACACCATATATATATGGCATGAACCCAGGATATGAGTTTCATAGCTTCTAGAGGTGTTAAAATAAAGTATGGAGAATCAGAATCCTTTTGATCACATTTGCACACATATGGACACAGCCAGAGAGACATTCTGGGATTAGGAGAATCTGGCACAGATCTGTCATTGGAAGCTCTTCTGTGAATGATAAACTAGTGATTCGAGATTTGCTATGATATGTGTGTTTTTTGATAAAAAGCTCTTGCTGAAGTATTTTGACTGATGTTTACCAAGTAACAGATGTGGAATCAGCACTCATTTTTTGATGCATTGCAAAATTTATCACTTGTTATACTTTCCTCTCTCCTTCCATTTGCCACTTCAGCATGCTAAATTATATTTACTTATTTTTGCCAAGTAAACATAGTGTGTATGTCCATGGTGGCCATGATGAGGCAAATGCCACTGTCACCACAGCATGACTCAAGGGAAGCCTCCACCAGGACACTTCCTGTATGCTGCTATGGGATCTCCATCCATGAGGTTCCTACATGGCATAGGTGACCATAGTAGGTCCCCAAGTCACAGGAGCAGTCATAGTTAATACTCATTGTCATTTTCTTAGTATATTGTTTTATAGTTCCTTATCCTCAAAAAAAGTTTTGGTTTGAAAGACTGGTGATATGTTTCCCCTATCAATGGGACACTTCACAAATATGGAACAGGAAGGAAATTTCAACTGGAAGGTACACATTATCACCCACCTTTAGGCACAAAGTATGGCTGCAGTTAGGACCAGTCCTGTGTGACAGATTTCAGAGCCATATGAACTTCATGTGAAATTCAGAGCCTGAATTTGATTTTGGGCTCTGTCTACATTCTTTAGACACATAAACTTAGATGAGTTGCTGATTTTCATTGAGCTTCAGTGGCTGCTTACAAAATGGGATTCATGATAATCATTTATAAGAAGTGATTATAAAATACTTGATGTCGATATTCATAACTCAGGAATTAAATTGTTTCCTTTCCCTGATACTTACCGATAACTTTAGTGGCAAAATCTTTTCAATTATAAATTATGTCTTTCTAGCTACATAATCAATTCTGGGACAAAGAATACATCTATGGTGTGACAGAGATCAGAGACAAGATTTTCTCTTTCCAATTCTGCTGCTGACTTGAACTGAGATGTTGTTAAGTTGTACAAGTTGTTTATTATACAAGTTGTCTGCATAATGAGGATCATGATCGAAACAATTTTGCAAAAGTGTTCTTTTATTCATTTTAAAAGGACAAATATTTACTGATCACATTTTATTAAATCCTCGTACCAGGAAGTGTTCTGGATGCTTTGTTTGTTAGAAAGAACTAGAGGATTTGACATCTAGTTGTAAAAGTTACATGTGGACCCAAATGCTATAGGGTTCTCAGCCTGGACACTCTAGACATTTTGGGTCAGATAATTTTCTGTTGGAGGAACTGCTATGTGCATTGTAATGTATTTAGCATCATCTTTGGCCTTTACTCATTAGATGTCAGTAGCATCTCCCTACCCCATTTGTGTGGGTCAAAAATCTCTTCATTCAGGCTAGCTACATAATTTGCACGGTCTAGTACAAAATGAACAAATAGGCATCTTATTCAAAAATCAGGGGAAAAGTGACATTAAAGGTACTAAAATATCATTTTTTTTCTTTCTTCCTCAGTGTCTGTCTCCCCTCTCTCTCTTTCTATCTCTCTCTCAACATATAATGGCATTTTAAAAATATTCTATTTAATGCCAGACTCCACAAAAAATTAAAACTTTAAATTATTAGCATAAACTTTACTATTTATATTGCAGAATGCCAATTTTAATTGCAAACATAAGAGCATTTAACTCACACAGAATGACTGAAATTACACAATTCAAATCTCATAGCTCCTACATGCATACGTATTTCAATGGAAATGTTGCACAAAATATGTGTGCATCCTCCCAACAGTCTATCTTCAGCTGATTGCTGAGTAAGAAATGGCTGAAAGGAAAAGAAACTATGGGTTTCCCTATATTTCCTTTTCCCCTTTAGGGTACAATTTCAGGGTCAGCGGTTGGTATTGATTGATACAGGAAGGTCACATGAATAAAAAAGATATGATAGGGTTCCTTGGTTGTTTGTGCTTCTTAAAACAACATTGTTTTCCTCTGAACTCAAAGAAAGTTCTGTTTTAAACAGAATATATACCCTGTTGGGCTTAAGCATGTACCTCCTTACTCAGTCATATGTAGAATGTTCTTGTTTGTACTACTTTTGAGTCATACTGATGTTTCACTCATAGTAGGCCACCAGAGTTCTGTGATTGCAGGGATCATGAATGCTGTACACAGTGGGGTGGCAAGGAATGACATCACCACATAGTGTATGTCTCCTTTCTTAACCATATGCGCCATTGTCCTATCAGACTTCACTTATAAAGTGCAAACTCAATGATAAAATTATTAAGAATTTTAAGAGGAAACGCAGTGGAATAAACCAAGCACAGGACCCACTCAAGCAAACAGTTTTGTGAGATTTCATAGGTTGCACTTTCATTAAACGGGCCCTGGCCTCCAAACATTGTCAAGTAGTCCTTGAAGGGCAGAATCACCCCTAATGGAGAACCACTGTGGTACAGTATACAGTAGGCTATACTTACATGGTGGAAAAAGTAACACAATCATAATAGATTTAAAATGTGCTGTTTCAGATTGCTAGGAACTGGAAAACTTGACTAGAGGTAGAATGTCAGTGGGACCCTGGGACTGTACATGACCAGAGTTTGGAAACTACCTGAGTTCCTTCATTTCTGATATTTCATTCTCTCTTTGGTGAAACTCAGCTTTGAAGGTGTTTAATTCTTTTTTTCTTTTCTTTTCTTCTCTCTTTTTCCTCCTCCTCCTCCTCCTCCTTCTTCTTCTTTAGTGTATCATGTTGTAGAATATTTTTAATCTTCCTCATAATAAGTTTTTGTCTATATGTTACCAATTGAGAAAGAACTTATAACAAAACTTAGTAGATTATACTTATATGCTATGTATTTTATTTTACAGATGAAAAATTCTGAGCAATTCTGGACCTTACCAAGAGATATATTGCACTGTGAAAATCCAAATTTCCATCTAAGTCATCAGTCATATGGAGCAGACAAAGTTGTACAGCCCCTCTCTTTTCAGAAATGTTATTGAAAAAAAATAATAACTAATATTAGCACAAGAACCTAACACCATGCTGAAGAGTTGGCATGAATATTGAGCAAATATTAAATTGGAGTAGGAGGGAGTAACCTGATAACTTAAAGATGCCAAAGATGGTATAACCTCTTTGGGGATTCTCTGCTAAACATAAACAGTGATAAGTGGACAGTGACTAAATGAGGACTCAAATGCTCAGGCTTAAATACCACCTCCTTCCATTTGCTTTTCTGCACCTCTGCCTTTAAATATATACCAATGGTGACAAGTCCTGTTCTGTACCCTTACAGTATTATGTCCTGAGCGTTAATAAAATAGTGCACAAAACAGCTCTGTTAACCATGAAAAGTGTGTGATTCCTTGGTAATTTGTAGCTCTTAATTATATCCAAAGACTCTAAACTACCTACCTGTGCTAATTTTTTCTAAAGTGTCTCTGAAAGTGATGCTAGTTGCTCTAAAGAACCACCCTTAAATCTCAGTGACTCAATGACTTATGTTTCTTCCTTAATGTCCCAGTCTGATACAGGTCAGATGGCTCTCCAGTGTCAGAATCTCTCTTGTGTGACTCCCCTTCAAGTTGTCACTCAGGGACTCAGGCTCTTTTCTTTCTCAAAATGTAGCCTCCACAAGTACTGTAGCATGAAAATAGAAAGGATGTGGAGGTTCATGCAGGGGTTTTCTATAACCAGTGCTGGGAACAGCATATGTACATCTGCTTACAGTCCGTACCCAGAATGTAGTCAAGTCGTTTCCAACTTACTGAAAGGATACTGAGAGTGTAGCCCACACAGAAGGTACAATATTTGCTAAGACTATATCTCATCTCTACCACATTTCAGAAAGCATATGATTGCCCAATATAGAAAGAAATCTTAATTTTAATTTCTCATAGACCAGATCTGGTCAAGGAAAACTCAAGGGGTTATTGCCATTTTAAGCAATGTCTTATAGATTTGGGTTTGAGTCTGGGATCTTACTATTATTGAGTGAAGTAGTATGCATATTTGAGCCAGTCTTCACAGCAACATTTATTCACATGATATTTGATTATATTACTGAATACAATATTGTGTTGAGGCATACACGCGCATACACACACACACACACTTAGCTGGTCCCAATCCCTTACCCCAACCTCTAGTTCCAGGAACTATAAAGAGTTGAGGAGCCAAAATTATCTCACATAAAACAATAATGAGAAAAACTAGGAAACACAAAATATATACTACTGCATTGATGTTTTTAATTGTTCCTGATATGTTATATAATAAATGAATCATATGCAAATCAAATGCCTTCAAATCATTTTCTTCTCCCCTCTACTTATTGGGGAATCAGAGATGTTTGAGTCCTTAAAGCATCATTATCCACAGAACTACCAAAAATTACTGTAACTCCAAGTAAATTTTCTATTTTTCAGACCTCAAAGCACATAAAATTTATATCCCTCATTCAACAATTGATCAGCATTTACTCCTGTACTACATCTTCTGTTGTTTCTTGTGCTACTAAGTTTTTGTCTTTGTATATGTTCAGGTCACACTGAGCATCTATATCCTAAATGAGCTATTGGAGTTTTTACCTTTGTATTTTTTTGTACAAAACCTTAATCCTCTGACTTTCCTATAGTAAATGTTTAATAAAACTTGCTGAAGAATAAATGTCATTTATGATTTGTATTTAAGGATTATAATTTGGTTATTCTTCAGCTTTTTATGCAATAAAAATAAAATGAGTTGGCTGAATCAATTCAGACAGGATTTAGCAAGGGTTTTTGTTTGTTTTTGTAATCATTGGAGCTAAAACCACTGAAACAGCTCAATGACAAGAGGGTAGTCTGCTTATTTTAGTATCTGAACAATTGAATTAGATCAACTATTTAATTTAATCTATTGCTTACAGCTGAACCATTTAGTAAATTAAATGAGGAAGTCACAGGCCAAACTAGAAGCAGTATTGCTGTTTGCTACTTTTTTGCTACTGCTTTCTTTGTTCTTATTTTGCTTTTTTTTTTTTTTTTTTCTTTTTCTTTTTCTCTGCAGCTTTATTTGTGTCTGTTTTCTATCCCCCTCTGAGTCTCTCTTTCTCTCTCTTCTCCTTGACCCCTTTGTCTATTTGCATCTCTGCTGAGGTCTATGTTTGGTTCTTGGTCTTCCACTGGCTCTTACAGTGTTAGCATCCCCCAAGTTCAGAGATATTTTCAGAGTGCCAGCAAAAGGCACAGGGCAAGATCAGGAAGGCATTTGTGGGTTCACAGTGGGTTATATGAGACTTGTAGGCAGCTTTTAACTTTCCAAGCAGTTATTAGTGCTAATTAAAAAAAAATTAAAGATAAAGAAGGAACAAAAGGAAAAAATAATAAATTTTCCAAACAGGAAAAAGAAAGAAAAAAATTAGAAAGATTTTTGAACATATGGAAATGCCAAATCATAAAATCTTCATCTTTCATTTGACTTAGTGGAATTTATTTAGCAAAGACCATGTTCTAGGAAAGCACCAATATATTTGAATGAACAGCAAATCTGTATTAAAGGGTTATAATTCATCTTCTTTTTAAAATAACATGGTGTTTCTCTCTCAAAATACAAAGGCAATGCTTTATTTAAAAAAAATGCATAAGATCATCCTTTCAGGCAAGATTGTAACTTGATTTGAGAGGTTACAATTTGGAAAGAATTTTTTTTCCCCCCAAATGTGTGTGTGTGTGTGTGTGTGTGTGTGTGTGTGTGTGTGTGTTCACCCACATCTCATATTCTCTATCAACCCATTTTGAGATCTTGAAAAAAAAAATTTTTTTAAATGAGTAAGCATTCCTTCCTGGAGGAAAAGAATTCCATGGATGTCCCATCCTCACCCCACAACAAGACTGTTCCCCCAAACCCTCGGGTTTTCCCGCTGCTCCATATTCATTAATTAGTCTGAGGTTTTCTCCGTGTTTCATTTACAAAGCCACTTAAACCCACGCACCCATTTAACATATTTATGACCCTAGTTTTCTTTCTGTTCTCCTAGACTGTACCGTAATTGTTCTCTGGACCCAGGGACTGCAGAGAGCCTTCCCTGCTGAAAAGAGACAACATAAAGAAGGAAATGAATGTGTGCGGGTTGAATACCTTCAACAAAACGACTGGGTGCAGTTTGGCCCCTGCCACCCCCCCTCCCAGGGTCACTTTAATTGAGTGGAGCCTCAACTTCTATTGAGTGTATGGGAGACTATTAACTCTTAACAACGCTCAGTCTCAGGTTATTTATTTATTACTTAAATGATTTGTTATTGCTACTTGAATTTAATATACCCTCTGGGAACCAAGATGGCAGTATCATGTTACAGAAAAACTACAAGTTATTTTAAAACTGTAATTGACATTTTATGAGAGCCATAAAATCTTTCTGAACAAATAACTTACCATTAGTCAGAACCTTCAGCAGGAGATCTGTAAAATTAAGGATATGGTAGAACAGTACTGTATTTGTGTGTGTGTGTGTGTGTGTGTGTGTGTGTGTGTGTGTGTGTGTCTGTCTGTCTGTCTGCTCTGTGTGCTGGGGAGAGGTGAGCAGGAGACAAGCAGGGAAGCAGCAGAGAAACTGCAATAGATTTTTCCTCATTGCTTCCAAGTGTCTTGATTTTAAATCAATATATGCATGAGTCAGAGAGATCTAAGAAATGATGCAAAGGATTCCCAGAAAGGATGACCTATATATGACCAACACATTTTAGGTGACTACTCTTTTGCTGTTCATTGAGACAACTTCCTAATCAGACAGCTGGTGTATGGTGATAGTTCTCCCTAGCTTAGCTGAATCAGCAGTTACCAGTTAGAACAACACACCTCTTTGGGCTACTAGATCTATCATACATGGATTCTTAGGACTTTAACAGGAGCTGCAGAAACTTAAACATTGATAGTCTTGGACCATTGCATTTGCTAGTCCAGGAGAGCTTAATATATTTTTTATTTGTTCTAATTAGTTATACATGACAGTAGAATGCATTTGACACATCGCACATAAATGGAGTATAACTTCTCATTTTTCTGGTTTTATATGATGCAGAGTTACACAGGTCATATATTCATATATGCTCATAGGGTAATAATGTCTGATTCATTCTACTATCCCCCTCCTACCCCCCTCCCTTCACTTCCCTCTATCTAATCCAAAGTACCTCTATTCTTCCCTAGCCACTCACCACCCTGCCTTATTGTGAATTAGCATCCACATATCAGAGAGAACATTAGGCCTTTGTTTTTTTGAGATTGGCTTATTTGCTTAGCATGATATTCTCCAGTTCCATCCGTTTAATGGAAAATGCCATCATTTCATTCTTCTTCAAGACTGAGTAATATTCCATTGTGTATGCATACTACATTTTCTATTAATTCATCTGTTAAAGGACATCTAGATTGGTTCCATAGTTTAGCTCTTGTAAATCAAGCTGCTACAAACATTGATGTGGCTGCATCACTGTAGTATGCTGATTTTGAATCTTTTGTGTATAAACCAAGGAGTGGGATAGCTGGGTCAAATGGTGGTTCCATTCCAAGTTTTCTGAGGAATCTCCATACTGCTTTTTGTAATGGTTGTGCCAATTTGCAGTCCCACCAGCAATGTATAAGTGTACCTTTTTCCCAACATCCTCACCAACATTTGTTGTTGCTTGTATTCTTGCTAATTGCCATTCTGACTGGAATGAGTTGAAATCTTAGTGTAGTTTTGATTTGCATTTCTCTAATTGCTGGAGATGTTGAGCAGTTTTTCATATATTTTTTGACCATTTTTATTTCATCTTCTATGAAGTTCCTTAACTCATTTATTGATTAGGTTATTTTTTTTTGTCTTAAGTTTTTTGAGTTCTTTATATATCCTGGAGATTAATAGAGCTTAACATGTTACTTTTATGTTACTTTGAGATAATAGGATAGACTTTGGCTATAAAATCCGTAATTCCAAAAACAGTATATGCTTCTTTTCTGTTTCATGAATTGCTATACTGGATGTCACACAGATTTATACCAGGGTTGCAGTACTCATTCCTCACAATGTTCTGAGTGTTAACTGCTAAAGCTCAAGGCTCCAAACTACAGATTGCCTTCTGCAGAAGTGAGGTTGTCTCACCCAAATTCTGCAAACTTCTCCAAAGTAGTCCAATATCACTGAAGGGGTGGAAGCCCAACTTCCTTGCCTTGATGCTGGACATCTCAGGTTCCAGAATTGCATCACAGCTCAAATTCTCCTCCTGCCCCATCCTGCTTGCCTGGCTTTCTTCCTGATGTAGTTCCTAAGAAAACTTCCTAATAAACCTGTGTACCCAGTGTGTATTTCCAGGGGACACAACTTGGGAAAGGTATGTGCTCTGCCTGCTTTGGCCCTTTTAGTCACCTGAACACCCTCAGGAATCACACACCCACCAGCTAAAGGAGCCCCAAGGTTGTTTCACAAATAGCATAGGAATACAGTTAGCAGGCTTCTAGCCTGTTTTTCCAATGATCTTTTCCCTAGTAGGTTCCAAATTCTCAGCTCTGAAACCTCCACCAATTCTCACTCTGAATCCTGAATTTAGGTCACACTTTTGTCTTATATGTATCTTGACTTTCTATACTGGATATCTCACAGATTTCTACCAGGGTTGCAGTACTCATTCCTCACATTGTCTTTAACTTAGTGTCCATCCTGTTACTTCTAGGTGATTTTTGTAAAGAATTGTAAGAAGCTCTCACAATAGATGAGAGGTGCTGGTGCTGGTACCTGTCTAGTTAATGCTGGCATCTGTCTCCATAGAGGCCTCCACACCACTTGCCCACCAATATTCTGAAGGAAGCACAACAGAGAAAAATTATGAACATTCAGAATATGATATACTTATGCTCTTCCTAACAAGTAAACATGATATTCAGATTTTTCTGGGTTTAATCTTTAAAAGTATTAGCAATGCATTAGGCAGTACACAGGTCATAGTGCACAAAACTGAATATAAGTGCACAGGCACAGAAATAAGTGTACAACATAGGGTTTATACTGCATGTGCCTGACTATGTAGACTAGTACATACAAAAGGAAGCTTCAAGGACATCTTGGACATTAACTTTCTTCCCCTCCCCCAGCACATGCATGCACAACATGTCCAATTTCCTTTTATGGACTACTGACATCTAATTACCTGTATGAAATGGTATGACACACCCCTAATGACCTAACTTCCTCCTACTAGGCCTCACCTCTTCCTAATAGCACCAGTCTAGGTACCAAGCTTCTAACACATGGGCATTTGGGGAATACTCCAGCAGTATGTCATGAAGAAAAGGTGTTGAGGAGGAAAGTGCAGTGCATTTAAACTCCCTTTAGGCCTTTAAAGTTTATTTTTGTTTCTCCCCAAGACCAACACCTCAACATCATCTTTGACTTCTTCCTGGATGATTGGTTTATCAGTCCATTGGTCTCAAACTTCCACACAATCCCTAGGTTTTTAATGCCATATTCTGCTTATCATTACAATGAATGACATTCTGTCTTCTATGCTCTCTCTTGGGTTTTTGGAGGTGTCTCTCCTTCCCAGCACAACTTTCTCCAAAGCAAGTTTCTTGGTGTTTATATCATTCCCCTGCCTTAAAGCTTTCAATAATTTTTGACAGCTTATTAATGAATGCCATTAATTACCACTGACTGACCACTTTTTCTGTGCCAGACCTCACCTTAGTTCAACCTCAGAACTATTTCCCTGAGATGAACAGACTTCTGCCTTAATAACAGAGGTGGAAAATGATGTGACCCAAACTGAGAGAGGCAAAAAGTGCAAGCACCAGGCTTTGGTCTCTTATTTGTCTGATATTAGAGACAGTGTTCTTAATGAGTTTACTCTACCACCTTCAGAATGCTACTGGAATCTTCTAAATCCTTCATTCTGGAAGTTAAGCTCCTGAAAAATCAAAGGCTCAGATTATTTCTCTTCACTTGAATTCTCAACTTCATCCCAAACTAAATTATTTCTCTCTCTAATGAGCCACTTTTGAGTCTCTGTTTCTATCTAGTTAGAATATTAACTTCTTAAAGGCAGGTGCTCTATGTTATACTTCCTTCTATCCCCTACAAGCCAACTAAAAAATACTTGCTTTTTTGGAGGAACTTGTTCCTTCTTCAAGAGGTTCTGCATAATGGCTTTCACAGTTGTACTTCTGGGCTCTGTCTCCTTTGGAATGTTAGAGATGCTTTTTTTTGTTGAGAAGTGTCAGAAAATAGGCATAATGAAGCTGCATGCTAGACAGGGTCTTAAAAGTATGTAGATTTATGCCATAGCTTGAGGCATTTACCCACATGCTTTATAGAAGAAGATGAAAGATGTTTCTATAAAAATATCAGTGCATGGAATGCCAATGTGTGGGCCATATGAACACAGGATTGTGGGGAAATAACAAAACTGCTCACAGGGTCTTGAATTGCTAATATAGACACCTCCCAGTCCCACTTGTACACTTTTAGACAAAAGAAGGGAAATATTGCCATTGTCATCTTTGCTTCCACATTACAAGAAACAGATATATTTGGACTGCTTGGAATGATGATGATGGTTAAAACAAGCAGATACCTAGTGGAAGCCAGAAAGCATGCTCAAGACATGTGGCAAAGGGCAGTAGTCACGCTTTTGGAAGCATTCACCTGCTGCTCCTGTCTGGGATGAGGGTCATTCAGCACCAGCTGCTTTTCAAGAGCTACTGACTTTCCTCTAGGAAGTGATTTTTCAACCTCAGCTGCACAGTGGAACCGTCTGGGGTTTTAAGAGACTGATGCCCAAATTCAACCCCGGATTTTTACAAACTTCTCAGGCAATCCTTGTACTCAGTCACAGGCTGGGATTATTGTCTGGGCCCTTGCTACAAGGTATGACTGGTCAACCAGCAACACCCTAAAGTGCCTAGAGCTTGTTAGAAATGCAGTCTCAGTCTTCATCCCAGAGCTATCAAATCAAAATTAGCATTTTGACCAGAATCCCGTATGATAGGTAACACATTAAATTCTGAAGAGCATAAGTCTAGGTTTTTCTCTTCCTGTCTCATTTCTGATCTCTTGAGTCTTTGGAACACTCATGGCTTCTAATAAAAACTGCATGGGAAACTCTGTTTCCCTGCTTTGGATGGAAAGGTGCACTGGCTTATGAGTTACTTGCTTTCTCTAGGAATTAGCTAGCCCTGGGAGGGTATGCTCTGCTTTGTTCTCCAGATTGCTGACTGTCTGCAAGTTTTGGATGCAAATCAACCTTCTACCATTCCCTCCACCTCCTCTCCCCCCAACTGATCCTATTAAACAGAACCATTTATCCCAAGAAGCAGAGCTGCCTCAGGCCTGCTGGTCAGCCTTTGGAGGAGTTAGCTGCATGGAAGAATTCCCTCCTGTCTAATTCACTGTGGCCAAATCCAAAAACAGTGTTACAAGGCTGGGGACTTCTGAGAAATGGAGGCAACAGGAAGACCCCACTTCAAACCCCTGTATCTTGTGATCTAGCCAGAAAGATTTCAGACATGTCACTCATATTAACAGGCAATGAGTTTATTAGAAGGGATAGGAAAGAAGAAAAGGGGACACTATCAAGTGAGAAAGAGTGTCCTCTCAGAGAGGAAAAAGACAGTATGGCTCTCCTACTCCAGTTTTTTTTGGGGCATCCCAGAGAAATATCCAGAGATTCTCACCCAGGTCCACCTCTTGACTTTTGACTGAACACAGGGAGACATCAGACTTTCAAGTCCCCACTGCCATGACAATTGTAGGTAACTTTGCCCCATGCTGACTGATTCTAATTGGCTTCTTAACCACACATTCTTATATATATATATATATATATATATATATATATATATATATATATATATATTTCTGTATGATTTTTTAATTGGTTTTGGCTACCAAAAAGAAGAAGCAAAGAGATCAAAGTAGTCTTAGTATAAACATGCAACTTAATTTAGTATTAATTAGATTAATTTTGTAAGGAATACTTTTTTCTTTTTCTTTTTCTTTTTTTCTTTTTTTTTTTTTGGTACCGGGGATTGAACTCAGGGCCATTCGACCACTGTGCCACACCCTCAGCTCTTTTTTGTATTTTTTTAGAGACAGGGTCTCACTGAGTTACTAAGTGCCTCGCCATTACTGAGGCTGGCTTTGGACTCGCGATCCTCCTGCCTCAGCCTCCCAAGTGCTGGGATTACAGGCGTGCGCCACCAAGCCCAGCTGTGAGGAACACTCCCCCCTCCCCAACCCCTGGTGTATTTTTTAAATTTAATTTAATTTGTTATACATGCTTACAGAGTGCAGTTCCTTTCATATTACATATAAAGAGCACAGTTTTGTAAGGAACACTTTTAACAGGCAAGCAATTATATCAAAGTTCTTGAAAATGACTTTGGCATCAATTCTTAAAAGTCCAGGCACAAAAAGCAAATTACATACAGTCATCCTACAAAGTTGATTTGCTGTATATTCATAGTTTACAAGATGGTCTTCCTTACTTTTCCAGAATCTTAATATATATTCTTATTCAACAATCCCTTATAATAAATGTTTTATTGTCGTAACACACAAAAGTGACTTTTAAAAAGTTTAGGAATAGTAAAATATCACAATTTATAAAGACATAGGTACGTTCTTAATAAAATGGAAAAAAATAGAAGAAATATGAAAAATACATTAGAAACTAAAATCAGTGATTACCTATGAAAGACGGGGCAACTAGGAAATGGGAAATAAGTGTGGGAAGTACAGTTTTCTTCATATCTTTTAATATTTTTGTTTTTGATACATGTGAATATACTACTTAATAAAAAATATTTTAAAAGTAAGTGTAATATTTTGAATCTTTTTTGTATCTCCCTTGGGGAGGTATCCAAGTTAAATTTGAATTTAATGAATGTTTTAGTACAATTAAATAAGAATGTCTAGTAAGTATGATATTAAAACATTGTTGTTTATCTGAATTTTTTAATATTTTTATTTTTTATTCAAAGTTGTATTTATAATAGTAGTATGCATTATAATTCATAATAAACATATAGAGCATCTTTTTACAAAACACTGTATACAATGTATATTTGTACCATTCAAATCTTCAATCCTGCATTTATTTGCAGGAGCCCTGTTTGGGGAGATGGCTTGAATTGCGGTTGACTATGGGCCATGGAGATTTGGGCATTGTCACCTTCCGTAGTCTCACGGGACTTGGCCCGGGATCTCCAGTGACTTGGCCGAGATTGCTGATCGGGTCAGCGCCATTTTGGTGGTGTGTGCGGTGCGTGTTAGTCGTTGTTAGAGCCAGAGAGAAAAGTTATCAGAATAAAAAGCTGTTTGTCTCCAGTTTGCCTCTGAACTTCTTCCTGCGGCTTCGTTGCTCCAAGCGGCCATCGCTTCAGGCAGCAACATTTATTAACCATACATTCTTTATGGTTAGGAGGAATTATCCTTATCTCCCTGAGTTTCAGGATCTGGTTTGTGAAAAGGTCACAGAAGTCTTCCCTTTTAGGATAACCTGGGTTCTTCTTATCGACATTATTTTGGGCCTGCATGTCTCCTGCAGATAACAGGCAGTTTGCTGAGGAATGTGACATATCCTGTCCAGGCAGGGCTGCAGGTAAATTGTTTCTTAGAAAAGAAAGCACCTGAGGGTCAGCACAGTGGGTCCATTTCATAGAATTATTTCCTTAACATCTTGTTTCTTACCATTTGCATTTGTCTGTCCCCTATCAACAGTACCGGAGGCCAGCTTTCCTCAAGTGAGGCTTGGGCAAGGCAGGTATCCATAGAGGCCCCTTTTCTCTAATTGTTTCCTTCTATAGCTTTCACCTTTGGAAATCACTATAATGTCTCACATTGGATTAAAAAGTTAGACCTTTCATTTTGCAGTCCACAACCGAGTTGTTCATAAGGGTGAGTGGAATTTTGGGGTTGATGAACAGGGCCCCTGAAGTTAAATGGCTGCTGGAATAATTTATCCTGGAAAACATGCCCAAGGGTGAGGTTCAAGCAGCTTGTTACCAAAGCCTAACAAGTATTTTCAATTCTGAGTAAGGACAGATATAGAACATATGTAACTAACGCTGTTAGTTACAAAAAATAAATTTGTTTTGCAAAGTGTGCTTAAATCTTTCTTTATCAAAATTCAAGGTAGATGAACAGTATTGAATAACTATAGATTATCACTAAAAGCAAAAGCCCTTGGAAGAAAATAGTCAGATGTTAGGAGTTTCCAAAGAGGATAGTTTTGAACTGACTTTCCTGCACTCCCCTGCTCATTGCTACCTCACATTCTGGACCTGTAATTATCTCTTTTCTTCCAATCCCAATGCCTAGTGTTTTTTTTTTGTTTTTTTTTTTTTTTGAGGCAAGCAAATAAGGAAGCCGTCTATGATAGTTCATTTTGTTTGTCAACAATGCTACATTGTGGTTCCTACCTGTTTGGCCAAAACCCCAGTGTAGGTGTTGCTGCAGAGGCATTTTAAAAATTTGATTGACTTTTTAAAAAAAAATTTTTAAAGTATTTATTTACTTTAGTTGTACACAATGCAATGCATTTATGTTTACGTGGTGCTGAGGATCGAACCTGGGCCGCGCATGTGCGAGGCAAGTGCTCTGCCGCTGAGCCACAACCCCAGCCCTAAAAATATGATTGACTTTTAAATCAGTAGACTTTGAGCAAAAGAATTCTATCCTTCATAATGTGAGTGGGCTATAGCCAATCCATTGAGGGGCTTAAAAAAAAAAAAAAGAGAGGTATTGTCATCCTCCCTTATCTTTGGGAGATCTGTTTTAAGACT
The DNA here is from genome assembly GCA_025594165.1 of Tamias sibiricus. Classification (NCBI taxonomy): domain Eukaryota; kingdom Metazoa; phylum Chordata; class Mammalia; order Rodentia; family Sciuridae; genus Tamias; species Tamias sibiricus. The sequence goes on along the minus strand of CM046657.1, from coordinate 131,211,504 downwards.
CACAATGGATGCCTTAAAGCTTGGATAATAGCAGACTCTATTTATTCCATTATTTTTCCTGTGCATATGTACCTAAGATGAAGCTTAATTAATGAATTCAGCACAATAAGAAATTAACAAGTAATAATAAAATAGAAACATTATAAAATATAATATAAGTTTATATGAATATGTATACCCTCTTCTCTCCCCCTAATATTTTTCTGTACCATACTCATCCTTCATGTGATGATGTGAGGTGACAATCCCTATGCAGTTGACCTCTGGTAACTGAATCCAGGGTAGCAAAATCAAGGCTAAGGTGAGAGCATTGTTTGCATTTGAAAGGATAACTTTAAAGAGAGCTGTGATCTAAGGAAAAGAGAAGACGACTTACAGGCATTTCAGGGAGTGTTGTTCAATGGTTTGCTTTTTTGTGGGCAAAGGAGAAGATATCAGTAACTAAAATCACCTCAAATCTTTTTCCTCCCAGGGTCATCTTTATAGTAAGAATTATTAGCCAGGCACGGTGGCGCACGCCTGTAATCCCAGTACTTGGGAGGCTGAGGTAGGAGGATCGCGAGTTCAAAGCCAGCCTCAGCCATGGCAAGGCACTTAGCAAGTCAGTGAGACCCTGTCTCTAATAAAATACAAAAAAGGGACTGGGGAGGTGGCCCAGTGGTCGAGTGCCCCTGAGTTCAATCCCCGGTACCAAAAAAAAAAAAAAACAAAAAACAAAAAACAAAAAAGAATTGTTCCAAACTCTGTAGAACAGCAGAACAAAGCAAGAAACTACCACACATTAGGTTTAATTTTAATTTTTTTTAGTTTTACCTGAAATGACTTATTGTAAATGAACTTAGGAATTTCTGTCTTCAAAAATATACCAGAAACTACTTGCCATGGGGAGGTTTGTAATCAACCAGTCATCTTCAAAGCAACCTGCAGGTGTGCCTAGGTTAGAAAAAATAATGTTAAAATGAAAACTATAAATTCAACTAGGGAAGGACTATACTGTAAAATTTAAACCTGAACAGTAAGAGCCTCTGGGTTCTTCAATTAAAGATAATAACCACTTTTCACGAGCAATCTGAGAGAGAGAGAGAGAGAGAGAGAGAGCGAGAGAGAGAGAGAGAGAGAGAAAAGAGCCAATTGGAAGTAAATACGAAGTGAAGAGAAAGTCCCCCAGGAATATTATCTGTACATCACTATCCATAAATATAGTTCTATTGACAAAAAAAATTAATATATGTAACTTGAGGTGATAGAATCTTTCTGTATGCATTGTGCTATGGTCTGAGTGTGTTTATCCCCTTCCCAAAACTCACATGTTGAAGCCCCAGCCCTCAAGGTGATAGTATTCAGAGGCTTTGGAAGGTGATGGGGTCATGGGGCCAGAGCCTTTATTAATGGAATTGTGCCCTTATAAAACAGGCCCAAGGAAGCTAGCTCCCTGGCCCTTCTACCAAGGGAGGACACAGCCAAAAGACAGCTGTCCATGAACCAGCAAGCAATCCCTCACTATACACCGCATCTGCTGGAAACCTGATCTTGGATTTCCCAGTCTCCACAACTGTGAGAAATAAATTTCTGTTGTTTCTAAGCTATTCAACTTATGGTATTTTGTTATAGCAATCCAAAAATGCTGTTTTCTATACCCATATGTAAATTGGGACTGATGTCATTTTTATTTGTGTGTTCTCTTTTCTGTTTTTTCTTTTCTTTTTTTTTTTTGTATGATGTATGTGCTAGTCAGCTTTTCCTCATTGTAACCAAAATATCTGACAAGAACAACTTAGAGGAGGAAAAGTTTATTTTTGGCTCATGGTTTCTGAAATCGCAGTCCATGGTTGGCCCACTCCATTGCTGAGGGCCTAAGGTGAGGCAGAAGAACTTTATGGTAGAAGGGTTTAGTGAAAGAAAGCTGCTCAGCTCACTGCAGCCAGGAAGCAAGCCAAGGGAGGAGGAAGTATCAAGGCAGAAGATAAACCTCTCCAGGGCATGCCCTCCCCATGACCTACTTCCTCCCACTAGGTTCCACCTCCCAGTAGTCCTTTTATTTGATGGATTGATCCACTGATGAGGTCAGAGCCCTTCAGTTCCAATCATTGCCTAAAATCCCTGCTTCTGAACTTTGCTTCATTGTGGACCATGCTGTCAACACAAGCTTTTTGGGGGATGTTCCAGATCCAAAACATAGCATTATGTAAACCCAAAAGTAAAAATATAAGAAATGAGATCACTTTGACCAATTCTAGTTTGACAGGCCTCTCATTCTACATTTACACTCAATTCAATCTCAGGCATATGAAGGTGTGGCAGACTGTATTTTATAAAAATGGTCAAAGAAAACATTCTATTCCACATGCTATATTACAAGTGTGGGTTTGACAGTCCTCTTATAATCTTATCATAGAGAAATGAGGTCTCTCCCCCTTGAACCTGTTCTTCTTGGATCTTGTGGGACAACCTGTTATTGGTTACCAGCCACCATTCTGTGAAAGGTAGCCCAAATAGCCTTTGGAGAAGCCTATGAAGAGAAGGTATGAGATCCTCCCACACCCCTAATGGAGCTCCAAACCAACAACCAGCACCTTGCCAGCCACATGAGTGAGCCATCTTCAAGATGTACATACTACAACCAAGTCAATCTGCTTCAACTAACTCCAAGTAGAGCAGAGAGGACCCTATCTAAATTGTACATTCACAAGTAAAATAAATTAATTTTTTATGTGTTATGTAATGGGGTGGTTTGTTACAGAGCAAGAATAAATTAATACAAGGCCTTCCCCATACACCTTACAGGATTATGCAGAGACTTCAGGGATCTAAATATTGGAAGAAAGGAGCTTTGGTATTGAGGCTTCTGAACAGAACTGAGGTCCCATTGGCAAAGCTAATAAGGCATCCTGTAATCTAGTATCTTTTGTTCCTCCTTGGTAGGAAATGAGCTGGGGTCCTTTTCTACCTCCCAGGACTGCTCATAGCCATCCTGCCGCCACCTGCCCCATCTCCAGCACAGGACATGAGGACCAAGGAGCCCCATTATCCCCATCTCTTTCTCATTTGGAAGAACCCTTTCCCCTCACCTTCCTCAGGGCTCCTGAAAACAAAGTAAACCTCCCTTGTGGCAAGGGAGCTAAAGACTGTCTTAGAACAGATAAGGAATGATAGTGAGATAGGAACACACACATACATTAACAGCTTAATAATTTACCTGTCACATTTGTATTTTGTTTGGGAGATCAACAGGAGAACACATGATGGCTATAAGAAAAAAATAGTATTGATAATTATATGGGGAAATGCATTATGCCCCAAGTGATTTAAAATACCCAATAAGGATCCAATATTTCTCAAAATTAGTGCAAATAGACAGGACACACACACACACACACACACACACACACCATAGGACATATTACAGAAACCAAAAACCCTGGGAGAATAAAAATATCTCAAATAACAATATAGTCAAGCAAATTTTCAAAAAAGCAAAAAATACTGAACTGGGATTCAGGAAGTAGGTATTCTTCTCTTAACTTTGCCTTCTTATCCTGGGAGGATAACAAACTGCAGCTTAGTTTTCCCATCAATGAGATAAAAGACAGAATGAGGTTCATCTTGAAATTCCCTAGAGCCCCACAATCCTGCAACTCCTATAAAAGTCATGCTAAGACAGGCTGGTTCAATTCCAATCTGTTTGTACTCTGAGAAAAATTAGTGGAAGTTTTGGTGAAAATATCAGAATTTTCTCCCACTCTATGCAACATTGCCAAAAATTAAATTGAACTTACATAACTTTATATACCTCCAAAGTAAACAGGAGTGCACAGAGAGATATGGAAAATGAGTGGTGGACACATAGACACATTCTATCACTCATCTAGTGGTAACTAAAATAGTCAAGACAGGGTGTACTTTAATTATTATCTAATAGATCTCAGTCCAGGGGGTACATATTAATTTACATCCATTCACACATGTCCATATGCACCTGGGTAACAATAGTTACTGTAGTTTCATGATGAAGCAAATAGTTCATCAACAGTTTTATAATACATATATATCCATGGATACATAAGAAAGAAATCACAATTGTTTATATAACGTTAGCTAATAAGGCAAGTCATATCCTTAACTTTTTATTTTATTTTTTTACTTTTGCTTAGGAATACTCGTGTTACACATACCTAAGTGGGCAAAACCCCACGAGGATGGCTAGTGACAAGTTTAAGTCTTAGGAAGCCTGATGATAGGGGATAATTTTGAGAGGAAAATAACTATGGACTGTAGGTTTAGGAGGGTAATTTTGTATAGCAGAAAATAGCAATCAAATTTAAGGTGGCATTGAGAGAGCAATATTTTCTCTTTCCACACACACAAAAATCGCCATTTGACAATGGTTTCCCAGTATGTTAGGATAAAGTTTATATGAGAATCCCTTATTGAAATACTGAATACTTTATGGCAAAATATAATTTCAGGGGTGGAGGGAGGACTGAATTTGCTCAGGATTCAATAAAATACTCAAAAAAATTTTTTTAGTATTTCTTAAAAATTAAAACTAACCCACTGGCATGATGGCTCTAGATAATGTTTCTAGTAGAATTTCTTATAATAATAAAACATTGGAAATAATAGAAATGTTTATCAGAAGATTATATCATTAAATTATGATTCATTTATACACTGGAAAAGGATGTTGCCATTAAAAAGAATAAGAAAGCATTCTACATACACTGTTGAAATACATGGCACAGAACAGTGTAATTAACATGAACCAAGGGTTTTCTCCATGGTGGATGTTGGAAGGATGCTCTTAGTGACAACTAAGCACAGATGCCTCTGGGATGTAAGAAGGATAGGTACTGTAGCAAGAAGAGGGTGAACCTCATGTTTACTGTGCACTCTTCTGTAACTTTGGTGTTTATATAACATGTGAAAAAAATTAAGCTAAAACGGGAACACAATAAATATCACATCAGTCCCATTTTATGTATATGGAATCATTAAATTTCATACATTAAACTTCATACATTCTTTCTACTTTCTTTCCTACATTTTTTTATTTGAATGGGAATTTTAAAAATGTAGGAAATAGACAAAGTACATTCTCCAGCATTCTTCAAATATTCCTAGTAGGATTAACCTGAAACATGCAATGTGAAAAATAAAGTATCCCTCCCAAAACAAGAAAACAAATCAAAACAAGAAAACATATTATCATAGTTAAAGAAAAGTTAGAAGTCAATATATTTACAGATGTAAACACAGATGTAATTAAGGGAATGTTGAGCTAGGTGAAATAAGTTGGAATAAAGAGTAGCAAACTATCAGTGATCTGCATATACTTGATTTCAGGAAAATATTTTATAGTAAGTAAAGGACTACTGTCTTGTCTCAATTATTAAAGCTTTTTTCCCTGAAATTTTATATTGAATGATTACACGGGGGAGACAGGATTTTCAATGGGCATGAAAGTAGGTGATTAATACCATGCCCATAGAAGAGATAGTCTCTGGAATAAGATAGAACTGTTATATATACAGATGATTTCCCTAAAACTAATTATTTTATATAAGGATGCTAGGGATGCATTTGCATTATACCTTAATCCATTTTGTGTTGCTATAACAAAATACCTGAGGTATGTGTTCATAATTGTGAAGAAAAGAAGATTAGTCAGCTCATTGTTCTGGAGGTTCAAGGGTGGGCATTTGCTTGGCTGTCATGAAGACTTCATGGCAGTGGTACCATAATGGCAGGAGTAGTAAGCAGTGCAGGCAGGAGAGAGATTCAGCAGAGGTGCCATACTTGCTTATGCCAACCCATTCTTTTAGAAATGATTCCAGTCTGACTTATACCCATAAGTCAGCATTATTTCACTCATAAAGGTGGAGCTCTCATGGCCCAAGAACCTTACCTAGGCTTCACCTTTTAAAGGTGCCACCACTTCAACACTGCCACACTAGAGCCCAAGCTTCCAACACAGTAATATTTGGGGGACAAACCACATCCAAATTATAAAACCCCAGGAAAATTTATTTAGTTTTCAATAGAGAGGCAGATTACTTTATGACTTTGGGATAAATGTTAGAGAAAAAAATAGCTACAGTTATGAGGGCTTTATTGTGTTGACTGTGCCTTTTGTCCACAGATGTATTTAAGGGAAAGTTGAAGCTAGGTGAAATAAATTAAACTAAAAAATAACAAGCTTTTGTTAGCTGCCTGAGTTACAGCCACAAACCGCCGCGGGAGAAAAACTCGGAGGCAGAATGAAGATTCTTCTGCTTTTACTTCTACTTTCTTAGTGAGAGCTTAGAGAGAGAAAGAAAGAGATTTCTTTAGCTTAGAAAGAGCTTTCTTCTTCAGCTTAGAGAGAGTAGAGAGAGCTAGCTTAGAGAGAGCTTAGCTTAGAGAAAGATTCTTCTTTCTTCTTTCTTCTTCAGCTTAGAGAGAGTAGAGAGAGCTAGCTTAGAGAGAGCTTAGCTTAGAGAAAGATTCTTCTTTCTTCTTTCTTCTTCAGCTTAGAGAGAGAGAGAGAGCTTGAGAGAGAGAGAGATTAGAGAGATTCTTTCTTCGTTCTTCTTTCTACTTCGGCAGCCTCGGCCTGACTCTGACCAGCAATTACTTCTTCTATCTGGTTTCTCTTCTGTCTGAACTCTTAACCGTTCTGACTCGTATTTCTTCTTCTGACTATGTTCTGGCCGCTCTGACTCTTTTCTTCTTCTCCGACCCGAACTCTTCTTCCGACCGACTGAGCGACTGCACGACTGACTGAATGAATTTCTTCCTCTGACTCCGAACACTTTCACAGGGTTATATACCTTTAGCTTTGTGGGTGCCTCACGTGCATTCACAGGTGCGTCACATACATACTTATTATCAGGTGGAAGTTATGGCTTCCAGCTAGCCGCAATAGCCCTTCCTAATTGGGGCTCCTTCAAGCTTTTACTAAAAAAAGAAAAATTTACTATGATAATGATGGCAATGGTGACAATAGTGATGGTGCTGCTGCTGCTAATGATGATTGATAGCTCTCTTTCATTGTTTCATGTGCACCAGGAATTGTACAAAAAGTTTTACTTAACATTTCATCTAATTCTCGAAACAATTGTGCAAGACAGAAGTTATCTCATTTTCTAGATTGGAGACAAGAAGTGGGATTTGTATCCTAAAGAGCAGATCTGAGCTCTTATTTTCATGGCAGATCTCAAAAAACACTGAGTCCTTTTGCAACAAAATTTACTCTACTACCAGTTCTTCTGCAGTAGACTCTCTGGACACCATGACTTCACTGAAGAAGATGGGAACTTGACTTAGATTTTATTACTGTATAATAATTACCACAGACTCAGTGAATTAAAATAACAGCCATTTATTATCTCACAGCTTGTAGTTTGAAAATCTTGGCACAGTGTGATTAGGTTTTCCATTCAACTTCTTACAAGGCCAAGATAAGAACTGAGCTGCATTCTTTTTTTAAAAAATATTTATTTATTTGCTTTAGTTGTACACAATGCATTTATATTTATGTGGTGCTGAGGATTGAACCTGGGCCGTGCATATGCTAGGCAAGCACTCTACCACTTAGCCACAACCCCAGCCCCTGAGCTGCATTCTTAACTAGAGCTCAGAACTTGTGCCCTCTTCTAAGGTGACATCTGGTCCTTCGAAGTCATAGGATTGAGTTCCCAGTTTCACTGCTGTCTATTGGTGGGAGCCACTCTTACAATTCTAGTCATGTTTCCCCTTCCATCTTCAAAAGTCAACAATAGGAACCCTTTTCTATGGATCCTCTTTGCAGTTTAAATCTACTTCACTTTTCAAAGGATCACTCAATCGGGGCAGGATGATCAAGGATAGTCTCCCCTTTAATTGCCAGCTGGGTCATGTAACATAACCTAATCACCAGAGTAACCATTTCATCATAGTCACGGATCCCAGGGTGTTATGCTTTGTTTATGGTTTGAATGTGTCCCCTTAAGGCTCATGTGCTCACTTGGTCCCCAGTGTGGGGTGCTGAGGTGGTGAAAACTCTAAGAGGTGAGGCCTCATGGAAGGTAATTAGGTTATTGGGAACACTACTCCTGAAAGGATTAATGTAGTTCTCATAGGACTACAATTAGCTCCTGCAAGAGTGAGTTGTTATAAAAAGAGACCTGGCCCCTGAGTCTCCCTGGCTTCCTGGATTTCTGTTCTACATATGCTCCAGCATTGTGACTATCATCCTCCCCAAGACCCTCATTAGAAGCTGAGGTAGAAGGGACCACGCAGTCTTGGGCTTTCCACTTCCAAACAGTGAGCTAAATAAAACTTTTTTCTTTATAAAGTACCTAATCTCCATTATTTGGTTATAGCAACAAAAACTGAGACATGGAGATTCTACAAGGGTATATACATCAATGGCCTATAATCTTGGGGATATCTTACAATTCTGAAGTGTTATGTTTCACTGAGATATGCTTGTTCTACTGAGACCTGCAGATATGAGAAGAAATTCCTGAAAATTAAGAGTATTCTTGAGAGAAACATTCCCCTAGATAAAGTCTGGATTTCTTAGTAAACAGAAATTTTGAAAGTAGCATTGGAAGATGGAAGAAATATGCTGTTCCTTATCTTGATCTTTATTTTGAGAAACTCGAATGTCTAAGAATTCACCCCCTTGACAGTGCTGATTAGAGATTATCACTGCCATTGGGAATAGCATGGATGCTGGGTAAAAGATGATCCCTGGAATGGACCTTGACTAAAGATGAGTAATTTCCATTTATAAGCCAAAATAGAAAAGGTATTGCATGTTTTTGTTTATCTTTTTCTCTACTCTTGCCCTCAAAGTGTTTTTACACATTGTAACTCCACAGCCAATTATAAGTGCCACATATGGATCAGGATGGTAAAGTCTGAACAGAAACTCCTCCAAGCTATCAAGGTAGTAGCAGAAGTACTAAGGGGAATGTGAATCCCAGAAACAGGGGTAAGATTGGCTTTCTATAACCAGGAAATATATTCCCACATTTAGCAAAGGAATTCTGGGTTCCATTTGTTGAAGAACATATGCATTCATGGAAAAAGTGAAGCAATTGGTAAATAGTACAAAGAAGCTGAAAGACAATACATCTCATTACCAACCCTGTCCTCCAGCCCCTCATGCCATTATTATAACCAATTCCAGGTTATCAGATTTGACATCCACTCAGTGGCCAATCGAATTAATGGTGCCTTGTATTTACTGCATCTCTAATGCTCTGACATCCTGGGGCCTTGCTGATCCTGGAGGGAGTGCCTCTCCCAGAAGTGACAATTTCTGTAAACAGAAAATGGTGTACCTAACACACATTTCATATTGAAAACCAACCCATCCAGACTCCATGTCCACCCAGCCCACCTCCTTTATCTGAATCTCACTCTTCAGGCCACTATTTCCTTGCCTGAATCAACCCAGTGCTAGGTGTCAGACAACTACAAAGAGTCCCTACACCCCAGAGTCTGCTGAAATTATTCAACATAGCAATCCTAAGCCTGCTTACTTTAATTTGTCCATTTCATACTATGGAAACCACAATATAGCTCTTGCCCATGTTTTCCATCATATCCTCTATTCCCTGACAGACCATCTCTTCCCATATTTGACAGGAATTCTGCGTTCCATTTATTAAAGAAAGTTTCCTAACACAGTCATACAGATTAATATGCATTCATGGAAAAGGGAAAGCAACTAAAGGACTGCGCTTCCCCACATGGTCCTGCAAGGTGTGGCATGCTTTCTCCACCCCCCCCCCCCCAACCCCCAGGACTATGAGTAACCAACTATCTTTTCAATGACGATAATTATGTGTTCTGTTACCCTCACCATATCTGAATAATGATAAAACCTGCATTCAAAAATGTCAGTTTCCAAACATGCAACAGGTTTCCTGGATCAGATAATGGTATCACCAAATGCCTTCCCATGAAAGACATCCTGAGTATAGAGATAACTGCAGTGGTGTATATGGACAGTATGAATTCCAGGCACTTTCTCTGGTAGCTGTTTCCTGGACCTAGAGAGTGAGCAACAAAATCAGTAGGTTAGTGCGTTAAATTGTGTAATTTGAAACCCATCTCAAAACAAGTCAGGGACATTTTCTAATGTCTAATTCTCCTCCACTAATTGTTGTACAATGTGCTCTGAACTGAGCTGAAGGCACTAATTCCGGCAAGGGAGCCAGTTGTCCTTCCTGGGTCAATTCCTTCTAAAATTTCCGTCAACTGCATTGACCTGTTGTTACTTGCCAGAACTGTTTTCATTACAATATAGAATATAATGAAGGTTCTGCTATGGTGTGAAAGTGTCCCCTCCAAAATTGAGGTGTTGCCGATATGATAACATTAAGAGGTGGAGCCTTTTAAGAGGTGATTAGGGCCAAGCATGGTGACACATGACTATAATCCAAGCAGCTCAGGAGGCTGAGGCAGCAGGACACAAGTTCAAAGCCAGCCTCGGCAACTTAGCGAGACCCTGAGCAACTTAGCGAGAACCTGTCGCAAAATAAAAAAATAAAAAGAACTGGGGATGTAGCTCAGTGATTAAGTGACACTGGGTTCGATCCCTGGTATCAAAAAAAAAAAAAAAAAAAAAAAAAAAAAGGAATTGCCTCTGCAGGCCTCACAATTGGAGGATTGGCTCATTCACTTGTAGTGGCCCAATCCTTTGGACAGGAACTCTCTGATCTCACAGATAAGCTTACCACCATGGCTGAAGCCTCCGCCTACTACATCCAGGCCCTCCAGCAACAACTCTCATAGTTAGCGGAGGTTGTACTCCAGAACAGAGGAGCTTCAGACCTCATCACAGCAGAAAAAGGGGGTACTTGCATTTTCTTGGGTGAAGATGCTGCTATTACGTCAACCAGTCAGGCAAGGTTGACTACAATGTACATCGCTTGAAGAAGGTGATACAAGATCTAGGGGACAAGAAGACTCGGTGGAGCAGAGGTCCTCATGGGAATTATGGGAAGGGATGGCCCCATGGATCCTCCCTCTCCTAGGCCCACTTATAACCATATGTCTTGTCCTGATGTTAGCCCCTTGTCTCATAAGATGCCTTCAAAATCAGATTTCTCAGATTTCTAACCAAGCTTTTAACCAGCTTCTCCTTAGGGATTATCAAGTGCTAAAAGCCACAGATGACTTTCCAACCAGAGATGACTTCTCTCCACCTTGGGACAGACTTACCAATCTCTAGAGGGATCAACTACACCCTGAACGACTCCTCCACGGCTACCTCCAAAGGGCCCTTACTCTCTATTGGCCTCTTTGCTGTAAGTCCCACCCGGTGAAATATAGGCTGTCAGACAATAATCCCTCTCACCTTCTTTCTCTTTGTTGTTTTCATAGTAGTGTTAAGATGCTACCTGTAAACTCAAGAGGCCTACAATTCCTGCATGCTCTTTGAGAGGATAGCTGGTTGATTCCCCCTGTGACCTCTGCAGAAGCTTGGTTTGACACCCTCACTGATTTATGGCTTCAAGGAAACTTCATCCAATTCACTCCCGTAGAGATTCATCTTTTTGGTGCCTGCCTCCTGGGAATCTTTTTTTGCCTTCAAGCCTGACCTACCTGCCTGCATCTTCCCCCTCATAACACCCCATGTCACCCCATTTCATCTCGAAGCAGCTAGATCGAAACACAATGCCCGGCTTCTTAAGAAAACAAAAAGGGGGAATGTTGGATTCCAGGCAGGGAAGGCGCGCCTCCCAGGTAGCTCAACTAGCCACATCCCCCCAGGCACCTTAAGACTTCTAAGCACCTCAGGCTGGCCATGCTGCTGACCACACCCCATGTGCCTTACTGAGCCAATTATGACATATAGGCTTGCCTTCTGACCCCCGGCAGCCTATGAAACTGGGGTTCCCTCTGGGGGGGTCCCTCAGTCCACCAGTTCACTACTTAAGAGCTCTCCATACTGAAACCCGGTCCTTTTTTCCTTTTTCTTCTCCTCCCGCCACACGTCCCCTCACGCCAATTCTCCCGTCCCCCACGAATCCCTCCGGCTGATTAATATGCCCCCCCTTTTCTACACGGCGGTTCCAGCGTGTGTTCATCTACCCTTCATTCTGGTGCCGTGACTCGGATCCTTCATGAATGGGATTAGGTACCCTCAAAAGAGGCTAGACAGAGGAACTTTGTCCTCTTCCTGCCCTTCTGCCACATGTGGACATAGCTTTCCCTCCCTCCAGAAATGCAGTGTTCCAGGTGCCATCTTGGCAGCAGAGAACAGCTCTAACAGTGGTTTGGCCTTGGCCTTGGTCTTGGACTTCTCAGCTTCCAGAACTGTGAGAAATAAATTTCTGTTCTTTATTATAAATACCCAGTCTATGGTTTTCTGTTATACAACACAAAGAGACTATGACAGGTCGTTAAGAATGTTTCAAATTATTTGTTGGCTTTTCAATGAAATTAGATGAAAATTATTTCAAGTAAAATACTTTATTTTATATAAATATATTTTGCAGTTTATAAAACTCATTTCAAAAATAAAAACTTAATAGTATTACATAAAGACAAGCTCTGACTTTTCTAAGTTAATACGTTTCAATCCTCAGGTAATTATGAATTAATTTTGTAAGGAAAAAAATTATTGATTGATCAATATGTTAGCAGATGATGTATTATATTATTTTATTTACATAAAAATATGTATTAAATTACAGATTAAAATTGAACAATTTATCAGCCTCACAATTGATACAAAAGTTATTTTACGACTGGATATTTGGAATTCATTAATCTTGCACTTAAAAAAAAAAACTCAAAACTGTCCTCAAGATGGGGTCTCACTATGTTACTCTGGATAGTTTTGAACTTCTGGGCTTAAATAGACTCCCTGCTTCAGTCTCCCAAGTAGCTGGGACTATAGTCACACCACTTGGCCTACCTAAAAATTATCTTTTAAGTTTTTAAAATAATTTTCTTGTTTTGCCTTTAAGAAATGAAAAAGAAAAGTTTCAAACCACTGTCTACAATCATTTCATAAATGAAGTGTCATATGGGTGCAAGGAGTCTTTACTAAATCTAAAACTAATGTTCATAATAAACCTCAATATCTTCTCTTCCCATATTGGGTTTTGAAGTCCCTGGTGTGTTATAGAAAAAAAAAATTTATTAGCTCAATAACATTTACTGTTCTGGAGGTAATTTTTCAGAATTATTTTTATTTTTATGATCCTTGTTAATCTGTTGTGTTTTGACTCATTTGTTTCTAATGATTCTGCCTCAAAATAGCAATGCATATGTTAAACTTGTGTATTCTTAAAAAGCAAAACAATTTGAAAGTCAAGTCATAATTTTAACCTTTGATTTTCATGAATTGCCACGCATTCTCACTGATATTTTAAGGTAATGACAATAACATCTCATTTATTGATTGTCATCATACAACTTTGAGTAGATCCCCTAACACCTCAATAACCTTGATCTCTGGGAACACCTCCCTTAACCTCTGTGATCCACCTGCTGGAAAATGCTTCTTAACAAAGTATCTGTAACCTCATACTCTGGCCCTTGTCTATCTCTGTAGCCACATGTACATTTGCTCCCCAGATGAGCTTCCAGGTCTCCAGAACACACCTTGATGTACCCTTCGGAGCTTTCAAATTTGTGAAATTCCACCGCTGTCTACCGTGTTTCACCTATGTGCTCCCTTAAGGTCACCTTTTTGTGCCTTCCTCTGCTCTGCTAGCCTAAATAAGTATGTGTCCTTCTGTGTCTGTGTCTCTTAGACTAGAGTAAGAACACTTGGACAGCTGGTACTGTATCTTGTTTATTTTGTAATATGGTAGTCCCCTCTTATTCATGGTAGATATTTTCCAAGATTCTCAGTTAATGCCTGAAACCAAAGATAGTACCAGATCCTATATATACTATGCTATTCCCTATACATACCTACCTCTGATAAAACTTAATTTATAAATTAGACATAGTAAGATATTAACAATGATAATAATAAAATAGAACAATTATAACAATATATCGTAATAAAATTGCCAGCATCACCATTCTTGTGCTTTAGGAACATTTTTTTTAAGTAAAATAAGAATTATTTAACACAAGCACTGCAATACTGCAGTAGTCAATCAGATAACTACTAATGAGCAGGTATTGTTATACACTGTAGACATGCTGGACAAAGGTATGATTCACATCCCTAGCAGGATGAAGTAGAAAAATGTGAGATTCCTTCATGCTACTCAAATGGCAAGCAATTTAAAAATGTATGGATTGTTTATTTATAAAATTTTCCATGTTATATTTTCAAATCATGATTGACCATGGATAAATGAAACTGTGTAGCTGGTGGGATGCAGGGGACTTCTGTACAGTAATGAACCCAGCCAGTACCTGACAGCATTGGTACTCATTACATTTGTGTTGACTGAGTGAATGAATGAACAAATGAGAAAAAGACAAAAAGAACAAGGCAAAATAAAACAAAGCATAAACATTAAAGCATAAAAGTTCTGCCTGTCAGGGTTTTCAGTTTGCCTTTTGGAAAAGGCTGAAGCAGCCATATTTACTCCAGGAGACCCTGATATTTGTTCACAGTTGATTATACCAGAGGGACATGTGGCTACATGGAACCAGGCAGCCCATCTCTATGAGAATTTGCATAAGAGAGCCTTGCCTATAATCTCAGAGGCTCAGGAGGCTGAGGCAGGAGGATCATGAGTTCAAAGCCAGCCTCAGCAAAAGCGAGGTGCTAAGCAACTCAGCGAGATCTTGTCTCTAAATTAAAAATACAAAATAAGGCTGGGGATGTGACTCAGTGTTGAGTGCCCCTGAGTTCAATCTTCAGTACCCTCCCACCCCTCACCCCCCAAAAAAAATAGAATTTGTACAAGAGACCCAGTCAAGATGTTATTGGATACTGAAATTAAGAGGACCAATAGAGTTAGGACCACAGCCATGAGCACTGTAATCCACTGCTGCTAACAGGCAGCCAATGTTGTGAAGAAGAGATACCAAGTACTGCTCAGAGAACCCCACTGCAGAAAGGCCAAAGCAGGAGGCTTAAAGGGTGCAGCAGACATTGCATCCTCCAGGGCCCTGAGATTCATTCAGTGTTCTGTTTTGCCCTGTACTTCTTGATGCAGGAAATCTGTGAAACTGAGCTCCATGCTTCAAAGTCTAAAGTCTCCATGAACCATTAAAAAATTCCACAAATTCTCAACAAAAACAAAACAGCTATAAATGTTTTATTTTCTTGTTTAAATTTTTATTTGTTCTAATTAGTTATACATGAGAGTAGAATATATTTGTGCACTTTAAAAATATTTTTAAAATATTTTTTATTTGTAGATGGAAACAATATCTTTAGTTTATTTATTTATTTTTATGTGGTGCTGAGGATTGAACCCAGGGCCTCATATGTGCTAGGCAAGTGCTCTACCACTGAGCTACGACCCCAACCCACATTTATACACTTTGATATATCATTCATAAATTGAGTTTAATTTCTCCTTTTTCTGATTGTACATGCTGTAGAATCACATTGGTCATGCAGTCATGTTGTACATAAGGTAATAATTTCTGCTTCATTCTACTATCCTTCCTACTCCCATTCCTTCTCCCCTCCATTCACTCCCTTCTGTATATTCCTACCTAGCCCCCATCCACTGTGAATTAGCATCCACATATCAGAGAGAACATTAGGCCTTCAATTTTGGGGGGATTGGCTTTTTTTGCTTAGCATGATAATCCCCAGTTCCATCCACTTAATGCAAATGCCATCATTTCATTCTTCTTTAAGGATGACTAATACTCCATCATATATATATATACACACACCACATTTTCTTTATCTATTCAGCTATTGAAGGGCATCTAGGTTGGTTCCACAGTTAAGCTATTGTGAGTTGAGTTGCTATTAACATTGATGTGGCTATATCACTGTAGTATGCTGATTTTGAATCCTTTGTGTATAAACAAGGAGTGGGATAGCTGGGTCAAATGGTGGTTCCATTCTAAGTTTTCTGAGAAATCTCCATACTGCTTTTCATAATGGTTGCACCAGTTTGCAGTCCCACCAGCAATGTATAAGTGTACCTTTTCCCCACATCCTCACCAATATTTGTTGTTGCTTGTATTCTTTTTTTTTTTTTTTTTTTTTTTTTTGTGGTACCGGGGATTGAACTCAGGGGCACTCGACCACTGGGTCACATCCCCAGCCCTTTTTTTGTATTTTATTAGAGACAGGGTCTCACTGAGTTGCTAAGTGCCTCATCATTGCTGAGGCTGGGTTTGAACTTGCGATCCTCCTGCCTCAGCCTCCCAAAGTGCTGGGATTACAGGCGTGCGCCACCGCGCCCGGCTGTTGCTTGTATTCTTGATAGTTGTCATTCTGGCTGTAGTGAGATGGAATCTCACTACATTTCTTTAATTGCTGAAAATGTTGAACATTTTTTTCATATATTTGTTGATCGATTATATTTCTTCTTCTGTGAAGTATCTGTTCTGTTCCTTAGCAATTTATTGGTTGGGTTATTTGTTTCTTAGGTGTTAAGTTTGTTGAGTTTTTTATATATCCTAGAGATTAATGCTTTATCTGAGGTGCATGTGGTAAAGATTTTCTCCCAATTTGTATGCTCTCTCTTGATTGTTTCTTTTGCTGAGAAGAAGTTTTTTAGTTTAAATCCATCCCATTTATTGATTCTTCATTTTACTTCTTGGGCTTTAGGAGTCTTATTAAGGATGTCAGATCTTAGGCCAACATGGTGTAAATTTGGGCCTACTTTTCTTCTATTAGGTGCAGGGTCTGTGTTCTAGTGCCTAAATCTTTGATCTGCTTTAAGTTGAGTTTCATGCAGGGTGAGAGATAGAGGTTTAATTTCATTTTGTTACATGTGGCTTTCCATTTTTACCAGCATCATTTGTTAAATTTCTCCAGTGAATGTTTTTGGTACCTTTGTCTAGTATGAGATAACTGTATTTATGTGGGTTTGTCTCTGTGTCTTCTATTCTGTACTATTGGTTCTACATGTCTGTTTTGGTGCCAAATATCATGCTGTTTTTGTTACTGTAGCTCTGTAGTATAGTTTGAGGTTTGATATTGTGATGCCTCTTGCTTCACTCTTCTTGGCTATTCTGGGTCTCTTATTTTTCCAAATGAATTTCATGATTACCTTCTATGAAGAATGTCATTGGGATTTTAATAGGAATTGCATTAAATCTGTATAATGCTTAATATAAAGAAGAACTCAAACTATCATTATTTGTGGATGACATGATTCTATACCTAGAGGATCCAAAAAATTCCACCAGAAAACTTCTAGAACTAATAAATGAATTCAGCAAAGTAGCAGGCTATAAAATCATCACCCATAAATCAATTCTGTTCCTACACATCAGTAATAAATCCACTGAAAGAAAAATTAGGAAAACTACCCCATTCACAATAGCCTCAAGAAAATAAAATATTTGAGAATCAATCTAACAAAAGAGGTGAAAGACTTCTACAATAAAAACTACTTAACACTAAAGAAAGAAATTGAAGAAGACTTTAGAAGATGGAAGGTCCTCCATAAATATTTAAAATTGTTATGTCTTGCTAATATATAATTCCCTTAAGTAGTATGAAATGTCCTTCTTTGTCCCTTATGATTAACTTTGGCTTGAAGTGCACTTTATCTTAAATGAGGATGGAAACCCCTGCTTGTTTATGCATTTATATGAGTGATATGATTTTTCCCATACTTTCATATTCAGTCTGTGGATGTCTTTGCCTATGATGTGAGTCTCTTGGAAACAGTATATTATTGGGTCTTGTTTTTTAATCCAATCTGCCATGCTATGTCTTTTGATTGATGAGTTTAGGCTGTTAACATTTAAGGTTATTATTGAGATATGATTTGTATTCCCGGTCACTTTGATTTATTTCTGGTTTTTAGTTTGACTTAGTTACTCCTTTGATTGAGTGTAGTTCCTCTTTTTGCTGGTTTTCTTTTCTTTTCTTTCTTTCTTTCTTTTCTTTCTTTCTTTTTTTTTCACTTTATCCTCATGAAATATTTTGTTGAGAATGTTCTGTAGTGCAGGCTTTCCAGTTGTGAATTCTTTTAACTTTTTTTTTTTAAACAAGAAAGATTTTTATTTCATCTTCAAATCTGAAACTTAAAGTTTCAAATCTGAAACTTTTCTGAATATAAAATTCTTGGTTGGCATCCCTTTTCTTTCAGAGCTAGAAATATGTTATTCCATGACCTCCTAGCTTTGAGGGTCTGAATTGAGAAATCAGTTGAGATTCGAATTTCCCTCTATAATAATTTGGGTTTTTTTTTCTTCTCACAGCTTTTAAGATTTTATCGTTATCCTGTATGTTATTCATTTTCATTTTAATGTGTCGTGGTGTGGGTCTGCTGTAATTTTGTACTGTGGGGTCCTGTAAGCCTCTTGTATTTGATTTTCCATTTCATTTCTCAGGTTTGGGAAAATTTCTGATATTATATCATTGAAAAGGTTGTGCATTCCTTTGGTTTGTATCTCTGCTCCTTAATCTGTCCTGATAACTCTTAAATTTGGTCTTTTCATGTTATCCCATAATTCTTAGAAGTTCTTTTTCATGAATTCTTACCATCTTCTCTGCATGGCCAAATTTATTTTCAAAGATTATATATTTGTGTTCATTGCCTAAGGTTCTGTCTTCCAAGTGGTCTATAGTCTACTGGTGATGCTTGCCATTGAATTTATGATTTGGTTTATTAATGCCTTCATTTCAAGGATTTCTGGTTTTTTTTTTTTCAGAATCTCTAATTCTTTGTTGAAGTGATCTTTCACTTCCTATATTTTCTCTTTGATTTCATTTTTTTTTTTTTTTTTTTTGGTGGTGCTGGTGTTTAAACCCAGTCCCTTGTGCTTGTGAGGCAAGCACTCTACCAACTGAGCTACACCCCCATCCCTGATTTCACTCTTTATACCATCCTTTGCTTCACAGATCAGTTTAACTATGTACATTCTAAGCTCTTTCTCAGACATTTCTTCTACTATGTTGTCAGTGGATTCTGTTATTGGAGCACCTTGGTTTGTTTGTGGTGCTTTGTTCCCTTGTTTTTCCATGTTGTTTGTATGTTTTTACATCTAGTAATATGAATCTGAGGCGGTACAGATTCTACCTTGTAGACTTATATAGTCCCTGAAGGTTTCCAGTACCTCACCTTATAGCACCCAGTATAAACCTAATAGCTCCCACTAAGGCATCTACTACTTTCTCACAATAAACAGAAATGATGAAATCAATCACTGTCTACAATATAAACAGAAAATTTGTACAAAGGTTTGCAGTTTCAAATGGTGAATAAAGAGAAAAAAGAAGTAGAGTACAATGTGATATTCATGAGGAAGAAAGAAGCTAGAAATAAAAATCCACAGGGAGAGTGGAAGAGGAACTGACAGAGATTTGCTGTTGGCTGGAGAAACAGTAGAAAGAGAATCCAGGAAAACAGACAAGTGCAAGGAAGAATACATACAAAGAAAAAAATTAAAAATATAAGAATACACAACAAAACTGCAAAACACCATTAATATATCATCATCCTTGACAAACTGATGCATGAAAAATACCTTGCTTCAATATGGTAGAGATGTTACAGAATAAAAAAATAAAATAAATAAATCTGAATGGAAAAATTGAAAAACAGTCTCCATCAGCATTCAAAAGTTTCTCAGCCCTGTCTTTGACTTCCCAGGGGATAGCCAGGCCCAGGCTGGCCCTCACAGACCCATTCGCTATCCCACAGGTCTGGACTTCAGATACTCCAGGTTCAGCCTGTTGCATTCCCAAGATTTCAATGTTGCTTCAGTTTGCAGAGAGACCACCAGGGATACACTCACACAAAGGAGCAATCCTGAGAAGCAGCAGCAAGGTGGCAGCCATCAGCACTCCCAGCAGGAAGACCCTAGGCACAGCCAAACCCATAGGCACCCCAACACTGGACCTCTAGGTCCTAACCAGCATCCCCAGACAGAGGCAGCTGCACCCTGAGATGGTGGTGCAGCTCACAATAAACAGAAATAAACTTGCTGGCCACCTGGCCCCCCAGGCCCTGGCCCACATTCCAAAATGAATGTGGCTGTGTGCAACCAAACCTGGAGTCTCCCTGGAAGCTGACATCTGGGTGGTGGTGGCAGCGGTAGTGTCAGGGTCAGTGGTGGTGTCAGTGTCTGTGTCTATAGGGGCAGCAGCACTCAGAGATAAGACCTCCAGATGACCTCTGGGTGGCAGCAGGGGTGGCAGCAGTAGTGCTGTGGGTTCTAAATGCTTTTGATTAGTGTTGTAACTGAAAAGCATGGTTGAGGTATAGCCAATACATCAGGAGACAATAGAGTTGACTATAGTCTACATTTACTAGCCATATGTTTCTGAATAAATGCCTTAAAGTACATTTTTAGTCTACACAAAATCAGACTTCATCTAAATTTCATTCAATCAATTTAGAATTGAAATTGACTCATCCCAACCTTCCTGGCCCTCATCTCCCTGTTGTTGGTCCCTAAGCAAATTGAACATTTTGTGCAAATTGAACATTTTTTTTCTGTCAAATATCCTGGTGCAATAAGTAGACACAGATTATAGGTGACTTTATTATTCCCCCTTATAAAAATATGCTTCTCAGAATTTGCTAAGGTAATAATATGCATTCCTTGAAGGAATGGCATACTTTCCTCATGGTGCTAGTTCACTGCCTTGCAAATAGCTTCTATGGATAGGAAAGAACAGCATTTATTTTTCCCTATAAAAGATTATCATTGAATTCTCACTTAAGACTTGTTGCAGTACCTCTGTGCTCTTCCATGACTCTTTAGTGGGTTTAATAATTCTCTAAAATAGCTTTTGTGCAATCCTACAGGGTAAACCTCCTTACTCATGACCATAATGGCAACCACAGGTGGCCTCACTGCCAGGTGGCAAGTGAGTGGAACACTTCTAGGCTCCTTTCTGATGGGTATTGAACCAAAGGTTCTCCTGGGGCATGTCACCCTCTTGCAAAATCTTCCCTCTGCTTTACTCAATCTAATCCTAGGGGGTTGTGAGATCTTTGCACCAGGGATTGGGGGAAGTGTGTACAGATAGACAAAAGCCATCATGGATGCTGGCAAGTAATCTCTTTCTTTGTGTTACATACACTGATACTATAAAGTGCTCTGAGTTCTGTGTGAAATGATGACATTGAACAAAAAGGCTGAGGTTTTAATTCCACCGTAAGTGTCAAATTTCCTTTGAGAGTTGTACTGAGACAAATATGGACTACTTCATTGATGAGAAACAATGTGTTCTTTTTTTAAAAAAATCTGCACTTTTACTTCAATAAATGGCAATCTATCCTAAGGAAACACCTGTAATATAAAACATCCAAGCAATTTCACAAATGAAATAATGATATCAAAAAGTGGGAAAAGAAAATAATGTGTTTGGAGAATTGTAGTAGATAATTACAATGATATATTATTGAGCCTAAAGAGAAAAACAAATATGAATTGTCGCTGCCTGAAGCGGAAGTCGCTTGGAGCAGCGAACGCCACAGGAAAATTCGGAGGCAGGATGAAAATGAAAAAAGGTCTTTTATTCTTCTCCTCTCTCTAGCTCCAGCAATCACTCCAAATGCTCTAACTCCAACCACCACCTTCTTCTTCCCCACACACACTAACGAACCTCACCCAGTTATATACATATAGCTTTAACAAGGACACGTGCTTACAGCTCGAGCTTACAGGTGCGTCACGCAGTGTTCACGGGCATACAAAGATTCTTTGAATAATGTATCAACATCAGGTGGAAACTAGAACATCTTTTATGGCTCTCAGCTAACCGCAATCTTTAGCTATCTCCTTGATTATAGGCTCCTTCAATGAATATTACCCACACAAAGAAGTATATAAGAAGTAACATTTGGAAGCAAAGCAACATATTTAGTTCATTTTATTATACAAAGAAAATCTACATAGGTGCATAAAAATTAAGAGACCACAAAGAAATTTAGATTGTTTCTAAGCATAGATTTGGTGCTTTTTTCCTCTGAAAAGCTTTCAGTTTAAATTATCATCAAACAACTTTGCAATGTTGACAATAAACATCAATAATTCCTTTTACCTTTACAATCTATAATAGCACAAAAATCTAAATTTCTTTGTGGTCTCTAAATTTTCATGCACCTATGCAGATTTATTTTTATTACATGATAAAATAAACTAAATATATTGCTTTACTTCCTGATATTTTCTATATGCTTTTTTATATGTTTAAAAAACTTTTTTTTTAATGATGCTGACTTGGGTCCCAAACTAGAGGAGCTGGCTGCCTGTGTCAAGGTCTAGTTAGGATGTATATTTTGTCAAGTGTCCCAGGTAATTATAATGCTCTTTCAAAATCACATCATGGAGAACTCACCAACCAGGTTTGCCTAATTTCCAATGCTAGCAAAGAAGCTCTGTATAAAATCAGTGTTAGTATAGTGAGCATCTATTTGTGAAATCTAAATCATCAAAACCTGACTAAGTAGACACAAGAAATGCACTTCAATGTCATCTCATAAATAGCCTCATCATCATGAGGATGAGATTCAATGGTTAGGGCATCCCAGGGAGGGTGTGGTATTAACTCATGATAAACCTTGTTTGATCACCACACAGTGGGGCAGGAGCATGGTCTGCATCTTTTATTTTCTTCCAGCACCACTGCAGAGACTCACTTAGAAACATGGATCTATACTATTCCTTAAGAATGGGATACTATGTTAATCATAATCCAGTGATCAGATAAAATACAAGTTAGTATCCCTTGTCTGAAATGCTTTCAGATTTTGGAGTTTTTCAGATTTTTTTTTTTTATTTGTTTGTTTGGCACCAGGGAATGAACCCAGGGGCACTTAACTACTGAGCCACATCTCCAGCCCTTTTTATTTTTTATTTTGAGACAGGGTCTGGTTAAATTGCTGGGGGCATCCTGAAGTTGCTGAGGCTGGCCTTGAACTTGTGATCCTCTTGTCTCAGCCTCCCAAGTCACTGGAATTACAGGCATGAGCCACCATGCCTGGCTTATCAGTTTTTCAGATTTTGGAATATTTGTGTAGACTATACCATTTGAGTATCTCCAAATCCCAACTCTGAAATGCTCCAATATCTGAAAACTTCTGAGTGTCCTGTTGGGTTAGGGATGCTTAAACTCTGTTTTATTATAAAGAGCAGATTTACTCCATCTGCTGTCCCTAAAATTCATTATAATTGGATCCTACTTTTACCACTAAAAGAGGATTCAGTGAGTAGCAAATATTTTAAGAGATAAGTCTTCGGTTAATCTGAAGCTGTTCAAAGGTAACTTGTTTTCATAGCTGTTGATGAAACCATAATGTTTTAAAACATTAGAAAAAACACAATCAGGTGGGTTGAGGGCCACAATACCGAACAATAAGGGAACATCTATCAATTCAATACAAAAAGTAATATCTGTAAAATCCAAACTGATATTAGAGCTACTTATGATATTCCATGAGAAAGGCTCCAAAATGTTAAGACACAGCAGCCACAGCATAGAAAATAGGCACAAAAAGCAAAACCCAAATAAACTCCAGGACAGACTTGCATAGCTCTTATTGACTCATTTATCCTCTGCAGAGGTAAATTGCCAAGAGAAAGCTTTGAGATTTTACAAAGGTGTTTCAAAGATAGATGTGAACATTTGCTCCCTTATATTAGCTCAAAGAGTATTCCTGATGCTGAGATTCTTCTCTAGGACATTATGAGTAATAACTTTAGGATCATCAGTTCTGCAAAATGCCCCTTTTGTGGGAACAGGTCTTTGCCAAGATTTAAACAGTAAGTGTATGCACATTAGGATGAGGTTTTTCACCTTTTGTTCTCAGAAATATGGAAAATGAGGGCGGATCAAATGGGTCTGGTAATACCCCACTTTTCCTTTCAGCAGTTTAATCACACGGGAGGTCTCGCATTTCATCAGGGTGTGAAATGTCTTATATTTCTCCTGGTTTCTTTTTTCTTCTTGCACAATGAATGCAAGTCCAGGAACGTGAATAAGGTCTTTCCCCACCACACACAGGCCCTCTCCCACCCCCTGCCAGCTATCCCTGCTCTGACCTCCGCGGGCCTCCCTGAGGATGGTGCCCCCTTCCTCAACAAGTTCCCGTCCTGCAACCCGCAGCGACCCTCTCTTCTCTGGCTCAGACATCGTCGGGGCGCGGCGGCCCGGGAAGGGAAAGAACTGTAAAACCATCGCCTCCACCTAGTCACCTCCAGCGCCTCCCATCACCTCCACGGCAGCGGAGCCGCCGGGTCAAGGCAGCCCTATCTCTCAAGCTCCTTCCCAACGCACCGCCCCAGACCCCCATTTCTATGCACCCTGGAAAGAGTGATTAATTTAAAGTGAGTGGAGTCTGTTTCTTTAAGACAAGCTCATAAATCGTGAAAGATCACCACTTCTTTTCAAAAGCCTCTCCACGGTCCGAGTCTCCCTTCTGGGTCAGTAAAGTCATTGAAGCTTTAACGGCATGCCATGGCAGATTACACGATACAGCTGTCCCAGCACCGTGAAAATTAAGTTATGCCCCGTGTCAGCAAGGGGGTTTTCCCCTTTCTTTTCCCTCCCCTCCCCCCACCCCTTCTCTTTTTTTCTCCTTTCCTTCCCACCCCTACTCCTCTCCTTAGGCTCGTTCTTGCTCTCTTGCTCCCTCTCTCCCTCTCCCTCTCCTCCTTCCTACTCTGAGCCTCTCCAAAACCCCCTCTGCCCTTTCACTTTCCCGCTGGGAAGTGCACATCCCAGGAGAGGCAGAAGTTGGCCCACAGGCGGCTGTGCTTTGAGCCTCAGCTATTGATACTCAGTAAATGGAGATGATGGGCTTCTCTTTCAGAGAAGAGCTAGCAAAATGGTGCCTTTTGTTCTCGCCCCCCCCACACACATCTTTTGCTTCCTTCTTCCTCCTCCTCCCAGCCCTCCCTCAAGACCTGAGTTGAACCCTCAACCCTCCAAATTGATGCAGCAGCCCAGAACACAAGGTACATACTCTCCGATAATGTGCAAATGCCCCTTTCCATCCCACCTTCCTCTCCCAAATCACCCCTTATTCCTGTACAGTCCAGGGTGCTTGGTGGCCACCAGCCCCCATTCAAGATCAGGAGCAGTGATCAAGCCTTAGTTAAACATTAGCATCGCTGTAGCTGCAGCTCTTCTCTCTGGAAGGAAGGGATGAAGAGGGTTCCCTGTAAACTAGTAGAGCATCAGCATCCATCCCTGTGCTTCCTTCCTTGCCTGAATGTGACCCATACATATACATACCTAACTTCAACACAGGGTAAATATTCAGAGAGAGAGAGAGAGAGAGAGAGAGAGAGAGAATTAAGTCCTCAACATCATTCATTTATAGGCTTCCCTCTTTAAAAAATTAAAGGGTAATCTAAATAAAGAAATTTCACATGTGTCTTTTTTCATACACTTGACATCTGCCCAGAAGATGGGGGAAATGTTTGCAATGTGAGAAATTAAACCTTTCTATCTTGCTTCTCCAAGGAAGCAAAGGGGAAGAATCAGCTGGTAATCTTGTAAGAGTCTCTGGATGGCATTTCCAATGGCATCTGAGAATTAAAAGATGCCACCATGTAAAGTTGAGAGCCATTGTCAACGTGGATGGAATAATGACTATACCATAGAGAAAACATAAAGGTTTTCCAGAGTCTCACTCAACTAAGTGAAAACACTTAAAGCAATAACACTTTTAATATATATGTCTAATATATTATATATATATACATATATATATATATATATATATATATGTGTATATGTATGTATATATATATATATATATATATATATATATATATGTATATAAATTCCTGGATCTTTGGCATGGAAGAGGTAGCTCAGGTGGGACCTAGGTGGTGACAAGAGCAGTCAGAGAGGGGTCCTGACAGAAGAGAGTCCTGAGTTATTGGAAATGGCACTGTACTCAGCCAACCATAAACTCAACCTCTAAAACCATGACCCAAAATAAATGCTTCTTCCTCTAAGTTTTTCTTGTTGGTATTTTGGTCACAGCAATGAAAATGCTGATGAATGCAACAGTCTCCAGCACTTCATTGGTCATGGGTTATTTCATGAAGTTAATTTCCCTGCTTTTCTGAGGTGAGCAGGCAAGTAAGCTGGCATAGAATTGGAGGAGCTCAGAGCAAATGTAAAGGTATGTGGCACGAGCTAGAAAAAGAGGGCCCTGTATTGCACACCTCCTTGGAATTGTGCCTTCCTATCCATAGATCCCAAGAGAGGGGCACACTCCACAATTTGGAGGTGAGGTTCAGTCCTTTCCCATAGTTTCTGCCTAGTGAGTCATGAAAGTGGAGTTTGAGTTCAGCAAAATTTCTTTTCACTTTAACCAGATTATGTAACTCAATTCTCTAGCTCCCAATTTGTATCTTGCCTCTTCAACTTTATTTTTTACCCCATTTCTGGTTACCATTTGACGACTAGGGAAACCAAATGCAATTAATTGTCTTTTGGTATCTGCAGGAGATTGGTTCCAAGACCTCTAGTGAGTATCAAGTCCCTGCAGACACTCAAGTCCTTTACATAAAATGACAGAGTATTTGCATATAATACAAGCATATCTTCCTTATACTTTAAATCATCCCTAGGTTACTTATACTATCTAATGCAATGTAAATTTTATATATTTGTTGTTTGTTTTGTTTAGGGGAAGATCAAAAGAAAAAAGTCTATATGTTCAGTAAAGATATATTTTTTAAATATTTTCTATTTTGGGTTGGTTGAATCCATAGATTTAAAAGTATTAATCCATGAAATGAATTAATCCATTATTAGGTTATAGCTCTCATTTTCTAATCATTTCACCTCAACATTACTGCATTGTCACGTGAGATTTTGGGGAACACTTCATATCCAAACCATAACACCAGGCAATATGAATTCTAGCAGATCCCCAACAAAGACCCAAGTGCCTCTACTGGCAACCAGGATGGAATGCTTTCACAGGAAAGGGGACCGGAGGGACATGACAAAGCCTTGATTGAGTCAGCTGTGACCCTCTAGGCATCTTGACCTTCCAGTGACTTTTGGAGGACTGGAGTTCATCCTGATCAAATTATTTAGAGCTCTTCTCATAATAAAAATCTAAGATGTCAAGGCTTGATCTTGTATTTAGAGATACCCACTTTACTCACCTCCTTTATTCTTCTCCCTATGTTGCTGCTTTTACCTAGCAGACATAAAGGTTTCATATTCCTAAGCATGGTATTTTTCATAGAGTACATGCAAACTTCAAACTTGAATACATGCAAAAATATCAAAAACTTTTAAAAATCTAGCATAAATTTATGTAAGATTTAGGAGGATGGCACTGGAAGACATCTAGCTATAAATGCCACAAATAAAAAAATAGCAGGACTCCTTCTTAGAGGTAGAGACTTGATCACATTTTAGGAGCAAGCTCTAGAGGCATGTGAATTTGTCACACTGAATGAATGCAATGCCATCCACCCACTACTTTTCCCAGATTCTTCATGCCCATGAGTTTTGTTCCTAAGAGAAGATAATCCTGTCTTATGTGCAAAGCACACAACTTAAAAATTACATAATGTTATAATGTGAATTTAAAACATAACGTAAATCTCTGTTTTCTTGCAATGCCATTAAAAGAAAAGGAAAATAATTTTGCAGAGGAAATGACAGCTATGACAAATTTGATAATTCTTGCCATTTATAAGAAAGTAAAATCAAAGGTTATATCATGAAAAGTTTTGTTTGATGACAATAAAAACAGAATAAATTTAGATATTTGTCATTCCATTAATTTATCCTCCACATACATATTTCAAGCTTATTAAAAAAAATCTATCATAATCTCAGTCTTCTATTTTTGTTACTCCAGACTGAAAGGCTTAGTTAACCTCAAATTTATTTTCAATAAGTCCTGTTTTTATTATTATTGCTCATCCTTATAGAGAAAGATAGCATTTTGTTATTAAAGTAGAACAACAGTTATAGCAACACAGGCTTATAAATAACATTCTTATCCTGATTTTGTTCAAATGCTAGTGCTGATATAATTTGATTAAAGTAGGTGTAAAACATGCTGGGTATGTGAGAGGTAGGATGATGGAAAGGGTTTGAGAAATCCTAATCCTGTGGCTCTCAAGACTGCAAGAGTTGGACCCCATCTGGTGTAAATGGATTAAAAATCTTTTCTCATTTCAAAGGTTTGATCTCAACAAAGGCTTGATTTGATGAAATCAAAGTGGCAGCCTGGATTTGAAAACTATTTAGAGTGGAACTTCCTGAAGTTTACATGTGAGGGAAGAATTGGCAGAGATATAAATGTGGGGTGACCATGTATTTATATGTGTGTTTCACTGGAAGTCTGTTTGCAAAGAAATGAAGGATGACCGGGGAAAAAAAGGAATAAAGAAAGAACATGAGGTTAAGTATTAAGTTACTTGTGTAATGGAAGGATGCTTTTATAATTCTTAACTTGGAGGATAAAAAATTACATCTGCTTTTAAAGAATAGGGTCTTCTGCAAAAGTCATTCCATGTTATCTTCCCTTCCTCTTCCTTATCCCACCCCCAATATATACTCCCAGACTCTTCCCCTTGATTGTGTGCTATCATTATGGACAAGTACTCCAAATGGACTAGAGAGAGAAAAAAGAAAAAAGAAAGCAAATATGTGCTGCACTGATAGATGATAGGTAGAAGTTTGAGAGTGAAGAATGACCCACAAATGTGCTCTTTAAGGCCTATATTCTTAAGGGTTGCAAACTGTTTTTCCTCAGAAAGGAATTAATCTTCCTACCTTACTGGGGCCATTACTTGTCTCACTGATAATTTACTCTTATCTTACTGATAATTTTCTGTTGTCTATGGGATAATCCAGGAATACTTGAGCATTATCTCCCATTCTTCAACTCACCACTTCCATGATCAACAGGAACTCTGGGAAATTCTGCTTTTGCCATTAGGCAAAATCCATGCAGCATTTGGACAGAAAAGATATGGGGGGCAAGTCTGGTTCAACATCTTGCATAAATTTTTCTAGTGGCTAAAAATATGGCAGTGGGAGATAAGACACCTAACAAAACAGAAAGCAGTGGCCCAAATTAGCTATGCCTCTCAGAGTTAGCAAATCAAGTGCAGTGGTCACTAAACAGGATTCTTTTAAAAGTGTAAGAAATCCCCATGATATAAAACAAGTACTTCTGCATATTAAAAAAAAAAAGTCTTAGACTTTAAATTCACACTTAGTTTTGTTTTCATCTTGAATATAAATAGATCATCAAAGGCATGATGCTTCCTTCAAAGAGGTAATTTAAACTCCACAATATGCTTTCCTCTAGTCTGCACTTATAAGCCACTTTTCACTTTCCATATTTGCTTGCTCCTACAGTAATTCTATCACCAGGATATGAAAATATATCTATTTATATAGCAAATACATTTAGAATTCCCTCCATGAAGATACATTAAGGTACTGACTTAGTTTTCTATCGCTGCTATGACAATTACAATGAATCTGTGGCTTGAAATGATACAAACATTTCATCTTACACTTCTGGCGGTCAGAAATGCAAAATGAATCTCATAGGGCCAAAAGCAAGCTTCTTTATAACAGGTGTAGAGGATAATTTATTTATTTGTCTTTTCCAGCATCTAGAGACTGCAGGCATTCCTTGGCTTGTGGTTCCATTCCTAAAGCCAGCAGTTATATCACCCCAACTTCTTCCACATCTTCTTCTCTGACTCCCCTACTCCCTCTTTCACTTACAAAAACCTTTTCTTTTACATTGAACCCACCTGAATAAGTCAAGATAATCTCCCTTATCTCAATATTTTAACTTAACCACATTTACAAATTCCCTTTTGCCATGTAAATCACAGGTTCTGGGAAGTAAGATAGGGATGTCTTTTAGGGGGAACAAGGAGTATATTCCATCTATAAAAGGTACCTAAAGCAAAACACACAGCCCAGAAA
This sequence comes from Tamias sibiricus, assembly GCA_025594165.1. Classification (NCBI taxonomy): domain Eukaryota; kingdom Metazoa; phylum Chordata; class Mammalia; order Rodentia; family Sciuridae; genus Tamias; species Tamias sibiricus. The sequence goes on along the minus strand of CM046657.1, from coordinate 131,181,503 downwards.
ACATACCACTCTATCAGTTTTTAGAACCTTACATTCATTCTTTATCCTGTTACCTAAATTTATTCAGTCCTATCACCTAACTTCTTTCAACTGAAGAAAAGTAGGTATGTTTAACTTTCAAAACTGCTTAATGAATATCCAAGTAGCTTCAACACAATGCTATGGATTTCAAGGGTGTAGTATGCACATCTGTGATTAGCAAAAGCCAACTAAAGAAGGTACCCATGCAGTTACTTCCAATCTTGGTGAAAAAGGACAGTATGAATAAACTAATGGGTAACTATGGAGATTACCAGAATAAGGAGAATGCCAGTGCTAGGAAACCATTGGTTATTTTAGATATTTGACTCCGACACATTCAATTCCATTTCAAATGTGAAAAATCAGATTTCAGAAGTTTAATGGATGATGGGACTTCCATAATAGTTGAGTGAGAACCTTTTTAAATGCAACAAAACATTTTTAAAAATAGTCTAAATCAAAATTTTCATGACTCTGGAAATTAACTAAAAGCATCAACAATCTAAAGAGTATATATTCAATAAAAACTGCTGTACATTTTTAAAAACAACAGGGTTTGTGACTTTTTCAACTCACTCTACTCACATTCCTCTCCATTCCAACTCCACAGTACCCTTGAAAGCCAGTAGCAGATCTTGAGAGAGAAGGCTAGGTTTGAAGTTCCAACCCGAGTGCATTGTCTTGGTTGATCTGTCTTTGTAGTTTCTTGGAAAAGCCACTTTTGCAAGGCCATGTCATCACTTGACCTGGATCTTAATCCACAAGAAAAACCCTAGCCCTAGGGCATTTGTTGAAAACAAACAAACAACAACAAAAAAAGAGGTAATTATTTAACAGGGCAGCTGCCTGAGGCTGTAGTATTAAAAAAAAAAAAAAAAAAAAAAAAAAAGAGACTTGCCAAAACCTAAAAGGAAGATCTGGGAATGAAAGGTCACAGGGGGCTTTGAAAAACTCTTGACATATTTCTGGAGATTTATAAGATTATGTAAATGTGCAGGGCCATGTTCATAACAGGGAAAGACCTGAGAGGACCCCATATTCCTCATCTCTAGCTGATCTTGCAGCTTTGAACAAACAGGAAGTGAAAACCAAGGTGGAGCTGCAAAATGTTGGAGTGTGTACCCAAACATACGCTCAGACCTCCTTGGCAAAGGATGATAGACTTCCTGATCTCAATCATTGGTTGACCATTATGCTAACAGAGAGACTTTTGGTGACTGCACACTATAGGAAATATAGATTTTACAGGATTCACCCAAGAAAGTAAATAAGCAATCAGTGACAATAATAACAAAACAAGAAAAACAAATTGTGGGTTGGGATGAGAGTAATCTTATTCTTAGAATTTCCACATTATATTAAATAAAATGTTCACATTACAACAGAAAGTTGTAAGACATGCAAAAATAGAAAAACATGATTCCATACTGGGGTGGGGGATGGAAAATAGAATATTTGAAAGTCTCAGATATTTGACTTACTAAACTAAACAAAGACTTCAGATTAGCTATTACAAATATATTCAAAGAACTAAAGGAGACTATGTTTAAAGTTAAAGAAATATCAGAAAACAATGACCCACCAAAAAAAGTATGATGGGAATTATTTAAAAAGAACAAAATACAAATTCTTATTTTGAAAAATACAGTAATAGAAATTGAAAATATACTAGAAGGAGTGACATAAAATATAAACTGGTAGAAGTAAGATTGGGGAACTTCAATTGTGATTATTCAGTTTAATGAACACAAAGAATAAAAAGAATTGGTAAAAATGAACAGTAGCATAAACTCCTAACACACCATCAGACATACTGACATGTGCATAATAGGAGTACCAGAAGGAAAGTTAGAATAAGGAAGATAGAATATCTGAAGAAATAATAGCCAAAAAGTCTCAATTTTGATGAAAAAAAAGAAAAAATAAATTTTTGAGAAATTCACATGTCTGAATAAGATTTATCCCAGAAATGAAAGATTCTTTAACATCTGAAAACCAATTATATTGACAGAAAAAAGAACAGTACCACATCACAATAGATGCAGTAAAACCATTTGACAAAATCCATCAGCCTTTCATGATAAAAGCACTCAACAAACTAGGAATAGAATTCTCTCAACTCAATTGAAGCCAACTTTGAAAACCCAAGAGCTTGCATTCTACTTAACTTTTATATTCTGAATGTTTTCCCCTAAGATCAGGAACAGGATAAGAATATCTGTTCTTGCCACTTCAAGTCAACATTGTTTTGGAGATTATAATGAGGGCATTTAGGTAAGAAAAATAAGTGAAAGCCATCCAAATTGAAAAGGAAGTAGTAAAACTATTTCTATTGACAATTGACATAATCAGAAATGTAGAAAATCCTAAAAAATTCACAAAAAGAGTATTAGAAGCAATAAACGAGGTCAGTGAGTTTCCCAGAGTTGAGATTAATGCAAAATAACTAATTGTATATCTCTTCAGTAGCAATGAATGTTTCAGAAATAAAATTAAGAAAATAGCCAGCCGGGCACGGTGGCGCACGCCTGTAATCCTAGCACTTGGGAGGCTGAGGCAGGAGGATCGCGAGTTCAAAGCCAGCCTCAGCAATGGCGAGGCACTTAGCAACTCAGTGAGACCCTGTCTCTAATAAAATACAAAAAAGGACTGGGGATGTGGCCCAGTGGTCGAGTGCCCCTGAGTTCAATCCTCAGTACCAAAAAAAAAAAAAAAAAGAAAATAGCCAGGCAGTGGTGTACACCTGTAATCCCAGTGGCTCAGGAGGCTGAGGCAGGAGGATCACAAGTTTGAAGTCAACCTCAGCAAAAGTGAGGTACTAAGGAACTCAGTGAGACCTTGTCTCTACATAAAATACACAAATGGGCTGGGGGTGTGGCTCAGTGGCTAAGTGCCCCTGCGTTCAATCCCTGGTAACAAAAAAAGAAAAAAAAGAAAAAAGAAAAAGAAATAATTCAGAAGCTGAGTTGTATAGTATGTGCTTAGTACATGCAAGTCCAATCCCCAGTTCTCTCTCTCTCTCTCTCTCTCTCTCTCTCTCTCTCTCTCTCTCTCTCTCACACACACACACACACACACACACACACACACACACACACAAGAAGGAGAAGGAGAAAAGGAGGAGGAGGAGGAGGAAAGGAGGAAGGAAATAAAGGAAGAAAAAAGAAAACAACTCAATTTAGAAAAGCAACTAAAATGAATTAAAGATCTAAAAATAGGAAAACACATCCCATGTTCATGAATCAGAAAAACTTCTATGTTAAGTTAGGAACATACTTCAAATTAATTTATTGATTCAATGGCATCTCTATCAAAATACCAACTGACTTGTGTATGTGTGTGTCAAAATTGAGTTGATTTAAAAATTCTGTGGAGATACTAGAAATCCAGAGTGCCAAAAGAGTTTTTAAAGAGTAACAGAAAGTCAAGGACTCACACTGAATATCACAGGGTGTTCAAGATCACTAGTCACTGGGGAAATTAAATCAGAACCACAATGAGATACTACTTCATAGCCAGTTGGATGATTACAATTGAAAGGGTAGAAATAACAAGTGATAGTGAGGATCAAAAAGGTAACCCATAGATCACTGGTAAGGAGGTTAAGTGATGTGGCTGCATTGAAAACAAATTGACATTTTCCTAAAAATGTTAGTCATAGAATTTCCAAATTAAGCCAGCATTTCCACTCCATTTCTCACCCAAGAGATGAAAATATATGTTCATGCAAAAACTTGTACACAAATGTTCATATCAGCATCATTCATAATTGCCAAAAATGGAAATAACACAAAAGCCTATCAATTGATGAATGGATAAACAAAATGTGTATATGATGGAATATTATTTGTTGATAAACAGGAGTGCAATACTGATACATGGATGAACCTTGAAAGCATACCTAAGTGAAAGAAGCTGGTTACAAAGGACCAGATATGGCATGATTCCTTTTATGCAAAATGTTTGTAGTGGGCAAATCTATAGAGACAAAATGTAGATTAGTGTTTCCTTAGGTCTGGAGAGGGACTGAGTATTGAGGTGATTGGGGAATGACAGCTAGAGGAAAATTAATTCCTTTTGGGGACAATTAAAAATGTTCTAAAATGGGAGAGTAACAGTGGTTGCGCATGTCTATGTCTATACTAAAAATCACTAGATTGTACACTTTAAATGGGTGAGTTCATTGTATGTAAACTGTATTTCAATAAAGTCGCTTTGTTGAGAAATAAATATATACATATATTACATTTCACATGCATGTACTATGTAATTTATTTATTAGAAAATGTGTATATTAGGGAAAATACCAGCCAAAAGAAGGTTCTCAGTTTGAGTATCAGCTCAATAACCAATCTAACCAGAGATATTAGGTCAATCACTTTTCTTCTCTCAGCCTGTTTTCTTATCTGGAGTTGATACTTCAGAGATGCCATTCTCAAAGTGTAAACTTCAGACCACTTTGTGGGCCTTAACTAAGAATCCAGTGAGGGGCTGAGGTTGTGGCTCAGTGGTAGAGCACTTGTCTAGCATGTGTGAGGCACTGGGTTTGAATCTCAACACCACATATAAATAAACAACTAAATGGTCCATCAACAACAAAAAGAAATAAATGTTAAAAAAAAAAAAAAAAGAATTCAGTGAGCTGATTAGGATGGAATCAGGGTTCAGATGAATAGAGCTAGGAACCAGAAGTGTTTTGTTGTACCTTAGTCTGTACAGTATTGTGGTTGAGTACATGGACTCTAGGACCAGGCAGTCTGTCCAAATCCAACCACAGCACTGACTTGCTGTGCAACCAGAACAACCACACACCTTTATGTGTGTGGTTTCTTCTATAAAACAGGATCATAGAGTTTCTGTCTTCTTAGGGCATTGTGCAAATTAAATGACTTACTTAAACACATTAGGACCTTTTTAAAAAAAACGGTGGACTATGGGGTCAAAGTGAACATTCTGAGAGTATACGTGCAAATTCTGAATTTGCAAAAAAAGAAAGGGAAAAGGTAAGAAAAATGGAGTAGAAGGAGGTGAAAAGGAAGAAAGATAAAAAGGAGAGAGGGGAAGGAAGGAGGGAAGTATAAAGAAGGGAAAGGAAAAGAACTATTTCCCAGGTAGAATGCAGAAATGACACATTTTGGAGATACTGGGTCAGAAAGCTCTTACATCAAATTGCCATTACTGGAGATGATTTAACAAATTATATTAGGTTATTTATGTTGGTGAGGACTGCTCTCAGCAACCTTGTTACCATTTATTAATCAGCTGAGGCGTTTTGAGAGGAGGAGGAAATGCCTTTGTCCATATTCTGGATTATTCCATTTATAACACAGTTACAAATGATGGTGAAAAGTATAATAAGGACCTAGTCAAATACAGTTTGTTCTATAGTGTTATCTGAAATGTTTCATGTGACTTTGTAAATGTGATTTCTGACAAAATCTTGAGCTTACAAAGAGCTCGTTTACTCACTGATAGTTTCTGAGCACCTTGATGAGCTCCTGAAGAGGGGGGTGGTTTGGACTTGTGGGGCACGAAGGAAGGCCAATATAATGTTTTTCGCTGTTTTTGAAAATTTAACATAATGTAATGAATAAATACTTTTTTATTGTCCCTTGAGAAATTTATATTTTCATATTGAGCAGTTTCTTTGAGAATTCCATTTGGTTTCTCACATTTCAAGGTCTGAGCCAAAATGTTTAGCAAGTGGGTCTTCAACAAAAAGGCCTTTGTTGTGGAGGATGCAGAAGTTTGACAAATGAAGCTGTGGCAGATACTTGGGTTGGGTAATGTGCTGTGGAATTAAGGAGGATTGGGGAGAGATAGAAAGAGAGAAGGGGGGAGAAATCTAGAGGGAAGTGTCTGAAGTTGCTATTTAAGAGATACCATTCTCAAAGTGTGATCTCCAGGCCATTGTATTGAAGACTCTGGGGTAGTCTTCATAAGTTCTCTAGGTCATTCCATGCAAGTTTGAGAACCACAGCTTCAGAGAAGAAAAAACTGACCAGACCATGTGTTATTAAATGCACAAGTGACTTAGTGAAAATGGTGTTTGGGAAAAGTTTTCCAGACAGGTAGATTAGCAAAAAGAAAAAATGGAGGAAATTGCAAGAATCTAGATTTAGTAGGTTAGACTAGGGCGATGACTAGAGAAATCAATGGAAGAGACTAATGCAACATCAGTAAGAAAAAAATGCAGGAATTTGGTTGACAGGAAATGTTAAAGACTCCTTCCAAGTCTGATCATTTCTAATTCACCTGCCCAGTGCTTGAGATATTATTATCTGTCATAATTATCAGTCATAGTGAAATGGGAAGAGGTTTGTGTTACAGGAAAAGAGGATGAGCTCAGAAGTTTCTGTTTTGTTTCAAAATCCAGGTGATAGAGCTGCACATCCTGTAGGTAACTGAACATAAAAAATAGACACAGAGCAGGCCTGGAACTGTCCACCAGGAAGTGACAGCTGAAAGAGCTTCAGCAGATGAGATATAGATATATATAGGACAACGCACTGAACCCTGACTGCATACGAAACAACCAGCTTCTCGACTGTGGTGGGAACATATTTGTGCCCACACACACGTGTGTACATGCATGCACACATTTGGTGAAAGACAAATGTTCTTTATTCTTCTATTTTCAAATTCATACATGATTTTGCTTTTATTAGAAAGAAATACTATCATAAAAAGTCACCTTATAATTTAGTAAATGCTTTATATTTTTAAAGAACTTTATTTTTGGTACAGTTTTTTACTTACATAAAAATTGGGAAGACAGCATAGACAGTATAAAAGGTTCCCAGATACCCTCTACCTTCTCATTCAGTTTTTGCTATTACTAACTTTTTTGGGGGAAGTACTTGGAAGTGAAGCCAGAGAAAATTTACCACTTAGTTACATCCCAGCCCTTTTTATTTTGTTTTGTTTTCATTTTTTATTTTGATATAGGCCCTTGCTAAGTTGCTGGGACTGTCTTTGAACTTATGATCCTCCTGCCTCAGCCTCCTGAGTTGCTGGGATTACAGACATGTGCCACTGCACCAGGCAGCATCTCATGTTTGTATGGTGCATTTGATATATCAATGAACCAATATGTATTTGCTGTTACTAACTAAAGTCTATAGTTTTTTCAGATTTTCCTTAGTTTTTAACTATTCGCGTGTGAATGCGCGCACACATGGGTGCTCCAGGATCCCATCCAAGATATGTTACATTTACTTGTCATATCTCTTTTTTTAATAAGATTTTTATTTTATATTTTTTAGTTGTAGATATACACAATACCTTTATTTTGTTTATTTATTTTTATGTGGTGCTGAGGATTGAACCCAGTGCTTCACAAATCGGAGGCAAGCGCTCTGTCGCTGAACCACAACCCCAGCCCTTACTTGTCATGTCTCTTTAGGTTTATCTTGTCTTTAATGGTTTCTTAGAATTTCCTTGTTTTTGATGACTTTCCTTGTTTTTGAGGAGTACTGCCTTATTTTTATGATGTGGCCAAGAAGAAAGTTATAACAAAAAATGTGTAATATCTGACTATTCACAGTGCTTTCAGATTCTTTAGCATTACTATTGTTGTGATTTCACAGATGGAGAACCTGAGGCTTTAAAAAAAAAAAAATCCCATGATACTTCTAACAATCAATTGCAGAAATTGAGTTGGGAAAGAATGCTTAAGACAGAGATGTATATTTTTAAAATCCATAAACTTCTGTATTTCTCCACACCATTTCCCCCAGTGGCTTCCATCTACCCCTACCACCTAGGAGGGCAATATAAGTTTTTCTGAAATGTATTTACACCTTGAAAGCTTGTTAGATTATATGGTTGCCTGTCACATTTCACTAGAGGCTGCTTCCCACCTCTCCTAGCAGGTCATTGAGAACATAGGCCATACAATATGTCACTTCGAGACCTGGGAAAATGGTCTTAGTATCACATCCTACAGAGGTGACTTGGAGAAAGCATCTGTCTGGAGGGAAAAGCCACGCCTCATGCCTTCAACTCAGCCTCACGTTGAGCAGTCACAGTTAAGCCAAATGTCTGACCATTTTTTCATCAGTGAGCAGATAATAATTCAAAGACATGGGCCAAAGCAACTTCTCTGAATAGATATTATGAAATCATTTCTCTTTGCAAATCCATAAAAATCAACTGGGACTCCTTATCAATAGGCAGGCTTAAAGGGAGAGCAGAAGTCGCTGGATTATGATGTGCTCCTTTTAATGAAATTCCTCTCCTGCTGAGATGCTCCCTGCAGATTTTCCATATTTCAGCCTGGGAAAGGTTTGATGCTTTCCTGCCGGTGCCAAGAGTTAATTGAAAACATTTCAGGATAAATTCGGCTCAGAGGCCAATGCTTCCAGCCCATCATTATTCTTAGTAATAATAGAAGAGTAATACAATTATTAATAGGCATGTTGTATCCTCTTAAAGTGGCGGTGAGTTTAGGAACCGTGTCTTAGTCAGTCTTTCTAAAACTCCACACAAAACCCTGAAATATGAGACTGGGAACCTAGAAGAAAAACAAGCTTTTGCTGCTAAATTATATAGTTTGTCTCTTCCTGTTTGTAGTGGATGCATGGTAGTAGATGATTGCTGTTTTTCCCCTAAAGTTCTATTTTCAAATCTAGCATTGGGTTTTGAGAAATACACACTTTTGGATATTAGAAGAAAATATATGTAAACATTGGCAAAACAATTCATACACTTATAATTGTGTTAGATTTTAACGTACTTGTTGGGAGAACTATTTTGGCATCAACTGTTTACATTTAATTAGCTTTCAATGAAAAGTATAATCTGTATTGCCCTCTATGTATGACTTGACTATCTCCTAAACTTTATTGAATAACAGGATAAGCTAATATTTAGTAGTTGTTATGAACAAGAATTCTCATTCTTATTTTCTTTTCTTTTCAATGTGGTTTGGAATGTTAATTCTTTTATTAACACCTTTCCATTGTGTTTGAAAACCTGTGATCAAATCGTTTCTGGAAACTTAATCTCTCTGGAGTCCTTGAAGAAAGGTTAGGATCACTAAGCAAATCAACAACACATCTCTGAACTGGATGCTGCCTGCTGAAGGGAACAATTAACACCATCCAACCTTCAATCTTTCCTAGGATTTCAAATCTTCTAGCCAGGATCCATAGACAGAACATATATGAAGGAATGAGTAAGTATTATTATTTCAGAGCAATAGTGTAGTTTTACATCTCCAAAATGACATTTAAACCACTTGATCAATGTATCTCTCTCTGCTCTCTGAAAATGCTTTGAAGTTTTACACACATATATGTAAATTTTAGATGTATTTTTAACACTCATTTTCTACATAGGGAAGACTAAGACACAATTGGATAAGATAGTGAGCTGCAGGAACAGTCAGGATTCTTTGCCCTTGGCTTCCTACTTAGAATAGAAGCTCAGTGAAGGCAGGGATTCATATAATCACTGTGGTTTTTGTTTTGTTTTGTTTTGTTTTGTTTTTTAATTTTCTGTACCTAGGAAGGTTCTGAACATTTATTGAGTAAATGAATGAATTTTATGGCTCTTTTAGACTCTTGCTTTTCCTTGGGGATATAAATTAGAAGTAATTTATAGAAATAATTTTCTATTAGAAGTAATTTTCTCCTTCATTAAACTATAATGGCATGGTTTTGTGGAGTTCTCTAGTAAGATCATTTAAACTTAAGATACATAATGAGTACTTTGGGAATGTGCCCTCAGATATTAGCTAGGGAGATTACTACTTCAGTAGTGGGATTTCAGGATTCTCCATAGAACTATGCTGCTATGGTTTGAATGTGTCTCCCAAAATTTGTATGTTGGAAACTTAATCTCCAATGCAACAATTAAAAGGTGATTAGATCATAAGGGCTCTGCCTTCATGAATGGATTGATACCATAATTGTGGGAGTGGGTTAGTTATCATAGACATGGGTTATTGATAAAAGGATGAGTTTGGTTCCCTGCCATTCTTCCCCCCTCCCCCTCTCTAGCTCATGAACTTTCTCTTGCTCTTCCACTTTCCACTATGGGATGATGTAACACAAATGTACTCACCAAATAAGGCTCATTGATCTTGGATTTCTTGGCCACCAGAACTGTAAGAATTAAATTTATTTTCTTTATAAATTATTTAGTCTGTGGTATTCTATTTCAGCAGCACAAAACATACTAAAATAGACACCAAATAGACTTTGCATGACATCCCCTAATTTCTTCATCTTGTGTCAGTGCTCCTCAAAGTTTGGTCAGTAGAGTCTCCCAAGGTGCCTGACAAAAACTTGAGCCCTCAGAGGTTCTGACTCAGTAGTTAAAAGAGTGGAGTACAGAAATTTGCATTTGGGACAAGCTCCCCAGGTAATTCTTATTAGCATATGGAAAATATCAGATTAAAATTTTGACCTCTGTTAAAATAAATATGGCCTTAGAAGAAACTATTGTCATGTAATAAGACATTATGTGATGAGGTATTTACTTTAGGAAAAATGAGCTTTCTTTAAAGTGAAGTTTAATACCAAAAATACTAGAATTCACAACAAAGGAAATTGAACATTAAACCACAACCCTGTTGCTCCTTTAAATTCAACTTCTTTCTAAGTCCCTTATATTCATTTGCTAGGACTGCTATAACAAAGTACCACAAACTTGGTGGCTGAAACAACAGAAATTGCCTCAGGGGATGGGGGGTTTTCAGTAGTTTGGTTCCTTATATGGGCTATGAGGAAGCATCTGCCCCATGCCTGTCCTCCAGCTTCCAGAGTTTTCCTGGTCATCTTCAGTGTTCCTTGGCTGTGGAGACATCACTTCTACCTTGGCATTTGTCCTCACACTTTTTATCACTGTGTGCCCATGGGAATTCCATGTGGCCAGAAACAGGTGAAATAACCTGGGGCTAGCAATTGTCATCTGAAGTCAGGGGCAGTCTTGTGGGACTGACCTCTCAATGTGTGGAATCTGATGCTACTTCCAGGTAGATAGTGTCAAAATTGAATTGAATTAGAAGGACTATTTGCCTAATGTGTGGAGGAAACCCTCACACATCTGGGGTTTCAGGAGTATTTTGTATTATGAGAGTATAGAGAAACCAAGTTTATTGTTCCACTATTCCCAGACAGTGACATCTCAACATCTCTGTCCAAGAGCATAAGGGCATCAATAGGGTTGACAAGAGAGATTGGGAAATGTGTCTTGAGATTATGCTGAGTCAGTGAGCATGCCTTCATTTTCACATAGCTCATATAAATATTTATTTGAATGGTTAGGAGAGGGATATTAGAACTGTATGGGTGACCTGAAGCCTCTTATCCCCTCAGCACACCTTGACTTTCCTATTCACAGCTGTTCAGTGATGGTGATGATGATGATGATGATGATGATGATAATGATGACACCATCTCTATAGTATGCCGCACAGTTCCTGGCACACATAAGATACTTAATAAATATTGGTTCAAGGGCTGGGGCTGTAGCTCAGTGGCAGAGTGCTTACCTTGCAAGTTGTGAGGCACTGGGTTCAAGCCTCAGCACCACATTAAAAAATAAATAAATAAAGATATTGTGTCCATCTACAACTAAAAAAATATTTTAAAAAATATTAGTTTAATAAGTAGCTTGACAGGGCGAAGGCCTTACTTAAGAACAAATGGGTTTGCTTCCTGGGAGAAATGTTCTCACTGGTGACATCACAAATTAAAGTGAGATGGCATGCCTGGAATGTGTTTAGTTGACAAAAGAATCTACTCCCAAAGATTTGGCTTGGCTCTGGAATGGTTTTATATAACCTGAAATGAAAAATGAATGTTTAAAATGACACTCAACAAGGGAAGCTAAATGTAAGAGTACCTCTGAAGAATCTTTAAACTTATCACTAATGAAAGTTGCTTTTGCTACCCCTTCCCAATAGAGATTGTGTAGATCAGAGGCTGAAGAGGAATTTTGAGAACCTGATATCCTGAGACGATTTTACTCCTAAGACTGGGAAAGTATGGTTTGCAGGTCTAATTATCATAACAGCACTGTCCCCAGCTGGCCACGCTGGCGAAAGGAGCTGGGTTCACAGGAGCAGGATGCAGCAATAACTGAGAAAACAGGGAACAGACCACGCAAAACACGAACCTGAGTTTCTAAGGTCCAGGGTGGGACTGCTTAGTGACCCCAAGGGTGGGCAGTGCTGGAAAGAGAGCTTGCACCCAGATTCTTTTTATTTTATAGGGGGGACACACACAAGGGAAGTTTGATGGAATGTTCTACACCAAATAAGACAGGGAGGGCTGGGGTTGTGGCTCAGCAGTAGAGCGCTCACCTAGCACTTGCACAGCCCGGGTTCGATTCTCACCACCACATACAAATAAATGCATCGCGTACAACTGAAAAACAAACAAATAAATAAATATTAAAAAAAATAAGGCAGGGAATAGGGTTTTAAAAGTGGAGGTTTTCTTTGTGATGTCTTCTGGTCAACAGATTGATTGACATCTTGGCAAGTGACACCCATCTCAGGTGCAATGTGGGATCACAGGCAGAAGGAGAGGAAAGGCACATTTGCGTTGCACAGCCCAATCAGCGAGCAACACCAGACCAGTCCCCTCATATGCTCAAATGTGCACAGCTCCCACACACAGCCCATGGATGGCTTGTGACACAGCACCTTTATATTAGTGAATGTTTCATTAGTATAAGAAAAAAAAATAAGGAAATTAACTTATAAAGAGTAAAAGTTTATTTTGCCTCATAGTTCTGGAGCTCTGATTCAAGTTTGGGTGGCTCCATGGCTTTGGGTTCTTGGCAAGGGCAACAAATCATGATAGAAATGCATTTCAAAGAAAACCTCTTACATCACAGTCCAGGAAGTAAAAAGAGAGAGGAAAAGAGGCTATAGTCCCACAGTCCTCTCCAAAGGCATGTCCTGGAAGACCTAAAAACCTCCCACTAGGCCCTGCCTAAAGATTCCACTACCTCCCTGAAGCACCACTCTGGGGACCAAACCTTTAACATGGACCTTTGGAAGGGATACTCATTCAAATTACAGCAACCTCACATTTGAACTGGCCTCTACAGAACATAGAAGCAGTGCTGGGGATCTAACCCAAGGCCTCAGGCATGCTAGACAAGTACTCTACCAGTGAGCTACATCCCCAGCCACATAAGATGAACATCATGAGGTCTACATTTTAATCCTCTGCTAAAGGTAGGGAGGAGGTCATCATTACTTTTCATCAGTGAGAGTTAAAACTGTTACTTATTGATCTTATTGATCATCTGTTCCATATTCCTGCATATTTAGATATAGATAAGAGCAACTTTAAGTTCCATTCTTGGTTCTATAATAGGCTCCTGTGTTCTAACAATCCACTAAATTCTTGCCCACTCTGTATCTCAGATCTACTTATCTCCACTCAGCACTAACTCACAGTGAGACAAAGCTTTTATTGTCTGAGACACCACACTCCTCCATTATATACAAAATCAAGAGCAGTCAGTGAAGGGAAGTGATGGGCAGCAGACTTTTATTAGAACTTATAGATAACAGTGAAGGACACATATGTCAGGATAGAGCAAATAATTTATAGTGAACATTAGACATCCCTCATTATCTGTGAGTCCAAACACTATTTCTGTCAAGCAGGTTCTGTCTCTTTGCCATGTTGCTACATTCTACATTGTATTTCTCATTCTTTTCTCATCTCACTTCTGATTCCTCACCACAATTTATGATTCACATACCAAAAGCACTTGAATTACCATCTTGTGTTTTCCATTCAACCTTTCCATTTTGGAACCTTCCTCCATATCTCTACCCAGCAACTCACTAAGGTTTTTCCTGTGGAGACTCTTTATTCCTTAAGAGAAACTTTGGTTGTAGGCAATAAAATGTTTTCTTACTTTCTTTCATATTCTTCTAACAATTATTTAAAGTAAATATGATTGAATACTTCTATTTTTCTCTCCTCCAAGAAGAAAACGTGATGTTTAATGTTCATTCTAAGGGTGGATTACAAAGAAAAAATATCAATAGCAAAACAGAGCAAACGATTTGTGTGATACAACATCAAAGTGGTGAGGATAGTACAAAAGGGTAGTCTTTTTTTTCTTTTATTTATTTATTTATTTTTTAAATTTTAATTTATAGTAGTATGTATTACAGTTCATACTATACATATATAGCATCATTTTACACAAAACAGTTTGTATACAAAGTATATTCGCAGCATTCAAGTCTTCAATCATGCATTTAGAATAATGATATCTGTCTTATTCAACCACTTTTTTCCCCTTTCCCCCCTTGCTCCCTTCCTTCCCTTTGACCATTATAGTGTTCCTCTAATCCTCCTATGTACCACGACCCAACAATACTGTGAACCAGCTTCCTTATATCAGAGGAAACATTCGGTATTTGGATTTTTGAGATTGACTGATTTCACTTAGCATTATATTCTCCAACTTCATCCATTTACCTGCGAATGTCATTATTTTATTCTCTTTTATTGCTGAGTAAAATTCCATTGTGTATATATACCACATTTTCTTTATCCATTCATCTACCGAGGGACATCTAGGTTGGTTCCACAACCCAGCTATTGTGAATTGTGCTGCTATAAACATTGAGGTAGCTGTGTCACTGTAATATGCTGTTTTTAAGTCCTTTGGGAATAGACCCAGGAGTGGGATGGCTGGGTCATAGGGTGGTTCCATTCTCATTTTCCCAAGAAATCTCCATACTGCTTTCCATAATGGTTGTACCATTTTGCAGTCCCACCAGCAATGTATGAGTGTGCCTTTTTCCCCACATCCTCTCCAACATTTATTGTTGTTTGTGTTCTTGATAGCTGCCATTCTGACTGGAGTGAAATGAAATCTTAGAGTAGTTTTGATTTGCATTTCTCTAATTGCCAGCGATGTTGAGCATTCTTTCATGTATTTGTTGATTAATCATGTATCTTCTTCTGAGAAGTGTCTTTTCAATTCCTTAGCCCATTTATCGATTGGATTATTTGTTTTTTTGGTGTCAAGTTTTTTGAGTTCTTTATATATTCTAGAAATTAGTGCTCTATCCAATGTGCATGTATTAAATATTTGTTCCCAGTTAGTTGGCTCTCTATTCACCTCACTGATTGTTTCTTTTGCCTCAAAGAAGCTTTTTAGCTTGAATTCATCCCATTCATTAATTCTTGGTATTAATTCTTGCGCTACAGGATTCTTGTTAAGGAACTTGGAGCCTAATCCGACATGTTGGAAATTGTAGCTTACTTTTTCTTCTATTAGGTGTATTGTCTCTGGTCTAATTCCTAAGTCCTTGATCCACTTTGAATTGAATTTTGCATGGTAAGAGATACAGGTTTAATTTCATTTTGTTGCATATGGCTTTCCAGTTTTCCCAGCACCACCATTTGTTGAAGAGGCTATCCTTTCTCCACTGTACATTTTTGGTGCCTTTGTCACCAAAGATAAGATAAGATAGCTGAAATTATATGTATTAGTCTCTGTATCATCAGTTCTGTACCATTGGTCTACTAGTCTGTTTTGGTGCCAATACCATGCTGTTTTTGTTACTATTGCTCTATAGTATAATTTAAAGTCTGGTATGGTGATGCTGCCTGCTTCACTTTTCCTGCTCAGGATTGCTTTAGCTATTCTGGGTCTCTTATTTTTCCAGATGAATTTCATGACTGCTTTTTCTATTTCTTTGAGAAATGTCATTGGGATTTTGATTGGAATTGCATTAAATCTGCATAATGCTTTTGGTAGTATGGACATTTTGACAATATTAATTCTACCTATCCAAGAACAAGGTAGGTCTTTCCATCTTCTGAGGTCTTCTACGATTTCTTTCTTTAGTGTTCTATAGTTTTCATTATAGAGGTCCTTCACCTCTTTCGTTGATTCCCAGGTATTTTATTTTTTTGATGCTATTGTAAATGGAGTAGTTTTCATCATTTCCCTTTCAGAGGCTTTGTCACTGATGTACAAAAATGCCTTTGACTTATGGGTATTGATTTTGTATCTTGCTACATTGCCAATTTCATTTATTAGTTGTAAAAGTTTTCTGGTAGAGTTTTTTGGGTCTTCTAGGTATATTATCATGTCATCAGCAAATAGTGCTAATTTGAGCTCTTCTTTTCCTATCTGGATCCCTTTAATTTCTTTTGTCTGTCTAATTGCTCTGGCCAGAGTTTCAAGTACTATGTTAAATAGCAGTGGTGAGAGGGGGCATCCCTGTCTTGTTCCAGTTTTTAGAGGGAATGCTTTCAATTTTTCTCCATTTAAGATAATGTTAGCTTGAGGTTTTGCATAGATAGCTTTTATAATGTTGAGATATGTTCCTATTATTCCTAATTTTTCTAGAGCTTTGAACATAAAGAGTATTGTATTTTGTCAAATGCTTTTTCTGCATCTATTGAGATGATCATATGGTTTTTCTCTTTAAGTCTATTCATGTGATGTATTATGTTTATTGATTTCCAAATGTTGAACCAGCCTTGCATCCCTGGGATAAACCCCACTTGATCCTGGTGCACTATCTTTTTGATATGTTTTTGAATCCGATTTTCCAGAATTTTGTTGAGGATTTTTGCATCCATGTTCATTAAAGATATTGGCCTGAAGTTTTTTTTTTTTTTTGGCTGTGTCTTTGCCTGGCTTTGGAATTAATGTGATATTGGCCTCATTGAAAGTGTCTGGAAGAGCTCCCTCTTTTTCTATTTCTTGAAATAATTTGAAGAGCATCGGTATTAGTTCTTCTTTGAAGGTCCTATAGAACTCGGCTGTAAACCCATCAGGACCTGGACTTTTTCTTGTTGGTAGTTTTTTGATAGCGTCTTCTATTTCTTCACTTGAAATTGATTTATTTAAATTGTGTATAGCCTCCTGTTCCAGTTTGGGCAATTCATATGACTCTAGAAATCTGTCTATGTTTTCAGTATTTTCTATTTTATTAGAGTACAATTTTTCGAAGTAATTTCTAATTATCTCCTGTATATCTGAGGTGTTTGTTGTGATATTTCCTTTTTCATCATGAATGCTAGTAATTTGAGTTTTTTCTCTTCTTTTCGTTAGCATTGCTAGGGGTCTGTCAATTTTATTTTATTTTTTCAAAGAACCGACTTTTGGTTTTGTCAATTCTTTGAATTGTTTCTTTAGTCTCAATTTCATTAATTTCAGCTCTGATTTTTATTATTTCCTGTCTTCTACTGCTCTTAGTGTTGATCTGTTCCTCTTTTTCTAGTGCTTTGAGGTGTGATGTTAAGTCATTTATTTGTTGTTGTTGTTTTTTTTTTTCTTTTAATGAAGGAATTCAGTGCAATGAATTTTTCTCTTACTACTGCCTTCATAGTGTCCCAGAGATTTCTATACGATGTATCTGTGTTCTCATTTACCTCTAGGAATTTTTTTAATCTCCTCCTTGATGTCTCTTCAACCCCTTGTTCATTCAGTAGCATGTTGTTTAGCTTCCAGCTGTTGGAGTAGTTATTTTATTTCTTGTATTATCATTGATTTCCAATTTCATCCCATTGTGGTCCGATAGAATGCAAGGTAGTATTTCTATTTTTTTATATTTTCTGAGAGTTGCCTTGTGACATAATATATGGTCAATTTTAGAGAAGGAGCCATGTGCTGCTGAGAATAAAGTGTATTTGCTTACTGAGGGATGAAATATTCTATATATGTCCGTTAGGTCTAAGTTATTAATTGTTTTAACAAGGCCTAATGTTTCTTTATTTAGCTTTTGTTTGGATGATCTATTCATTGGTGAAAGAGGTGTGTTGAAGTCCCCTAGAATAACTGTGTTGTGGTCTATTTTACTCTTGAACTTGAGAAGGGTTTGTTTGATGAATGTAGGTGCTCCATTATTTGGGGCATATAGATTTATAATTGTTATATGTTGTTGATGAATGGTTCCCTTAAGTAGTAAGAAATATCCATCTTTATCCCTTTTGATTAGCTTTGGCTTGAAGTCTACCTTATTTGATATGATAATGGAAACCCCTGCCTGCTTCTGCAGCCCATGTGCGTGATAAGACTTTTCCCAGCCTTTCACCTTCAATCGCTTGATGTCTTTTTCTATGAGGTGTGTTTCTTGTAGACAGCAAATTGTTGGGTTGTTTCTTTTAATCCAATCTTACAATCTGTGTCTTTTGGATGGTGAGTTTAGGCCATTAACATTCAGGGTTATTATTGAGATGTGATTCTTATTTCCATCCATTTTTAAATGTATTATGGTATTTAGCTTGATTTGGATTCTCCTCTGGTTGATAATTCCTTTAGTTTACTATCTCCCTTTGTTGATTTTCATTGTTATTTTTCTCTTCTTCTTCGTGGAAAATTTTGCCCAAGATGTTCAGAAGTGCTCGCTTTCGAGTTGTGAAATCTTTTAACTTTTGTTTGTTGTGGAAGGTTTTTATTTCATCTTCGAATCTAAAGCTCAATTTTGCTGGATATAAGATTCTTGGTTGACATCCCTTTTCTTTCAGAGCTTGAAATATGCTATTCCAGGATCTTCTAGCTTTTAAAGTCTGGGTTGAAAAATCTGAGCATAGTCTGATTGGTTTCCTCCTATATGTAATCTGCTTCCTTTCTCTTGTGGCTTTTAGTATTCTCTCCTTGCCTAGTATATTAGGCAATTTCATTAGAATGTGCCTTGGTGTGGATCTGTTGTGGATTTGTACGTTTGGTGTTAGGTAAGCCTCTTGAACTTGGTTTTGCCATTCATTCCTCATGTTTGGAAAATTTTCTGCTATTATTTCATTGAATAAATTACTCATTCCTTTGGTTTGAAACTCTGCACCTTCTTCAATACCAATCACTGTTAAGTTTGGTCTTTTTATGCTGTCCCATAATTCCTGAATGCTCTGTTCTTGTTTTCTTACTTCTTTTGCTGTGTCCTCTAGATTTTTCTCCAGGATATATATTTTGTCTTCATTATCTGAAGTCCTTTCTTCCAGGTGATCTAATCTCTTGGTGATGCTTTCAATTGAGCATTTAGTTTGGTTTATTTCTTCTTTCATTTCCAGAATTTCTGTTTGGTTTCTCTTTAGAATCGCTATCTCCCTATTGAAGTAATCTTTTGCTTCTTGTATTTGCTTTTGGAGTTCTTTGTCAAAATGCACTTTTACCGCCTCTATTTGCTCTCTCATTTCATTTTTGAGTTCATTCTTAAGATCCATAAACATTTGGAATATGTAATTTCTAAATTCTGTCTCTGGCATTTGACCAACTGTGCTTGCCATGGAATCTACTGAGGGGGCATGTTGGTTGGTTTCAGCCACTTTCTTCCCTTGCTTCTTCATACTGCTGTGTGTCTATTCTCCTAGCACTGTGGGACCTTGCCTATTTCGATTTCACTTTATAGCCTTATGTTTCTCCTGTGGTACAATGCTGTCAGGTCCCCTTATAAATACCTTAAAATTTAAGCTCTAACACTTTCTTTACAGCAAATCCCAGTTTGATCACAATGTACAGATTTAGTTAACTCAGGTATTGTTTCCAATTCCAAGCATACAGAGTACTGTATGCTTGCGTTGGGGTTTACAGTTTCAGTATTGGACACAGAGATGATATGTTTAGGAAGAAGCAAGTGAGGTTATTGAGATGTTCTTTCTTAGGAAATATAAAAATAGAATTCTATGGAAGTGGTTTAATATCAGCAGACAGGAGAGAAAAGAGAATGGAGCGATTTAGAGGAAAGACAATTTATATATAAACCAAACTTATTTAGCTTTTGAGAGAAGAAAAATAAAGAAAGATGGAAAAGAAAAAATATAAAGGAACAATGAGAGATAACAAAGAAGTAAGAATTAGTGTAAGAGAGAGGAGAGAGAAACTGAGTCAAGAAAAATAGGGAGTAAACTATATATAACACCGCTTTTCTGTATTCAATTGCCCCAGGCCTAGAAGTTCCAATTTCTGCGTATAGCTTGTTTTCACCTCTGATGAGTACACAATGACAGGGTGTAAATAGATAAGATGAGGGCAGAAGAGACTAAAGTGAGAAGGGAAGAAAGGAAAGAGGAACACAGACACACAAATAATCACACTATCAAACGGAACAACAACAACAAAAAAAGAGTCGAACCCAGGAACAAATCTCAAAGAAACAGGACCCTGGAAAGCCCTTCCAGTTTAAGCCAGTTGTCCTGGACCACGCCCAGTCACAGTGGAGTCTAGTCTGCAGCTTTGGCCAGCGGCAGATTGGCACAAAGGAATAACGGCTGGGGGGTGGGGGGTGTCAGTACGTGAATAGCACCAAGAAAGGGTTCATCCAAAAGGCACGCATTCCCCAAGCCCGCCCCCAGTTATAGCTCTTGTGGTTGCTACGCTGGCCTCAGGCAGGCCCTTCCCTGCGGGCTGCCTGTGCGCATCTCACCCAGGTGTGTGCTGTTTTCCGGGCCCTGGACTGATCCTGGATGTCTGCAGTCAGCTGCAGCCCTCCTCCAAAATGGCGGTGCCTCCCCCCGGTCCCAACAGCAGTACCCCGGACTGTGTGTCATTCCGAGGTGTGTAGGTCCAGTTCGGCAATTTACACGAAAGAAGTCTGTGAGGCCGCTGCTCGCGTCTGGCTTTCTTTTTATTCTGCGCTGTTCGAGGCCGTGGTCTGTACTTCCTGTAATGCAATGCTACCACGGCAGCTGCGCCGCTAATGCTGGTTCGGTTTGTGGGCCACTGGCACTGGACTCCGTGGGTCCACGGTCTGGAGTTCCTTGTATTTTCACCATCTAGATGTGCGCGGATGTCTCAGCTCCCTTCCAGTTGCAGGAGTGTTGCTAGGAACACGTTCAATCTTCCCGGTAAGCCTCTTTTAATGACCGTCTCCCGAGAGTGCTTCTCTGCTGTCCACCATCTTTTTTCTGAGTCCAAAAGGGGTAGTCTTAAAAAAAAAAGTCATTGTTTCCTTTAGAAAGAACATAGAAAAACTGATTATCTTGAGAAATTGATAGAAAGTAATAGTTTTTTATGGGTTAAATTTTAAGATAACACTGAAAAAAAGAATGTAATTTATAACTTCAAACATTGGAGAAGGGCAGTGGTGCAATACAACAACAAAAAGAAAACATGGTCAGTCCAACAAAGGTACTGAAAGTGGTATTAAAATAAACAAACAAGAAAACATGGTAAATTTAAAACACAAAGTAAAATGGTAAGAATAAATTGAAACAAACCAGGAACAAGCAAATGTAAATAGACCTAAATCAGTATGAAGTAATAAAAGCTTCAATGGATTAAAAAAAATTTTTACTAATCAACCAATCAAACAAAACTTGTCATAATAACTATGTGCTGCTTACAAGAAGAGGATGAAAATGAAGAGATTTAAGAAGCACTTTACAAGAAGTGTTAAAAGGGTGTTTGTGATGAAACAACTTATAAAATAGCGTGAATTGTACATTTTTATTTCATTTAAAAATTTAGAAAAGATTGAAAGATTATATCGAAATATACATAGATTTTCTCTAGGTGTTATTATTAGGAATGATTTTTATTCTCTCTTTTTTTTTTACTATCTTCTAAATGTCCAGTGTGTGTTATTTTGTAATAAGAATAAACAAAATGAAGTTTATTTAAAAAAAACTGTATACATTAACAAAATAAAAACAGTTGCAGTAACATAATCATTACACAAAATAAATATTATTAAAATAAATTTTCTGCCATGAAGATAAAATATCATGTACCTAAATAATACAGCTTCAAAATACATACATAAAGCCTGATAGTAATAAAAGAAGAAATTGATGAACCCAAAGTATGGTAGAATACTTTAACATATTTCTCTAATAAAACAACAGAGATGTAGGGACTGGAGCTGTGGCTCAGTGGTAGAGCTCTCGTCTTGCATGTGTGAGGCCCTCAGCACCACATAAATAAAATAAAGGAGATATGGGAAAATAAGATAATTAGATTTATATTCTATTATAAAAAGAATGCTGAAAAAATCAGAGATTACACATTCCCTTTTTATGCACTAAAATAGGTACAAAATTTTATCATATAGCTATTAATAGCCATAAAAGAAGTAGCTTGAAATTGCAAAAAGGAGCTCATTAACCAAAATGCAATAAAATTAGACAATAACAGCTAAAATTGTGAAAACATAATCTAGATAATTCTGAGGCTAAAGAGCTGATAAAAATAGTAAGTATGTACAGTTGGAAATGAATCACAGTGAGAAAATTACTCAAAGGATGTTTTTCTCAAGAAAAAACTCTTATCTGGTTATTTTTGTTGTGAATAAGTTATCCACATTTTAAAACTGAACACCATTTCTACTTGAAAGGATGACTGCAGGACAGGTATATTTTTCAGATTTGGAAATGTCCAAAACATTCATAAACGCACACATAATTCAAGGAAAATAACAATTTATTGCCAATAATGAGAAATTTGATACTCATGCAAAAAATTGAAAACTTGGAAAAACTACACTGTGAGTCTTACATCTTTCCAATATTTAGATAATTTTAAAATAAGTTCAGTGGTGATATTAACAAATGTGATTTATTTAATATCATAAAATAAAATGTATCAATATTTAGATTGTCTTCATAACTCAGAAACATTGTTAAAGACCAAAGCATGATATTACTAAATCATGCATGGAAAAAAATTCATTAAAATGCAAGATAGACTGGTAGATTTTAATGTAGCAAATATGAAATGTTCACTAATGTGATTTCAGATTCTACCTTATAACTAACCTTTAAAACTCTACCATGGTACGTTTTGCTACATATCAAAGAATAATGGCTGCAATTATTTGAGTTTAAGACTACTAAAATACTCCTCTCTTTTCTAACAACACATTCTATGCTAGATTTATATGTGTGCATGTTAAGTGTGTATAAGACATATTGGAACAGATTGAATGTAGAGGCATATAAAGACTCCAATCCTTTCTGTTCAGCCAGACATTAGTTTTGAAAAAAATATAAAACAGTAATGGTTGTTTTTCTTAATTTTGGGAAATAGATGGCTATTTATAAAAAATATATTGTCTATGTTTACATGTAAAGGGTTTAGTATTATTTTAATTATTAAATGCTTTAAAAGTTATCTGCTATGATTTCTAATATGATAAAAATGAACATATATAATCCCCTACATAGTAAAGATATTAACTTTGGCCCCCACCAAAGGTTTGCCTTTGGCTTTGGTTCCTGGGAGGTAATCTTTGTTCCTAGGCCTTAAGCTAAGCAGATGGTAACAATGTGACTTAGGATGGGGGCTGGCCACACAAGAAAGACCAAAAATACAATTTGGGGGTCACATGGAATCAGTCAACCTGGATAGTGAGATCAACTAATTGGGTAATCAGTCAACCAATCATGCCTACAGAATGCAGCCCCAATAACAACTCAGGCCATGGAGGCTTAGTCAAGCTTTCCTCGTTGGTACTGATCTGTGTGTATTGTCCTATATATCCTGACTTCAATGGAATATGAAGCTTTATTAACTTTGTTCCCCTGGCTGATTTTAATCTGTCTTTCCTTGTAATTAATCATAACTATGATTGTAATAGTTTTCAATGACTTCTATGAGTCCTTTCAGCAAATTATTGAATCTGAGGGTGGTTCCTAAAATTATAATTGGTGTCAGAAATGAGAGCAGCCTTGGGGGCTGTGCTCCCTAAATCTTCACTGCCATGTGAACCAAATCTCAATAATTTTTAAGAGTATAAATTTTCCTGCTATGTGGTGGCACTCACATGTAATCCCAGTAACAGGGAAGTCTCCAGGGGTGAAGAGAAAGCTTAAGGCCAGCCTGGGCAATTTAGCAAGACTAAAAAAAAAAAAAAAAAAAAAAGAAACAAAAAGAAGGAAAAAAAAAAAAAGAAAAACAACAATGACAAAAAACAACAAAGGTAAGGTTTTCTAAGATCACAAAGGTTTAGAAACAATGCATTTTCCATCTAGAAAATCAAAGTGTCTACTGACAATAACTAGAGCCCATAAAAGTTCCTTAATTTTAGATGGAGTATCTAAACTTAAAGATACTCCACCAATGTACAAAAACCAATATTTTCCTACTCACACTTAATTCAACAATGAGGCAGTGTAATAATGATCATCCAACAGAAATTATAGAGCACCTAAGAATAAATTTTTAAAAACAAGACCCAAATGAAGGAAAAATATAGTATTTACCTAACTGAAAAGATGGAAATACTCATTATTGTAAAGCTGTCAATTTTCTCCATATTGATCTATAAATTAAATCCAACCCCTATCAAAGTTTCAATAAAAGCTTTTTTTCTTTTTCTTTTCTTTTCTTTTTGATACCAGGGATTGAACACAGGGGCACTTAACCACTGAGACACATCCCTAGCCCGTTATTATATTTTATTGGAGACAGGGTCATGCTGAGTTGCTTAGGTCCATGCTAAGTTGCTGAGTCTGGGTTTGAACTCATGATCCTCCTGTCTCAGCTTCCGGAGTCGCTGGGATTACAGGTGTGCACCACGACAACCTGCTCAATAAAGGGTTTTTAAAGAAAGTTATACAAGCTGATTCTGAAACTCTTTTGGAGAGCAAATATTTGCAGAATTACATAAAATGTTTTGAAGCAGAAGAAAATGAAGAAATGATCCTACAAGATATCAAATCACAGCATAAATCTTTGGTAAGAGAGAACAGTATTTCAGTTCCTTTCTGGCTTGTTAGCTCTGAATTCTATAAATTCTGAAAATTGAGGCTAGAAATTACCTCTTACATTTCTTTCTGTGGGGCCATTAGAAGACAAAGGAAGAGAACCCAAAGAAAACTTTTAATTATTGTGGAAGATTGTTTACAAAATTGCTGCCATCATTCTTTGAATTGCTAAATAAACAACCCTTTGCGAGGCAACTTTGCCTTTCTTTCCTGAGTAGGTGCTTGGTCATGTGACTGCTTGGTCATTGGCCAATGGAACATTAGCAAATTTGAAGCAAATCCTTGTTTGTAATAGCACTTGCACATTGGGTTTTCCCCTTTCTTTCTTTCTTTTTCTTTTTTTTTTTTTTGGTACCGGGATTGAACTCCAGGACATTCGACCTCTGGGCCACATCCCCAGCCCCTTTT
The DNA here is from genome assembly GCA_025594165.1 of Tamias sibiricus. NCBI lineage: Eukaryota > Metazoa > Chordata > Mammalia > Rodentia > Sciuridae > Tamias > Tamias sibiricus. The sequence continues at coordinate 131,156,424 of CM046657.1, read as the reverse complement.
TGTATTTTATTAGAGACAGGATCTTAGTGAGCTGCTAAGTGCCTCGCCATTGCTGAGGCCGGCTTTGAACTCAGATCCTCCTGCCTTAGCCTCTCAAGTGCTGGGATTACAGGCCTGCGCCACCACACCTAGTGGGTTTTCGACTTTCTTGTTGCTTTTGGAATCTAGGAGCTATGATAAGGAACTGGGAGTTAAAGACACAGTTGCCCCTCATAGTGCAGTTAGTTGCCAGTTGTACAAATGAGGCCATCAAGATCCATCCATCCCCTATCTTCCCACCCGCTAATTATAGCCAAATGAGCCAGAAAAGGCCAGTGGGAAAATTACCTATCCAGCCCACACACACCAAAGTGCTGATTCACAGAATTGTGATCAAATATATGATAAAAAACTGAAGCCATTAAGTTTTGGGGTGGTCTGTTAAGCAACAGAGGCCAAATAATAAAATCACTAATGTGCAGCCAATACTGGCAGGTTTTTGCTTTTGTTTTAAAATATTATTGGTTTCAATAGGTTGCATTTTGCAAAATTAAAAAAATCAGGAGATTGAGCAAAAACTGCTTTTGGCAATTTAAATGAAATTTGAGTCTGTTTATTTCTAGAGCTTACTGATGGTTATTTTAAAATAATATGCAATATGAAATGTTATGGTTAACTTAGTCATTATAGATAAATTTCCTCCCAAAATATAATAGTGCATTTTCATTTTTAGCACTTGTCAAGAATCAGGTTATATTTTAACCCTTGAAAGTACCGTAAGATTTTTTGGATTATCAAAACTTCACTAGGCCAAAACAACTGTTCTTTTACATATATATATATTTTTGTTTGTTTGTTTTGGTACCAGGGATTGAACTCAGGGGCACTTGACCACTGGGCCACATTCCCAGCCCCCTTTTTTTTTTTTTTTTAAATATTTATTTATTTACTTTAGTTGTACACAATGCAATGCATTTATGTTTACGTGGTGATGAGGATCGAACCCGGGCCGCACCCTTGCGAGGCGAGTGCTCTGCCGCTGAGCCACAACCCCAGCCCAGCCCCTTTTTTTTTAATCTTATTAGAGACAGGGTCTCACTGAGTTGCTAAGTGCCTCACCATTGCTGAGGCTGGCTTTGAACTTGCGATCCTCCTGCCCCAGCCTCCCAAGTGCTGGGATTACAGGCATGTGCCACCGCGCCCAGCTCTACATACTTTTTTAATATACTGAAAAATAATGGGATTTTATTTTTCCTCTTGCGAAACACATTTTTAAAAACTCAGAATGATTGTCATCTATATGAAGGCTTGTATTTTCACCAAATGCCTATCAGGCACAAGCATGGTTAGAGAAAGGAAAGAAAATTCTCAGTGAACAGAAATAGAGAAAGAAAAAGGTGTTGTCTTGTTACAAAAGAAAAGAGAGTGAGGTTCTAGAAGGCACGTGTCTAGCATTGAGTCACACTCATTGTTTATGTAGCTCATACTTTATCTCTTCAACATCATTGTCATCATGGCATTTGGCCCACAGAAAGTGCCCAGTAAAACTTGAATGCATGGGTAAATGAAAGGATGAATAGTAATCTCTGGAGAGTCTTCTTACGCTAATATTTTAATGATTTATTTTCATATACCATATACTTTTTTTCAAACTGAACAACTTTACAGTTAGCATTATTTTCCACTTCAAAAAAACATCACTTCATTATGAGAATTTGAGGTCTGCTGAGCAAATAAGGGGACAGGAGAGCACATTTCTCTGAAATATAGGTAATGAGGGGGCAGAGACCACAGGTGCTCAATCTCTCAGTTTCTTCTTGATGGTTCAAAATGTTATTGTTTTAAAAATCTTTTAAATTAGGGAAGTACAATAATATATATTCAGTGATGAAATTTGGAAAATATTTTAATTAGTAAGGAAGAGAATAATAATGGCCATCCATGGCATTAACTGCTAACATCAAGGTACGTATCCTGTCATAGATAAAAGTCATGCTGTGTAATGACATGTCAGTCAATGATGGACTGCATATAGGACAGTGATCCCAGAAGCTCTTATCATGTGGTGACTTTGTATCCTTGTTGTTAAATGATACATCACTGTAGATGGCTCTACAGAATCATTTTAATTTGGCCCAATATTTCAAATGTTCTTGGATCCTTTATTCACTCTGCATTTTGAGAATCAATATGATATAAAAGTTAGGATCTCAATCTTTTTGACAAAAACAGACCTAGATTATATATATTCACCAACCTACTAACAATGATCATGATCAAGTTTCATATGGAATTCTTTTCTGGGCACCCATCTTTCTTTCCCTCACTCCTTTTCTTCCTTCCTCTCTCCCTTCCTCCCTCCCTTGCTCTCTCCCTCCCTCTCTCTTTCTCTGGGTGAGTTATTCTGAGTTTTAGTCATGACTACTATCCATGTCTTATTCCTACCCTGAGCTTCAGATCTGTAGCTGGTTTCCTGTGGTGTACCACCAACTGGATATCCCAATGGTCTTGCCCTCCAACCTTTCTTCCCCTAGGACCAAAAATGGCATCATCTGCCAATTGTCTGAACTAGAAACAAGCAGCAGGCATGTTGACCTCTCACCTTCCTCTACACTGACATTTGAACAATTGCAGTGTCTTGAATCTTTTTTCTTCTTCCCCTGACCCATAAGTCTCTAGGTCAGTCCCCTCCCAACTGTTCTCCCATCTCTGATCTTCATCCCTTAAAACCTTCATATACTCTGTTCAAAAAGCTGAACTTCTGTAGCAGTCAGGTGGGAACTCCCAGAGGTTCCTTGTATTATACTGTGCAGGGTAAAGTCCATGCCTTGGCATGAACTTTAGGGTTTCCATGATTTGGTATTAGCCCTTCATTCAAGTCCCATTCCTGCTACTTCCTACATTGTACTTTGGTGGTAGCAAGTGGTCACACACATGTACCTACATATACTATACTATGCCATTCCATTCTTACAGGCCTTTGGGCATGCTATTCCTCCAATGGAAATGTCTGCCTCACCTTTCTCTCAGTTTATTCCTATTCCTGTCTTCAGTGTCATCTTCTCTAACAAGCTTTTCTTAAACCCAATACTGGTTTAAGTCATCCTCTCCTATGCTTGCAGTTGTTATATTAAAAGTATCTATGCATGTCTATCTCCCCATCCTGTCAGCTGGTCCAGAAACAAGCCTATCACATTCACATGGTACCACCTGTCACACATAGCACCCCCTCCATGAATGCCTATGGGGCTTTTCTGTATGTCCACCATAACCTGTTCAGGATTATAAATATTACAGAAAAATGCTCCAAATAGGTGGAACTCTCAGACAGATAAGAAGTGATATGGGTTAAAACTGAAGGTTGAAATGCGCTGTTTCCAGAAAAGAGTTATTTATAAGGAAGTCCTCAAATTTCATAGAAATGTTCCTTAGTTTGGTGCTCAGTAATAGCTAATCATGGATAAGATATACATTAAGGCTTTGTTGTGAGCTATGACTCCAGTCTGGTATCCAAGAAACTTCAAATATCCTATAGAACTTATAAAATTTAAATATATTTGTATGGATACATATTGATATCCAGAGAACACAAGAGTGTCCATGAAGCCTGGAAACAGATACTACTGTTTTATTTTTAGTTAGAAATTGAAGATGTCCTTGATGACATTATATATATTCACCTGTTTGCAGACATTAAAATGTCTTTGGTTTGCTTAAGGAGAGCATGTTAGAGCTACCTGTGGTATGTACCAACCCTACTGAGGGTAACTGAGTCTTTGATGAACTCTATAAAGTTGAACTCAATTATTACAAAATCTGCAAAATATTATTTTGAAAAAAATGCCATGTCAAAAAATGTAGACATTTGTTTTTATTAGGAAGCCCACACTTCCAAAATATGGGTTGTCAACACTTTTTGAATTCCAGCAGCTCCTCTTGCTTTAGTCACATGCATATTACACAGGGTTTGAAGGTAACCCTCCAAAATATTAGCTGAAAGCTTCCTCGGAAAGCAAATCTTTCCCACATCCTTCCCTGCAGTTCCTCTTTAAGAGGTGTCAGCCTGGCTGAAAGAATGAAGTGGCTGCACATTGTTTGGTCTTGCTATTATGTGCTTAACATTTCCATAACAAAAGTGCCACTCGACTTCTCCCCGATTAATGCAGCTCAAGGGCTCTTGTCGTCCTTTAATAAAACATTGTTGAAATCATTTATTTAGAGCCCCTGGTTACTAGTGGGAGAATGACCATCTTTGTGCCAAAATATAGTGTATACAGTCCACTATTTTGTAGTAGATCATTCTGTTATTTAAGAAATTGATTAAATGGATGCCTTAGAAGGTATTTATGCTAATAGCACATTACTTATGTCATTGGATAGTCAAGGGTGAACCTTTTCAACTATCTTCCAAGGCAGTCTCTCAAACAGAATACAGTAATGTCCAACTTAACTCACAGGCAGTGAAACCCACTGGAAACTCAGCCTTCCCATAAGTATTCTGGCCACAGAGCATTTGTAACATGATGCTCCCCAACAACCTTGCTTGGAGTAACTGGGAGAAACCGGGTCAATTGACAAGGGTTTCTGATGTTCCTTGGTGTAAGAGGTCAAAAAACAAAGAATACATGCTTTTCTTTTTCCAGCTTTGAAAAGAGATACATGAAGTTATAATTAGAGAGAGTCTCCACAAGGAACTCAATAAGTTCATGATGCAAAGCGAAAGTTTGAAAGTAGAGAGACTTTCAGTGTGATATTTGATGTCTCTGAAAGTTTGGCTGGCATTTTTTCATCTTTTTAATTGTTACTATCTAACACTATTGGGAAGGGGTGAAGGTGATGTAGGATAAAGAAAGGGAATCTCAATCCCATGGGGTTTCTCTGGACTCTTTGATGCACAGAGACATGGCCTTCTATCTTGCCTCATGCCAACTGCACTGGGGATCTTAATGTGTACTCCAAATGTGTACATTTAAGAGCCCAGTGGCCCCTTAAATTTGTGGCAGTTGGGGCCAGGAGTTGCTTTCTTCCTTGTGAACATTTGTTGGGGCCCTGCTCAAGTACAGAGATGTCCTGCTACTTAGTAGGAGAATTTTTTTCTCTGCAGCCATTTTTTTCCACTTTATGTATGTGTATTGCTAGCATACCTTGCTATATATTGTTAAAGATAAACAGAGACCTTATGCTATGTCCATTGTGATTATATACAAAAGCGTTGCTGTGTGCTCGGGTGAGCAGTGAAGCCTGAACCTCCTTCTATTTACTGTATGGTCACTGTCAGTTCAATGAACTGCCCCCTTGTTCTTGACCATTGTCCCACACTCCCTTAAACATTTGTCACTGAAGTGGCTCCAAAGACAAATAAACTGTCACTGAGAATTCAAACCTGCTAACTGGGGAAATGGGAAAGGCTATGAGGATACAAGATTTTACATGAAATCCAAAAGGAGTTCCTCTCACTCTGGAAGACTTCTGTGGAAAGTGGATGGCAGGTTGCCAGGTTGGAGGGGCACTTTTTGAGAATTCTCAAGAAAAGCCAAAGATACCTTCTCTTTCATTAATGGTACTTTCAAGGCATTCTCCATAAGACATTTGAGAGAGCCAAATGTCCAGAATTCCAAAGGGCTCCCTGGAGAGGGTGAGATATCACAGATGTCAACATCTGTAAAAACCCTTTCTGTCTAGAAGCAGATGGCAACATATACTCTCACAACTAACAGTCCAAGGGACCTAACATCTCAACAGCCTGTTCTGGAAGCCACCAGATCTGTAGGGAAGGCAGGGGGTTCCTGGACTCCAGTGTATAATTGTTTAAATTAAACCGGACCACAGATTAGTGTTCACTTTCTTCAAGAAAGAAAGCATAAAGCCTGTGTCCTCTCTCCCCAAGAGTGAGCTGTGTTGATTTATTCCAGGCAGATGCTTTTGACAGGACCCTGTAAAATCAAGTCGTGAGTTTATTGTAGCAGTTAATTATCAGGCCTTTTCTAGTGCTAATGTCTTTTACTTCTTACTGGGGAAAACTGGGCCTTTTACTGGGACAAAGACTTAACTTTTAGTCAAGAATGTGTTAAAATAACATGAGATGGAGATGATTTAAATATATTTAAGGGCAAATGCAGGAGCATTGCAGAGCATTGCTAACCCCTCCTTGTTTTGTAAAGAGAGCTGATTTCATTTACAAGTCTCTTGGAATACTCTTTGTTCACTTCCCAAAGAAACAACACTCTCAAGCTTTGTTTTAACAATATGTTTACTCAACCATTCAGGTGACTGGAGATTCCAACCACACAGGGCTTTCCTAAGCTCAAGTCTGATACTACAACTATCTTAGACTTTCTGTTGCTATTAATATAGGAATCTTGGGTTTAGGTGCACCAAGAAATGTCTGGAATCCTTCCATAAATGCTGGGAAAAGAGCGAGTTAGAGTCAAAGGAAACTTCCAAAGTTGGGGGTGGGAGCTGGGGGAAGAAGCTGGAAGGGGCATAGCTTTGTTAATTACTTTAGGCAGCAGAGAAATCTGGTTATGTTTTCTCAGTACATGTTAATATCAAATAAAGAGACACCAGATCTTGCTAATCTGTCGACCCCTCAGACAAAGTTTATTTGTGGTGACTTTTAAACTCCTGACTTGCCTTCCAATCACCGCGTTTAAAATGAAAAGCTTTAAATAAACACCCGGAATAGAAGATAAATAAACTTTTTTTCCTCCCCCTTGCAAGTGCCTAGCTTGGCGAGGTTCAAGCTCAAATCCCCAGAGGACAGAGCTCTCTCTTTTGTGTTAATGTTTAAAAGATTTTCCAATGCCGGAGTTTATTCCTACTGCAAACATTTCTATTTACAAGGTCAAGTGTATCAGCACTCGACACAGCTTAAGAGTGTAATTATTTATCTAAGGGCGTTTGAGTGTAGATCAGTAGCTCTGGCAGAAACCCAGCCTTCAGCCCACTGCTAAACAACCCCTCACAACAATATTACAAGTTCTGGTAATTATTCCTCTCCCCAGTGTGTTTACTTTTGTCCGCCTGAATGTTTTGTAACAAAATTTTGTACTTTTCTTTTTGCTTTATCAAAAGTGTGAAAATGACTTTGAAGTATTTGAGTCATGTAGGCTTCTTAGGACCTATTGGTAACAGATGTTATTGGCATGTTTGATTGTATGAGAATGTCTAGTAGCCACAGAGGACACTCCTGGGGGTTAGCGGCATAAGGAAGGGGGGTTCTGAGGGGAGAGAGGATCCCAGTGGAACACAGGGAGGGGGAAATGTGCTGCCTGGATTATTTTCAAATTATACACTGGAGACAACGTTTTGTGACTTATTTCCACAAATGCAAAAGCCAATGGAGGTCAGCCACATATCTTCTTAACAGCCTCATTTACAGATGTCCAATTGTTCATTAAATTAAAGGTAGAAACAACAGCCTCCATTTCTTGTCATGCACTGTATTTTCAGTTGATGATGGATTCCCAGTGCCCCCTCCAAACCCCTCCTCACCTATTATTGGGTTAACCACAGTGTAACTCTGAAAAGTAACTACAACATATTCATTGTTTAAACTCTTTACTGATGCACACATTTTAATAAAACAACAAAAAGTACACAAAGCCATAGTTATTAAAACATAGGACTTAAAAAAATTCTATAAAAATACAATGTTTAAGGCAAATTGGAAATGTATTTATACATTTCTACAATGTCCATAAATCCTCTTGAAAATAAGAATGTTACTTCAAATCTATAAAATACACTGTACATTTAAAGACTGTTCTAAATAGAGAACACTTCAAAATGGACTGTGGGTTTGGATCCCTGGTGACAAATGGATTCTATACATTTCTGGGGGGAAAGATGTAACATGAATGAAGATTTAAAACTTTTAATTTCTTTTTAAAAATAAATTATTTCTGAAGCATACAATTTATAAAAATTCTATATACAAAATACAGCAACTGGTAACAAACCCCAGTTTTAATACACTTTATATACGATGTACCAGGGTTTAATGCCCTGATAGGAGCAGAGGCAATATATGGTCTCTGCATATTTGAACATACAATTAATTTCTTGATGTAAAGAACAAAAGTGATGGCGAAACAAACATCATAAATAGGCTTCCTAGATGGCAGTGAAGAGCTTTTTAAAACAAAAAGTTGCATTCTTTAATATCAGAGGCCAGCATTTTTAGGACCCTTAATCCTAAGAAATGTGCTGAGAGATCAGAGTGGTAGCAATGAGATTAAGGTCAAGGGCTCAAAGTTATCTAAAACTAATTTAGGGGTTTCCCCTAAGGCAATCACCCTCCTCCCAACCCAATGTCACAGAGAATTCTAGGTGTTGATGCCAATAGTAAACGAATCGGTAGGTGGGATTTTTCTATTATTTACTTAGGATTGCTATGTCCACACTGGCCACAAGCAGTAACAGTCGACAGTGGCACTGTTTTCCCCCCTCACAGGGAAAATACTAATAGCCCCTTTGCAAATATAATTCCTCCTTCAATCCCCGCCCCCCTCCCCCGCCCGCCCGACACCGGCAGGTCCCTGGAACGTCCCCCCCGCCCCCACCCCCACCACATGGGTCAGCACCCTGTCTTCCAAGTACAGGACTCCAGTTTCTCCCCCCACGCCCGTTCTCTTCAGGATATCCTAAACTCAACAGATAAGATTTCTTCGGGGAAGACCAGTTGGTTGTTTCTGGAGCCCAAATGGGGTGCGAGACAGAAGGTCCAAGAAATCATGCTCCGGAGAGGGGACGAGGGAAATGCCAAAAGTTGTGGTGGGAAGCACGGTAAGGCTGAGTCGATTTGGAAAAAGTTTTGGGAAGTATCCTTGACCATCTTCTTTTTGTCCCCGGACCACTGGTGCCCCGGAGCTGGGGCGAGCCGGAAAGCCAGCGCCGGAGCGGGCCGCGGGCCCTCCTGCAGCCAGCGGCTGGGGCGTGAGGCCTAAATGAACCGTCCGAACAGCAGCAGCAAGATGGAGGCGAGCGGCGTCCAGGCGCCTCGGGGCGCCGAGCGGCCACCGCCGCTGCCGCTCCTGCGCCCGGGTCCGTACGGCAGGTCCCCGCGGCCGCCCGCAGCAGCAGCGCCGCCGCCCGGGCGCGGCGGGTGCGGGACTCCGTCGTCGTCGTCCAGCGGTTGCTCGCCTCCAGCACCCCCCGGGCGCTGCTCGTCGTCGTAGTCCTCGTCGTAGTAATCGTCCAGGCCCCCGTCCGAGCCGCTGCTGCCGGGGCCGTTGCCCAGTTCCGCGCCGAAGCACAGGCGGGCCATGTTCTCCTTGACCGACTCACAGATGGGCCGCTCCAGGCCATCGCACACGCAGTCATTGAGCAATGCTGCCTTGGGCACGGCCAGCATGTCCTCGATGACGGTGCGGCACTCGTCCGTGCAGCGCAGCCCGTTGAAGAGCTTACCGCAGTAGGTCAGGTAGCGGTTGAGCGCCAGGTTACAGCGGCTGTCGCGGTCGCAGCGCCTCCGGGCCTCTGTGCAGCCCATGACCCCGCCCGCTCCCGGGCCGCCCGCGCCACCGCTGCTCGTCCGGGGCAGGCACGGCTCAATGGCGCGCTTGGTGGACTTGCAGTTCTCGTCCTGAGCGCAATCACAGTCCTCGAGCGCGGGCCCGCGGCGCGTGTGGTTGAGCTGAATGAGGGCCGAGATACAGTGGCTCGGGCAGCGCCAGCGAGACGAGAAGGAGGCGGCCGAAGCCGGGAAGGCGGCTGCAGCGGCCCCCGGCGCGTCGCCCCCGCTGCGCTGCGCCAACACCGGCGCGCACGCCTCGGCGTATTGGTTGTAGGCGTAGCTGCACTCCGGCTCCCCCTGGCACTGCAGCAGCGCCTGCCAGCAGATGAGGCGGCGGCCGTGCGCCAGTCCCGAACCCCGCGGCGCGGAGCCCAGCAGCTGCAGTAGCGCCATCAGGCATAGCCAGGCGCCCTGCACTGTTCCCCCGCGGGCCCCGCCGCCGCCGCCCAGCAGCGCGGGCACCATCGCGGGCAGCGGCGGCCTCGGGGCGAGGAGGGGAAAGGAGACGAGGCGCGGGGAGCAATGGACGCGGAGCCGGTGGAAAAGTTTGCCCAAGTCCTGCCCACTTCTTGCATGAGTGTCTTCATAAATCCATGCGCGCCGCTGACTGATGCCCCGCTGATGGCAGAGGTGGGCTCTTGCTCCGGGTGCGGAGGCTTCCTGGAAATGTTCAGCCGCCGAGATCTTGTCCCGCTTCTCCAACCCGATAGCCCTCCGTTCGGCCCCCAGCGGTGGCGGGAGGCTCTCACTGCCGCCCCGGGGGGCTGCGGGCCGCGGGCCCGCGGAGAGGTTGCAGGACCGCGCGGTACCGCGGGTGCATTTTGTTCGGCGCCTGCAGATACGTTGTGCGGCCGGCAGTGTCCGAGCCGGCTGCTCGCGCTGCAGCCGATAAGGCTTCTTCCTCTCGGGCTCAGCACCGCGTCGCCGCCGGCTCTCGCATTGCGCCGCTTCTAGGCTCGGCGTCCGTGAGCTGCCCGCCTTCCCGCGGCCCGGCTGCCCCGCGTCCCCTCCCCCTCCGCCTGCGGCGACCCCGGCCTCAGCCGAGCTCCGGGAAGGGCCTTCTAGGAGGCGCGGAGAGAACAAGAAACTCGGCGCGGCCGGAGAGCGGCTCCCGGGCTTCCCTAGGCGGCGGCTTCTCGGGTGACCTGAAGCCCGGGGAGCGGATCCGCTGAGCCGGGCTGCGGACTCGTTAGCAGTGAGGCTTTAAATACAAAAGTGGGCCGGGAGCCCCCGCGTGGTGCCGCGGTGCCCCCTCATTATGCATGCATGGAAAAGCAAACAAACAAAAACATTTGCAACGCTCCTCCGGCTCGCGGAGCCTCGGCCCCGCGCGCTCCAAGCCTGCCCGCTTTCTCCTTTCTCCACTCTCTTTCGCCCTTTGCTCGGCCCCCTTTCCCTGCTTTTCGTGATGCTATTGGTCCTGCCTGTTGTTGTTGTTGAAACTTTTTTTTTTTTTTTTTTTTTTTTTTACGAGCCGCTGGAGTGGGGTTGCGGAGTGGGGGAGGGCGGGGAGGGTGGTGGGCAGCTCACATTCAGGCATTCAGGGCTTGAAAGGAACGGCTGAGGAAGCCTGACAGAGGCCCGGAGCTCCTCCTACTCTTAAGGAGGCTCGGACATGGAGCCCCAGCTCGCGCACAGAAGCAATGGCCAGGCTTTAGGGGCAGCTGTTAGCATCCGGCTCAACCACGGGCCTTTTTGTTCGGTTCTTTTTCCTTTCTTTTTTTTTTTTTTTGAGGACAGTTGTATCAGTTCTCGCCAATCCTACCCCCCCATTCTCCATCAGTGCCTTCGACTAGGTTCAGAAATCAGTTCATTTTTCAGGTTCCCTATCTTTGAGTTCTGGTCATTACGGGGGGCCGGGGAGGGGAAGAATCCAGATAATTTAATGTGGGGCTTTTGAAACTTAAGCGCGCGCGCGCACACACACACACATACACACCGTGCAAGAAACACGCACACCCACTTTAGTTGGGGAGATGTTAATCAGAAATTTACAGCCTTTCTCTCCAGCACCAGCTTGCCGGACTGGCAGGTATAGCTCTTGCGCCAGGCAACGTTTTCAAATTGCAAGACAGAAATCCAATCAACCTAATCATTTTCTTAGGAATATATTTATAACACGCACGGTAATGGAAAAATAATAACAGTATTAAAAACTTTCAGGAATGTTGAGCAGTACCATCTGGCTGCAGTCACAACACACAGGAAGGAGATAAATCGACACGAAGCAAGGTTTGTATTAAAGTATAAGTTTCAGTCCTCATTAGGACTTGGGAAGCTGGTTTAAGCAAAGCTGCCCTGCAGCCCATCAGCTTTTGCAATCCTGGAGCGGGACTTTACGAGCTACCTTAACTGGGGCGCAATGCAGCCTTCGGCCACCAGAGGCACCGAACGTCTGCGGCCTGTCAAAAACTGGCGCTTTTTTACTCCCCGTTCCGTGGAGAGACTATCAACTCCATCTGTCACAAAAATTAAGGCTAAATCTCCTCTCCAGAAGCGGAGGGAGCCGGGGCTCCAGCGGGCTCAGAGCTGAGCTGCGCCACTCCCAAGTGAATGTGAAATGGCAAAAGTCAGAGTCAGAGCCACAGCACGCTTACATTTCTCGGATTGCAGGAAAGCCTCCTGCACTTGCGGAGACTGCAGTAACCCCTAGAGGCGCTGGGTCTGTCTTGGAAAGCTGGACCTCTGTGAGTCCGCAAACAAACAAAAAACCTTCAAAGAGCCAGGTTGAACTAAGACCATCTTCCTCTGACTTGAATAGTAGAAAAGACACAATATAAAACTATAATTAAAAAATAATACGAAGCCTGCAACTAAGTGATACATCAAAACAACCATATCCCTGGCTGTATTTTTTTTTTTTTTTTTTTTTTGCGTGTGTGTGTGTGTGTGTGTGTGTGTGTGTGTGTGTGTGTTTGGGGTGGGGTGGGGTATTTGGACTTGTTATCTTAGTCCTGCCCTCTCCTCTCACACCAACCGAAAGGGCTTGGAAAACTCAGCCCTTCTCTGTGACTTGGAGAGAGACTTGGACTTAGCTCTTCTCTTATACATGAGAGCATGTGTAAGGTTCAAGGCTAGATTAGACACTTGATAAGATCCCTTCCATCAGTAATGATCTGTGATCTTAAGGAACAAGTTTCAGTCTCTTCTTTAAGTTACTGATTTCAGTCATTGAGTTCCTTTACACTAGTCTCAAAACAGCTTAGAGGCCTTGTTTAAAATTTTCTGAAGGCCTTGTTTAAAATTCAGATTGCTGGCTTTGGGGCTTTCTGATTGGTAAAACTGGGCCCCCTGAGAATCTGCATTCTTTACAAGTTCTCAGGATACTGCTGCTGCTTGTCTGAGACCATACTTTGAGAACTCTACCCTGGAGTTTTTAGATTGATTGATTGTAAAATTAGCTACAGCATGGCCTTGATAGAACTCTCAGTGGGATGGGCAGCCCAAGAGCTCTGCATGCTCTAGGGACACCACCATGCCATTTGTATAGCATTGGCAGTGCACATTTGAGGGGCTATCATCTCCCTTTTTGTTGGATTCTTTCCATTCCCTCAAAATAGATAACAATTTCTCCTGTTATACACAAAGAACAAAGAACTTTTCTAGACCATAAGTTCCCATACATAAATATGCCACTTCTATGAAAGCTGCTTTGCTGTTTTTCCACTCTCTCCTCCAGTTCTCCTCTTGATTCACTCTTCTCAATTAATCCTCCATTTCACTCCTCAAAGTCACCAATGATGGAAATATTACTTTGAATTGTCACTTCTCAGTTGTCATCTTGTCTTTACAGCAGGAAAAAAAAAAAATTGGCTTTTGGATCTCAATATTTTCCTGTCATTTTACTCCCAGGCAGTTCTTCTCCCTCTAAATTTTCTCCTTAGGTGATGATCTTACCCAATGTCTTGGTTTTAACTACATCAACTAATTTGACATTTTCAACCTCAGTCTTTGATCTCTCTTTGTGTATATTCATTTACTGGTTCAAAGAATATTTAACACTTAGTTCATTTGCTGGTCTTTCTGTGGTAGATAGTCTCCAACATTGGTCTCCATCAGTGTTCTCTCTCCATTCCTATCAGTGCAACTCAGATAAAGAGGCAGAGTCTTTTTTTTTTTTTTTACTTAATTTTTTTATTTGTTCCTTTTAGATATACATAACAGTAGACTGTATTTGGACATATTATACATACATGGAGTATAACTTATCCTAATTAGGTTACCATTCTTGTGGTTGTACATGATGGGGAGTTTCACTGGGTGTTTATTCATATATGAACATATGAAAGTTATGTCTGATTCATCCTACTATCTTTCCTACTACCATCCCTCTTCCTTTTCCTAAATTACCCTTTGTCTAATCCAATGAACTTCTATTCTTCCCTCTAACTATTTATTGTGTGTTAGCATCCACATCTCAGAGAGAACATTTGGCCTTTGGATTTTGGGGAGACCGGCTTACTTCACTTAGTATGATAGTCTCCAGTTCCATACATTTACCAGCAAATGCCATAATTTCATTTTTCTTTATGGCTGAGTACTATTTCATTGTGCATATATACCACATTTTCTTTATACATTCATCTGTTGACAGGCATCTTGGTTGTTTCCATAGTTTTGCTGTTGTGAAATGAGCTGCTACAAACATTGATGCGGTTATATCACTGTAGTATACTGATTTTAAGTCCTTTGGGTATATACCAAGGAGTGGGATAACTGGATCAAATGGTGGTTCCATTCCAGGTTTTCTGAGGAATCTTCGTATTGCTTTCCAGAGTGGTTGCACCAATTTGCAGTCCCACCAGCAATGTATGAGTGTACCCTTTCCCCCACATCCTTGTCAACATTTATTGTTACTTGTATTCTTGCTAATTGCCTTTCTGACTGGAGTGAGATGGAATGTCAGTATAATTTTGATTTGCATTTCTCTGATTGCTAGAGATACTGAGCATTTTTTTCATATATTTGTTGACTATTCTTATTCATCTCTGTGAAGTGCCTGTTCAGTTCCTTTGCCCATTTATTGATTGGGTTATTAGTTTTTTTGGCATTAAGTTTTTTTTTTAGTTCTTTGTATATACTGGAGATTAATGCTCTATCTGAGGTGCAGGTGGCAAAGATTTTTCTCCCATTCTGTAGGCTTTTTCTTTACGTTCTTGATTGTTTCCTTTGCTGTGAAGATTTTTAGTTTGATACCATCCCATTTATTGATTCTTGATTTTATTTCTTGTGCTTAAGAGGAGTGTTATTGAAGAATTCAGTTCCTAAGCTGACATGATGGAGATTTGGGCCTACTTTGTCTTCTTTCTAATAGACACAGAGTTTTTGGTCTAATGCCTAGGTCCATGATCCACTTTGAATTGAGTTTTGTGCAGGGTGAGAGATAGGGTTAAATTTCATTCTACTATGTATGGGTTTCCAGTTATCCCAGTACCATTTTGTGAAGAGGCTATCTTTTCTCCAATGTATGTTTTTGGCACCTTTGTCTAGAATAAGATAATTGTATAGATATGGGTTTGTCTCTGTGTTTTCTATTCTGTTCCATTGGTTTTCATGTCTATTTTGGTGCCAATACCACACTGTTTTTGTTACTAAAGCTCATTAATATAATTTAAGGTCTGATATTGGAAAGGAGGTAGAGTTTTAATTCCTTTCTTCTTCAATCTTGGGCAGGCCTTAGTTGTTAGCCGCCGGAAAGGGATTGCAGCCTGGAACGGCAGCGCCGCGGGAAGGAGTCCGGAGACAGGATGGAGACGAAAAAAAATTCTTTAATCTTTCTGTCTCTGTCTCTTGTAATTTCTAACACTACATACACACTCTCACAAGAAACCAAGCCACGTACTCTTACAAGAAACTACAATGTATCTATACAATAGCGATAACCCTGTCCTTTCTCTCTCTGGTCTCATCCCATGCGCCCGAGCAGGAATGGTGCTTGCTCGATCTGCTGAGTCACTCCTCAAATCTCTCGAGATCCTGGGCCAAGTCCCATGAGACTACGGAAGGCGACAATGCCCAAAAATGTCAATCTGCTGAGTCATTGCTCAAATCTCTCGAGATCCTGGGCCAAGTCCCGTGAGACTACGGAAGGCGACAATGCCCAAAAATGTCTATGGCCCATAGTCAACCGCAATCTTAGCTATCTCCCCAAACAGGGCTCCTGCACTTAGTGACTTTGACCAATAGAATATGGTGAAAGTGACTGATATTTTATAGCTTCCAAGGCTAGTTACATGAAACTTTGCAGCTTCTACCTGGGCTCTTGCAATGCTTTATCTGGAGAAGCTGTTATGGTTTGGATGTGAGGTGTCCCCCAATAGCTCACGTGTGAGACAATGCAGGAACGTTCAGAGGAGAAATTAATGGGTATAAGAGTCTTAACCCAATTAGTGAATTAATCCCTGACGGGATTAATTGAAGTGGTAATGTGTGGCTGGAGGAGGTGAGGATTGGGACATGGGCTATGAGGTATATGTTTTGTATTTATTTTTTTCTTTTTCTCTGATTCTTGATCACCATTATGTAAGCTACTTCCCTCTGCCACACTCTCCCACCATGATGTGCAGCCTCACCTCAAGTCCCAAAGAATGGAGCCAGCCTTCTGTGGACGAAGATCTCTGAAACTGTGAGCCCTCAAATATACTTTTCCTCTTCTATAGTTGTTTTGGTCTGATCCTTTAATCACAGCAGCGAAAGAGGTGGCTAAAACAGAAACCAATCCCCTTGAGATAGCCATGTTGTGAGGAAGCCCAAGCTTTCCATTTTTAGAGGTTATATCAAAGAAAGATAAAGATCCTTTGCCAGCTTCCAGCTGTTTCAGCCATGTGAATGCAGAATATATCAGATGTATAATTAAAGACATGTCTTGGATTCCAGTCCAGTCCAATCTTCAGATGACTCCAGCTCCAGCTGTCACTTTACTGAAAGCACATGAAAGAAACCCCAAACCAGGGTCTGAAGCAGGTGAGGCAAATGAGAAATCTATGTGAAAATTTTAAGAAGTGTCTTACTGTCATAATAATATAGTAGTGCTGCAGAAACACTAAGAGTGAGTGTGCTATAGTTTGGATCTGGAATGTCCCCCAAAGGCTCATGTGTTGAATGTTTGGGCCCCAGTGTAACAACGTTCAGAGGTGGGGTTTTGGGAAGTGATTGGATCATGAGGGTGCTGATCTTATCAACGAACTGATCCACTGATGAGTTTATAGTTGAATGGGATATTGTTGCCGCCTGAAGCGATGGCCACTTCGAGCAACGAAGCCGCGGAAAGAAGTTCAGAGGCGAACTGGAAATAGGCTTTTTATTCTGATAACTTTTCTCTCTGGCTCTAACAATGACTTTAACATGCACCACACACACCACCAAAACTAACACACCAAATGGCGCAGAACTGATCAACAATCTCGGCTCAAGTCTCTCGAGATCCCGGGCCAAGTCCCGTGAGACTACGGAAGGCGACAATGCCCAAACATCTCCATGGCCCGTAGTCAACCGCAATCTTAGCCATCTCCCCAAACAGGGCTCCTACAGGATATGAGAAGCTGGAGGAAGTAGGACAGTGAGGACGTGTCATTGAAGAGTATATTTTGTCTCTGGACACCCGCTCCCACCCCATTATAGGTGAAAACATGAGTCTAGTCCCCCACCATCACAAATTATGCAGTCAAGTTTCCCACATTTGGGGAAATCACATCTGGAGTGCAATGGATAAGCCTCACCCTGTGAAAACCACTTTATGGTCATGGTATCTCCCCTGCAAAGTAAATATTATTAATTCTTGGGAACAAAGTAGAAGAATGGGAATCCCATGTGGAAGGACACTTCACTAATGTACACCAAAGTTGGGTCATTCCCACAGCTAAAAAGCTAGAGACTTCTCTGAGCTCCATTTTTATCTTCCTTAAGAACTATCTACACATCCTTGAGTCTTGTTAATTCTAAGAAAATGCCACTCGCACCCACCTTTCCTGTTTCTTCAACTGCCCTGTGTTTTTAAAAGCTTTCCTCATTGTTGAACACTAGGTGTTTCCTAATTTGTCCTGTAAACCAGAGTCCAAAGTAGGGAAGCATCTTCAAAGCACTTGGGAGCTTTTTCAACAACATATACCCTCTCCAGTTTCATTATACTTGAATCTTCCCTAGAGAACAAGGAATGTGTATTTGTGGGAAAAAATACGAAGGCATATTTCTGTTTAAATAATCCTGATAGTGGTTGCCAAACTTTCAGATTTTATAAACCAGTTCATTATCAAAAGGAAAAAAAAATGGAATTACCTTTGAAAAAAAGATATTATTTCTTTTGTCCAGTATTAGCAAACAAACACTAAATAAACCTCTTTCTGTCATCTGTTAATTCTAGTGTTAATTCTAGTTAATTCTAATTTAAGGAGATGTGAAATCCCTAAGGCAGAGAACAAATAACCAGAAAATAAAGGTATTTATATGGAATAAATTTAGATATTTAAAGAATTTACTACATTGTCATATTTTTTTTTCTCATTTCAACCTAAACTTCCACATAGGGAATATTTCAGAAGTTTTTACATCTCATGATAGCATTTTGGAGTTGTGAGCCTGAAGTGGTCCTCCATGTTGCTGTAAATAAGGTTGATCAAGTCAAATACTCCACTTAAAAATTTGCAGTGATTCTTCAGGAAAACACTGAAGGTCACTACTATAGTTACAAGATGTAATAGTTTGGAAGAACAGTTTCAAATATTTAACCCCTTTTATTTCCTGTGCTTCTAAACATAAATATACATGGGCACATACATGTATATCTTTGCATAGGTCACCTGCATCCAGGTGTACACATGTACACACAGGTAGACACATGTGAACCTACTCATATGCATGCACAAATAGACATACACATGTGCAAACTCATACATGTGTTCATGTGCACACAAACTCAAATTTACCCTTTATCTGTTTATCTGGGGCCTTTGTTATGTTGGCCCTTTAATCAGAGAAATGTTTCTGGTCCCTAGCTAAGAGATTATGGAAAAGAGTCTCCCTTTTAATCCCCTGCTCCTGGATAATGCATGTTATCTTTTTATTTATTTATTTATTTATTTATTTAGATTATTTATTTACTTATTCATAATGCACAAGTATATCATCTTTTTACATACAACTGCTTGTATACAAAGTATATAAGTACCTTTAATGCATGTTATCTTGATATCCTCTCTATGTGCACATACATTTATAATGTCAGTTAGCATCTGACTTCCCAGAATTGCCTTGTGTGCAGTTGGGTCTCATGATCGGATTAACCATGGCCTTGTGACTGACCATTTGGAGTGCCACCAGTCCAGCTGCAGACACTTGAATCCTGAGATACCTCCAATGTTTCAAAATAATAGCACTTTAACATCAAGAGGAATTTATTCTATAGATCTAAGTTCAGGGAATGTAGCCATGTAACCTTCTATACTAATAAAGGAAAAATATATGATCTTATCAAATAATAATGGGAAAGTATGATAAAATCAGCAGTCATTTCCCATAAGAAATTTTGGGTAAACAAGGAATAGGTAGAAAATTATATAGTATCAAATATACCAACCAGAAACCAATAGCAAATATTTTATTTCAAAATGCTAGAGACTTTTGAAATAAAATGAGAAAAAGGATAGTTAATATCTTTATTAACTTTTCTAGAAGTTTTAATTAAGGCAGTAATATAAAAATGCAATGGTATACATAAAAATTATAAAAGAAAATATGTAACTATTACTTTAAGTAAACATGGCCAACATTACTAGTCCTTGTCAATATTTCTGTTTTTTTTTTTTTTTTTTTTTTTTTTTAACCTTTTCTTGCCACACAGCAGGCTCTACTTCTCCACTGCCCACTTGTAGTTGGGCAAGACTATGTGAATAGTTTCAGTCAACACACTGGTTGGAAATGACAACCATCACCTCGAACATATTTTACTGTTAGTGTTAATATTCTCCAGTGCCTCTTTCCCTGCTTGCTGAAACTAGAAGTTTCCTTTAGTTATGAAGATGTCACAAAGTACCCCTTAATGGTCTATTGGGAAGTGGCAGAACCTGTGGGAGGTGAGGCCTACTGGGCGGTCCTTAAGTCATGGGGGGCATGACCTTGAAGGGGATGTGGGACTCCAGCCCCTTCCTCTTTCTTTCATTTGCTTCCTGACCATTAGGTGAGCAGTTTTGCTGTACCTCATGCTAGCAACTGTGTCAATCAGGGACTGGAAGCTTCAAAACTGTGAGCCAAAATAAACGTGTTCTAAATTGATTTGGGGGTGGGTATTACAGTAATGGAAAGCTGACTATCACAAATGCAAATTCAACACTTGGAGAACAGCTGTCCTGGGCTTATAGCAGTTTTTGTGTGAATGAAAAACAGATTTCTATTATGATAGTCTGTGATATTTTGAAGCTATTTGTTGTTAGGACAGCATAACTTCATCCCTAACTGAAATAGTTAATTTCTAAGTATGACAGCATGCTTAGAAAACCCAAGAAGTACTTAATAAAATATTGCCAGATTTAATGTGAAAATTTGGTAAAACCCTTACATACTAGAAGAATATAAAAACAACTTTTCTGGACTCTAGACAAAACCATGAAGAAAGAAAATTTGGAGAAACTTTTCTTTGTAGAATTGTGACTAAAAGGTGTAAGTTATTTGGAAATAAAGTCTTAAAAGAAAGATTTTGGATGCATGTAAATAAAGTTATTATAAAATCTTAACAATATCTGAATATGTATGAGGAATAAATATAACAAAACGCTAATTTTCCCAAATATAATATAAATGTAATATAAACCTAAAATCCCAACAAGGATGAAATTATATTAAAATTCATATGGCAAAAATTAGTGAATTAAAATACTTAAGAAAATTTTTAAAAAATTGAAGTATCAGAACACATGATGTGGTATTAATAATTAAATTAATATGGACTCAATTAAACCATAACCTTTGTTACATATTAAGTTAGCAAAAGGATTTGGTTTAATCAGTAAGAAAAGTATGATTTCTTAAGTAAATGCTGCTATCTATTTATTTATAAGAAAATTTAAAGAAATATATTCTAGATAAAATTTTAAATATAAAAAGTAAAAGAATAAAAATCAAATAAGAAAATCCAGGCTATAACATACATAACCTAGATTTGAGGTTTACTTTATAATGAAGGTTGGAAAACCAGAAGATGGGGAGTAAGACATACATATTAGACTACATAAAAATTAAGAAATTGCATATGAAAAAATACCAGAGATAAAGTCAATAGACAAAGTACAATTCTGGAAAGAATATTTATAAAGTAGTTGCTTGGGCTGACTGTGTCCTCCCAAAATTCTTATGATGAATCTCTAATCTTTAATGTAATGGGCCTTTGAGTAGTAATTAGCTTTAGATGAGGTCATGAGGGTTGTTTATCTTTCATTACTGTGACACATACCTGAGAATAACTTTTAAGTACAGAAGGTTTATTTTGGCTCACAGTTTTGGAAGTTTCATTCCATAATCAAGTGGCCCCATTGCTTTGGGGACTTGCTTTTGTGGTCATTGTTGGGGAATGTTCAGTAAAGCAAAGCCATTCAACTCAGGGTTGGTAAGTGAAAGGGAAGGTGCTGGGTCTTACAATTCCCTTGAAGAGCAAACACCCAGTGACCTCCCACTAGGCTTGACTTCTAATGGGTTCTACCATCTCCCAATAATGCCAAAATAGGGACTCAGCCTTTAACATCTGGGCCTTTAGGGGATATATTTCAGATCTAAACTATAGCCACGATGGAGTCCCCATGATGTCATTAGTGTCCTTAAGAAGAGGGAGAGACCAGAAGATTCTTCACTATGTGAGAATACAGCAAAAAGGCAGTAAGTCATCTATGAACCAGAAAGATAGCCTTCATCAGACCTGTACTTTGAGACTTCCAGCCTCCATTTATAAGAAATAAATGTTTTAAATTAAGCCATCCTGTCTATAGTCTTCTGTTATAGCAGTCCACTAAGAGAGTACATGACAAAGACTACATTTTCTGGTAAACAAAGAGCTTTTATAAAGTTATAGGAGAATGAAAGACTGAGAAAATAGAGAAAAGGTATACATAGACAATTCACAGAAGCATAAATCCAAATTGTCAATAAACAAGTGAAAAGACATTTAAATGAACTAGTACTCAGATTCAAGGAAAATAAAAAAAAATGAGAGCACTTTAACACTCAGTGGTGGTCTAAAATCTGAATGCACTATGACAACTAGTTCTTGCTAAGATACCTTCAAACACTGCTAATAGACTTGTGAAGTGGCAAATCAGTTTTTTGGAAGGTGATTTAGTAATGCCTTTCAAATGTGAAGTGTACCCACTATTATGTATAATTATAAAGCACCAATAAAAAAATGTTTAAAACTGTGAAAAGCATATACATTTGGTTCAGCCCACTCTTGTGAATCTTTCCAATAATCTTTCTAACAACAACAACAGCAGTAAATAGTGATAGAGATAGTGAACCTTCTGGCAGTCCCAATAAAATAGTTACTTTTTCACCAAAAGTAATAGCAAAAGTTCTGGAACATTGTTTGGTATAAGTGATGTGCACATGTACTTTAGTAAGAGAGAGAATTCTTCTTCCTAAGGGCAACCAAGGCTGTCTTCAAGACAGTGTGCAGAGCTTTATACACGTGATCAGGGATATGCTGTCAACCAAAAGAAATGGATACTAATCATTTTCTCTGGTTGTAGAGGTAAATGTGTTGTTAGGTACAATAACTTAGGGATCCAACATTGTGTGATGATTAAGAAAAATGTAAGGAAGTTTTAATTCTTTGGAGAATATCATTAGCAATTCCAGGAGGTAAAATGACAGCAAAATCTTGCTTTCACTGCCAGGCACATGAGTACAGACAGAACAGCTGTTTAACACCATCAGCCTCTTGTTTTCTAAGGAGCAGAAAACACACTGCCACACCATTGCTGTGGGATTCAGGAGATCAAGATCTTGGCAGCATTTCAACATCTTATAACATGGGGAAATCCCCACAGAATCAGTGGGAGCTCCAATTCTCAGGAAACTTGGCTTTCATATTTTCAGAAAAAGAGATATTAATGAAATGGATATTTAAGCTAACAGCAGGGTTCACTGTAGAACATTTGAGACACCACATGTTTCCGTTCTCATTGGCTTGCAGTTAGCAGTTTAGTTTTTGACCAAGAAAAATTTTTCCAAGATAGCACCTTATGAGCATTACCTCCAAGTTCTTCAAAAACTGGGGCCAATTCTACAATTGGCATTGTAGAATATTTCAAAGCCATTGTGAGCCATATTTCTAGATTGAGGTTCTGGCTACTGAAATTAAGATGAAATTTTTTTTGTGACTCTTTCATACACCTGGTTAAGCTTTTTTTTTTTTTTTTTAATTTTGAAAATTTTTTTTAGTTGTAGGTGGACACAATACCTTTATTTTATTTATGTGTGTTGAGGATCAAACCCAGGGCCTCACACATGGGAGATGAACGCTCTACTGCTGAGTGATAGCCCCAGCCCCAAGCTTTTTTTTTTTTTTTTTTTTTTTTTTTTAAATAAAAATAAACATTTGTAAGAGAACTTATCAGCTGCTTTAAGTCTGCCTTTTCTCTTTCAAAGAACGAGGTTAAAAACAATAGGCTTAAAAAAAAAAAAAAAACCAAAAATCTATCAACAAGCTGGACCAAATTTGTGAGTGTCTAATTAATACTTCTCAAATGATTTGGCAGAAACACATTAGAATTGTTTACAACTTTATTGATGAAAACTATAGTTATAAAATGTTTGGGGAATAATATATGATTTTGTTGATTGAACATCCAATTCTTATTAACAAAATGTGTATCCCAGGACTTTATCATAACTGATGGATTCAGTCTTCTTATCTTTTACATTTGTTTTTATACTTACCTGTTCATTTTTTACTGAATTTGATTCAACTGAATCTAACAGAAATTAATTGAGTTCCTACTGTATGTATCTGGAAGATGAAGTTATAAATGGAAAGGTTGCACTTAAGGTCCCTTCTAGGTTCAAAACATAATGCTTTCAGGAACACTTAGAGCAATGAAACTATTCTATAAGACATGCCAATGGTGTATACATGACATTATGTGTTTGTCCAAAGAGTTAACCTAATGTAAATGATGGACTTTAGTTCATAGTAATGTATCAGTATTTGTTCTTTAATTGAAACAAATCCACCATAGTAATATAATACAATATGTAAATATTCTTGGAACAGGAAGGAGGAGGAGGGGGTTATGTGGATTTTTTTTTCACGTATAGCTTAGTGATTTTTTTCACATATAGCTTCATCATTTAAAGCTTCCACATTTCATATTTCTATTTTGCCATTAACAAATAAAGCTGGACTTGCTATTTGAATCCAAAAGTTGGTCTCTGTGGTCCATATTTCCCCTAATGGTTAACTATTTATGTTGATATAATCACTCTTAAAATTTACTTATCCAACCCAGAAACATTTGTTGAATACCCATCTGCATAAAGCATTCTGTTATTTTGTTCCTTACATTAGGGGGCTTTCTGGTAGGTGGCTTTATGTCATATGACTTTGTTTCATACACACATATGCTTAATTACCAAGGTCCCTTAATACATTCTTTTTGGTTTTCCAGTTTATTCAAAACAATTTAAATTTATCTTAAAGCAGAATATAAATATAGTACGTAATGCAAAAGGGTAAAATACATGATTTCAGAAAACCTTTGCTCACACAGGCACATATTCCCCTCAATCACTATTACCAGTTACTTTATTGCATTTACAGAATTATTATATGTATATACAAATATAAGAATATTTTTAAAACAACAGTCTGCCTTGCTTTTTCACTTACCGGTATATTTTGGACACTGTTTCATATCACTTTATAAAAAGCTGACATAAAACTTGCTTACCCTTTTTGATGAGTGCATAGTATTCATTTTTTTGTGTTCTGTAAATTACTGAACCAGCACATTATTAATGAACATTTAAGCTTCATTGCTTTTTTTTTTTCTTTCCTTTTTTAGTGGTACTGGGGATTGAACCCAGTGTGCTCTACCGCTGAGCAACATCCCCAGACCTTTTTATTTTTTTGAGACAGGGTCTCTCTAAATTGCCAAGGCTGGCCTTGAACTTGTCATCCTGCTGCCTCAACCTCTTAAATATCTCAGATTACAGGTGTCTCACCATGCCCAGTTTAAAATCCAATATTTTTGTTCTTCCAGTGCAGCAATGAACATCCTTGCACATTTCTCATTTCAGAAGTACTTTATTGTGTGTATATACCTTTAGAAGTGGAATTACTGAGTCTAAGAGAAGGTACATTTTGTGTCAGTGTATGAAAGTATTTGTTTTCTTACTTCATCACCAAAACAACTTGTTATTACATTTTCGGATCTTTGCCAATCTGTAGGTGAAATTACATCTCATCATAGCTTTAATTTTAATTTCTCTTATTATGTATAAGGAATATATTATTATTTAAGTCTTTAGAAAAGCAATAAAATACAGATTTAAGATCAAGGATGTTAAGTGATCCACATCATGACCCACATAAGGACGAGCACCCAGAAGTCATCTGCTCCTGTCCTTTGTCTTTGTCCGACCTTGCTTCCACAGCACCAAGCATAGACAGAAGAGGCCTGGTTAGACATTTAAGTTTCCTGACAATTTTCCTCCAGTGATCAGTAATTGCAAAAAAAAAAAAAAAAAAAAAAAAAAAAAAAAAAAGAAAAAAAGAAAAAAAGGGGGGAGGATGAAGGAAGAAAATTAAAGAAGTCTTTTTATAAAGGGAAATGAATTCTTACTAAAATGACAAAATTTATTACTTCTGAGAAATTTCCTTTAAAAAAAATATATCATGAAACCTTCCTTTTGCCAAGCATGGTGATACACACTTGTAATCCCAGTGGCTCAGGAGGCTGAGACAGGATCACACATTCAAGACCAGTCTCAGCAGCTTAGTTTGACCCTGTCTCAAAATGAAACATAAAAAGGGCTGGGGATGTGGCTTGGTGGTTAAGTGTCCCTGGGT
Organism: Tamias sibiricus; assembly: GCA_025594165.1. NCBI lineage: Eukaryota > Metazoa > Chordata > Mammalia > Rodentia > Sciuridae > Tamias > Tamias sibiricus. Next base: position 131,130,880 of record CM046657.1, on the reverse strand, counting down.
TCAATCCCTACTACCAAAAAGAAAAAGAATGAAACTAGCTTACTTTCTTTTCTTTACTAGGGATATACTAGGAAAAAAATGTTAACAAATTTTTATCTGGGGGCTGGGGTTGTGGCTTAGCGGTAGAGCACTTGCCTAGCACTTGTGAGGTACTGGGTTTGAGCCTCAGCACCACATAAAAAGAAATAAATAAAATAAAGATATTATGTCCATCTACAACTAAAGAAATTTTAAATAAATAAAATTTTCATCTGGGTAACTACTAGCAGATTGATATGAAACATATGTTTTGGACTTATGTTAGGAAATTATTTTTATCAATGGGAAATACTTGAGAAACAAAACTTTTCTCTTTCCTTACTGCTTTCTCTCTCTAAAACATGTTTCTTCTCTGCAGGATTTTGAACTTGGAGCATTGGGTTCCTATATCTTACATGGAACCCTGAGAACCTTGTGGATTCTGAGCAACAGTTGATGACTTCATTCACAATTTGTGGGTATCCACAAGTTGTGTGTGTTGTGTCTGTCAGGTGAAGGCTATCCCTGTACTGTCCCAGCTGTCCCAATCAGTGTCTTTTTAGAAGAGGGATAATTGCCCTGATTGCCATTTATCTGGGGTCAGTGGTAATTTGGGAGATATGGAAGGGGCAGAGCCATCTGGAGAGGAGAGGGTTTTCTATGCTCCCAGGCAGAACAGTCTGTGGCTGTTTGATGACTATTAAATAAACCAACGAAATGACTTAGTGAGGTAATTTTCTGCAACAGGAGTTATATCAATCCTGAAATGTGAATTTTCACTGTTTTTGTCCTTTATTCATTCAAGAAATATTGAGTATCTCTATGTGTCAGGGTTATTCTAGGTTCTACAGGTCCAGCAATGAATAATGCAGAGGGAAATACTTATGTGCAAGGTCATTTTATCCAGTGGTCAGCATAATTCTCTTTTCACAATTCATTTTCTCACAATGACTCTGAGAACCAAGTAAAACATCCTAACAAAAGGAGAGCTCATTTCTGGAAAACCATAGATGCCTGTAAGCTCAAACAAGTAGTTATTCTCCAAGCAAAGGAAGCGAACTGAACTGAATTCCTTCCTAGGAACTTCTCTTAAGATTCTCAAATCCTTGAAAAGCATCTGGGGAAAGCACACAATAGGGTAAAAGCATCCCTTTAAAGCCACTTTTCTGCCAAGGGCTTGTCAAAATTGCTCAAGAGGAAGGGAAAAAGGGGGCGGGGAGAGACAAGTGCACATATACATTTTTAAAGTAGCTAGCAACCAAGACAACACCAATTTTTTAACCACAGTAAAGAAACCAGCAGCCAAACCACACTGATTATTTAACCACGTATCCAAGTGCTGAACACAGCCATAGCCAGCCACGTTAATTTAATGTAAATATCCCCAGTAACCAACCCCCACGGAGGAAAGAGCTGCAGTAGAGGACAGCTCCTCACCTTTCCTTGTCTCGGTTCCACATGTCTGAGCTGAGAAACTGGCTCCAGTTCAACTAATATTTTCTTTAACTTTTGCTTTTTTGCTCTAAAAACCAATTCATTCTTCCTCTACTCCTGCAGTCTCATATGAGCACACAAACTTGAGACATTTCATTTGTTGAATTCTGTTTTTTGCCTTTTTATTTCTACCTTTCCTTTTATTTTCAATACTCTCCCCTTCTTCCCCCGCAATGCTTTCTTTCCAACACAACTGATTCCTACTTTGGTGACTTTCACTAATGTAAAGTTTATTCTTAAGGGCTGTTTATCAGGAAAACAGGAACTTTCTTCTTTGCTGTTTGCAATGTACTCTAAAATAGTCTCTTTTACTGAGAAATATGAGGCTCATAGACCTGATGAACCCAGATGTTCATGTGTGAAAATCATGGCTTCACTCCTGCAGGTCACAGGTTTTGCATCTGACTCAAGGCCAGCCAATCCATTGGTGTCTGGTATCCTTTTGGAATCTGACCCAGAGACTGGACTGAAATATGGCAGAGATTGGGGGCTGTCTGATAGGGTGCACCATATGTTATAGAGTAAGCATGACTGCAGAGAGAAACAAAAACAACTGAGGAAGACCCTGTGGTTTACAGAAGTTAAGACTGAAAGCAAGTGGTAACTGTGTACTTACCAGAAGAAAGGAAAGAGGTGCCCACTTCCTATCCATGGTTTGTTTCCCATGAGCCCAATTTCTACTTCAATTGCTAAACCTGTGAAATAGATGTATCTTCACATTAATGTGTGTGTCAGCAGATATAGGGCAATATCAAGCTCTCGGGTCATTTATCCAGCAACCCTTTATCCCTCTTTTCCCTCAATGCCTACCTTTTCTTTGGATAGGGAATCAGTTTCAAGAAGATGCTTCTGAACAAAATATTCCTCTTATATTGTATATAGGGAAGTCTCTTAGACATAATATAACAAGCTTAATGAGACATTGAGATTTGTGGAAATGAGGCATGGAGCTGCTACAATAAAATGTTCATGGTGTTACTTATATCTAATCAGCTCATTCCTGTCAGTGGCAAAGCATGATGGTGTTGGACCAAAGCTGCTTCCTCCCCCCATTGCCTCTGGAGTATTTGATGCCCTATTATGATTTCTTGAATTCAAATATGACTAAGTTTTGGGAGTGGAAAATTAATAGTGCTGTTTGGGGAAGTTAAGTTAGAGGTGTTCTTTAAACAACCATAAAATACATGGATATGAAGATTAGAGAAAGACTGAGGTCTAAAATATTTTAAAAAGCCCAGTGAAAAGAAGGAGGTGATCAGTTATGACCAATGGTGCTGAAAGATCAAATAAGATGAGGACTGAGAAGTGATCTTTGTGTACAGCAAGATTTTGGTCAATAGTGACTTTGACAAGTAAAATGATCACATAAAACCTGATTATAGTGAATTGAGGTGAGAATACAAGGGGAAAATGGGAAAAAAAAAAACTGATAAAAGCAACAATTTCAAGGAGGTTTCATAGAAATGAGATAGTTTTTACTGGGGATTTCCTCAGGGGAGTGGATGATGATCCACACAGGTGTTGAGAACAGTCAAGAGTTTGAAGCCCAGCCTCACTATGGACTAATTGGATGGCGTATGAAAGTTCATTAAACTCACTTGGAGTTAAGATTTTTAACCCATAGAATGTAGTTCAGATCATGAAATTATTAACAAAAGAGGCTTCTAGAATCATAAGTATTTTGACTAAGTTAAATTAAAACATAGACAAAGTGATTTGGTAAATACTTAACATCTATGAACACGTGAGGAGCCACAGAGACTCCTCAGCCACAGCCATGCTAAGGCAAGAAGACTCCTACCACACCATGGCATCACTGTATCTTGCCTTGTCCTCCCCTGGGTTGATTCATACACACAGATCCCTGGGCTCCTTCCAGACCTACAGAAGACTATGGTAGTAAGGTCAGGGAATTTGCATTTAGTACTTACTGTCTCTTGTTACTTTTTCTGCACGCTGAAACGTGAGGACTCTTGTTAAGGAAATATGAGTGCTTTTGGAAGTTTCTGAGCAGATGGGTGACAAGACATTTGTTAGGACTGGTGGGAGGGAGGAAATGCAGGAGTACTGATTAGAATGAGGTTGCAATCAAACAAGGTGAAGAGTGCTTATGCCAGGAAGGAGCAGTCATACAGAAAGGTGACAAGAAGATTGTTTTCAAAGCAAAGTTTGTGGCATTTAGTAACTGACCAGAAATAATAAAGGAAGGGGAAGAGGTGACTCCAGGGTTTTGAGGCAGGCCACGCCCCTTGTTCCCAGGCTCACTTATCTGCCTTGTTAGCATTCCATATTGAAGACCAGTAATCAGTGTCCTTGTAGTGTATCAAAAGCTCATGGCTGAATTTCTGTCTCCCTCTATCTTCCCCATCTCAGCAAAGACAATACCACTTTTTTTTTTTTTTTTAATACCAAGAATGAACCCTGGAGCACTTAACCACTGAACCACATCCCCAGCCCATTTTATGTTTCATTTTGATACAGGTCAGTCCAAGTTTTTTAGGGCTTCACTAAGTTGCTAAGTCTGGCTTTGAATTTGCCATCCTCCTGCCTCAGCTTCCCAGGTTGCTGCAATAACAGGGGTGTTTCACCATGCCCGGTGACAACTCTACTCTTAAGGTTTCTTGGACTATGCTCTGAGGTGATTCTTGACTTCTTCATTCCTCTCACAGTCCTATAAGCAACATTCAGCTTTACTTTCAGAACTGAAAAACAATCCTTCCATTTTTCATCTCTACACTGCCAATTCTGGCCCGATCCAACAATGTTGTTGGCCTAAACTGTGATCTGGTTCCTGCCTCTCCCCTTGCTCCTCATAGTCTATTCAAATCACATCATCTCTCTGCTCAAGTCCCTTTGATGGTTCCTCAAATCATTCCATGTAAAAGCCAAAGTTCTTGTAGTGGTCCACAAAGCCCTACAGGATCTGGCCCTGTCATCCTGACCCCATGTCTTCTCACTGGCCTGTGAGCATCTGCTTCAGATACTCAGGCTGCCATATTGTTATCAGCTCCCAACTCTGGATTTATGCTTTTGCTATTCCCTGATATTCATGGGCCTAAACTCCTTCCACCTCCCTCCTTCTCTATCAGGGCTATGGAGTGCTCAGTGCTATTCCTTGGCCTGAATGCTATTTTTTCAGAAATCTACATGATGGACTATTATTGTTATTATTGAAATTAAGTCACTGTCACATCTTCCCAGAGTCCTTTCATGATCCCCCTATATGGAATAACATGGTAAAGCAACTAGTTGTTATTGACTTGTCCCAGTTAAATTTTAAATGAGCCCACATCACTTGCTGTACTATATATCTATTTTTCATTACCTGACTTCCAGAATGTAATATGCTAAGAGGACATTGTTTAGTGCTAGATCCCATGAATTAGGAACAGAGACTGACACAGAGTAAACTCCCAAAAAACATTTATTGAACAAGTTGTAAGATGAGTTTTGAGGCAGCAAAGACACAGGTAAAGAACATGGGTTTTTAAGCCTGGTGCATTGAATTCATATCTTGCCTTTCTTTGCCTCTTACTCAATATTTGATCTTGTACAAGTTACTTTGCATCTTCATGCTTCCATTGCCCTACCTGTAGAATGTAATAACAAGAGCAATTCCTTAGTATGGTAACTTGAAATCAGATATGTTGAAGCCCTAGGAAGAACAAAGCCCTTTATAAAAGCAAGGCAGAGCTATGCTATAATTGTTCTGAGTGGAATCCTGGAGTCAGATCTTGCACAATTTTGTGTTCTTCCGTGAGCCTAGCAACAGCATAATGCCCAGAGTAGACACTCCACGAACATTTGCCTCACTAATTTGATGAATGCACTTGTATTCATTGTCTCATATAAACTTTTTGGAAAACATTGCTTTATTTAGTATTTTCACCATATTTTGGCCTTGAAATATGTAATATTTGCTGAAAAGTTGATTGGTACTCTCATAAAATTTAGATGGATGTTTATGGATTACATGGCTAATATTGCTAAGAATGTACAGCATGGCATAAACATGGAACTCTTGCACAATTCTTTCCTGGACTTGTACTTTTTGAACTGGGTTCAAATCTAAACTGAGCAAGGCCACACAGGGCGTTAAAGCAAAAAAATGTATGGTTGGAATGCACTGAAGCCCCTTGACTGTAGGAGATGGGCAGTGGTGGAGGTGATTTTTTAAGAACCTGCTTTTTATTTCTGGTCACCTGGCAAGCCAATCTAAGAAAACATACCACACAAATGTGATTTTGAAGCCACACACATTGTCTAGATAGAAAAACAACTTCAAACATCCCATAATGTTTTAGAAATTATTTGCTGAATATGTCAACATACCCTCTGAAAGAAAATCAATTGCCTAGTTTTTGGATTCTTCTCATGCAGATTTCTCAAATTTTGAAAAAATAAAATCCTTAAAATAATTACTTGGATATATATCACATTAAAAAAATGGTCTGTTGAATGTTTTACTACAAATCATTAAATGTGTCTCATTTTATTGTGAGCAATCCATGTGTATGAGATAGTACATGAGGTAGAAAGAAAAAACAGTAGAAGCAGCAGAGAAATTAAAGAAAAGAATGGGAGAGGAGAGAAATCTACAGATTTAAGAACTGCTGCATAAGTAAATATTAATCCATGTGAAATTCATAGTCTCCAAATTTTATGACAGAGAATATTAATGCTTCAAGGTCATTTAAAAACAGTAAGGTACACTGTACATGTTTAAAGTGAAAAGGATTAGATTTTCTCAAAAACAGTGAAGTCAAGGGTATCAGCATTGCTAATGATTTCCTATTTATTGACCCAGTTTTGCAGGGTCTGCTGACTTTGTGAATCAGGAACAGCAGCTGAGAGTGTGGGAAACATAATTGTGTCATTTGTCAAATAGACTAGAAAATATTTTGTCTCAAACAAAAATAAAAAACAATAACATTTAAAAAACAATAAAAAGCACACATTCATTAAACATACATGTGCAACTGATTTTCCTATTTACCCTGTTATTTTGTTTTAATGGTTGGTGTGATATTTCATCTTGAAAAGCTCTCTTCTTCATGGATTAACATTATTTTAATGATTAGTCTTTACCGAGCATCCATACTTACAGGAGGTGTCACTGTTTGAATGCATATGCTTGAGTGTATTAGGCTTTATAGGATGCCTTAATCCTAACCTCATTCTTCCCATTTTACAGATGAAAGGCTTGGAATGCTCAGTGCCAATAGTTAGGATTTGGAGCTCCATCTGTCTGCTTCCAAAATCTTGCCTCACTGTATCTGACGTGCTATAAACATCTTATTTGGCTTATCTGATACTGGGAACCCAGTCTACCTGGGCCTTATTGAGTACATTGATCTTTAGTCCCTGGCTTAATGTTGGCCAATTATTTCAGACTATAGATTGAACAGTTTGGGAGAGTGAGGTGCTTTTGACATCAGCATGTTGAGGCTGGCAATCTAGTCTCAGCTCTGATCTCATCTTGGTGAAGTCAGCTTGGCATAGTTGCCACTTTCCAGTTGCCTCAATATTATGTCTAGCCATAATCCAGACACCACAGGCTACAAGAATTGGTTAAGACAAAACAAAACAAAAGGTTGGGCCGAATAGATAGGAGGGAAGCATACTTTCCATAGAATGCCAGTTTCCCAGGTCTGCCAACCTTTGCTTTCCAAAGAGAAAGAAGACTAATTAGCTGCCTGTGGAATCCCCACCCCTTTTTTTAGCCCCACACCTCCTTTTAGTTTAACCACTTCTTTTTGCGTCTGTAAAATGCATGGCTTTAGAATAATAGGAGTCAAACTGCTGTGACTCCATTTTGTAATCAGCTGCCTCCATTTTGTCAGCCTGAAGCTGTTGTAAGTCTCCGGTCACAGGGGACAAGGAGAGAACAAGCCCGGGCATATTAAGCAAGCCAGAGCACAATAAGACCTCATAAGGTAAAGGCAGGACCCTGCAGTGAGCTTGAGTAACAGCACATTCCATTGCTCTGAGGACAGCCTCTACCAATGAGAACCCCCTTAGTCATTCCCCAATCAATTTAAAATATGCTTGGTGCATGTGGGCTCTCCTGGCCAATTGCCATGTGGCAAGACACCCTAACTGCAAGGATGGCCAATCATGTGAATCCCCTCCCTCTCCTTGCTTCAACCCCAATAAAAGGCCTGCCCCTCCTGAGTTTGCAACTCTCAGTACGGATTCACTGTGTTGGTGAGGTCTGAGAGTCCAAGCTTAAGCCCAAATAAAGGCTCTTTGTTTTTGTATACACTCCAGATTCCTTAGTGGTCTTTGGGGGTCCGTTCTCTGGGCATTACACTGCCCTGGATCAGGATATCCTATATGTGCACAGTGATCCCTTTTGATTTCTTAAGCAATAGGAGAAAAACTACTTATAGACTACTTGACACCATTTCATATATATGTATGTAAATATATGTAATATATTTATTATATATATAGATCATTTATATATTTATCCATATTCAACATGTGTAATTTATATACATAACACATCTGTGTAATATATGCATAAAAGTATAATGACCAGTTATTATTATTATTATTTCAACTGATTTACTTGGCAGTAAAAGGTAGGCTCATATTCAGATGATCCACATGCTTCCTCTCATCCTCTTTTTTTTTTTTTTTTTTTTTATTTGGTACCAGGGATTGAACTCAGGGGCCCTTGAGCCACATACCTAGCCCTATTTTATATTTTATTTAGAAACAGGGTCTCACTGAGTTGTTTAGCACCTCGCTGTTGCTGAGGGTGTCTTTGAACATGAGATTCTCCTGTCTCCGCCTCCCAAGCCTCTGGGATTATAGGCATGTGCCACTGTGCCCAGCTCCTCTCGTCCTTAATATAGGTAGGCTGATGTTAACTAAATGAGCCATTAAGAACTTTTTTGTAAGGGACGGGATGTATCTCTGAGGTAAAGTGCTTGTCTAGTATGTGTGAGGCCCTGAGTTTGATTCCCAGTACTGAAAAATAAAAGAACTTTTTTGTCAATTATTGACCATGAGATCTGAGAGGTCTGTGCATGGATAACAAATTCACCAACGAGGGTGAGGAAGACATGGAAGAAGAGAGCAGGGAGAGCAGCCTTTTGTATTTTTCTTGATATAAATGATATTTTCTTCACATGAGGAAATAAGTTACAAGTTAGGATAATCACAATGGATTCTGGTACTAAATTGCTTATTTTAATTTACTAAAGGGCATGTATACAAATTCTTGTTGGTATTATAAATCATAGTTTTTCAAAGGATGCCAAGAAATAGCACTCTTTACTGACAAAAATCATCTAAAGACTCAGATCTTGGAAGAACAGTCATCTCTCACCACTCATTCCTGATAGTGTTGGAAGCTGGCTTTCCAGTTGAACCTCCTTCTTATGTTAGCCTCAAAGCAGAAGTTGTCGATGAATTTTACTTGCCGAATTCCTGTAGTGGATTATTCAATAGAGAATGTAGCAATCCAATGCAATATCAGAAGAGAACTGAAAAGAAGAAAGGGGTGGGAGAGGGAGATAGGGAGAGTAAAAAGAGTTAAGGAAGAATGACAGATAAGGCCATGACCATTCCAGAAGCTATTGCTTGAGTTACTTCCTGTTTCCATTTCCTGCTTTTCCACACTTCCTGCTTCTCCTATTGCTTTAGGGATGGGGGCCTTTCTCTCAGGGCATTAGTCCTGTGGGGATGCAAGGCAGGGCCTTTCATTTGTTTTTATCTGTTTGCTTAGAAAGGAGGTAAATTTCATTTCCTTTACTTACCTATTCTTAGGGTGTACTTTATTTTCAAAATATTAACTATAAAAAAATCACTCTCACTTCCGTTTTTCGTCTTGAAACCGAGCCAATCTTGTAGGTTAATTGGCTGCCAGTTTGTTCTCCATTACACCAGCTAGATATGGCAAATACCTACTTCCCTTTTAGGTTTGCCTAATAAAAAATACAATTCATCCCTTAACTTTGGTTTCTTAAAAGTTGTATCTTTGGAGATCACATTAATTTGGTTCAAAGAATGGGCAAAATTTAATATATAGCAGGCTTGGAAATGATATTTCATGCTATTTCCCCTTCTCAGTAGAAACAAAATACTGAAACTTCAGGATAGATTGAGATTTAAAATGTTAGTTGTAGAAAAGGGCAGTCTCCCCTTCTCTCTCCTCTACTTTTCTCTTTGAAGATACTTCTGAATTTACTAAACTTAGAACAGAAAATAATAGTAAACAGCATTTTGGCAACAATGTAGCCTAGTTGGTGTTGAAAAGTTTAAAGCTAAAAATGTTCTGTTGTGAAGGAATTTGCTAATTATTCTGCAGATGTTCCTTTCTTTTATCCCTTATGCATCATAGTTTCCTTAACATCCTTGCCCTCCCTTTCTCTCTTTCTCTAGCTTTGGCTGTCCCTCTTATTCTCTTTTTAAGCAGGAACGTTAGGTTCAAAGACCGCGTAAAGCTTCTTTTCTTTCCCTGAAACAAGGATATGACTCCAAGCCATGTTTCTGACGTATTGTCTAGAGAAGTCCAATTACTTTAATAGTAACCTCTTCCAGAAAATTCTCCCCCAATGCAGTGACCTGTATATCCTGGATTTAATTTTATTAAGTGAGTTACAACATTAAATTGTTTGATTTGATTTCATTTTTCCACTTAAGCTTCTAAGTCCCCCACTGATATAATCAAATATTGGATAATGAGTTCCTATATATTTTTTTAAAGGATTTAAAATGGAAACTCCCAAACAGCTCTTGAAATTATCACAGAACTATCAAAACAACTCCAAACCATGGCTAGGAATCAATGTTCTTATCTTAAAAAAAAAAAAAAAAAAAAGTCTATTTTTAATATTTGCTGAACAGCATAATAAAGTCACTTAGTCATTTTGCATTGATCCTAGTGTTTTGAGCTCCCAAGTTAGTATCAACTTATGAATAAAGTTCAAATGCCTTCGTTTTTAGGGACATAATATCTTTCCCAATACAATTAAAACTTAAATCTAACCCATTAATTGGTTATTGATTTTTCCTTAGAGATAATTTGTCATTTCATCCACATGGTGCCGACTATCTAAACTTAAACACACACTACGAATGCTGAGTCAATTCCCAATCACTTGTAAACATGGTAGATCTTACAGTGCATAGACAGCTTCCTACACATTGTGATTAAGATGGGGCTCCAAGTTGCTCATTCCAATCTTTGTCCCTGATGACCCTTGCTTACAGCTCTGCTCCACTTGGACTGAAATTCTCACCAGCAGACAGCCTTGCTGTCTCTGTGTCCCTCTGCTCTTCCCACTCCAGTTTAAACAATTAATGAAGAAACCTGAAACCAAGAAGTTACTGTGAGAAAAAGTGCTGGTAATATGAGGGACCTTCCAACTCCCTCATTTTGTAGGATTCATTGAGTAGATGATTTGTTGTGCAATCTGATCCCTGGTAAGACTAACTTACCCACCTCAAACCTGATTGTACATATAACATACATTCCATAGCTGGCTATGGAATCTGCAACAAAATAACATCAAAATAACATAATAATTTCAGATGTTACTATAGTTTCTTCACCACAGAAGGAGACTGACTATGATGACCCTTGGATACAAATTTGAGTTGTTTAGTAATCTGAAGTATGAGTGCAGTTAAAAACGTGTTCTAGCCAAAGCTATATGGTTATGCCCAATAGATGATAAAGAGAGAGGAAAGGAGGAAGTTGTTAGAGATGAAAGGATGGTGCAAATAGTTGTCTGTGTCATATAATGAAGTATATTATTAGAAAGGAAGTTTACAAATTATGGGGCAAACAGATATCTCTTCCTTCAAGTTTAAATGATGCACTCTGAAATTTAAAGTTTTTCCTTTTGAGTTATGTAAATATGTTTGTTTGATTCAACAGTGGAACCATCACTTCAAATTATAAAGACTAGCAGTACATTCCCTATTAGTGTCCCCTTCCTCTCAGAAAGTATTCTAAACCTGAAGTGCTGGACTGAGATGAACCTCTGAAGAGGGTTAGGTTTCCCTCCAAAGATATGTGGATTTCCATACCATGGAGATTAGAAAAAGGTATGGTGGTGATATGGAGGGTAGTCAAGTTAATAACGTGAACAGATACTTTGTGAAAGCACTTTTTCTTCTAATTATAGGTGTTTTTTCACCCTCTAGAAGTGTGCAAGAAGACAGATTTAGAATATAATTGTAAGTTTTCTTCTTTTAGGATGTAATCGCTGAATTTACTCCATATAGTCAGGAAAATCCCTTTACCCCTTAAGTGATACCCAAATGAAAAAGAGGGGAGTTATGGTCAGGTACCAAATCAATGTCTCATTCTGCTCACCCACGTTTCATTGTTCCAGAAGAGAAGGGACAATACCTTTTCAAGGAGATTATGTCTGATAATGACTTCAGCAAAGTGAGCCAAGATCCACAGTGAAAGAAGGAGCCACTTGGGAGAAGCACCCAAAGCTGAAGCAGGACATCGAAAAAGACATACCTCTAGTGAGCAGAAACCCTTATGTTGACCATCAAGGAAAAAACTGTGAGGCTAAAAGAGAAGCATTTGTTAAGAAATATATCAGGTTTGGCTATCCCACTAGCCCATTTATCTCCAATCTATAAACTCTCCTTCACTTGAATTTACATCTTATAATTTCAATCTTATGCTTCAAATGAGAAATTAAAATTCTCCAAGGAATCTTACAACTTCATATAATGCTCTGGTTATCTTATAGGACTTTTCAATTATTTAAAATCCATCCAAATTCCTTTTCCCTGCTGACAGCTCCACACTGCCCACTCAGAAAAAGACTCACCAGGAGAATAAATTATTTCTTCCCTTGTCAATGGTAATTTGTGTTCACTAAATTACCTCCAGATCTACTTTCCTGAGTCAAAAATAACTTCATAGTTTTTTTCCCTCCATGTTTAGCTTGGAAAGACATATAGATTTTGAAGTTAATCTTTCTCTGTTAGATGCTCAAGAATAATTAAGCTCGTTTTCTTCTTAAATCATCCAGATGTTTCATTTTAAGATGGAACAATACATGGTTTATTTGACCTAAACTCTCACGGAAAGGCCATTGCTTTCATTTTGATAGTCCTGTTTTGTGAGAGGTAGAAATGAAAAACATCTTTAAGAGAATTCCTTTTCTCTTTCTCTTTTTTTAAAAAATTCCCTGGGAACAACGCTTTGTATCAATAGGAAACCACATTTTTTAGGAACATGAAAGTTATTACTGATGATGCTTCCCGATCTGATCAAACACTTAAGATACAGCTGTCAAGTTAGGACTTTACCTTGTTTTTCATAACTTTGAGAGATTTAAATGTATTCCCATGTCAAGATCTGTTTCTGGCAAGGCACCTATTTACACTATTTCTCTGTCACTAATGTTTTCTTCTAATCAAGCTGGTCTAATACACTTATGGTACCTTTCATTTTTTCTTGTCTTAAAAATGCTAATAAATGGTTAAGGGTATTTTTTACAACATGGTGAGTGTTATTTCACAATGTTTCATTAGCCACAAATCCTCAAGTCACTTTTAAGAATTCCAGATGCCCTACTGTAGGTATTTTTGCAGCTGTTTTGTGGGAAATCATGAAAGTGCAACTCCTTTTGACAAAAAAGAACATATCTCTTTCCTATAGGAATTGGTTTCTTTTAGTGTACTTTGTAGGAACACAGGCACTGTAAAGACAGCTGTGAACTGCACATATTTTCTCCATGTGCCTGAAGTTCAGATAGTTAAAATATGTTCTAATTTGCAAAATGCTTTGATTTTACTTTGAGGGAAGTTTTCTGAATTAGTTATGATACACTCCAAAGTTACATTTTACTTTCTGCTATTTGTAGCACAAAATTTGGCCTAAAGAAATTCAGTCTGCATCTGATGACTTTGCTTTTGCAGAGAGTTTTATTGTTCTTTGTGATTAGATTTAAAAGTTGAATTTAAGTATTCTTTTATGTGGTAGACAACATATTAAATCAGTTGTCTCTGTTAGTCAAGGGGAATTGGTTCTAAGAACCCTCCAGGGTACCAAAGTCCATATATGTTCAAGTCCCTTCTGTAAAATGGAGTAGTATTTGCATATAACCTGTGCACATCCTTCCATGTACTTTACAGAATATCTAGATTACTTATAATAACTAGTAAGGCAAATGCTATGTAAATTGTAAGGGAGAAAAAAGTGTACATGTTCAGGAACTGACAAAAAATTATTTTACAAAATAGTTTTGTTCCAAAGCTAACAGCATTATTTCCAATACTGTACAATCTGTGTGACTTTATCATCTGACAGTATTTTTGTCTGAGTTGTCTCATTACTAGTTGTTATTTATTTCAAACAAAATCAGTAAAAAGTGCTGGTAATGGATGTTTAGGGGTCAAGGCCTTTCTGGAATTCATATTACTAAGATTTTAGCTATAAAGTCAAGGCTAGCAAGACTCCAGTGGTAGGATCTGTGATATAAGGAAAACTAGACCAAAACCCCATCATTTGGAGTTATTATTTCAGCTTATTGCCCAGAGATGCAAAATACCATCAGCACTCAAGAATTCCATAGTCCAATTAAAAATCAAGTCAGTTTCCTCAGTTTCTTTACTATTTTGTCCCTTACTTTTATTGCTTAAACCTGGGTTATAGACCTCAACATAGTTTCCAATGAGATCCATTCACTCCAAAATACACAATATGGCTTAATATAGCTATGGGGATGACAAGCTAAAAAGACACAGTGTCTACCCTTGGGAGTTTGTCATCTAGTGAGAAGGTAACATGCAAATCAGGAATTCCAGTATCCTAAGGCAGCTGCTGTCATGAGGTGGGCATGGTCTTGGATGGACAGAAATATCTGCCAAGGAGCTGAGAATATTTTATTATAGAGGTCAGTGACTCTCAGAAGTATTTGGAACAGGACAAGGACCTGACTGACTGCTCTAAAGATGATTCTAGCAATGCCATGCTTTTCTGCCATTGCTATGAAGTGCTCAGCTGGTCTTACTGGAAAGCAAAGAATCCCTGTCTTTAACTATTCAGTAGTTAATCTAATAGACAAAACTCCCCAAAGCAGAAGGAGAAGCAACACCCTGCCTTAATCTCCATCTGAGCCATCTCCAAAATGCTCAGTGTACATGGATTTTCATATCCATCATCAGTTTACTTGAAACCACTTATATAACTTATGGTACTAAATGTAAGAAAATGATTTCCTTAAATCCAACAAAATATTCCATTTCCTTGAAGTGGTTGACTTATAAGTTGTTTGCTTTTCCTTTAAAGATGCTGAAATTTATTGGGTCTTTTATTGGATTTATGGAACCAATTTCTTTACATACACAGTTGACCCTCTTTATTGGTTGGTTCTGCATATTCATATTCAACCAATGGATTTAAAATATTTTTTAAATTGTGTTTATATAAGCATACTCAGATCTTTTCTTGTCATTATTCCCTCACCACACAGGTTACTAATGTTTGTATAATATTAACACTGTACTAAGTAATCTAGAGATGATGTAAAGTACACAGGAGGATGTGTGTATGTCATATGCAAAATACTATGTCATTTTTATATAAAGGACTTGAACATCTGTGAATTTTGTTATCTTATGGGGACAGGTCATAGAACCAATACCCTGAAGATACTGAGGGACAACTGTGTTCATATGCTTTTTACAACAAGATGATCCTCAGCCCAAACCCCTATTCTTCTAAGCAGAGGAGGAAGTTATCAGCACAATAGTACTTGTGTTGTAGATATTCTGACAAGATGAAAGAGAGTAAAGCATTTACAGTGTTTCACATAATGAATGCAGCATGTCATAGGTGGACCAAAATCGTGAGCTCCTGTCTACATTTGTGACAGGCTTAGAAAACAGAGAAATCTACTTTGTCAGACCATGACTGAACTGCAGGGTATAGAAAGATTGTGCTAGTCCACTTAACTATTGAATTCTGGCAACAGCCACCCTACGAAACAGCTTGGCTCTCAGCCTGGCCTGAGGGTCCAGGTGAATCAAGCCAGGACTGGGGCTTTGCAATATTTGTCCAGCAAAAAGAAGGTTGAATTTAAAACAAGGTGGGAATAAAGGAAACAGTCAAACAGCTTTTTATTTTAAATAAAGATGGAGTCCAACATCATTAAATTGGGTGAAAACTGGCAGACAAATATGTAAAAAATTGCAAATTATCAAAGATATGCAGCTTTTCTTATTTCAGGCAGGTATAATAATGTAAACTATGTTAATGAAGGCTTCTCTAGCCAGGAAAACTGAAATTCCTGGTTTAATACAGAAAAATAACAGATTTGCTATTCAAATTTAGAATGTTAATAATGCATGCGACGTGTTTGAATATAGCTTTTTTAAAAACTAGTTTTAAAAGGTCCCTGAAATATTATTTATACTGTTAATTTATTCAGCTAAACTTTTCGCCCCTGGATTGTGGCTCTGTAAACTTGTGGGCAGTTGCTGCTTAAATATTCTGTAATGCCCAAGTGAAGTCCACATTAATGATGCTATATGATATTTAGGGCCACATCATGGACAAAGTATTCACAGACTTATAAGATAAAATAGATTATTAATCAGTTGAGACTTTTGGAAAATGTGTTCAAAGGATGTCTTTTCCTCTTGAAATACGGAGTGTTACAAAGCACATGTGCTTATGCAGCCTAGATACCTGGGCTAAGAATGTTTTTTAGACTTAAGAAAAGATTACAGAAAGGAAAAAAAAAAAAAAAGAGTCACCACAAATAAAAAGAGAATAACATTTCAGTTCCCAAAGGCCTACCATGGTCGGCAGTGAGACACAGGATATGACATTTGAGTAATTAATGGAAAGTCTTTGTAAGTTCTGTAATTATCACACTTTCCAGAAAAGCAAAGGGAAGGCCCACATTTCATGTCCCAAACTGGCATTCAGACTGTGCATTCAGACTTCTTCACTGAGTCCTTCAAATGCATCCTGGTTACACGATTCACAATGGTCACAGTCACCATTGCAATGCTGGCGCCAGCAAGCTTTAGTTTGTTAGGAAAAAAATACTACTTTCCATGTATGTTTAAATAGCACAGACACATAATATTAAAAAAACAGAAGCTCTGAGTACGTAATTTGATGCTAAGCCTTTGCAAAATAGGCAGAGATCCAAATATTTTTCTCTGCTAAAAGAGTTTAAAATACGCTTCCAGGGGTGACTTGGCTGGAGAAGCTACCACTTGGGATTGGTGAGCTGAAAAATTGGATTTGGGGATGTCCTGTATTTCTGAGAGAGAACCACAAGAGGCTCCAGGGATTGGCTGAGACCGCAAAAGAAGGTCAGTTTTACAATCAAACTTTCCAGGTTGAAATCAAGTGTGTGTGTGTGTGTGTGTGTGTGTGTGTGTGTGTGTGTGTGCGCGCGCGCGCGCACATGTGCATGCAGAGGTGAGGGCACATCTTGTTTGTGAAGCTGTAGGTTTGGATCATAGAATCAAGTGAAGTAATATAAGACCTATGAAAGCTCAAGTCTAGACTCTAGAATCCTTTGAGGAGAGGATTTATCTTTGGAATACTAGAGATAATACATTAGTTGGAAGCTCTACCTTGATGGTGGTCCTGTGACAGGGAAATGGATATAGTTTGCCAGCCTGTGAAAATGGCATTCTCTAGACATCATGCTTCTCTGAATCCATTAAATCAGTCTAACCACATCCTAATGGGGCTCAAAAGACAAATCTCCCATCCCAGCAGAAGAGTTCTAGGTCCTTTCCCTTTTCTCTCACCCCACTTGCACTTTCTTTAATTTTCTGGCTCCAGATATTTGGGCTCATATGTTAGTTGCTCTGTCCTTGATTCTTCTTTGGGTCTGGCAATACCCTTCCTGGAGGACTGGAGCTGAGCATTTTCACCTGACTCAGATTTTCCACTATAGACCCCAGTCTGGAAAACAACCTTAGTCCAGCTTGCTCCCACCTCTTTCCCAAGTGGATTTTGAACACTTTCTTAATGAAAATAAAATGTCTTCTCTTAACATGTGCAGAAAGAGATAAAGTTGACTACTATCTGGTCCTTACTTCCAAGGAACGTACAGTCAATTGCTTCATATAAAATACCTGTAATAAAATGAGGCCAACATTGTTATAAGTGCTGATGTATGGATAAGGAAGTCTCCCCAGGTAAAAAGGGAACACTTCTCTTTAGAAAGAACAGGTATGCAATGGTTAGGATCTATAATGGTGTTTGTATCAGTTGCCACTGTTTTTACAGTTGCCACTGTAAAAAATTACCATGAATTCTGTAGCTTAACACAAAACAAATTCTTAACCCCCAGTCCTATAGGTCTGATGGCATGTCTTCATCTGACTAGAATCAAGATGTTGGCAGGACTGCATTCTTTCTGGAGGCTTTGGGGAGAATCTCTTCCAAACTCATTTGGATTATTGGAAAAATTCAGTTGCACATGGTTTTAAGACTGAGTTTCCCTTCCCTTCTTGACTTGTCTGAAACTACCTCTAGCTACCCAATGCCTCTCTCATTTCTTGCACATTGTTTCTACAACTGGAAGCAGAAATGGTGTGGATCTTCTCATGCTGCACACTTCTTGTGCCTCTGATTTTCCTGTTGTTGCATCTGTTTGCCTTTATCTTCTGCTCTTAAAGACACTGTGATTATATAAGACCCACCCTAGCAGTGCAGGTTAATTTTGCTATTGTAAGGTCAACTGATTATCATCCTTAATTGCTTGACATGATCACAGTCATACACAAGAGGATTGAGATCAAGGGGCCAGAGCCATGCCTTGCACCTTGTGGCTGTGATGTTGTAAGTTAGTGAGAGAATAGAATTCATCAAAACAGGGTGGAATTCAAATCCAGTCCTCATTAAGCACCTACAGACACTGTTACCTGGTTTGAAAGCAGAAGGTAAACCGAAACCCATCTCTTCTTCAACTTCTCAGCCTAGAGGGAAAGACAGACTTCTTTTAAAATAATCATAATAAAATTATCTAATTGTGATATGGCT
The DNA here is from genome assembly GCA_025594165.1 of Tamias sibiricus. NCBI lineage: Eukaryota > Metazoa > Chordata > Mammalia > Rodentia > Sciuridae > Tamias > Tamias sibiricus. The sequence continues at coordinate 131,112,363 of CM046657.1, read as the reverse complement.
AACCAACATTAAAAACTTCTTGGTGGTTTTATTTTGATAGGGTATTTTCTTCTCTCAAATTTCACAAGTTACTTCATATTTGTGACTATTTAAAAACATCCCCAGAAAACTTCTGAGCAAGGCATTTGCAAAAAACTGCAAAAAAGAAATAGGATGAAATCTAGAAAAATCCAACCTTAATTATTCTTTATCCGCATCACAGCATGGACTCTCACCTATCTTCTTGCATTACTTTAAACTTTTCCATCCAATGTGGAATGTTTTCTCTTTTGCAGTCAGAGAACTGAAATGGTTTAAAGACAGAAAACCAGATTGCAACAGCAATGTTCCCTGTTGGCATTTTGAAGCTTATTGCTTCCATTCTTAGCCCCATACAGTTTCTCTGCTCTCTAACATGCACTCATCCCTCTGTTAACTTTTTCCCCCTCTTCTCCTCTGTTATTTTTCTCTTTTTTAAAACTCAATTATACAATTATACACCTGATAAGGGAATGAAGAGGAGAACACATTTCATTCATTTTGGAATCTCCTTTTAGTTTCGCTATCCCAGCCCTAATACAATATTACAGGCAGGGAAGCCATTCAAACTTTAGTAAATCTTAAAAGGTAATGCAAAGAAACAAAACTAAGTTCTTGGTTTTAGGTAGTTTAAGTGGGTAGACAGAAAATAGCATTTGCTGCCTGAATTGTTTCTTTTCCATTCAGGGAGCTAAGTGAGTGCCTAAGTGGTGAGACAATGAGTCTCAGAGGATTAAGGGAGAGAAATACAGTTGAAGAAAATATCCTATTATTCAAATGCACAAGTAATGGAATGAACATCACTGCAATGTCATGTGACAGACACATCATAAATGGTGAGTAAGACCATTGTACACATCCTGGAAAACTAAGCAATTAAAGTAGACATTAAGAACATTTAATGTTTGTCCTTTGGTTGTCTCCTTGTTGCTCTGATGGCTATTTTTACTCTGGTTTGGGTAATCTAAGGCAGCCAGTAGTTCCCAAACTCAACAGGAGATATAATGATGTGAAGCAAAAGTGATGTATATAAACAACCAGCTCATAAGTCACCAGGAATTTGCTATCATTTATGGAAAGGAGGTTCCCAAAGAGTTAATAGAAAATGGATTCTTATTTTGAAGACGCAACCTCAAGTTCTCCTACTTGGATCAGAGAGAATTTCCTCTCTCTCAAGCACCAGGGATGCCCACATCTTAACTTCTGAAACACATGACTTTTTTTAGGCTGTGTGCTAAATTGGCATTAAGGTTGCTCTTCAGCTGACCTTAAAATAAGAAGATCATCCATCTGGACCCAATATAATCAGAAGCATTAATAAAAGTGGAAGTGAAATTAGAAGAAACAAAGTCAGAAGAGATAGGATGACAGCAGCAAGTTTGGCTCTGAAGATGGAGGCAGAGCGCAAGAGTAAAGGAATGTAGGCATCCTTAATAAGCTAGAAAAGACAAGGATATGGATTCTCCCTAGGGTCCCCCAGCCCTCTGCTTGAATCTTTCTCCATTCAGAAGGATGACTGACAGACTCTCCAGGGTGTCATGGGAAAAAAAGCCACTACACTCCGATTCATGGGTCCCCAGATTATGTGGGTAGAGACAAATCTCCAAGTTCTAGTCTATTGAAGAGATTAAAAACTGATCACATCAAATTCAGCAGTCAGACTTTTCTTTTAAATTGACACAAAATATTTGTACATATTTGTGAGATACAATTGTATACATGTAATTTAAACACATATACAATGTATAATGATCCAACCAAGATAATTAGCACTTACATCTCCTCAAATATTCATCATTTCAATAAGCTTAAAAACTTCAGACTTTTCTAGTTATTTGGTGAAATATCTTAAATTGTTGTAGATTGGTGTCATATATTATATTGTACAGAATCTTTTACTTGCATAAAAATTTTTCAAAAATTGAATTAGTGGCCAACATTTAAAGAGTTCATTCAAGCATCAGGATTTATGACTTTTTTTTGAAAAAAAGTTTTTCAAAACAGATAAAAATCAAGCTGGAACACAGATGGTTGGTGATGAGCTTAAACAAAAAAAGCACAATGATCTGGTAGCATTTTCATATGCTGGGCCAGGCTTAGAGAAATCCCTGTGTACTTTTATTAGATTAACATTGTATAAGTTTTGACATCAGCCACCACATGAGATAGTACTAGAAAATGCACTTTGGAATCCTGATGCATGAATTGATATGTTTGACTTTATTACTAGCATATCTTTTTACTCATGATCTAAATGCTGATGCTTATGGGCCAAAATTTTCAGAAAAGTGATACCTTGCAAGCTCACACTTGAAGTGGTTCTCAAGAGCAATTGAAGGTCATAGACATGAGAATAAGAGAGGAAAGTCAGCTCACAAAAGGGACAGTGTCCTGAGCATCTAGGCAGGAATGCACCTTTTCCATCACAGTCTGTGAGTCTTCAGAACACAATGTAGTGAATAATCAGTTGTCGAGGGCCAGAGGGAGTCCCAGAGAGGCTCTTGACATGGCCCTCTGTAGGTGTGATGGATGTGGAGAAACTCTACCCTTCCCAGGGGGGTCAGGTGGCATCAACCAGACAAAGAGTGCAAACAATTTGGTCCTGGAAAAGAACTTTCTTTTTCTTTTTTGGTATTTGTGCCAAAAAGATACAGTATCTAACCATTCCCTATTAAGCTGGAAATCTATGCAAAGATGGAAAAGAAAGAAAAAAAAAAGAAGCCAAAGTGAAACCCTATATAGCAATACCCACTGGGTAAATCCATATATTTCAATAGTGTAAACATTTCTTTAGAAATAAACAAGTAAATAAAATGATATTCACATCCAAGTCTGAGTAAATAAACAAAAAGCCAAACAACAACAGCAACAACAAAAAGCCATCTGTTTTCTGGATTAGAAAGGGACACACCATACAAGTTTGTGGAAAAGAAAACCAAAACACCAAGGTCTCCCAAATCTTTCCTCTGGAGGCTGTGTATAAAAACAAGTGAGAGGAAGATATTTTTTCCTCAGACTGAGAAGATAGAAAAAATAAACATAATGTATGTGTGCTTGCTATTGCAACTGGTAAATCTTGAAAATATATTTTCTCTGCCTTTTCATTGTTTTCTTGTCTTTTCACATCTCTGAGCAGTGGTTTTAATTGGATATGGATTTCCTCTGGCTTTTGATAAGATATACAACAATACTGCTACCTCCCCTTTCTTCCAGTCCAAGCCCTAAGGAATTTTAGAAATCTATAAATTTGCTTAATTGCCAGACAGTTTTTCCACTTGTAAGGCAAATGGCTTCCCTCAACAGGAGTGTCAGAATCTGACCTATGACATTCAGGAGTTCATATCTGATGACTACCAAATGTTACAGAGATGTTCAGTTTTCCTGGCTTAACTTCACTCCAAGGCTGGGCATTAGATGCTTGGCCTGGAGCAGGTCAGCTTGTTAGTCCTGATATAAAGGGGCAGAAATGTGCCTACTGACAAGGAAGCCTGAGGAAGGAAAAGATAATGGCGTCTCTCTACTATATGTCAAGTAGCATGACGAGTTTTGCCTTGTTCTACTCCTGCACATATGCATCAGATCAATTTTGCCAGTCTTGTTTTTTACATACAGGGTACACAGAGAGATAACATAAGTTGCCAATCCTAAGTCAGTAAGTAGCAAAACTGACATTTCAAATCAAAGCTTTCTGTCTTGGAATTTTTCTTATACACAAAGCCTCATTCTTACTTCCAATAGAAAATTCCAGAAAGATACTTTGATGTTTGCTCTTTTGAACTTCTTATCACTCCTATTATCCCTAGTCACAGGGAATTCCCACACAAAGAATTGCATGTGGCAGTTAAGAGCTTTGCAGAAATAATTATTAACACACCTCAGCTCAAAATGAATTTCTAGTTTCGAACCCAGACTACATCTCTCTGGTGAATTGTCAGGGTAGAAGATGAGAACCACCATTCAATTTAGGTGATTTGCAGCACTCTACCAGCCCCACACCATTCACAGCCACCAAGTTGTTCATGTGGCTATAAATGTATATGTATGGCTCGTTCTAAATAGGAATTTGGTTTGTGGCAGGTTTATGGGAAAAATGTCAGAAGCAGAGTTGTTTCTGAGGGACCAAGTAAATGGGCAGCAGAACAATCACTCCAATCTGAAAACACAGATCAGGCAATTAGGGGAATGAAGAGATTCTTGGGCAACCATCTACCTTCTCTTTTCCTAGCAATACCTGGACTTGATTTGAACTTTTCAGATCATGTGTAAGTGTTGATTTCCAGACTCCCATTTTGTGTGCTTACTCAAAAGAACAGAGCAATGAAGGTTATGGATGGTGGAATGAGAATCTCTGATTGAAAATCACCTTACCACATTAACAAATGTGTGACTTTGGGCTACTTACCTAACCTTTATGGGCCTGTGTGTATAAAATCAATTGCTCTAAGTCTTACTGAGATGATGTAAATAACATGCTTCCTGGTTTATCATGGACTTGAAAAAAATTATTTTTTCTTCATCTTTCTCCTTACTTGCTGCTTCTGAAATGCTCTGATCCCTGATCCTAAGGTGTATCCCACTTTTTTGCCAGATATTTTTAAAACTGTTTAAATGGTGGTAGCATTGAAAGTGAAATATTGTATCCTAGTCATGAGTTGTGTAGTGATGAGGATAGTGTTTAACTTCTCCAAACCTTCATTTTCTTATCTATAAACTGGTTATAATAGTGGTTATAAAGATTGTGTCTAACCAAACAGCCACTTAGTACTGTCTCTGTAAAAAGAACTGAGGTTCTGGGTCCTAGTAGCTGGCAGAAATCTCTCAACCATAGGGAAGATCCAGACCCAGTTTACAAATAGTGGTTGATCTAATGCAAAAATAATACTCTCACTTGCCTTTATTAATGTGTGCCCAAAGTAAGCATACAAAATAATCACCAAAATAAAAAAACAAAAGTCAGAAGGCGGAGTCCCAAAAAGAAAAAAGCTTTCACCCACTGGCTCCCACTTGGGTGGTTGTTGGATGTGATGCCTTGAAATCAACAGTCCAGGAGGTGACGAACTCAAGAATGAAAACCAATGGGCTAGCCATAGTGGAAGAGATGACTGGGGGAAGCCTGGATCCACGGTGACATTGTGGAATTACTGATGAGTCTTTGTATTTCTTCTTCTATGAGATAATTGTTGTTTAAACTACTTAAGTAATATATTTTCTTACCTGTAATCAAAAACGTTATTCCTGATTTTATGATGCTGCTTCCAGAACTGTTTGAAAAATTAGAAATAACATAGGTAAGTAATCTAGCAAATACCTGCCATTTAGTAAACATGTGGCAATCACATGGCTTACATTTGAATTTGTTATAGTTGTTAACTGATAGGCTAAGTAGCACTGGGGTTCCCTCAAACAGGAACATCCTTCTTAATAAGTACTTCTTAGGGGCTAGGGTTGTGGCTCAGTGGGAGAGCACTCACCTAGCATGTGTGCAGCCCTGGTTTGATCCTTGGCACCACGTAAAAATAAATGCCTTGTGTACAAATAAAGCAAATAAATAAATATTTTTTTAAAAAAAGAAAGAAATACTTCTTAGAGGAAAATCAAACATTGACTTTTATCCACTCAGGGGCTTTAAATACCATCACTTTGAGATTCCACCAGATCTTATCAATAGGTACAAATAATGTAAAATTTAATTATTTTGAAGATCTTGTAACTCAGATAAAAAGACACAGAAATAAACAGATAATTCTCATTACCAAAGATTAGATGATCTTACATATGGCTTCCCAAGCTACTTTTTTCTCCTCCCTTGGCTGTGAGCCCATTTGACTTATCTTTTTAGCATGAGTCAAACTTCAAATCTATCAGTGTCACTGATTGTCTAGATAAACACTTTGCAAGGAAAAGGAGATTGAATCATAGTCAATTGTTTGGTTATTATTTGAAGATTATGAGTTGTCTAGAAAATAGGAAAAAGACTGAAAATGCTGTGAAGAAAAACAAACAAACAAGAGTTCATTCATATACATTTTTCCTATGAATACAGAATATTATGATTGTCCACATCAGACCAGAGAAACATTATAGTCAAAGAGAAGGGGAGAAGTCTGAACACATTTATTTAGCATATGAAAACAGGTATTCATGCCAATAATAGTTCAATATGGTAAAAACCTACCTAGGCAATGTCTGTCTAATACAGCAGAACATGGAACACAAAGATTTGGTGACTATAATGCATGTCAACCAGAGCCCTATGCAGCCAGATTTGGCCCATACAATTATTCTTAAACAGACTTGCCTTGTTCATAGCCCTGGGCCCATAGTATAATTTTTAGCACTCTACTTGCTCTATAGAGTTTTCCCCCATGATTCCAATAATTAAGTATTTTAATCTAACTAAGGTTTGGTCAACACTGAAATACAAGAGAAAGATTAGATTTTTCTGACTTTTGAATTCAAATATTAAAATTTAATACTATTTTTAATTACTCGAAAAATTTACTTAGTAAAATTAGTAGATAAAGTCTTGAGTTTAATAGTTTATTGTTCTCTTTGGCCATTTGTATACCTTTGCAGAAATTTGTATTCAAATTTCTTAAAAATTAGGGTATTGTCTTCTTGTTGAGTTTTCACAGATTTGCAAATATTTTCTCCTATTCTGTAGGTTGTCTTTCCATCTTCTTGATAATGTCCTTTGATGCACAAAATTTTTATCTTCAACTCAGATTTACCTATTTTTTTCTTTACTTGCTTCCCCATGTTTTCTGCTAAGTATGTACTCACATGTTCATGGCAACACAATCCACAATATTCAAAGGGTAGAGACAGCTCATTTTTCTATCAATGGATGGAAATGTGACATATTCATACAATGGAACATTGCTTAGTCATAAGAATGTTATACTGTTCCTTGCAGCAATATGTATGAACCTTGAAAACATTATGTGAAAGAAGTCAGACAGGAGAGATATCATATGATATCATTTGTGTGACACCCAGAAAGATGGAGAAGTTGTGTTTTTTCCTATTTCTTATGTCAAAAATCCAAAATCAAAACCCTTCAGAAATCAAGAAACACAAAATGTTTAAAAAATATTAAATATAAAAAATTTTATATGAGATGAATATCATTACCCTAAGTTCATGTATAAAGATGTGAATGGTGTGAATATACTTTGTATACAACCAGAGATATGTAGAAATGCACTCTATAAGTGTAATATGAAATGTAATGCATTCTACTGTCATATATAACAATTTAGAATAAAAAATAAAAACCTATTTTAAAAACAAATTGTATCAAATATTAAATATAAATTATAATATCATATAAAATGTAAGCAACATTTTAAAAAATAAAATTAATGCAAAAATCCATGATGAAAAATGTAAAGATTATAAGTAAAGACAGAATCTGATAGGGCAAGATTAGGGTAAGAAGAGTCACATAGTAAAGTATCAGATTACCTTCAGCTGAATATTTTGTTCATCATGAATTAACATTAGTTAATTTTTATGTTTGAAAAATTGCACTAGAATGTTTGTCTCTTGATTATTGAATTTTCTAGTATTCCCTAAAAGTTTGCACCTAAGAGCTTTATTCACCTTACTTTAGACCTGGCTGTATTTAGGAAACATTTATTTTTATTTATTTATTTATTTTTTTTTTTGTGGTACCGGGGATTGTACTCAGGGGCACTCGACCACTGGGCCACATCACCAGCCCTTTTTTGTATTTTATTTAGAGACAGGGTCTCACTGAGTTGTTAAGTGCCTCGCCATTGCTGAGGCTGGCTTTGAACTCGCAATCCTCCTGTCTCAGCCTCCCAAAGTGCTGGGATTACAGGCGTGCGCCACCGCGCCCAGCAGGAAACATTTATTTTTTAATCCTCAAAACTCTCTAAGTTTTGCTCCAATGTATTGATAATCAAATCTGGCTTCATATTATAATTCAAAATTGTCAGATGAATATAATATTCAGGTCCTATGATAAGAAAAATTAATCTAGTCTCTGTAGAAGTGAAGTTGAGTATCAGAATTTTAGGGTTGAGAATTGCTGCCTTATTTTTTAATACTCTTATGAAATTCAGTAATTAGTAGTATTGACCATCTAGGCAGAATGTGTCGGTTCAGCTATTGGCTTTGATTCCTTGGGTAAGTTGTTTAAATTTCTGATACCAAATTTCCATGTTATGGCACAGTCTTAAAAAGAACAACAACAACAACAACAAAAGAAACTTAAAACACGGAAAGAACAAAAGACACACAAATATTTGGCACAGTGCCTGGATCATAGAATAGTTATAAATATTGCCCATTAGGGTACTTCTGGCACTGAAGATGGAAAAAGGAAGAAGCAGTAACTATCATTTATTACTGTGAAGGAGAATTTCTTACCAGCCTGATATTCTCTCTGAAATGCTATGTTTCTGTAAGATTTGTATTGATCCTTGTTTATTTTGTCAGCTCTATTTATTTATTTTTTTTTTTTTAGATTTTGGTGAGTACATTTGCTCTGGTAACAAATACATTTTTAGTTCAATGGCATTTTCTCCTATTATATTTTTTATTATTTTCTCTCCTTTTGCTAATATTTATCACTCCATCACTGGATCTGTACTTCTTTTTCCTTCTGATTCCTTGAAGAATGTTTCTAATTTTTTATTTTTAATATAATTCATACACAAAGTGCTTCAAGCCAAAAGCTGCACATTTAAGGAAAAAATATAATAGTATTTCATACTACGCATGTTTATTCTCCCCAGAAGCTGCTTATCTTTTCTTTGGTTATAGTGGACTATTCCTGTAATCCAAGAAACTTGAGAAGCTGAGGCAGAAGGATCTCAAGTTTGAGGCCAGCCTTAGCAACTTAGGGAGACTTTGTCTCAAAAATTTAAAAAGGCACCCATATGTAGCTCAGTGGTAAAGTAACCCTGCATTCAATCTCAAGTGCAAAAAAAAAAGCAAAAGTCAAAAATCTTTTTTCTGATATTACCTTAAGATTTCTAAATAGAATAGTTATAGAATTTTAATGGCATTTATTTATTTTTAATCTCCAACACTTTTGCTTTATATGAAATTTAAATAAGGGCCGGGGCTGTAGCTCAGTGGCAGAGCGCTTGCCTAGCAAGTGTGAGGCACTGGGTTCAATCCTCAGCACCACATACAAATAAAATAAAGACATCCTGTCCATCTACAACTACAAAAAATTTTTATAAAAAAAGCTAAATAAGTAAAAGTTTCTAGCATTTTTTATAATGGCTTTGATATCTTAGATATGACATCAAAAATACAGACAATAAGAACAGAAACAGACAAATGGGACTTTGTCAAACTAAAAAGCTTCTGCATAGAAAATGAAATAGTCAAAAAATGAAAAGGAAAGCTAAAAATTTCAAGAAAATGTTTGCAAATCACATCTGAAAAAGAGTTAATCTCCCAAATATGCAAAGTGGTCCTGCAACGCAGTAAAAAAAAAAAAAAAAAATCAGATAACCTTGGTTTTAAAAATGGGTAAAAGCAAAGAAAAAGAAAGAAAAAAAAAAAAAAAAGAAAAAGAAAAAGGTAAAAGCCTTGAATAGATATTTCTTCAAAGAAAACATACCAAAGCTAACTGGTCTGTGAAAAAATTTCAATATTATTAATTGTAAGTGAATGCAAATCAAGACCATAATAAGATAGCATATCATACTGTTAAGAATGGCCTTTATGAATAAAATCAAAAGATAACAAGTGTGGCAAGGAGGTGGAGAAAAGGAAATCCATGTATGCTCTGATGGGAATACAATTTGGCACATCTACTATGGCACAATGCAGCAGTTCCTCAAAATATTAAAAACAGAAATACTTTGTGATCTAACAATCCACATTTGGGTATATCCCCAAAGGAATTGAAACAGGGATCTTGACACAATATCTGCTCTTCATGTTCATTGCAACATTCCACACAATAGCAAAATAGGGAAATAAGCTAAATGTCCACTGGTTAAAAGAAGGAAATCCTGCCATTTGCGACAACATGGATGATCTTGGAAGACATGCTAAATGAAATAAGCTAAACCCAGAAGAACAAATACTATGTGATCCCACTCATATCAGCAATCTAAAATCATCAAATTCATAGAAGCAGAATCTAGAATGATGATTACCAGTGACAGGCACTGGGGACAGTGTAAATCAGGGCAGTGTTGATCAAAAGCTATATAGTATAATCCACAGGATATGAAGTTATACTATGGATGTATTATATAGTATAGTGCATATAGGTAATAGTACTGTATCATATACTTAAAATTTTTGGTCTGGGGGTGCAGCCCAGTGGTAGAATGTTTACCTAGCATCCACGAGGGTTTGGTCCTTAACACCAAAAAAGTAAGTATAACACCAAAACAAAACAAAAAGAGGCAGGAGGAAACTTTTAGAGATAACAGTTAAGTTTATGGTGTTGTTTATGGTGATGGTTTAATGAGTGCATACTTATCTGCAAGCTTATCAAGATGTTTGCATTAAATATATGAAACTTTTTTGTATGTAAATCATACCTCAGCAAAAAGAAGCTAAATAATACAGTTTCTCTTATAGAAGTTTTTTTCTCCTGAAGCAAAACTTGTATTTCCATCTACCCATTACCACTGCAATTATGAGCAATATTTAATTATTTTTATCATATTTTCCATAACATTCCAAAGTTTCTTTCATGTAAGTAAAAATGAAGCAAAAAAATATTTATTTTTTTTCTTTCTGAAAGTGGACTTAGGCATATCACTGTTTCTTTTTACTGCAGCATGTTCTCAAATTCTAACTTCTATCACTGAGTTTAAAAAAATTTTAAAATTTATTTTAATCTTTGATTGACACATAATACTTGCATATATTTATGGAGTACATTGTGACATTTTGATCCATGTGCACTTTGTGCGATGATTAAATCAGATAGTTAGCATAAACATTACCCTAATCATTGGGGTTTTAAATTACACAATTATTATTATTATTTTTTTATTTCCAATGAAGTCTTCATATCTCAGGTTGCATTTCCCCCTCCCTTGAGTGCTTATTCTACCTTTCATATTTTCCTAAATCCTATCAAGAATATGAATTCCAGACTATGTTAAGTTTATTTCTAGACTTGCTTCACATAATAATTCTGTTTCTTGAGAGGAGCTTATTTCTGATTCCTTAGAGCCACTATATTTTTAATTTGATTTTTAATTTTAATTTTCTGTGCCTTTTAAATAAAGTCGGTGATTTGTCACCATTTGCTCATACCCAGAGAGAAAATTTATATTTTACATCCTTGCAAAATTTAGAATTTTTTCTTAAGGACTAGGTGACTTTAGGTAAAGAAACAAAGGAAATGATTTGGTTTTATCAAATTTTGTTTTGCTAATAAAGTTTCAGAAAACAAAATGAAATCAAGAAGGAGGCAGAGCCAAAGGCAGTGAGATGTCAATTTCAGCATTTCTTTTCCCTGTGGATTACAGGTTGCTCTACTGATCCCGAGACTCCTACCTCCCCTTGGCATAACCTCTTTGAATTATAGATTATTTCCTGATCCTATTTTCAGATAAATGGGAATAAGCGTATTTCTGAGGCACTTACTTTAAGCAGCTGTCAGTGCCTGATGTAGCTTTTTCTATAAATGATATGTCATGGACTGACCTTTGCATTGGTGCTTTAGAGATTGGTGAGATTCTGCTGATTAAATGGCCTCTTCTCAAACAGTGAACTATGGATTGATAGAAGCTATGATTTGGATTTGGTTTGAGTGTGTCCCTCAAAAGTTCATATGCTGATATTACAGTGACACAGCTATCTCAATGTTTGTAGCTGCGCAATTCACAATAGCTAGGTTATGGAACCAACCTAGATGTCCCTCAGTAAATGAGTGGATTAAGAAAATGTGGTATATACGCACAATGGAATTTTACTCAGCAATAAAAGAAAATAAATTAATGGCATTTGCAGGTAAATGGATGAAGTTGGAAGACATAATGCTAAGTGAAGTTAGTCAGTCTCAAAAATCCAAGTACCAAATGTTCTCTCTTATATAAGGAGACTAGTTCATAGTATGGTTGGATGGGAGGGTACATACGAGGATTAGAAGAATACTAGAATGGTCAAAGGGAAGGGAGAGTAAGGGAGGGAGCAAGGGGGGAGGGAGAGGGAGAAAAGGAAAAAGAAAAGAAAAGGTGTTTGAATGAGATGGATATCATTTTCCTAAATGCTTGATTGAAGACCTGAATTGTACTAATATACTCTGTATGCAAACAATTGTATGTAAAAAGATGCTAAATACATGCACTATGAGTTGTACATATTAAAAATTATTAAAAAAAAAAAGTTCATATGCTGGAAGCTTGGTCCTCAGTATAGCGGTATGAAGATATTATGGAATCTTTAAGGGGTGTGGCCTAGGTCACTGGGTGGGCTGCCCTGAGAAGGGATCAATATTGGACTTTTGAAGTTAGTTCTCTTAAAAGTGTTTTGTTAAAAAGCAAACCCCCCTGCCCCATGTGCTTGACCTCTTCTGCTCATGGTTGCTTCTATTTCTGTTGTAATGCGGCCAAGGAGACCCTCACCAGAAATTGATCTGATGGGGTTGCTTGATCTTAGACTTGCAGCCTCCAAAATTGTTAACTAAGTAAACCTCTTTACTTTAGATTGTCCTTGGTTTCAGGTATTTTGGTATAACAATGGAAATGTACTAATACATAAATCTATCCTATTTCTACTACATCTTGCAGAAATTTCTCAAAATTTTACCTACATGTATGGCATCCTTAAATGGTTTCTTGCACAGGTATTTTTCTGTTTCTATATTTCTTTAGCCAAAGGAGATCTAATAGGTGAGAGACAGGTATGTGTTTTCCACATGTGTCCCTCAGAATCCATGCTGCCTTTCTTACTTTCCTTCTACCTAAAAGTGTTTTATTTAGTCACAGAAACACAGATTGAACATTTCAGTTTCTATGTTGACACCATGGAAGACAGCAATGATTTCCCACAAAAGTTCGGTGTCAAACTGTGGGGCATGGGTTACTGCTATATTCTATTGTTTGTTCTGTTAGGCATATTTATAGAAATAGAGGTCTAATTTATTTGCAACATGCCTCTTAAGAACTTTGGTCATTGGGGCTGGGATTGTAGTTCAGTGGTAGAGTGCTTGTCTAGCACTTGTGATGCACTGTGTTCGATCCTCAGCATCACATAAAAATAAATAAATAAAATAAAGATATTGTGCCCATCGTGTGTGTGTGTTTAAAGAACTTTGGTCATCATCCATTGATTCCCCCCCCTCTTCTTCTGTACAAATAATTTCAAATTTCTTCTCTGGGATTTATCTCTGTAATCCTCACCTCATCATTATTTTCCAGTGTATCACATCTCTCACTTAATTCTCATTTTATTCATTCATTTATTTATTCTATGAATATTTAGCAAAATCAGGAATGGCACCAGGTATTGGAGAATTAAAGATCAGCCAATTCTCCTTGTCCTCAGGGAGTCTATAGGTTTAGATTCTAGTGCTAGGAAGGACTTGAGAGTTGAAGGCTCTCTGGAAATAAAGGACAGGGGGATGAAAATATTCACATCTTAAGTATTTACATTTAAGTATTTGCACAGTTTCATTTTTCTCTGATGAATTTGTAATGATAGTCATAATTTTTAGTTTAATACATTTATTATTTTACAGGTATGTGCTAAATTTACACACATAATTTGCTCAATCTTATGGTCACCTTATAACATATTCATTGTTAAATCCCAATTTTACAAATGAAGGCAATGAAGCATGAGAATTTAAGTACCTTGTTCAAAATGACATAGCTGAGTCTACTGGGGCTGGGTTTCAATGTGCTTCTAAACCCATGCTTTCAGCTCTCTCACTCTCCAGGCCTAGGAAGAAGCACAACCATAAACTCATTTTTAAAGGTGCAGAAATTGAAGCCCAGAAAGAATAAGTAATTTGCCCAAGATAACTAGTAAAATCGGTACTTAAGACTCATCAATTTGACTTCAACTACATTCCACATCAGTTTGACTTCAACTACATTCCATATCAGTTTGACTTTGACTACATTCCACAAAGCCACCTCCAGACACTCAAATTTAGATGATCTTAGATTTAAGAACTAGAAATTGCCTCAGTAATTACAATGTGGAATAAACCCTCCTTTTACAGATAACCTGTAGTCACCAAAATCACGTACTTGAAACAATCAGAAGAAGGTTCAGTGCAGCAAAGCAAATTTACATACCAAGGGAAGTTATTGTTTGAAATATTATTTTTATTAAAAAATGCAAGATGGGAGATCCAACACTGGATGCCAACACACTTCTTGATAATGATTCAAATGACTTGTTTCTCTGCAACAAGAAAAAAAAATTGGGAAAGGATTTTATAGACACTGAGATCATTGTAATGTACTGCAAGACCCAGGGGTTTTCATGACGGTGGAAACACCCATAGGAGATGGAAACACATTGTCTTCAGAATGATGTCCACTGTGCTGTCCTCTGAAAAGTGACCCACTGCTGGGCAGGAATCCTTCTGCAATGCTGAATTGGAGCCAGCTGGTATCTGGAATGCACCTTGTGTGTCACCTTCTGCTCTCTGTTTGAAGGCCAACTGCATGTGATTAGGGGTAACTGACACAGAGCTTGTGCTAAGTTCAGGATGTAACTTGTTGAATGAATAGCAATTGACTTGAAAATTGGATGAATGGATTGAATTTCTTCTGTCTCTGTCTCTGTCCCCTTGATAGAGCAAGATTAAATCCTCTGGGCCTGGTCAAATCAGTGCTTACTGTTTCTGAGAGGGATATTCTTGAGAAATAATGCTGTAGGACTACTAATTGGGATTTGAATAGGATGAAATTTTAACCAAGACATTTACATCGTCTAATTAGTGTAACAAAAATGACTGCAAATGAAGATGCATTTAGCTCCCTATGCATTTCCCTTATAGTAGCCAAATGATGTAAGTATTTTTTTTTTTTTTAATATATAAAGTTCTTGGTGCTTCTCAAGCTTGCCTACACAATGGAATTGCCTTGAGAATTTAAGACAAAATATTGATGCTACTGGATTCTATCCAATATATTCTAATTTAATTAGTATGGGGTGTGGCATGAACATTGGGGTTTCTTACAACCTATAAGGCAATGCTAATGTGAAAAGCTGGAGAACTGCTGCAAACCACAGTTAAGTTCCCTCACTGGGATGAGGCACCAGCTGCAAGCCTGTTTTACACCAATATATTTGCTGAACATAAACATCCCAGTGCAAACTATTGCACCCAAAAACCCAGAGCTGCCTGTGGACAATCTTTGGAAAAGTTCAAATTTGTAAACTGATAATACATATAATTCCACAGGCTCCATATGGTTCCTGTTATCTTGAGGGGAACTATACACATTTGCCTTGCCCCAGGACAGAAAGATAAATAACAGATGTGGATAATTTTTATCATACTTGTACTGAACAATAATAGAAAAATAAGAAATGCACAGGGTAGTGAGAGAAGTAGAACTCACGAAAATAAAGCTCATATAAATTTTTCTAGGTCATATATTTGAATTTTGAAAACCCTGCTATGCAGTAGATCAGAAATAACTGTCATACAGGTCTCCATTTCTAAGGCAAACTATCTCTAAAGTGATAAGAAACAATGTTAAATTTTTGGTGTTAATAGAGACAAATAAATTGATTTATTTGTAATAGTGAAAATAACTAAAATCTCCATATAGTTGACGATGTGCCAGGCAGTGTTCTATGCAACATATCTGCATTAACTTACTTACACCTTACTGTAATCCTGAGACAAACACTATTATTATTCCTATTTTACAGATGAAGAAACTGAAACCCAGAAAATTTGAGTAATCTGTTCATGGTGACACACTGTGGTAGAGCCACAAATTTAGCCTAAGTAGTCCAGCTTCAGATACCAGGCATGACAGCCTAGAGGTGCTGGTGGCAACCTCTTCATGGTGGAAGGCAGGTCCCTCTACAGAAGTGAAGCAAAGTGTGTGGAGTTGAAGGAATTCAATGGGAGAATGGCTGCCAAGATTTAGGATGGCTGGGAAATAACAAAATAATAACAATGCCGGCCGCTGATGTATACTATTTGCCAGTCACTGAGTAGCATTTGGATCGCTTTCCATTTTCTCTACTTTCTAGCAGTCATTTCTTTTTTTAAGATTTTTTTAAAGATGGACACAATATCTTTATTTATTTTATTTATTTTTATGTGGTGCTAAGGATCGAACCCAGTGCCTCACATGTGCGAGGCAAGTACTCTGCCATTGAGCTATAACCCCAACCCCCATCATTTCTTCAAAAACATTTTTTTTTCACTTCCTCTTTGGAGATTTCAATTTAGAGCACATTAGGTCACTTTTTGTGGTCCCACACTCACCAATGGTCGTTTGTTGTTTTTGTTTCTTTCTCTTGTTTTGAGTCATTTTCTCTTCTGTGTTCTACTTCAGATGGTTTCTTTTTCTATGTCTTCAAACTCACTAGTCTTTCCTTTTGTAATGTCTAATCTTTTGATTATTTGAATTTTCCCTCTTGTAATGTTTTATGTTTTCCTGCTTCTTCATATGCCTGGTAGTTTTTGATAAGTTGCCAGACATTGTGGATTTTACTTTATTGAGTACTGGATAGTTTTTGCATTCTGGGATACAGGTGTATTACTTGACACAGTTTGATACTTCTAGGTCTTGATTTTAAGATTCCTTAGAAGGGAATAGAGCTGTGCTTGGTTTAGTGCTAATTATTTCCACTATTGTGATAATATCCTTCTGATTACTCTACCAAGTGCTGAATGAATTATATTGTTCTGTAGTTTTGTGGTGGGAAGAGGGACCATTTTCAGCTTCGTGTTCAGCCAGGCAGTGTTCTTTCTTAATCTTTTGGGAAGTTATTTCACCAACCTTACATAGTTTCCTCACAAGCATGCACTAATCACTACTTTGTTGAATACTAGAGAGATACCTTTACAGATTTTTGGATTTCTTTTTCTGCAGCTTGATGATCTATTCACCTATCTATAAAGTTTTAACCTCAGAACTTAAAGTTGATTGCTCTACTGAGTTACTCAACCTCATGCTATGTCCTAGAGTATTTTACAAGGAAGAAATATGGAATAATCATGGCTTCATTTAATTTTTTATTTTTTTTCCTTGTCTGTCAGTGAACACAGTCTTTTATTGCTGATGTCAGGTATACTGAAAAACATCTCATCATATTTTTTGTTCATTCAAGTGACTGTTTTCATTCTAAGATTCTGTTCCTGATAGTCCATCTTGGCTAAGAAAGGAAGTTCAATATTCTATTCTACTTTTAAAACAATTCTTTTGTTCAATTTTAGCAGAGGTTTGTGAATTTTATTAGGCTTTTCAAGTAATCCATATTTGACTTTATCAAGTCTTTTCTTGGTATACTTATTCATAAATTTGTTACTTGCATTTTTCTTATTAATTTCTATTCACATTCTTTATTTCCTTTTTTGTCTGATTGGCATAGTAGCTTTATTCACACACTAAACATAAACTAGAGAGGCTCCCACCAACATTAACCTCTGGACAGAATGATTACTCAGCAGACAGCGGTATCCCGGCTCAGATAACTCATGTAACTCTTGTCTAACATAGATCATAAGGAAGTTATTCTATAAGCCTGAAGGAATTCCTTTTTTCTTCATGTCCAGGTTTTATTTTTTTATGAGTGCATTATAGTTGTACATAATGGTGGGATTTGTTATTGCATATTTATACATGCACACGATAGAACAATGTAATTCGGCCAATATCATTCCCCAGTATTTCCCTTTTTCCTATCCTCCTTCCACAATCTGGTCCCTTTCCTCTATTCTATTGACCTCCCTTTGATTTTTATGAGATCCTTCCTATCTTCCCTTTCTTTTCCCTCTCTAGCTTCTGCATATGAGAGAAAACATACAATTGTTAACCTTCTAAGTTTGAATTATTTTGCTTAAAATAATGTTCTCAAGTTCCATCCATTTTTTCCTGCAAATGACATAATTTCATTTTTCTTTATGGCTGAATAAAACTCCATTGTGTATATACATCACTGAAGAAATTTGCACAGCAATAAAAAACACTGTGGTAATGTTAGCCAAGCAATATCACATCAGCAGAAATCATGAAAACTCCACGTATTGATTGCTCTTAAAAAAGAAAAACACCCTACCATAGAAGAGGAGCTCATATGCTTATATGGTGAGGGACTATGTGGTGAGTAGTGTTTACACTGGGATCAGGATATGGTCAATCACAGGAAAACAGAGTCCAGAAGTGGACCCAGCTTAGAATCAAGATTTGGAACTGCTGCATTTACAAAGAGAACAAAATGAACCTTAAACTCTACTGTGTCTATGCCAGCAGAAGCACATAGATGATTATTGCTCCAGGAATTTGAAAATGGACAAATGGGACATCAGAAATTTAGAGATCAAGGAAGTGTTTATAATGTGCATAGGGATATTTCAAAATTGTAGAACTGGAGAGAAACTGGTAACAGCATATGTGAGTTTCTTTAGGAATAACTCTGAAGCAAAGAGCCTTTCTTCCCACTGTCATGAGCATCTATGCCTTTGCCTTTTTTTCTCAGATGGTCTGTGTTTTTTCTCACATGAACTGATGGAGAATATTCCTAGGCCATCTGATGCTAACACTGTTCCCCGTTCCCTAACACAAATATGGAGTCATCTCTTGATCATATTCTTAGAGTATAGCCTACTAATTTGCATAAAGGCTTCAAATAACATTCCTTTATTATACAGATTGAAGAGTTTGGGCTTGGGGCTGGGGTTGTGGCTCAGCGGTGGAGCACTCGCCTAGCATGTGCGCGGCCCGGGTTCAATCCTCAGCACCATGTAAAAATAAGCGCATTGTGTACAACTAAAGCAAATAAATAAATATTAAAAAAAAAAAGAGTTTGGGCTTGATTTCTAGGTCAGGGAGAGCCATTTAAGATTTGTAAGCAGGCAAAAGTCACGTTATTCTGTGCCATTAAATCAAGCTGATCAAGTCACACATCATGTGACTTGCAGCCAACAATAGGTAATGGTGTTTGTTTAGTGCCTGCTCATGGCAAAAATCATAGATAAGCCAAATGTGGTGTGGGAGTGCTATGATGAATGTGGCTGTCTTCCAAAAGCTCAGAGACTAATGGAGGAGCTTTACAAAACAAAACATCCAGGAAGGACAGGTTGTCATTGAATTTACATAAATGTCCTGTTAATAAACAAATTATGGGGGCCTGTCTGCTGTGATTCATTAGACAGAAGAACCATGGTTCATAAGACGCACAAAGTACTATTGTTGTTGATGTCACATGTGTCTTGATGGGCTACAGCAACTGTCAAAGGACACTTTATCCAATTTCTACAAATCCTTCTCCACCTAAATAGATAGGATTTGGATCATTGAAGAGCAAGGAATAAACACAACACTAGATTTAGTAAAGAAAGTGTTAGTCAATTGCTTTGTTTATAATATTCTATTAATCTAATTGTACTTTCAGATTTTTCAATTCCAAAAAAATCATCATTCTTTTCTCTAAGTTGTATGCTTTGATTACAAGTATTTATTAAATAAAGGTTAAAATAATAGATATTAAGGAATGTGCTATGTGTTTTTGCATACATTGTTTCACTAAAGACTCCAAAGAACCCCATGACATAGCCATGGTCATCACTCTTATTTTATACAGGAGGAAATAAATTCTTAAATTAACCACAAGATCATATATGTGTGTGTGTGTGTGTGTGTGTGTGTGTGTGTCTGTGTGTGGTATTGGGGATTGAACCCAGGGTCTTGTGCATGTGAGGCAAGCACTCTACCAACTGAGCTATAAACCCAATCAATAAATGGGTTAAGGAACTGAACAGACACTTCTCAGAAGAAGATATATTATTGATCAAAAAAATATTAAAAAATGCTCAACATCTCTAGTAATTAGAGAAATGCAAATAAAAACTACTCTAAGATTCCATTTCTCTCTAGTCGGAATGGCAGTTATCAAGAATACAAGCAACAGTAAGTGCTGGTGAGGATGTGGGGAGAAAAGGCCCACTGATACATTGCTGGTGGGACTGCAAATAAGTGCAACCAATCTGGAAAGCAGTATGGAGATTCCTTGGAAAACTTGGAATGGAACCACCATTTGACCCAGCTATCCCACTCCTTGGTCTGTTCCTAAAGGTATTAAAAACAGCATACTACAGTGATGCAGCCACATCAATGTTTATAGCAGCACAATTCACAATAGCCAAACTGTGGAACCAACCTAGATGCCTTCGATGGATGAATGGATAAAGAAACTGTGGTATATATACACAATGGAATATTACTCAGCATTAAAAGAAAGTAAAGTTATGGTATTTGCAAGTAAATGGACGGAGTTAGAGAATATCATGTTAAGTGAAGTAAGCCAATCCCCAAAACCAAAGGACAAATGTTTTCTCTGATAAATGAATGCTAATCCATAATGGGATAATGGGGAAGGGCATGGAATGAGTGGAGGAACTTTGGATAGGGCACAGGGGAGGGAGGGAATGGGAGGGGGCATGGGGATAGGGAATTTGGTGGCATGAGATGGACATCATTATGCTAGGTACATGTATGATTGCATGAATGATGGTACCCTACTCTGTTTACAACCAGAGAAGTGAAAAATCATGCTCCATTTTCATACAATGAATTGAAGAGCATTCTGCTGTCATGGATAACTGATTAGAACCAAATAAATTTAAAAATTTTAAAAAAGTAACTACAGGATCAAACAGTGTAGAGGGGTAGAGCTGAGATTTGAATGAGGAAAGTTAAACTCCTCTGTCACAGCCTATACTGTACTTATTGTGTAGCCATGTGTAAGAACCACAGATATAGATATTGTCTTCCAGAGAGACTGCCCATGTTTTTAAACATGTTATTTAAAGACAAAGCAGGTCATCTCTCTAGTAGTGTTGAAGAAGAAAAAAAAAAAAAAAAAACTAACACAAAGACACAGTTTTTCTTATTGCATATAGCCATAGGTACTATGAAAAATTGTCTATTCTCCTAATAAATAGATATAGACCCAACCAATAAGGGGTATATGTATGTATCTACTTATCTACCTATATCCATAAATTATTATCTTCTTTTCATAAATTTATCACTATGTTTCAATATTTTATACAAACCTGGGCTCAGTGGTGTATGCCTATGATCCCAATTACTGTGGAGGCTGAGGTAGGAGGATTACTTGAACCCAGGAGTTCTAGTCCAGCTGAACAACATAACAAGAACCCTGATTTAAATAAAAAAAAATAAAAGGTGCAATTTCAAAGATAGTATTAAAAAACCAATAATTTCTTTATGTATAAATAGATATGTAAACATATAAACGTATGTATACATATATATGTGTATACATACATATGCACATATATACACACACATATGTTTATACGATAAACCCTCTTAACTGCAAGGAAAATCTTCCAAGACCCCTTTTGGATCTCTGCAAGTATAGATAATACAGAATCCCATGTATATATACCATGTGTTTATTTTTTCTCCACATTTTTTATCGGTGCATTATAGTTGTACATACTGTCAGAATTTGTTGTTACACATTTGTACATGCACACAATACACAATATAATAATATTATTTGGCCAATATCACTCTCCATCACTTCCTCTCTCTCTCTCCTCGCCTTCCACTCCTTGGCCCCTTTCCTCTACTGATCTGTCTTTGATTTTCATTAGATCTGTCCCATCTTTCTTGTCCTTTTTCCTCTCTAACTTCCATGTATACCATGTGTTTTCCTATACAAACATATCTGTGATGAAGTGTAGTTTGTAAAGTGAGCATAGTGAGAGATTATCAACAATATTGAATAATAAAAGGAAAGCAAAACCACAGATAAAGAGGAGATTACTGGATAAATTTACACAAAAGTTTAAATGCATCTCTAATGTACGTACAATTATAATATATATAGTACTATATTTACATATCATGATAGAGATATTTGGATTATAATTTACTTCTGGAATGTTCAAGAAGCTGGCCCCTGTTTGTGTATATTATTGGGCAGAATTTCCATTAGAAGAGGGCTTCGCCATGAATCTTCTTTCCCTGTCTCCCAGAACAAAATGAATCTCCAATCTGGGTGTCAAATGGGTACATTCACTCCTTATCTTTATATACTACAAATTTCAATTGATTTTCAAGCCATTTGTTTTAATACATGACTTTCCCCAGAGTGAGAGGCTGTAGAGGGAGGCATGGCATTTCTCAGTCAACAGAAATAGAGGTAAATCAGTCTGGGGTCCACATGCTTTGTGAATGCTGGCAGCCATTATGCCAAAGAAAGCACAAATGCAAACCCAAGGTAAATTACCCAAAATGGCTTTTATTCTGGCATTCCAAAGCAGTTTCTGAATATAAACTGTCCCCCAAAATATTAAGGGAGAGACTGAAAGCTGCAAATCCTCTAGTGGTTCTGAAGACCTCTGCTTGGATTTCAGAAAGGCAAACCTAGGTCTAGACATTCCCCTTAGTACCAGGCAGGAGGCTTCTGGAGTTGTGACTGTGGCTGTTTGTGTGCACCCACTCATTTATGCTCTTATAGGCACAGGCATGTGTGCACACTGCAAAAGCATCGTGTCAAGGGCAGCACTTGCTCTGCAGGCCTCCTTAGGATAACCACATCACATAATGGTTTCTTTCTAAATAAACAGACAAGGAGAGCTGGCTGATAAGTCACTTACAGAATATGCCAGCCAAATTCAATCAGCAGCCCCTGCGTGCAGACAAGTGTCCTTCTATGCTAGCTGGTTAGGGAGAAGATATCATCTATCCTGTGCACAGGCCGGCCTCATAATTGCATATCATTCCTGACTCCTGCAAAATAATGACCCTCTCCTCTCTTGGTTTGCAGAACACATGGGGAGGAAATAGTAGATCTGAGCTAACTGGCCCAGAAATTCTAAACAGATGATGGAAAAATGTTTTGTCAAAGTAAGAGTTCTTTGAATTTTTAAGAGCCCCCACATAATCTAATAACCAGTCTTTCAAGACAGAGCCCAATATGGGGCCAGCAAGACTGTCCACCATTATTTTAATATAATTTTGCCAGTTCTTTCGTTTTGACGTGTACAGAGAAGAATTCAAAATAAGACATTCCTTCTCAATCCTTCCTTCCCTATTTTTTTTTTAATTTGGCAAGAGAATAAAACACTGTTCCCTCTAAATAAAGCAGTAAATGACACAATTGAAAAAAAAAAAAAGCTTTACAAAACTGCATTGTGTTTTCTACTCTATTAAATAAACCAAAAAAAAAAAAAAAAAAAAAAAAAAGAGAGAGAGAGAGAGAGAAAAGTTAAAAAATTATTTTAAGAAGTATATTAAACTACTATTGGTTTTTGAAAGTGTTGACCAGTTGTCTAGCTCCCTCAGTAATTGACCTCTTTGACTTGTTTTTATGTTGCTTTCAGCTTTTTCCACAACAGGTACTCACTCAAACCAGGAGGTTTCTAAACACTGAGACTCTCCAGAGCTGAATGCTTTGGTCAAGACTATGGAGGAGGAAGATAGAGGCTTTAATCTCAAAGGCTTTCCGTGGCATCTCAGAATCAACAGTGACTGATTTTCTAGTGTTCTGAAGACTATAGTCTATAGGAATGAATGTACCAGTTTTCATGTTCTGCCTAGTTTGCCCATTTGGGCAAATCCTTTCTCTGATCTCCTCACCTCTTTATCCACCCAGATGTCCATATTCTCCTCCAGGACAAAGCTGCTGGGAGTGAAGCTTCATACTTCATAATTATCTTCTCTTCATTTCAAAAAACATTCTTTCCCATACTGCAACAATTGGAAAGAAGGACATTGATTTCACAAGACTTATTCACATTAAAGAAAGAATGACTGATACCATTGTGGGGTACCATTTCAACTAATTTGTATTTTGAGGTTAGGACCATTCATTTCTTGGAACATACGTTTTTCTGAACATTAAGTATTCTGTTCCCATTGTCCCTAGGAACCAAGTTAAGGTTTGGAATATATTATTACTATAATATGAACCCAGATGAATAAATCTTTACTGGTATTATTCTAAGGACTGTGATTGGTAAAGAAAAGTTCTTCATACCCCTAGACCATACCATATTGGAAACTGATTGCTTAAAGGGCTCACTCTCTATTCCTGTATCCAAATGAGGACTAAGAGCTGAAGGTCTTCCTGAGGCCTCAAAGATTCATCCTTTGTATGCAGAAGGAACATCTAGGTTCATCATAGATGGGTTTATTCTAGACTTTAAAATAAACAAGTGACTAATGAATTTCCATGTAGGGTTGTCTTCAGTATCTGCAAAGGATTAGATCTAGGATCCTCCACAGATACCAAAACCCTAAGATGCTTAAGTACCTTATATAAATTGGCACAGTATTTGCATATCATCCACATATATCCTCCATATGCTTTAAATTATCTTTAGAATATTTTAAATACCTAATGCAATATAAATGCTATTTAAGTAGTTATTATGTTATATTGTTTAGGGAGTAACAAGAATAAAATAATTTGTACATGTTCTGTACAGATAACATTTTTTCAAATATTTTTGATCTGCAATTGGTGAAATCTGTGGATACAAAAGGCTGACCATAATTCATTATTCACCTTGTTAAAAGTTTGCCAAAAATTTCACCATTTGATCCTCTGTGAAGTGAATACAGAAGAGATAGGATGAGGCAGCTAGTAAAACAGGAAGGAGGCTTCAGGGGACTTCTGTAGCTTGTGTGGAAATGGAATGGAAGATGACAGAGGATAAGGTCAGGGTAAAATGAGCCCCTGAAACTTAAAGGCAATGGATGAGTTATCATGGTTTAGAATTCCAAATCTCAGAGATCCATATGGTTTTCTGTATGGAAAACACATTTATCTTGACCCAAGGAAGGAAGTGAGGAGGAGGCAGCAGCTACCAAGACAAGAGAAAACCTAAACAATTGAAGAGGGAATGTCAATGGGCTCCAGGTGTCCATAGTGTAAATACTTCAAAAAACTCCTCAAAGTTTGATTGAGCTAATGCATGTCCATGGAATGAATGGTGCTTTTCCTCCATCTTTCTCTGAATGGCTAGTAAACCCCAGTGCAGGTGGAAATTCTGGTTGGACTCTGTTGAGAAAGGAAAGAGGGAGGATCAGAAAGAGGGAGAAGGAGAAAGTCTTCCAGGAATAATGTTCAAGAACATCCTAGGATAATAGGATGAACATCTTTAGTGGGAACCAAAAATGGGAAAGAATAGCATGGAGAATAAAGACTTCTTTTACAAGGCTTAGGGTAGAAAATTTTGATTTGAAATTCTCAATTTTGTTTCTATTTTGTGATATTGTCTGTTGCTGTTGTGCAAAATCAAGTTTCTGGCAAAACCATTGATGCATCATATACCATAATGTCTGTGCTCTTTAACTCCCAAGGTGATTATGGCCCTTGAAGGAAGGAAATCACTGATGGAAATTTTTTGTCTTTCTTGGGTAGCAAATATATTGCATCCATTGCTTCTGGAAAAAATTGATTTGAAGCTGTATTACTTAAAGAGATACTATAAAGATTGAAATTTGATTTTTTCTCAGTAATCTAAAGATGATGGACAGTCAATATCCTGCAAATGACCTGTCTCTCCTTAGGTCCTATGAAATTACTTTCTCTCTCTTGGGCCATCTGGTATTGGCATTAAAACTTCATGTGTTTTTTCACTCTCAAGACCAGATCTTCACCCACGCTCTTTCATGCCTAGAATTATATCCCACCAGTGTTTGGTTCATCCTTTCCAAACTTCCTTCACATATTTCCTAAAGCACCAAAATATCTCTGAACAAGAAAAGCTTTTTTTCCTCATTCTTTTTCTCAAATAGAAACTCTATGCATGAAGTCATCATATATAAGCTGTGTACCTATTTTACTTTTTATTTATTCATAGGTATTGGTTGCTGTTTTGAGTAAATAGCTGAGCTGTTCTCTGTAGAATTATCCTCTTCTATTTGTGTCAACAATGCCCACTTTTAGTTATAACCTAAAAATGGAAAGTATGTTCTCCAGCTAGTAGTTTTCAAAAATGGCTTATAGAAATATCCCCTGAAATGCAGAAAAAAACACTAGAGCTCATATATTTAGGTTACATATGCACACAAAATATCCATATATTTATGTGCACACATGTAAATGTATACACATATATGTAAACAGCCATATGTACATGTACATGCCTATATACCTATATGTATATCTATTTCGATGTTAATGTTTATTTTTAATTTTTGCATATATTTTAAAAGAGATTAAAGATTTTTGTATAGTAATGACTAAATACAGTTAGCTTATATTTGAAAAGATTTTTGTCAGGGGTGCATGGTCAGACACTGTCTACACTTATAAATAGGCTGTGGCTAAGTACTAAATGAAGAAACAATGGTCTTGACAATATTTATTCATTGCCTACCTTTTGGTGCTCTTAAGATTTCATCTATTGTAAAATGGTCTTCAATATCATTTTTCAACAAATAAAAGACAATTTGAAATAACTGCCTTGCAGCAATCTCTGTTTTGAATCATTTCAGAGAAGACAGAGAATAAACGCGATTGTGGTACAGATGATAAGAACTAGGGGCTACTAAAATTTCCAGGCACTGCCTCCCCCCCGCCTCCAGTGATGTATTCACCCACTGCCTGGTCAGATTTTCAGGAATGTGATGTAGCAACCTCTCCAATATTCCCGTGGCAGAGTTCCACCCATGTTCTTCTTGGTGATAATAAAGCCATGTTTAGATTGGTTGGTGGTTGGTGTTGAGCCTACTACCAGGGTTGAGGTTGATCTGGGAAAGGACTGGCACACTATGTTACAGATGTTTGGCTCCTCTTGACTAAGCCACCAAGCTTGCCTTATCAGACACCAAGCGTCTCTCATGTAGGTAAACACCAGAGGGATACTATGCCAGGGAAAGGACAGCCTGAGCAGCAACACCAATGAGGAAACTCCCCTTTTGTTTCTGAGCCCTCCTCTGGAGAAACTTCTGCCAGATTGACAGTGACCATGGCATGAGACTTGTGTTTCCTCTAGTGGTGAATGTTCTAGACTACCAGACCTCTTCTTTGATTGGGGCCCCTGCTTCCTTCTTCTCTACCTCTGATGTCTGCCATGTTGGGCTTGACTTATTCCAGACTTTCTGAGTCTGCCATCAGCAAAACTAATAGCTCTCCCCATGCCCACAAAGGAACTCTTTATTTTATCGTTAAAAATCCTGGTTATCTCTCTTTGGGAGTGATGATAAATAAAGGGAACTGATCTCTTGGTCATGTCAAAAGTGCTTGGAAGCCCATGGGTAGACAAAGAAGACACCTGTTGATATTTTGGTTGGAGATCTGGAGTCACCATGTTAGATGAGAATAAATAATGTTAAAACGTTAACAATTGGTCAAGATTGTAGGTGATTTCATTTTTTCTTTGTATGCTAAAATGCAAATTCTCCATAATAATAATCATATATTTATTTTAAATCAGAAGAAAATGCATAGTGTTAAAATATGAACTAAAAACCAGGATACAGTGAATTACTTTTAAATAAATATGTACACACATATAGAAACCCTAAAGAAATCAAGATTGCCAGAAATCACATAGGGTACTTTTATTCAAATTTGAAATCTGCACTATAACTCTTTCTCAGAAATTCATAGAATAGAATGACAAAACAAAATTATTTTATGGATGAGAGAAGATAGCTTTTTTTTTTTCCTTTTCTCTGTCAGATGGTTTCTCTTTTAAGCCAAGATTACAATTCCAGAATATCTCCTTTTCTATTTCTCCTGCCTTTTATTTTTCCATGGTTGAAATCTCCTGTGATTATGGAAAAAAGTTTTTTCCTGGAGTAGCAGCTCTGAGATTAGTCAGTTTGGAGCCAATCTGACTATTCCCAATTGGTGCTAATAATATTCTCTGTAGGAACACAAGTTTTTAGGACATTTATATCTGCTCTGAGACTTAAAACAGCTGGAAAATACATGACTTGAGTTTTTTTATTTGACATTCCAATTCACTGTCAAATAGTACTTAATATCTGCTTTATGTTTTTGCATAATTTTCCTGTGCAAAAACTATCACCACAGAAGTTCAATGCAGTTCAAAGTGTACATTTAGAAACATAATTCCAAATATCTACTTTTAATGGATCAACACAATGACAAAGTTCAGAAGAGGTCACAAAGCCATGTGTTATCTTTATTTTTGAACAGTAATGTCTTTAAATTGCATACATTTGTCTTTAAACTGTAAGAATTCAATGTGAAGGATGAAACATTCCTCAGATGAAGTCCTGTGATTACACCGGAGTGATAATTATTTATTTAAGAAAGCATAAAAGCCAGTGTGGTGGTACATGCCTGTAATCCCAGCAACTCAGGAGGCTAAGGCAGGACGATCACAAGCCAGCTTCAGCATCTTAATGCAAACCTAAGCAACTTAGTGAGACCCTGTCTCTAAATAAAAAATAAAAAGGATTGGTGATGTGGCTAAGTATTTAAGCACCCATGGGTTCAATCCCTGGAAAGAAAGAGAAAGAGAGAAGTGGGGAGAGAGAAGGAGGGAGGGAAGGATGGAGGGAGGGAGGAAGAAAGGATGGAAGAAAGGAAGGAAGGAAGGAAGGAAGGAAGGAAGGAAGGAAGGAAGGAAGGAAGAAAGAAAGAATTTGTTCCCCATTTAGTTAATTCTTTAGTGCTGGGGTTTCTAGCTCCCCCGAACCTGGGTTTGGCCTTCTCTGGCCGGCAGAGAAGGCTGGGGTAACACACCCCAGAGGTGAGGCGGAATTGGGAAGAGGCAGAAGTTGACTGGTGGCCACACTCAGCCCTCACGATGGAAGACAATCAGGCATACACCAGGGAGTCTGGTCAAGGCACGAGCTTGGTTTATTGAGGAAGTTGGATGGCCTTTATAGAAGACACGGGCCAATCAGCAGAAAGATCATAGGGGCACATAGGGAGCATGAGCAAATCACATCGGCGGAGCCATTAGCCTATCCTAGTGGCAGTCTGACCTCTCGACATACATCAGGGAAATGCCCCTTGGCTATGCCAAGTTCCCGTATCAGGAAATGGGAGACAGCTAGAGAGTTTCTATCTACTGGCATGTTCTTAACGTACCCAAAACTTTAGCACTAATGCATGTTTTTGCTAAACACTTAACAACAAATATCATTTTGTTCATAGCAGTTTCTTTATTTCATTCATTCATTCATTCTAGGCCTTCTGTATTACATACACCAGGGAACAAAACAGGCAAAACAAACAAATAAAAAATCAAAACAAAATGAAACTGAACTCTTGTGGAGTTTAAATTCTAGCAAATGAATAAATGTAACCGCCGGTGGGTAAGCTGCCGTTCAAAGCAGCGAAGCTGTGGAAAAAACTCAGAGACAAGATAGAAAAGAAAAGGTTATTTTAATTCTCTCTTTTACAATCACCCCCCCGACCACCCCCCCCCCCCCCACACACACACACAACAGCTTTCACAAAGCAAACACTCTATAGGCTCTCCTGGGTAAGGTCCCACTCTTACGTGGTCTGGCAGGAGAATGGCGCCAGCAGGCTTTCTTTCTCCGGAGCCAAGTGCTGCGAGATTTTGGGCTAAGTCTTGCGGGCTAGATTTAAACAATGTCCGGGGCATTTCTAATGTAAACAAACGCAGTCTCAGCCAGCTCTTAAATCAGGGCTTCTACAAATAAAAATATAGTATCTAGATCCCATGGAGAAAATAGAGCATAGAGGGAGAGATCAAGAAAGAGCAGACTGTTGCTATAACAAAATGTCTGAGAAAATAGAAAAAATAGAATTTTATTTTATTCACAGTTTTGGAGACTGTGGAATTCAAGAACTTGGAACAGGCATCTGCTCAGTGTCCAGTGAGGGACTTCTTGCTGCATCATAAATGGTAGAGGGCATCACATGATGAGATAGAGCAAGAGTGCTAAGTCTGGCTTCTTCTTCTTAAAAGGCCACTTATGCCATCCTGGGAATCACACCCTCATGATCTCATTATGATTTGGATATGCTGTATCCCTCAAAAGCTCATGTTGTGAGACAATGCAGTATGTTCAAGGGTGAAATGCTTAGATTATGAGAGCTGTAACCTAATCAGTGGATTAATCCATTTGATGAACTAATATATTATTATTATTATTATTATTTGTGTGTGTGTGAGTGTGTGTGTGTGTGTGTGTGTGTGTGTGTGTGTGTGTTGCTAGGGATTTAACCCAGGGCCTTGTACATGTTAGGCAAGCACTCCCCCAACCCATGGACTAATAATTTGAAAGGATTACTGGATGGTAACTGTAAAACAGGTGAGGCATGGCTGGAGAAAGTAGGTCATTGGATGTGTGCCTTTGGGGATTACATTTTCTCCTTGGCTTCGTGTTTCTCTCTCTGCTTCCAAGCTACCACAAGCTGACCAACTTTCCTATGCCAGGCTCTTCTGCAATGATATTCTGCTTTATCTCAGACCCAGAGCAATGGAGTTGACTGGACAAGGACTGAGCCTCTGAAAATGTGAGCCTCTAAATGTTTCCTCCTCTTAGTTGTTTTTGTCAGGTATGTGGTAACAGAGACAAAAAGCTGACTAACATACTCATCTAGTCTTAGTTACCTTCCAAAAACCATTAAAATATGAATTTGGGGATTAAGTTTCCAACACATGAACTTTAGGGGAACATGTCCAAATCATAGCAGGGGATCTGGATCAGACTTATTGGGAGGGTGTCATTCAAAGTCTTGCAAAAGGAAAGTGGGGGTTGGCCAAGCAAAGAGAATGATCTCAACAGACAGAGTAAATGGTACAATGGTACTGAGAGGAACAGTAGCATAGCTGAGTGGGTCATGGGGATGCTATAGGGAAGATAAGTTCAAAGAGACTATGAGGTAGATGAATATGGATCACAGAGGATATCCTAAGCCATTGTGGAGATTTTACTTTTACTCTGATAGAAATGGGAGCAATTGCAGTTTTAATGGAGAACTAGTATGATCTGACTTGAAAGAATCATTCTGGCTGTTATGTTAAGTCCAGATTGAAGGGGAGATGAGGCAGGAAGTGACTGTAGACCAAAGTGGTAGCAGAGAAAGTGGTGGGATATGATAAGACTCTGGATGTGTTCTGAAGCTAGAACTAACAGACTTTGCTGAGAGACTAGAGGTAGAGTGTGAGAGAAAGGGAGAGAACAAGGATGGGGCAGTTCAAAGAGTTTTAGATTCCATCTCACTCCAGTCAGAATAGCAATTATCAAGAATACAAGTAACAGTAAATGTTGGTGAGGATGTGGGGGAAAAGGTACACTCTTACATTGCTGGTGGCACTGCAAATTAGTGCCACCACTCTGTAAAGCAATGTGAAGACTCCTTAGAAAACTTGGAATGGTGCCACCATTTGACACAGTTATCCTACTCCTCAATATATACTCTGGGGACTTAAAATCAACATACTATAGTGACACAGCCAGATCAATGTTCATAGCAGCTCAATTCACAATAACTAAGCTATGTAACTAACCTAGGTGGCCTTCAACAGAGAAATGGATAAAGAAAATGTGGTATATATGCACAATGGAATATTACTTAGCCATAAAGAAGAATGAAATTATGGCATTTGCAGTAAGTGGTGGAAATGAAGACTATCATGCTAAGTGAAATAATCCAATTCCAAAAAATCAAAGGCTGAATGTTCTTTCTGATATGTGGATATTCACACACAATAAGGGTAGAGGGAAGAATAGAAGTTCATTGGATTAGACAAAGGGAAATGAAGGGAAGGGAGCAGGGATGGGAATAGGAAAGACAATACAATGAACTGGACATAACTTTCCTTTGTTCAAAAATGAATACACAACCAGTGTAACTCTATATCATGTACAGCCACAAGAATAGAAAATTATGTTCAATGCATAATAATATGTCAAAATACATTCTATTGTCATGTACATCTAAAATGAATAAATAAGAAAGAAACAAAAATGTTGGGCATTAAGGATGTAAATGACCAATAGTTCCATAAGCTTTGGAAGAAATTTCCCATGGGTTTATAGTCCAAACTGAAATTTTGTCTTCAAAGCAAAATACAGGAATATAACTTAAGTGTCATGAAGTATTATAACCATAGCTTTAGCTCTAAGGCAATTTCTCTGAGTGGAAATAACTGCTTAGTTGAGTCCACAACGAATTTCTTCATCACAGTCATATTTATTTATGAAAACATGTAGTTGACTTAATGAGCTGAAATCTCATTTTCTGACCTTTTGCATCTCACAACTCATTTTACTCCAAGGCTAGCCACTCATTACTCCACATCACTGGCTGGGTTGGCACCTGAAGGCAGGTACTTCTGGGCATCCACTGGTTCTTCAATAGGTTCTAGGATGACCTGTGGATGGCTGTGGGGATGGATTACTTCTTATCTGTACTGGTTATCATTTTATTTTTTTTTCCCTAAAAATACAAGTCCAAGAGAGGAATGGGGTTGACAGAGAAGATCAGGTCTCAACCCTAGTCTAACTATCTTGTTGTCTTGTACTATAAACAATGTGGGCTTAATCTGTAGGGCATGAGTAGAAAGTTTTTCACAGGGGTCAAGTCCAAAACAAATGAGTGACATTGGCTATCTGTCACTCATATAATGGGAAGTAAGTAGCTCTGATTGTGGCAAACTGAAAAGTCTTAGGTGATTGCTGTTATGGAAATGTAGGTTAATAAATAAATATTTGTATAAAAGGACTGTAGTCTAGATCCTGCCCAGGCTTGGGCCAGCAGAGCAACCCCAGCAAGACCTTTCTTTAGTCCTTTGAAGGCTTCTTTTTCTAGATCTCCCATTCTCCTCCTTCCCATGTCCCTTTCACTAACGTGTTTTTTGCTTGTGGTCCTCACACCCCACCAATGTTTCCTGACTCTTGACACAGCCCTACAGAAATTATCACGTCCAAGAAATTTTCGCCTGTGCATGTCTTACTAATTCTGCTTTTGTAGATGTTTGCAGTATTTTTATATGTATGAAAAACAATTCACATTTTTTTTACTTTAATATTATAAAAATTTCCTAATGGGCACTCCCTAAAGTAGGAAGCAAGAGAGTCCTTAGCAGGTCAAAACTTAAGATTCAAAGTCTTTCATTTTTGCCACTCAGGTGGTAGAATCACATTTTTCAAAATCTGCATTTTTCTTCCAACTAGAAGGTTAAGCATCCTTTCAAGTGTTCATTGATTGTATGTTTTTCCTTCTCTGGAGTAACTACCCCTATCTTTTGACTCTTCTTCTGTTGTGTGATTTGTCTGCCTTTCCTCTAACAGGGTGTGGGTGTGTGCGTGTGTATGTTTGTACATGTATATTATATGTAAATAATTTTTATTGGCACATTATTTTACACAAAATAGTGGGATTTATTATTACATATTCATCTATTCATACATGCACACATTATAACAAGGTAATTTGTTCAGTTTTGTTCTCCAGTACCTCCCTTTTCTCTCTCTTCCTCTCTCCCCCAGGTCTCCTTCCTCTATTTTTTTGATGTCCCTTCTATTTTCATGAGTCCACCCCCATATCTTTTTTTTTAACCTTTTATAACAGTCATACGTTTTGCAAATATTTTTCCCAGACTCTGTGTGTGTGTGTGTGTGTGTGTGTGTGTGTGTGTGTGTGTGTGTAACATTGCTTATGGCATCTTTCATTCTGCAGATACTTTTTTTTTTTTTTTTTCTGGTAAAGTCATCAAATTTGGTTTTCTTTTCCCTTATAGGTTTTGGATTTGTGTCTTCCTTAACAAGACTGTTCCAATATCTCTTTATAAGAGAGTTTTCTTCATTTTCTTCTAATTCATGTGTAACTTTTGTCTTTACATTTAGCCCCTGCATCCATCTGACAATTATTTTTATATGGTGTGAAGTATGATCATAGCTATTGTGTTGAAATGAATAGCCACTATTAGTTCCTGGAAAAAAAATTCATTTTTTCCCACTAATTAAAAATGTGCCCTTCTTTTTATATTAGATTCTAGCCCCTTAATTCAACAACGAACATTTATGGAGCTTGCATGAAGGCTTAGAGCAGGGAGAGTAACAGAGTTTCTGGGTTCCATCAATATGAGGCTTGATTAAATACAATTTGTTAGATGTCCTCTTTTACAAATGTAATGGGTAGTCAGTTCTCTAAGAATATTTAATATCTGTCAATGGTTGCTCCAAATATACCAATAATTTAAGATCTTAACACCCATAAAACAGGAACAACAAAAACGGGATAATCCATAAGAAGCTCCCCCTTTTACCAGGTCCTCATTATAATCCCGTTCTAGGTTTTCTCTCCATTCCTGGGAAAGCACTCATCTTTCTGATAGCATCATCAGCAAGGGCACAAGTCAGGAGCTGACTTTGGTACCCACATTCATTTCCCATCTTTCACACTGTGCCCAACACATGCAGGAGGAATTAATTAAGGAGTAGAGATAGAGAGAGAGAGAGAGAGAGGAGAGAGAGAGAGGAGAGAGAGAGAGGGGGGGGAGAGTGCACGCGTGCATGTGCACATTGCTTATATGGCTACTTGTGACCACAAACAAGGATGCTTCCTTGTTTCCCTTGCTTTTCCTGACAGCATCCAAGTGGAAAGGGTTTTTCACATTAGACCCAGGAAAAACAGAAAAAGAATTATTCACTAACTTAAGAGAAATGTCTAAAAATATTATTCTTTTAATACATAGGTAGATATAAATGCATTTGGAAAAATTTATCATAAATTTTTGACTTGAGTTTGAAATTCATCAGTAGATGTCCTCTTCATTATGAAAGTATAAGGAAAATTGTGGCAGGTTTTGTATTTCACCAAAGATTTTTCCTTAGGGGCATTCCTTAACTACTATTGAAACCTCTAAGGGTCCAAACTAAAAGTTCTAAACTGAGTTGTTCAAACAAAAATTATCAGAGTTCCATGGTGGTATGGTTTGGATATGTGAAAGCCATCTTTATTCTAATATAGATTTTTTCTTCCTCTCTGTTATTCCTCACACATCTTTCTTTCTTTCTAAGGCAGGACAATAGAATTAGAACTTTGGGATGTACCTAAAGTTTAGGAATGGGATACATTATTTGGAGAATATCTTATGATGTTCATAATCTCAAGGGCTCTATCTACAGTTTTTATAAGGATGTCAGCTATTCTGAAGAGCTGCTCTGCCTCTCATGTCCACTACTCTTTCCCATTCCTACTCAACCCTCCATTCATCAGTAGATTCCAATTAAACAGAGAAGATGGACACCAGATACAGAAAGGATGGACTCCAGACCTGACACTTAGGAGGAAGCTGCAAGGATAAGGAGAGAGTGCCAACTGCAAGACTGGCAATGACAAAGGAAAGAGTCATAAACCAAGGCCCTTCACCCCCAGGTGAACTCCACTGCTGCTTCAGTTCTTCCTCCACGAGTTGTAACATCCTCCAAGAGGCAGGGTCATTTGTCACTGACCATGCCTATTTGTTCTTTCTCATTCAAAGAAAATAGTTTCAATCCATTTGAGAAATTTAAACTCAAGTAAAGTTTTCAGTGTTTATAACACCATTCAACACCCTCTATTATGTTTCAGAGTTAAATATAATTCCCAGATTTATGTTTATTATCTTCTGAAGGGATGAGTTTGGTGTTTTAAAATGTGAAAAGCCTTCACATTTTTTTGGAAAATTCATGGCCACAAATGTCTTTTTCTTTTTGGTTATCTTCTTGTCCTTTTCCCTTTTGAAAACTGACTTGATTTTATAAATATAGATACTTCTGTTTCACCCATTGCTGTGTCTTCAAGATACCCCAAGCATAAAGTAAATAGATGAATTTGCTGATTTTTTTTTTCTGTGAATGAGCTACATCAGGCAGAATAAATGGCAATGTGCATTGTAGGCTTCTCATCTTTAATGGAATAGAGGTTTTGAAAAATATATTTTAAAATATATTTAATAAAGGACTTGTATCATCAGAATATATGGAGAATCTAACTCAATGATAAAAAGTCAAAGAACAATATAGAAAAGTGGAAAAAGACTCAAATGGGTACTTTACTAAAGAATATATATGAGGGGCTGGGTTTGTGGCTCAGTGGTAGAGGGCTTACCTAGCACGTGTGAGGCACTGGGTTCGATCCTCAATGCCACATAGAAATAAATAAATAAAATAAAGGTCCAACTATAACATAAAATATATATATAATTATATATAAACATATATGTATTAGTTATAAATTATATATACATATATTATTTTGCCTTTCAAAATATATATGAATGGCAAAGGGCATAGAGTTTTGGATCCTGTGGGGGGAAAAAATCAAATCCCTTTAGAATAAATGACCCAGATTAGAGAGTAATGTAATGGCTGAGAGGAATGGAAAGGATAGAAAGGACATG
Organism: Tamias sibiricus; assembly: GCA_025594165.1. Lineage (NCBI taxonomy): Eukaryota > Metazoa > Chordata > Mammalia > Rodentia > Sciuridae > Tamias > Tamias sibiricus. The sequence goes on along the minus strand of CM046657.1, from coordinate 131,075,846 downwards.
TCTCCAAAGCTTTAGTTTTTAAGCCCAAATTGTTTCTTGAAAAGCTCCTTTTAAAACAATATATATTCTATTGTCATGTGTATCTAAAAAGAACAAATAAAATAAATAAAAAGAAAGTCTCCTTTGCGTGGGAGGGCTTATCAATTAAAAAAAAGTTTCTTGAGATTTTTCCAAGTCCTACTTCCTGAGAAGCCTCTGGATCATCAATTCCCCAGCACAAAAATAGTCACTGAAATTCCCAAGCCATCTAGAGAACAAAGGGGAGCCTGCCTCATGCTGATAAATTACTTGTGTTAGCACCTGTAAGTCTGTTTTGCATCCTACTTGAACCTTTACTTGCTGTTGATAACAGTCACAGAAAATGAGCCCTGACAGCAGACTGTGATTTTACAGTATCCAGCAGAAAAGCCCAGCTAATTATGAGCATATGATTTCACAAGCACAAATTTTATATTTGGTCTCTGGCTCTGACAACCCTATATTCAGCAGTTGCTAATCATTGAGGCATTCATTGTTTTTTTTCCCAGGACTTAAGGAAGATGAATTTTTCTTTCTAAAAACTAACTTCTGCAAAGCTGAGAAGTCATTGTTTCTTTGTGGGATTGTCCCTGTGGAGGTGTTTTCTGCTGAACTGCTCCAAGAAAAAATAACAACAACAACAACAACAACAAAAAAAAAAAAAAAAAAAAAAGAAAAGAAAAGAAAAGAAAAGAAAAAACTGTTGGGACAACAAACAAAGACCCCTGTGCTAGATCCTTGCAGAAAAGCAATTCCGGTGGTGTCTAGTTTCAAGCTAGAATACTAAGATCATAATTTCAGGCCATGGATGGCTCTCCCAGATGTCTTTGGTCAAGTTAATCACAGTTTGCCTGAAGGTTGAGTTTTCAGGTAATCCATCATGGCATAATTGTAAATCAAGAGCTCCTTTTAGCTGAAAGTTGGGAGTTTTTAGCTCAGTTTGAGACTGAGGACATTTAACACAAGGTTCCCAGTCTCTATCTTCAGTTTTTTAACTGAAGCCAATTAAATGACTCTTTAATAAATGCAGTAGAAAGCTCAAGAAGTTACATGTCAAAGGGACACATCAATTTATAGTCAGCAAGAATGTGTAATGTTTTGAGGACTTAGTGAAACCTGGTCTTGCCATTGGCCCTCTCCTGACTGAAGATTTTTATCCTAGAAGGTAAGGAGTTTACACCACATTAAGTGTGTTCTCAGGCCCCAAGGAGGTGCAGAACAAAGTTACTGTCATTGGTGGGGGTGTGGGGGTGTGGGGAGGTGGGGTGGAGAGAAGGCACATTTTCCTTTCTCCTGACTTTTTGTCCTAAGTCCCACACACTATTATTCTATGTTGCTTTTCTCCACCCTCAAGTGAATCTTTTCCCTGATTCACGTTTAATTCCCATGTATGTTTAGAAAGCCATGCATTGAAGTATTAACCTCTAGTCTACAATGGAGGGTCTCTGGCTTGAAAGAAAACGTTACATATGTGGAATCTGGTAGAACACATTTAAAATTTTACACACAAACACACACGATTTTCTAAATGTTTCACATGCACAGCCAGCATTTGAATTCTTATCTGGCTGTCTTCAGAGATAATTTCCATGTGTGGGTAATGTGGCAATCACTTGGCATTTATATTTCTACCATTACCCATTCTGACCTCCTTGCATGGCAGTAGGAAGTGCTGCAGAGGGTTGACATAGCACTTGCTTATGCTCTGGTGATCCTCCAAGAGCTTTGGCCGATCTTAACACCAGTTAAGAGGTACTGCTTGGTGTCTCTCCCAACCTGAGCTTCTCAAAGGCATCTCTTGAGCCAGGGAAAAATTGTCAAGAAGGAGAATAAGAACCTGACATTATTTTTAATGTCATGCTGTCCTAGGGATGGTTCTAGATATGTGTGAAAGAGATTCAAAATCTGCATTTTTTGAGATCACAAAACCATGTCACTATGGGTTCAGAAGGAAATAGCAGTGGTGTTTGTAACTCAAGGCTATCAGAATTAAGGCAGTCATCTCATTGAGTTTCCCAGATCTTGAAAATTATATGCGCCATTTGCCTGCATTTTATCCAGGAATATTTGCAACTATAGGACTCCAGCTAAACTTCAAAGTCAATTCTCGGTGCTACCCACTTTTCTTTTCTTGCTTTTTTTCTTCTCTCAGCCCACATCAATTTTTTTTTTTCCATTGGAATTCTTCATTCCATTCAATCTCTTCCCTAGAGAGCCATTTTTCTTCAATTTCCCTAAATTGCTACCTGTGCAACAATCATATCCACACACTGCTAAGTGCCTTGGAGAAAAACATCAGACAATAGGATGCATCTCTTCCCAGCTCTCCTTCTGCCCCTGGTCTTGCCATGCATTGTTAATTGATCACTGTGCTCTGTGTCCTTACACCCTACCCTAGCACATCCTCACAAGGCAAGCTACTAAGATTATCAGACTAAATGCATTAGATGAAGCAGTTTTCATCATAAATCTCGGGTGGCACAACAATAGTAACAAATCTGAGAGTTTTTTTTTTTTTTTTTTTTTTTTTTTTTTTTGGTACTGAGGAGTAAATCCAGGGGTGCTTAACCACTGAGCCACATCTTCAGTCTTTTTTTTTATTTTATGTGTGTGTGTGTGTGTGTGTGTGTGTGTGTGTGTGTGTGTTTTATTTAGAGACAGAGTCTTGCTGAGTTACTTAGGACCTTGCTAAGTTTCTGAGGCTGGCTTTGAACTTGTGATCTTCCTCCTTCAGGTTTCTGAGCCGCTGGGATTACAGGAGTGCACCACCATGAAGAGAGTTTATCTTTTTTAAAGTAAATATTCTGATCATTGCTGTCTCTGGCACAGTTCCTCTCTTCCAGTCTCCTTTTATAATACCTTTCTTGCATAGTTGAGATACAACAGGCCATGCTTATGAGAATTCATGGATGGCATGGAGAATCAACTAACTCATTACTGGGAATAAAGGAACTCCCATCCTCAGTCCCCTGTCCTTCCTTTGGTTATACATCTTCTGTTTGGGGAAAGTTGGAAACAAAAACAAAAACACCAGTATGACACTTTTCTAAGGGTATAGAGAGGAAAATTCCAAACTTAGTTTCTCCTGTATTCTAACTCAACAATCAACACAGATGAGTTCTGTAACCTCATGTGTATGGGGATTCTTCCACCCACACCAAACAAGCAGAAGATGACAGCAGCGGTGTGTCCTCTCATTCATTTCAGTTCTGACACTGTCTGCTTGGAAGTAGCATCAGATCCAGTAGGTTATGAATTCTGTTTTGCAAGACTGCCCCATACACTAGATACCATTTACAAGTTTGGGCCTCTAGAGCCTCTGACCAATAGGCTACAAATCACAGTTCCCACCACCCCTCCTAAGGTTTAATTCATTTGCTGGAGTGTTCACACAATTCAGGGAAACACTTTTACCAGTTTATTATAAAGGACAGAGATTGAAAGATGCATATAATGAGGCATGTGGGAGGGGCACACAACTTTCATGTGCTCTCTGTGTGCACCATCCTCCAGGAAATTCCACATGGTCAGCTATCCAGAAGCTCCCGGAACCTAGCCTTTTTGGTTTTGTTAGAGGCCTTATTGCATAGACATGATTTATTAAATCATTGGTTGTTGGTGATCAATTCATTCTTTAGTCTGTCTCCCCACCCTGGAGGTTGTGGCAGTGCTAACATTCCCAGCCCTCTCACCATGACTTGGCTTTTCCTGTGACCTCCTCCAATCCTGAATCTACCCAGGGGTCGCCAGCCACCAGTCAACTCCTTAGCGTATAGAATGATACTTATCATTTTCAAGGTCCTAAGGATTTTAGGAGTAGTATGCCAGGAAGCCAGATGAAGGCCAAATATTTATGTCACAATGTCACACCAATTAGAATTTGTTTCCCATAAAGAAGGATCTTTCCCTAAACTGTTAAGATAGTTCTCCGAAATAATTATTTCTGATTCAATACCCCACTGATTACCATATATTCAGAAATTAGGAGTGCTTTCACTGGATGTTTTCTTGATTAGATGATTTAAATGCAGGTCAATGGTGGGGATTAGGGACCTCCTCACCCTTGTACAAAGTTAAAGACAGCCCATTGGAAATAGTAATCATTAAGTATTATAAACATTCCCAGACAAGGAAGAAAATGCATTTGTTTAACTACAGGGCTAGGGTATGTGTGCATGTGTGTATTTGTGCATGTATGTGTATGTGTATGTATGTGTACGTGTATCCATGTATATGTGTGTAAGTAGGCAGAGGGGATTGGAAGCACTAAGGGGAGTAACCTGCTCTCTGCATGCTGGTCTCTTTTCTCTTTTTTCTAGATTTTCTCAAAACAATGTTTTTTTCTCACTTGTAACAGAAAAGGCAATATCTCTTATTAAATTTCCCATGGTAGCAGGACAAACACTCTTTCTCCAAACTGGCTACTGTCTATATCCAGAGTTTTTTCTCTTCCTCAAGGATTACAGCTCAAATGGAGAATAAGTAAGCAGCAAAATTAACTAGTGTCTCATATTGTTGTTTTGTCAGGTACTTCATTCATGTTCTCTTCTTGGCTTTTCACAAAAGAATAGTTACTTTTTCTTTATAAAAACAAATTAGGTTTTATTATGACAGCCTGCTATTTTTATAACATGATGATTGAGTTGAACACAAAGTATAGTAGTAACTGATACCCCCCTTCTTCCTGAATGAGCAGATGATTAAATATTGACATCAGCATCCTTGAGTATATCTGAATGAGCAGTGCTTGGCAACTGCCTCTGTTTGAAATGATGCTGTGTTTTGGTTGTGGTCTGAAGCTTTGGAGCACTACTTGGTATCTCCTCTCTTCCATTGAGCACTCACCATTCCAACATGACAGATTTGGTACAATGCTAGTTAGGTTAAGTCTTGCTTGCCTCCACTTGGTCACCTTTGCATGAATCCAATGGTTTTTTTTTAATGTTTTTAGCTGATGTTCATGAAGAGAATGAGTATTTGGAACTGTGCTGCCAATGAAAGGAAATCCTAAGGAAGTACATTTCTTTAGAGCTGTGTCATACCATTTTTGGGGCCTCTGCTGGAAAAGTAGAATCAAGGCTCAAATAATTGTCTTTTTAATTGTATCCTCTAGTATTATTATAGATGTAGGACAATACTGTATCATACTCTGTGAGTATAACACCTCTTGTACCTGCATTATGACACATAGTAGTGAGCGTGCTTTATCAGAGCTGTTTTTAATAGTGTTACTCTAGATTTTTTCTTTTCAGATGATGATTGAAAAGCTAACAAGAACAACAACAACAACAATAACAACAAAAAATATGGTGCCAGGTATCACAACAGTAATAGAACTTTACTGTTTTCTCAGGTTTTGTTTTGTTTTTTGTTTTTGTACTTTCCAGGCCCTTTTTTTAATGGAGTGTGCTGGATGTCTCTATAATTTTGTTAAGTTGACTGCAGAACCTGGAAAAACTGTTACTGCTATTGATGCATGACATACTGCAATTATTGGCCTTTTTGTATAAATATAAATAGGTATACACACATATATATATATATAATTTGAGTTTTTGGAAATTTTAGCTGTGCTGTCAACTTTGGAAAAAGTGTCTCAGTTTACTGTGTTGAGTTGGAATTGTACAGAAAATAACAGCCATATTGGTCTAGAAACATTAAACTTATTTTTTTCCATTTTTTTTTACAGGGGTAATGAACTGTATTAAATATGTAAGGTCTTATCTACATGGGCTTTATTACAGAAACTAATAAAGTATTCTCTGAACAATGGGGGGAAAAAACAACCAAATTAGGAACTGAAAGAACTTCTTCAACAAGATTAAAGTCATCTGCAAAACACTCACACAGCTAACATTATACTAAATGAATTCTCCCTAAGATTGAGACTAAGACAAGTATTTCACTCTTAACATTGATATTCAACATTGTATTGGAAATTCTGTATGGAGCTGTTGAGCAATAAAAAGAAAAATGCATCTGAATTGAAATGGAAGAAATAAACTATCTCTATTTTCAAATGACAAAATATTATACATAGACAATTGTAGAGTTCACTAAATACTAATAGAACTAATGAATGAATTCTGCAAGATTTTGGGATACAGGATCAATCTGCAAAATTATTTGTATCTCTAGATATTTAAATCCAAAAATGAAATTATGAAAACAATTCCATTTACATTCACATCCAAAACCAAAACAGAACAAAAGAAACTTTGGAAAAAATTAGCTGAGGAGAAAAACATGTACTGTTACAATTTTACAAATTTCAAAACATCATTGAAATAAACAAAATAACTTTAAATAACTGTAAAGGCATCCCCTATTCATGCATTAGAAGAATTAATATTTTTAAAATGTCGATGTTCCCCAAATTCATCTGCAGATTGAACACAAAATCTCAATGTTGTATTTTGCAGAAATCGACAAATTTATCCTAAAATTTGTATGGAAATTACCTGGAGTAAGCCAAACTGAAGGTTAAAGATATAGTACTTTATGAAACTGGAATAACTTCAGACATGATTTGCAAGATCTGGGGTCTCCCCAGGGCCACCTTTACTTCTGATCAGCTAACTACAAATTTGAGGGGGGTTCTTACAACTGCTTTAGGATTCTTATAACTTCTTAGAATAACTCACAGAACTCAGAGAAGTGCTATACTTATGAAAAGAGTTTTAATATAGTAAGTAAAGAATTATTTCCATTATATACAAAATAGAACTGGCCAAAGTAGGAAATACATGTACCAAAGTGTGGGAGCATTCCCAATGTATATCTCCTATCTTTCTTAAGGATGTAGAACACTCCAGGCATCAAAATGTGCCAATACTACTCAAAAAAGTTTTGCCAATCACAGAAGCTCACCAGTTTCAGTGCCCACAACTTTTATTGAGGCTTCTTTACATAGGTATGATTAACTGAAACACTGGCTACATGATTGAACTCAAATACAGATCCCAAAGGTCAGGACTATAGTGCATGGTTCAAAACCCCAACCCTTGAATCACATGGTCGGTCTTTCTGGCCTCCATTCTGAGATTCTGATTCATCCCCCATTTTGATTTACATCTGGAATGTCCCCCAATGGCTCATATGTTGAGAGCATGTTTACCAGTGTAGTAAGTTTCAAAGGTAAAGCTTCAATCAATGATTGGATCATGAGTGCTCTGATGTCATCAGCAGTTTAACCCATTTAATGGATTAATAATTTAAATGGCCTCACTGGGAGATGATGAAAACTATAGGTAGGTGAGGCATGGCTGGAGGAAGTATGTCACTGGGCGCCTGGCCTTGGGGACTGATTTGTTAGCACAAATTATCAGGTATGGTCCAAGGGCCCACCAAGACTAACAAAAACACTCCTATAGTTAGATATTCCTAGAGTTGAGAGGTTACTTCTCAGGAACTGAGGACAAAGATCAGTCACATTCTTTATTAATAAGAAATGCAAAGGACGCACAACATCCAAAATAATGTTAAAGAGAACACAAAGACTCAGAATTTCTTATTTTAATACTTAGTTCAAAACTATAATAAAGACGATACTGGCCTAAGAGTAAACATGGATCAGAGAAAGGAAATTAAAAATTTGGATGTCCATCACTTTCCCCAACCCCAAAACCTTACCTTTTTGGCCAAATGATTTTCTTCAAGGGTATCAAGACAATTTAATAGAAAAATAATAGTCTTTTCATCAAACGATGCTGAGAAAACTAAATATTTACAAGCCAAAATATGAAATTGGACCCCTTCCTCACACCATATAAAAATTGCTCAAATAGATAAAAGAACTAAATGTAAAAGCTAAAATTACAAACCATTTTGAAAAAAAATCATAGGGGAAATCTTTAAGACTTTATAATAGGCAATGGTTTCTTAGGTATGACACCAAAAGCTGAGAAAAAAACTGGTAAATTGAGTCAATGAAAATTTAAAACTTCTATGATTCAAACAGCAGCATCAAGAAAATGAAAAAAACAAGCCACAGAATGGGAAATATTTTGTATATTACAACTACTAAGGAATTTGAATGCATAATATATAAAGGACAGCTAGAATCCAACAATAAAAAGGCAAGAAAAAAAACCTCTTTATTAAGCAGTAAGCAAAATATTTCATTTAGACATTTCTTCTCTGTATTTACAGACAGGGTCTTTCACTGAGTTGCTTTGGGTGCTGAGGCTGACTTTGAACTTGAGATCCTCCTGCCTCAGTCTCCTGAGCTGCTGGGATTACAGGTATGCACCACCACGCCAGGCAAATGATAGCATAATTCTTAGAAGTCAAAGAATAAAAATCATCTAAAAGTCCATCAACTGATAATTGGACAAACAAAATGTGGCATATTGATACACAATGGGATATTGTTCCATCATCAAAAGGAATAAAATTCTGATAAATGCTACACCATCAAACCTTAAAGAAGCCAGACATGAAAAAGGAGGGGATGTCACAAAAATGGAAGAAAGACCAATAGAATAGAGGAAGGGAATTGAGAGGGAGGAAGAAGGAGAGGGAATGGGGAAGTACTGGGGAACAAAATCTATCAAATTATGCTATGACCATGTACAAACATACTACAATGAATTCCATGTATATATAGGTAGATATGCATGTGTATATATAATTATGATGTACTAATTACAATAACAACAACAATAATAATAGAAGGAAGATTACTAGAGTAGAGCAAGTATATCAGGGGAGGGAGAAGGGAAAGGAAAGATATTGGGGAATGAGAGTGATCAAATTATTTTATTTGCATATACAAATATGGAATTATAAATCTCAGAATTCTGTATAATTATAATGCACCAATAAAATAAAATAAAAAGAAGCTGGGCATAAAAGGACACATCATCTGATCACATTTTTATGAAATGTCCAAGATGTGCAAACACATGAAGAGAAAAAGATTACTGTTGCTGGGAGGCTGAGAAGGAGGCCTTGTGAAATGACACTGAAAGGGATGTGGTTTCTTTGAGAGGTAAAAAAATATTTTACAATGAGACACTGGTGATGGCTACACAACTCTGAATATACTAAACACCACTGAGTTAGGTACTTTTAAATAGTACATGTTAATTATATCTCAATAAAGCTGATGTTTTTTAAAAAAGAACAAATAAAAAAACCTACATGTGTATGTATTATATTTTTACCACACCAATCTTTTATTCCTGATACTATTGATTTGCTCTCCCTTTCATTAAAGGCACTAATGGTTTAAAAATATAATAATAATTACTTCCTAAGGCAAGCTGATATCTTGATTTAGTATATCAGCAATGTTTTTAATTCCTTCTTTTAAAAAATAGCATATGAGAACTTTTGCACATCTTTTTGCATGTATATAGTTTCTGATATCAATTGACTTTTTTTTTCAATTGACTTATTTTGAGGGGACTGATTTGATTTACAAATTAATATGTCTGATGGTGGAAAAGGCTATTTTGCTTTATACCACTTAACATTCAACAATATTTTTATAGAGAAAGGATTTGTCAAACTATCTTTTCTTTACTGCTAACCATATGCCAGGTACTTTGCTAGGCTTCTAAAATTTGCATAAGAACTAGAATTTCTTGGTTCTCAGGCAGATTATAATCTAATAAAAGAAACAAATGAATCATTTAGGTAATCACAATATAATGTGATGTATGAATAATGAAGATGAAGATGTTCACAAAGTATGAAAGTAAAAGAAGCAAGATCATCTCATAGATGAGGCAAAGCCTGAACTAGATCTTCGATAAGGTGCAGTAACTAAGTAGCTGAATGACTCCATGGTCTTTCCCTCAGGGGAGAGGCAAAATAAGAGGTGATACTGGTTAGTGCAGAAGAGGATGAGAAGAATTGTGGAATGAAGATATGATAAATTACTGGATTCCATTTTGAATGTAAAACAGACATTACACTTAAGTTTTTTAAAGACAAAAGAAATACTCCTATGTCTTTCATATATCTATCCTAGAATTGTTTTTGCTTTATTATTGCTTAATATTTGTGTTATATCTTAGTTAATTCCTGGCTGTTAATAATGTGATCAAATAAAGCAGAACCAAACACTACTTTACTCAGTAGCTGTCACACGATGCATCTTAATTTTGTGCAATCAAATCTCATTTCTCCACGTGGCTGGCTGATGGCCAACTTCAGCTTATTTTCTGTACTTGCCCTAAATTCATTCTCTTTCCTTATTTAAAAGTGTCAACTTCTCCTTCTGCTGCTCCTCTTCCTTCTCCAGTGGACCCCCATGAGGCCAGTATGTCTGCCTGAGCTAATTCTTTTGAACCTGCTCCTGGTGATGACTTCAACGTACATCAGCATCATTTGTCCCTTTCCACTCTTCTGTCAGAAATAAGAGCTTTACAATACACACATCCATGGTAATTAGAATTAAATCATAAGTAAAGTGCTGAACATAAGTAAAGACTGAACAACATAACACACATATTTAGCAACATTGGGCCTATACAAAAACTTGTAAATGATTGTTCCTGATAGCATAATTCTTAATAGTCAAAGAATAGAAATCATCCAAATGTCCATCAACTGATAATTGGAAAAACTATGTGGTTTATCTGTTCACAATGGGATATTGACCCATCATCAAAAGATAAAATTCTGATAAATGCTACAACATCAAATCTTAAAACATTATGCTTAAAAAAGCCACACATGATAAAGGAGAGGACTACCATGAACTCTATTGGAAGTAACTTCCTGAGTTGTGTTCTGAGTTCTTTAGGGAGAGGAGCAACAGTTCTAGAGAGATATGGCTTGTTATAGTAGCAAATGGTTTTGTTGCATCATTACTAAAAGGCAACTTTCTCTATGAATAGACATTTTAACACTCTAGCACAGTTCTTCTAAATATTTACAAGAGTAAAGAAATTCCCAGTTGCATTTTGCTTCCTACCACAGGAGAAAGTATAATTAGGCTAGCTGATATTTTAGAATGATGATTTTAATTCCAGTGAGCTAGGGAGAGGCCCTGTGATTTATGGTGTAGTGTGCAACATAATGGAAAAAAGCTGAACGGGAAATCTGATGGTCAGAACTGGAGCGGAAGTTATGCCTCCAGTCAGCTGCTGTTACTACAGATCTTTGAAACTTTAAATTTTCTCCCTTAGGCAATCCTGCAAAAGGAGGCACTATACCAGATAATTCTGGCATCCTTTCACCCCAGTAATTCACGTACCTGATTCCCAAAACATGGGATGAGAGCTTACTCTGTGTCACCTACGGTGGAGTCAGCGGACAGTCTACCTCTTGGCCTGTCCTTGGGGACTATGGCAGATGAAGTGTGTCAGTAGAATTTCTGATGTGATTATGTTCTAGCAGTGATGATGATTACACAAGCAAATATAAATGTGGTCTATGTTTAATAAGAATCATGTTAAGTCTTTCTATTCCTGACTTATTTCACAATGTCCTCCAGGGGCGTCTATGTTGCCGCATTTGATAAGGTTTCCTTCTTATCTATGACTAAACAGTATTCCATTGTATATATCTATACACCACATGATCTCACTCATTTATGGAACCTAAAAAAATTGATCTCATAGAAGTATAGAGTAGAACAGTAGTTACCAGAGGCTTGGAAGGGGAAAGAACGGGCATCATGAGTGAGAGATCAGTCAACTTGGTACAAAATTATAATTAGAACAATAAATTCTTGTGTTCTATAGCTTGGTAGGTTGACTGTAGTTAACAATATTTCAAAATCACTAGATGATAGGATTCAAACATTTTTAAAGTTCATCACTCCTTAAAAAATTATAAAATGTTTCAGACATACAGAAGAATATGAAGAATAATAATGATGCCCTTGTAATAATTATCTACCTTAAGAAAGAAAACATTACAAATACAAGTGAGCTGCCCATGGCCCTTCCACAGTCGAATTCCTGTCTCTGAGAGGGTCATCATCTGATATGAAGCTTTATTATTTTTTTATGTAGGGTGTATAATTTTATCAGCATAAATAAAGAACAATAAAGATGTTTGATAAAAAAAATGTTTAATCTGGAGTTGTGGATGGTGACTGGTGTCTCTCAATAGCCATATCATTTATTTATAAGGATCTCACTTAAAGATAGATCAGGGAGATCCTAAAAAAGAAGTGTCTCTATTTCTCAGCTTTTTCCTACTATTAGCTATTTGGATTGTTTCCAGCTCCTTGATTAGTAAACAATGCCATAATAAGTGTGTGTGTGTGTGTGTGTGTGTGTGTGTGTGTGTGTGTGTGTGAGTGAGTGTGTGTGTGTGTGTGTGTGTGTGTGTGTGTGTAGATGATAGCTAGATAGCTAGATAGATAGAAAATAGATCCTAATGTACTGTGGAATTTTATTTCTAAAGAAAAGATACTTCCATGTGTAAGTGCCAGGTCAAAGACTGCATGTATTTTTAATTCTAATAGATATTGTCAGTGTTTCCTTAAAACTATTTATTTGGAATCAAAGGTTTTTGCATCTGAAGTACTGTTATGGAATCCTTGAGTTACCTGGCACAATTTGAAGATTACTGCCTTGGGATTTTTTGTTGTTTTTATTCCTACCATGGAACAAATGAGTTATATGACCTTGGATAAATAAAACTGTAAAATATATTGGTTTTTTTGACTATGGTACAAAATGCAGAAATTAAAAAGTAGTGCCTGATGCTAGAAAATGAGCTAAGTTCTGACTTTCTGTTTTCCTAGATTAAGTTTCTAGTAAAAAAAAAATGAAAATAGGTCCCCCTTAGGGAGTTAAAGAAACATTTATTTAATACTTCATTTTGGTACAGTATAAGCATTAAAAAAAAATCAACGAATAACAGAGGAAAGCCCTTTCTGTTGTCTACTGAAGATACTGAATTTTGTGGAGTTCTACTTCTTATGAGATTAAGTGATCCTCCAGCAACACAATATTCTAGCATTTATTTGTGCAAAACTTGATCTAACAAATTACTTAAAAAATAAGACAACAAAAAAGCAATCTCAGATTCACACATTCTCCTCTGAAGTAACTTTTCAATACCAGTATGAGCAAAATTAATGAAACAAAATAGTTGTAAAATAAAGTTTTCTTTGTAGAAAACTAACTCTAGCTCATAGGAGAAACTCACTCTTAATTAAATTTGTACAAAATTAGAATACACAACAAATTCATATCTGCTACCCTGGATGTGTGGGTCCCCTTTGAACTCTGCCCCATATATTCTCATGGATTTTCTTAGTGAGCCCATAAACACTCAGGGGGGTAGACTAACGACCTCTTAAATAGCCACCTGAAATCTTTCTTTGCAGTCACCATATACGTATGCAGCGTATCTCTAAGAAATTTCCAGAGAGTAAATTCTAGAAAAGAAGAAAGATGGAAGCAGGGTGAGAGAGCAAGAATCATGACCTGAGCAAACCTGCAATGTGAAGAAGTTAGATTTAATGGCACTGTGGCATTGGAGGAAACAAAACAAAGCAAAAATGAAGAAACAACAACAAACACTTCATTATTGTGCCAAAACTTGGATTGTTGAGACTTAAAAAATAAAATAAAATAAAATAAAAAAGGAAAAAAATCAGTAAAAAGCATGCAGGCAAGCAAACCAACCAACCTCTGGGATAAAGGAAAATGTTGGGATGCCCTCAATAAAGTCCTTTTAGATCACTTAATGCCATAATTTATTTAATCTTCCAATTCCGACCCAAGTGTCAGGCAGGAGAACTGCTCTTCTTTTCAACTAAAAAAGTGCAAAACATAGTCTGGATCCAAGGAAATCTTGCCAAAATCCCCGGCAACGTATCACTTTTTTAAGTCCTATTTTGCTTTTGTGCTCATGGTAACGTTAGCAGCTGTGGAACATGGCTTCGGGCTGTCTGACTCCCTTGAGAGAATTTATGTGTGTTTCTACTTCCTTTCCTTATTAGGAGGCAGGAATCTGTGACACCTATTAGAACAAGTATGCATAAAGGGTAATGACCATGCAATTTATTAGTGGTCTGTTCTTCCTCAAATGAGCTCTCAGCCTCCTGCTTGGCAAGGGCCTTGCCCTGTCTGAATCTGCCTGTGCTTTCCCGGCAGCAGGTGGGCAAAATGTCCTTAATCAAGGGAATGAGAGAAGATGCCAGCCCCTGGGAAGGCTGATTCTGTCTTCCACAGTAAGGCATGGAAAAGAGACAGGTGTATCAAGGTTTGAATTTAATTAATATGAAGTATTCACTGACAAAGGGGAAGAGGATCAAAATAAAGAGAAAACATAAGCTACATTCTCATAATAGCTCCATAGCACAACAAGTGTCCTCAGAACTCTCAATCCTTACTGTTTTCTCCTTCTTAAAATGTCAGTGGATGGGGTTTACTTTGTTACCAAGGCCTAGATTAAAGGAATGAGCCTTTCCTAGAAAAGTATTAGAATTCCTTGCTTCCTCCAAGTTACCTGGGGTGGGGGAGCCATAGTGATGAAAGAAGCTAAGAATGGATTCATCTGGAGCAAGCCCCTTATATAAACCCTGAAACAAGGAGGCAGGAAAAAAGGTACATGTTCTAGTAAAATCCACAGCATTGGCCCAAACACTTCAAGCTGGACTCCACCCCTTCCCAGCAAGCATCATGCTAAGGTTTGGAGTCCAGATGGAAAGTTTAGGAGAACAAATGCTTGGGGCTAAATTCATTTTCTATAAAAATCACATGCATGTTCAAGAAAACAGAATCCATATGTTTTTGATTCATTTACATTTAACTCATGAGAAAATTTGGGCAAGCCATTTGAGATTCATGAAGCTTGTTGGGTCATTTTTCTTCAAGGCAGGAAACCATGTCTGGCCACAGAAAATGGATTCTAACCCTACAAAGGGCAGGTTGGACTTGAAACTCATAGACTCCAGGTGCAAGTGGTTCTGTCTTGGAAAAACCTAAATGACTTTACTGAGATGCTTCAGTTTTTTTCTCATGAATTCTCTTTTTCTTCTCCAATATTACGTATGATTCCCCTACAACACAGAATCATTTTCTCCTGCCCCTAGCAGAGTATGTCACACATTCTAGTAGGTGCCTGTGAACACTGACCAGAATTGAAGTAACATTTATTTTTCAACATACTGATCGCATATATAATGCAGTTATGTCAAATATCATATGATGTTAAAATCAGAGAATAATCATTCTGTGTTGAGAAAGTAAAAATGATATATAGAAGAAAAACCTACTACTATTATGTTTTCAGGAAAACAAACCTAAAAGATTGCTAGTTATACTGCTTAGCTTCTCTCTTCTATCTAGTGATCTCTGGCTTTTATATTTTGAATGTAGCACTGAAATAAAAAAGAAACCAAAAACCAAAAACCCTCCTTTCAGGTTTATCCAGAGCGATGGCAGAAAGAGAACATTTCATTATGGCGTTTCACTTAACTAACGCAGATCCCCTGACACATTCACCCCAAACTACATAAATCTCTCAATGAGCAGCAAATGAGACCCATGTTTGGGTTTCTGACTAAACTGCTGGCTTCTTTTCCTATTTTGCTCCGTCACTTCAAGTAGCCGAGCCAAAGCTGCTAATTAAAGATGGAATGATTTATTTCATAACTTTTCTTTTCCCTCAGGAAACATAACTCAACTCCAGAAACAGCTAGTTTACCTCGCCCTCTTCAATAAATTACACCCACCTCATTAATAGTTAATTAGGAAAACTGAAATCCTGTGACGTCAAGGAGGAAAGGGGTCAGCCCTTTCCAAGCCAAAGCACACAGGAGTCTGGGCTCACAGGTCCACATGCCCAGCCTTGAGTGTGAACCCTGGCCTTGCCCTCTGTTATGGTTTGAATATGAGGTATCCCCCAAGAGCCCCTGTGTTGATACAGAATTGTTCAGAGGTGAAATGATTGGAATATGAGAGCTGAACCTAATCAATGGATTAATTCATTTGATGGATTAATAATTTTAAAGGACTACTGTACTTGGCAGTAATTGTAGGCAGGTAGGGTGTGACTGGAGGAGGTAAGCCTTTAGGGATGTGCTCTTGGGGATTATACCTTGTTCTTCTGGCTCTTCCTTTTAGCTCTGCTTCTCAGTCACCATGAGCTGAGCAGCTTTTCTCCATTATGCCCAAAGTGATGTTCTGCCTCACTTTGGGCCCAGAGCAATGCAGTCAGTCAAGCATGGACTGAAACTCTGAAACTGTGAGCCCCAAATAAACTTTTCCTCTCTTGAAATGTTTTTGTCAGGTATTTTTGTCACTGTGACACAAAGCTGACTAACACACCCTGCATGCTTAAGAAGCACATTCTGTCCTTCTTTGTGAGCTGGGGAGATTAAAAAAAAAAACCTGTCCTTAACCTTTGTATGAAAAAGTTATAAGAAATTTTTTAAAAACCTAAAACCTGGAAAACAAAAATCTAGAGATCAAGTTTCCTTCAATGTACATATGTCTCCAACAATGAACATATCAGTAAGAGCTTTTAAGAACAAGATACTTTTTTTTTCTTTTAATAAAAGAGAGGCCCCAAAGCTTGCATGCTAAGCCCTATATAAACATTAACTGGAGGAAAGCCAGATCATGCTGTCTCCTCTAGTTCTCTATATATGGCAAATCAGTTCATTGGGGCAAGAGGCAAACATTACATATGAGAAATCTAAAACTTATGTCCCCTTAAGGTATTAGAGTTTCTAAGCATTCCACAAATATATGACCTAATAGTTATGGAGGTTAGGCTACCATTTCCTAAACTTTAATGAGCATGTATCTCTTGAAGGTCTTGTTCAAAGGCAGATTCTGATAGGTCTGGAAGGGGACCCAGGAATCTGCTTTTCAAACAGGTTTCCAGATGCAGCTGCTGTTGCTGGTCCATGGACCACACATGGCAAGGGGTTAGAAAATACTGCCCGTCTTCTGGAGTGGGATGATGGATTTGATAGTACTGTTGTGAATAGGCATAATTTATAGAATGTATTATACTCTAACTCCTGTACAAATAATATTGCAGAACAGGGGTTGGTAGACTTTTTCTCTAATGTATCAAGTTACCTAATATTTTAGGCTTTTCAGTTTATCTGCTACTGCTCAATTAAGGGACAAGTATAAGAATCTGGACAGACAATGATAGGGGACTCAAACAAATAAATGGATGTGGCTGGTAAAGAAATTGCAAGACTTGTGGGTGGATGTGGCATTGAGAAAAACATGGAATGGAGTGATGAATCAAGAAAATGTTCAGTGTCTTTCTCAGGTGTGTGGGTGAACAACATGAGAGTTTGTGGCTTAAACTTGTGAATCTTCAAGCTCCCATTGTGAATCCAGGTAGATTTTAAAACATCCAGGATATGTAAGTGGTTTCCAGCAAAAAAGTCTGAAGGTCAAGGCAGATATCTTAATGGACCAGAAGAATTTAGGGAGATATCATAAAACAAAACAAAACAAACAAACAACAACCAACCAACCCTCCCCCGCTAAAATGGGGGAGGTACAGGATAGGCTGAGAATTTGTACTCTGAAATAGGAAGAAGGGATAAAACATGGGGGGAAAGGAGGATTCTTGATAAGGTTTTACCAGCAAAGCCCTTGTGAAATAATGTGAGGTCACTTCCAGCCTGGGAAAGGGAGAAACAGTGTGTGTGTGGGGGGGGGGGGGGGCAGTATGTGCCAAGAGTTGTGCTTTTAGACTCACACTTTTAGATCATGCTTCCATGCTACCAAAGTTTGTGTCTTCATCCAGTGAGTCCTGAGCTTGTCTGATCATGATAATCATCTGGAACCCTTCTTAGAAACACAGATTTTAAAGCCAATTCCCTAGAAGTTCTGCTTCAGCAGTGCCTGGGTCTGTGTATATAACAAGTCATCCCCAGGTGATTCTCAAGATGAGCAAGGTTGGGAAACATTGCCTTAGTCAAAAAATTTTTTGGCTCATATGTGAAAATCTAGGAGCAGATCAGAAGCAAAGGGCAAACAAACCCCCAGCTGAAAAAGCAAAGGAATTCCCAAAGTCTTCCAGATGTTTTCCTGTTTGTGAAGCAAATTCTGGTTTCATTAGCTGCCTTGCTTCCATTTATGCTTCTAGTTGAGTCAAGCATTCAGATAACAAAGTTCTATGCAGGGACAATGCTGATAATTACCACTCAGACTATCAAACAAACAAACAAGCAAAAATTGAAGGCAAGAGAGGTAGGGAAAGAAAGGAAAGTAGGGAATTTGAAAGTCATTGAAAAGTAACTAGAAGAAACTTTAAAAGATGGATGTACCATTTTGCAGTCCCACCAGCAGTGTATAAGTGTGCATTTTTCCCCACATTCTCTCCAACATTTATTGTTGTTTGTGTTCTTAATAGCTGCCATTCTGACTGGAGTGAAATGAAATCTTAGAGTAGCTTTGATTTGAAAAAAAAAAAAAAAAGGTGCAGCCAGTATGGAAAACAATATGGAGATTCCTTCGAAAACTGGGAATAGAACCACCTTATGACCCAGCCATCCCACCAAAGGACTTAAAAACAGTATACTACAGGGACACAGCCACATCAATGTTTATAGCCACAATTCACAATAGCTAGGTTGTGAAACCAACCTAGATGCCCCTCAGTAGATGAGTGGATAAAGAAAATGTGGTATATATACACAAAGGAATATTACTCAGCAATAAAAGAGAATAAAATAATGGCATTCACAGGTAAATGGATGAAGTTGGAGAATATAATGCTAAGTGAAGTTAGCCAATCTCAAAAATCCAAATGCCGAATGTTTTCTCTGATATAAGGAGGCTGATTCACGGTGGGGTTGGGATGGGGAGCATAGGAGGATTAGAGGAACATAGAAAGGTCAATGGGGAGGAGGGGGAGGGTCGGGGCAAGGGGGTATAATGGAGAAAAAAGATGGTAGAATGAGATTGATATCATTGCCCTAAGTGCATGTATGAAGACATGAATAGAGACATGAATAGTATGAATATACTTTGTATATAAACAGTGATATGTAAAAATGTACTCTATATGTGTATTACAAATTTCAATGCATTCTACTGTTATATACAACAACTTCAAATAAAAAATCATTTGTTATTAAAAAAAGAGATGGATGTAATGTAAAAGTATCTCTGCTCTATAGAATTCCTTCCTCCTTTCCACTTCCTGAATAATATCTCAACTTTCTTACAGAGTTATGGACCTTTTCACTAATTAATAATTCATCACCTAACACAGTTAAACAAAGAGATTGACTAAGCTTTCTGAAATCTAAATGTTTTGCTCCGACATTCCTCTTCCCTGTAAAACAAGCATTTGGGAGTTGATTAAAATATCCCATTCCTTATAATATACTTAGATCCTGGTTCAGATATCAAATGTTCAAAAAATAAGTTCCAATAAGAAAGGGAGACAGAATCCATTTAGTTCTGCATCAATTTGGTTCTTGTATTTTAGACAGCAAGCACTGGATCTTTGTCTTGCAAATAATTTATCTAAAAATTTCTTCTAATATTTCTTACAGTTAGAAAGCTCACTTACTGGTAAAAATTTGGAGAGCAAGAGTTGAGAGAGCAAAACATGTCTACAAATGTTTATAAATCATTAGTATAGCAACATCTTGACAGCATATTATACATTCTGCTTTAAATAAGTGCTTTAAACTTAAGGCATATTTGTTAGTTATCAAATATTTGAGAAAACAACAAAACATTTCCACCTCCAAAACATTATCCCCCTTTTAAAATCTGGCTATAGCTTTAAAAACTAGGCATTGGATTGTTTAGACACAGATAAGAAATGTCAGGAAAACATAGACAGTTGGCAAATTATGGCTTTAGACAACCTCCTGGTGTCACTTGCACCAACCCAACACAAAGTCTGTAACCTTGAATTTCAACTTCAACTGAAGATTGCTTAAAGGGGTCTTCTGACGTAAGACTTGAAATTCCTGTGATGTTATCTCTCATCTTCTTCTTTAAAATACGTTATCAAGAACCTTCTCATGTCTACAGAATGGGAGCAATTTTTTACCACACACACATCAGATAAAGCACTGATCTCCAGGATATATAAAGAACTGAAAAAAACTTAATACAAAAAAAAAAAAAAAAGGCAAAAAATCCCTTAACTCAAAAACAGAACAAAACAAAACAAAACAAAACAAAACCAAAAACACCCAATCAATAAATGGGCTAAGGAACTGAACAGACACTTCTCAGAAAAAGATATATAATCGATCAACAAATATATGAAAAAATGTTCAACATCTCTAGCAATTAGGGAATACAAATCAAAACTATTCTAAGATTTTATCTCACTCCAGTCAGAATGGCAGTTATCAAGAATACAAGTAACAATAATTGTTGGTGAGGATGTGGGGAAAAAGGGACACTCTTACATTGCTGGTGGGACTGCAAATAGGTGCAATCAATCTGGAAAGCAGTATGGATAGTCCTCAGAAAACTTGGATTGGAACCACCATTTGACCTAGCTATCCCACTTCTCTCTCAGTCTATTCCCAAAGGTCTTAAAAACAGCATACTACAGTGATGCAGCCACATCAATGTTTATAGCAGCACAATTCACAATAGCTAAATTGTGGAACCAAACTAGATGCCCTTCAATGGATGACTGAATAGAAAAACTGGTATAAATACACAATGGAATATTACTCAGCATTAAAAAAGAATAAAATCATGGCATTTATAACTGTGTGTGGTGAAGCACGCCTGTAATCCCAGTGGCTCAGAAGGTTGAGATAGGAGAATCACAAGTTCAAAGCCAGCCTCAGCAACAGCAAGGTGCTAAGGCTAAGCAACTCAGTGATACCCTATCTCTGAAATACAGAATAGGACTGGGGATGTGGCTCAGTGGTTGAGTGACTCTGAGTTCAATCTCCTGCACCACCACCACCACCACCACCCCTGCCCCCTGATCCCCCGCAAAAAAAGTCATGGCATTTGCAAGTAAATGGAAGGAATGGAGGAACTTTAGATAAGGCAAAGGGGAGGGCAGAGAGGGGAGGGGAAATGAGGGTAGGAAAGATGGTGGGATGAGACAGACATAATTACCCTAGGTACATGTATGAAGACATGATTCTACTTTGTGTATGACTGGAGAAATGAAAAATTGTGCTACGTATGTGTACTATGAATTGAAATGCATTAATTAATTTAAAAAACTGATCAAATTCAATATTATTTACACATGCTTATTTCAGATGCATGATATTTTTATTTTCTTAAATGAGTAAATGCAAAGAATAATATGCTATTTTAGAAAATTTTTGGTTCCATATCTCCCTGGCATCTTGATTACCCTGTTAGTCTGGTCTTTAAACTTGTACAATTCTCTGGGCATTCCATTTTTAGTACCTTTAGCAAAGTACAGTACAGAATGGTCCACACACACTACTAAGATTGAAGTGCAGAGAGTGGGAATCTGAGGCAAATGGAGCAGACTTGATATATTTGTATAGAGAAGAGTTCCATGGCATGGAGCCACTTCAGAAGGAATGAGTTTAGGGGTGGATAGGAGGGCATGAAATATGGGTAACTGGGATGTAAAGAGTAATTTGTCAAAGCAACAGATCTTAGAGGTCGAATGTGGAAGGGTCTGGTTGGGAACACTAAGGCAGTAAGAAATGACCACTGAGGGACCATTGTAGATAAAATTTTCCTACTTCATAATTTTCTCCTGATAGCAAGTCTTTTAATTAATAATTATTTCAAGACTCAGCCCAAAGTTTAGGCACTCAAACAAGACATGGTTTGGAAGCAAGAATGAAGTTTGGAAATGAGATCTGAGTGTCTCAGTACTGGCCATGTGGCCAGGTCAAGTTATCCAACTTTCCTTTGCCCTGGATCCATCATCTGTAACCAGGGTAAAGACTCCTTTCCAAAGGATCACTATGGTGATTAAATATGTGCTATCTATAGAACAAAGTGTATGGCATGGAAATCAATAAACAAACTGAACTTAATATTGTTACCATTGTTATTATGTTTTAGGTAATGAGTGAAGTTATGGACCTAACGCCTTCTGCTAATTTAGGAGAATCCAATTTCTAATGGGTCAAGTACAGATTGTAAACCTGCAGTGTGTTATGTCTATAATGGGAAAAGCCAGTGAACAGATGATAAATAGGGAAATGTTATCAGTATAACAGAAAAATCATGTTAACTCCTATACAAATTTTCCTAGACAAAGGGAGGCAGAGAAGTAAGAATTCAATTATAACTATTGTGGGAATGGAAAAATCTCATAACTTGTCTGCTGCCTACATAGAAGGAGCTCTTTTAGTTATGTTCTACAAAGTTAGAGAACTTTCTGCATTCGGGCTTCCCTCCTCCATGGCACCTTAAGAAAAGGGAGTCTTTCTCTGTGTCAGTCTGGGATTGGAATGAGTTGCCTCCCATGGTCGTCTTATTAGCAGCCCCTTCCATCCAGCTTGGTCTCAGCTCTTGGATCTTTGAGTCAAAGGTTGCTGCCATCTTCAGTCTACTGATTTCATTTATTTTTAATGTCTGCAACAGGGAAAGGCAGTGGTACCTTTCCAGCTCAAATCATTGCTTTTGTTGATACTCTAGATACAGAACTGCACAGGCAATGAGTGCTTTTGCCTGGAAAAGCACTTCTTTTCTTTGTTTCATAAACTGTTATATTGCACAATTTTACAGAATGTGGAGATTTTCAAGAATGCATGAGTTGCTTATTTTAAATATATCTAAAGTACCATAGTGCCTAATAGCTGATCCAATTAAGAACTACTTATCAAACTCTTATATAAAATAACTTGGTAATGAAACTGCAAGTTCCAGTGGGAAAAGTGGAAGTTGAAGATCTTCCCTCCAGATCATTCTGTTCATATCAACAATCATGCAGTGAAAGTGGAAAAGGAGTTCAGAAAAACAACTAAAAGAAATGAGAGAAAAAAAAAATGGAAAGTGCATTATAGATTATCTTTCCAAAAAGTAGCCATAAATCCTGAAAACATTCTGTTCTATTTTGCAATAACACACCCACAGACATTCTTTTCAGCTGACTTTTTGATTTGAGGGTTTGTGGGTCATTCACAAAGTACAGCATGTGTGTGTATGCATGTGTCTATGTGTGTCTCTGTGTTTGCATTATAACCTTGGTCCAACTAAAAATAAAGTGGGACTAAAATCAACAATCTCCCAGAGTAGTCTGAGTGGTTGGAACCAGAGCATTGTGATTTAGTGCTCAGAGTTACTATGAAAGGAACAGCCACAAGGACATTGTCCTCAAGAATTCAAAAAGTTTCAATGAAGATAAAATTTAAGGCTTTCTATAGCCCTTGATATTTTATTTTGTTAGATTCTTGTTTTTAATACAAAATCTAGTCTGGATTTATAGATACTATAGCCAGGAACTCACAAGGTTGTCTTTTGACTAGAAAAGAAGTATAAAGAAATATACCAGCACACTCCTTCCTCAGGTTTCATCCTGCTGTTGTTCCCTCTGTCCAGAAGTTTTCTTATGAAAGTATCCACAAGACTTATTGCTGAGGCACTTGCTACCGTTTGCCTTGCTCCCTATCCTTTTTCTGAATTTATTTTTGTTCAGAAAACTATCTCCAGTAAATAAACTCCATGGTAAGTTTGTTTATTGCCAGCAATGGATCAAGAAAAAAGAATGTTGACCAATTCTGAGGGCTCCAAATTTAAAAGCTCTAATTTCCTATTAGTTTTACCAGGTAGGAAGAGACTTTTATAGGTGAGAGAGAAAGCAAGAAAGAGGGAGGAAGGAAAGGGTGGGGGGTGAACTGAGACAAAGAAACAGAAGAATGGAAACAAACAAATAAAAAGATGGACAAAACATAATTGGAGAAAATAATTTTATTTTAAACTTTTTTTTTTTAACTTCAAAATCACATTGCAGAGGCCTCTTGGACCCAAGATTATATCATGCAGATTAGAAGGGAGGCATAAAATACCTTAAAAGTTGCTCTTTGCTTCCTGAGTATTCAAAGGATGACACTTTTTCTTCTCTGGAACATTTTAAATATAATTAAATCAGAGAGTTTAGAATGGATGATGTGTGGCAGTCACTGCAATGAAAAATATATAATATGTATGAGTTTAGAGGAGGCACAGTGGGTGGAGGGCAGGAACTGAACACAGTTTTCACAAAACCTAAGGACAATTTAGGTTATGAGATAATTTAAAGAGTTACACTGGAAAATTCCACAAAAAAAGAGTGTACTTCTGATATATGCAATGACATGCATGAATCTCAAATGCATTATGCTACATTTTAAAAAGTCTTACAGAAAAGGTTGCCTATTGTATATATAAATGTCCTATTTATATGACATTTTGGAGCAGGAGAAACCCTGGGTACAGTAAACAGATCAGTGTTTTCTAAGGCCTAAGGATAGGGCCAGTCCAAAGGAAGCATGAGGGACCTTGTGCATTTGTACAAATTCATTGAACTAAGGACTATGAAAAGTGAATTAAGTTCCAAAGTGTATTAGACTTCAAGAACATGACTTTAAAAACCCTGATATGCAAAAAAGAAACAACAACATCAAAATGTGTGCTCAGAACAAGAACCTGAGGAGTGGCTGTATCTCAGATGGCGAACTGGGAGACTTGGCACAAGGATGGGAGGAAGGCTGTGAATTCACACATTTTGGAACTTCTTGAATTTTGTGCCATATCTACTATATTCTCTCTAAAAAAATGATTAAGTAACAACAACAAAAAAAGCTGTGTTATTTACACTAAACTCCAATGAATCTAAATGCCAGCTTTCATATTTTAGTATCTCTGAACTCAGCATATCTGGGAGCTAGTCACAGGTTTCACAAATTGTATGAATTTACCTTGTATACAACCAGAAATATGTAAAAATGTGCTCTTTATGTGTATTATGAATTGTAATTCATTCTACTGTCATATACAACTTTGAATAAAAATAAAAAAAATTTCTTATGCTACATAAAACATTGATATATCTTGTAATAAATGGTGTCCTAGATTTAAAAAGAAATATTTTCCAAAATTGACTGACTGTTCTCTGTTGGAGAATGGGATATTAGAAAGATCACCTGAAACAAGTACACTCAAAATATCTCCCTAACAAAATGCTAATGTAAGGCATGTAAGAAATAGTGATAAGAACAAAAGTAGAGAGGGATATTCTCTTTAGTCTGGAAAGAAATTATGTGAGTGTTCAACAAAAGAAGAGAGTCCAATGTCTTCTACCCAATGCAGCCCAAGTGATGGGAATCAAACTTCTAGTCAAAAATGTCATGGGCCAGAAAAGCAGTTCCATGTACAAGAATATGCACATGAACAGAAAGGGTAAGGAGTTTGGGAAATCAGTGGCACAAATCACTGACACAACAAATTTATTCTGAAGTATTTACTTTCAGCTTATTAATGGAAGAAGACCAGAACCATGAGAGCTCTTCAGGAGGCCTGAAACCATGAGGCACCAAAGTCAGAGTGGAAGACCTTCCTACGCTTTACATAAAACTCCAGCTCTCAGAAAGTCTCAGGGTAAGTTAACATCCACTGGTACTTTGCCTGAAAAGACAAACTGGAGTAAGAATTATTACCAACTACAATAAATGGATGAAATAAAAAAAGCTTCCAAATTCATATGGCTATTCATATGAATTTACTTTTAATCTATCACCAAGCCTTTGATTATATATAATTAGAAATTTTCATATATAGATGGCTCTATTTTTTCTTAACCTTATTAAGTAACTGCTAAAGCAGTTCTAGTTTTTTTTTTTTTTTTTTTTCTTTTTTCTTTTTTGGTACCGGGGAATTGAACTCAGGGGCACTCAACCACTGGGCCACTGGGCCACATCCCCAACCCTTTTTTGTATTTTCTTAGAGACAGGGTCTCACTGAGTTACTGAGTGCCTTGGCATCGCTGAGGCTGGCTTTGAACTAGCAATCCTCCTGCCTCCACCTCCCAAGTGCTGGGATTACAGGCCTGTGCCACCGTGCCCAGGTCAGTTCTAGTTTTTTAAATTGTTTTTATTAGTGTACTATAATTGGGCGCTAAGTGTGTACATACTCATACATGCACATAACATAATTTGCTTCCAGTTTTGCCTGAATCATTTGTACACTTGTAAGACCTCTGCCATTTCTATATAGACTTAGGAGTGCTGTGGCTTGGATATGGTTAATTGCGTCCCCCAAAGGTTTATGGGCTAGAATCTTTGTGCCAATGTGTCAGTACTGAGGTACTACAATGTTTAAGCTGTGGGGCCAGTGGGAGGTCATTAAGTCATGGGGGTACCACCCTTGGAAGGGATTAATGTAGTTCTAGAAGATGTGGTTTAGTGGTTGGTTTTTTGTTGTTGTTGTTGTTATGTGTCAAAAATTATAAAAATTTAAAAAATTTTTTTAATTTAATTTAATTTGTTATACATGCTTTTAGAGTGAAATTCCTTTCATATTACATATAAAGAGCATGAGAGCAAGTTGTTAAAGTTAGATTACTCTATGTGCTTAGTCCCTTCTGTTCACAGTCATCTCCCTTTCCGCTTCCTTGCCATGTTGTGATGCAGCCAAATAAACCTGTTTTTTTTTTTATTCATCACCCAGCACCAGGTGTTTTGTTATAATAACACAAAATGGACTCAGATGGGAGGTTTTTGAGATACTGAGGTGGGATAAATATGTTCAGGGGAGAAGAGACCAGAAGTGCTTAAGGTAGGGCTGGAGATGGAGGATTTACGGATATTAAAGAGAGGACAGGGATATCTCAAGGAAGACAAAAAGGAATGTTACTGCAGTGGGCTTAGTATATCCTTTGTAATAAAAATAAAGAAATTGAGTAATTAAAAATTACTGTAAGATAGCCTGGCCTCAAACTTGTAGTCCTCCAGCCTCAGTTTCCTGAGAGGCTGGGATTTCAAATGTGTGCCACCATACTCAGGTCCTATTTCTACTTTCTTCAGCCCTTTTCTGCCTCTGAAGCCAACTCCTTGAGTCAGCTCATTGGAACAATTATGAGGTGTTGCCTGATTCTAGAATTGCAAATAAAAGACAATTAGATCTTTATTAAAAATTACATTGAGGTTAATGGGATGCATTTTTTTCTGACTGTGCCATTGTCCTGAGATTCCACCCTATGGATCATGATTTCAGGTGAGGCTATATCAGGTTACTCTCTAGATCCTTGATTAAAATTGTAACCCTAGACCTAAGCCAAGAGTAGATTTTCCCCATGGCAGACAGACTGTAGAACAAAGATGCTAAAATAAATAAGGATCCATCAAGTCCAACCTCTGATGGTTGTGGGCATAATCCCAAAGAGCTAAAGAGATGGTGAATTCAAATAATACCTGTTGCCATTAAGGGTGGAATGCAGGAGAGATGTATTTTTGCAGTGCTATGTCAGTTTTATATAATGATGATATTTAAAACTCTTTTTGAGAGGTGGTAAATGGAATATTAGTTTTTGCCCAACATCTTCTGACATGCAGGTTTTAAAATAGTAAGTTTTCTTGAGATCAAGAGAAAGTGCATGCTGGAAATACCCAGAATAGTTCAAAGTTATTGTCCTGCTCTATCAGATAATGTGCTGTGGCTGTGGAACTTAAAATTAAGCAAACTTTGGACTCATTGTTACAAGAATTCTCTGCCAAAAGCTTACGAATTTGATGATAGATATTATGCTAGGCCCTGGGGAACAAGAATGAATATGGTTAGAACCCACCCCAGGATTGGGACAAGGATATCAAGGCCTGGAAGCCAACAGATGCTGCCATTCATGTGAGAGGTTGTTGGGCCTCACCCTACAGTTGCTTGTAGACCTAAAATTGTGGGTTTCAATTTGCAAAATATAAACGTGAAACCAAAACCAAAAAAACTGATCAGACAGAATGAAACAGAATGGATTCTTGATACCCAGGAATGAATTCATCATTATATGAATTACTCCAATCAAAGATATCTTACCACTGCCTGCTCATTTGGTCCTTTATCCATAGTCAGTCTACTCCTGGATACTGAACAGCTGGCTGTATTTTATGTCTTACCCACGATGAAGATTTATCTGTGCCATCTGTCACTATTGAGCAGGAGTCCATGAGTGGGGATAGAGAATCCAAAGCAAGTCATCCTGCCTTGGGGAGATCAGAGAAGGTTCAAGATACGGATTTTGAACTGAAACTTGAAGAACAAGGTTCTGAGAGTACAGGGTAGAATAGAAGAAAATGAATAGAAGAATTGTAGATATAGAAAACTACATATTCAGCCAGGCACAGTGGCGCACACCTGTAACCCTAGCAGTTTAGGAGGCTGAGGCAGGAGGATTGCAAGTTCAAAGTGAGTCTCAGCAACTTGGAAAGACCCTAAGAAACTTAGTGAGACTCTGTCTCAAAATTTAATAAATAAAAAATAAAAATAGAAAGGATTGGGGAATGTAGCTCAATGGTTAATCTCCTGTGGGTTCATTCCCTGGAGCGTGTGTATGCGCGCGCACGTGCACACACACACACACACACAAAAAAAAAAAAAAGAAAGAAAGAAAGAAAGAAAACTACATATTATAAGATATATACACGCACACAAAATTGTTTATGTTAAATTTGGAGTACATTGAGACATTGTGTGTGTGTGCATGTGTGTGTGCTTGCATAATTTTTAGAAAATAAAAATGGTGGTGAAGTAATAGAGACCATGGAGAATTTTAAATACTATCCAAAGACTAATTTTTCCTCTTCTTCCCCTTACATTTTTCTCCTGGTGGCAAATTAGTGCTGTCAAAATTTTGCTGATGTTGCATGAGCTAGAATAGCACTTGACCACTTGTTCAAGGGTGATTTAACTGCTAATCTAATCCAAGCACTAAGAACTTGTTTGTGTCTATGATTGTAATGGCTAAGACTCAGATGCACAAAGTAAAAAATAAGTTGTCCCATATGCCATTTTTCATGTGGGACAATTTCTGTGACCACAATTCTCCTGTACCTCTCCCCTGAGTTAATTGGAATTAACAGTGATTCACAACTTCAAATGGCTTTGTAGGCTTTAGAAACATGAGTCATTAACTAAGGCTTGTCTCTATGAGCTTCAAGTTGATTTTTTTAATCTCAATTGATTCCTAGGAATTTAAGTATAAAGCAAAGAGGATCCCCATTTTTC
Organism: Tamias sibiricus; assembly: GCA_025594165.1. Lineage (NCBI taxonomy): Eukaryota > Metazoa > Chordata > Mammalia > Rodentia > Sciuridae > Tamias > Tamias sibiricus. The sequence goes on along the minus strand of CM046657.1, from coordinate 131,046,747 downwards.
TTAAGACAGAAATTTCCCAATCAGAATTCGTTAAATTTCCAACAAAATTTTGGCTAGTGAAGGAGAGTTAGAGATAAAGAAGAAACATCAGGGTTCTTTTTATGGTTGTGAGAATGAAAAAGTTAGTAGTTAGTAGCTGGATTTTATTTGGTACTCTTCTAAATGGGCCTCTTTGAATCTTGTCTTTCTACAAAGGCAGTAAGAACCTGTAAAACCAGTTCTTAGTATAAAATTCTTTCACTTGAGGCTGCTTCCAATTTTGTGTGGTTCCACAAAGTTTGGATGAGATGTTGTCTATTGAAGTCTTTGTGTATTTTTTTGATAAAATATAACTACACAATAAGGACATCAAAATGTGCAAATCAAGCTTAATACTTTTAACGGATCACATCCTCTGAGTTTCATTAGAAATCTGTAAGTGGAATCATTCCCATTTTACTGATGAAGACACTGAGTCTTATTTTGAGGTAATTCCCAATTATCACAGTGTGACAATGCACCTAAGGAGACAGAGGTCCCCAAAAGTACTAGCAACTGTTTTGACATATAAACCCTTAAATTTTATTTCCTAAAAGAAATGGATACTAAAAGATCTATTGAGTGCCCCAGAGGTAACAGACTGTGTCTGTTTTGGTCATGTCTTCATTCCCAAACCCAGTACAGTGTCTGGATCACAGAAGATTCTTGGTGTCCACTGAATAAGTAATCACAAAATATCTTCTTCCACAGATTTGTCCTCACCACAGCTACCCTGGTTTGCTTTGCTATTCAGAGGTTTAGCATTAGTTAAAAGGATGCTTATACCTAGATGCCTTTAAAAGGATTTATCTCAAAAGAAAAGGAGGGTAACTGAAGGTTTGGATGGTTTTGTTTGTTTTCAACACAGCAAGAATAAACAAATGTGCACTTTCTGAACTCATCATGACAATCAAATTCACTTCAAGAGATTGTTGCTTTGGTAAAAATAGGCTCATCCTCAAGGCCACACCTCCTCTGAGAGAGGAGAGGATCTGAGGTATTGCTTCACTTCCTGGTATCTGCAGATGCTGGGATGCCCCCCTCTCCAGCCCCTTTAATCTTCACTCTACCTGGTCCACCCTGAAGAAGAAAAACAAGCCAAGAATAAGAGCTTTTTGTGGTCACATGGGAGAGAGAGATCACAAGGTAGCTGTTTACTTAGAAGCAGTAAAGACTCCATCACATGCTTACATTTAAGTAATTCATTTTTCATTTTAAACTGTCTTGAATTCTTTTCTTTTTTAAAAATTTGTTTGTAGTTGTAGATGGACAGAATGCCTTTATTTTATTTGTTTATTTTTATGTGGTGCTGAGGATCAAACCCAGTGCCTCAGGCATGCTAGGCAAGTGCACTGCTGCTGAGCTACAGCCCCAGCCCAAATTCTTTTATTTTAAATGAGATTCTCAATCACAGTTGGCCATGATTATAGCAACAAATAGCATAAGGATTTTTTTTAAATTTCAGTTTTATTTTTTGAAATTCTTCCAAAATTATACAAAAATAGCTTTCATTTTTGAAAGGAGAAGAAGAGAAGAATGAAAATGAGAAGGAGAAGAAATGGGAGAAAAAAAGAAAGGAGGAGGAAGGAGGAGGAAAGGAGTGAGGAAGGGGAGAAAGGAAGTTGTGTGGTGAACTCTAGGGACAAATTTAGTGCCTATGGCTCAGTTTGTAAAACAGAAGCAACTAGGGATGGTCTTGAAAATACACAAGCTTGTGCCTTTCTTTAAATTGGGTTGGTATATTCAATTTATTTTCTAGCCATCTGGACAAGTGAACTTAATCTCTTGATGAGCACACCTACAGATGTGCCATGACCTGTGTGTGAGGGAACCGTTCAAAGATGAATCTGTCTCTGAATGCAATACATCCCCTTCCCTCCTGCAGTCATCTGCCTGCACTGGCAACAAGACAACACTCATATACTGTTACCACATGGCAGGGCTTCTGCTGAGTGCTTTCCCAACACCATTCCACCACATCCTTCCAAATTTCCTATTTTTATAATCTCAATTTAACATATGAGAAACTTGGGTCAAAGGAGATTAAATAATGATCCTAAAGCCACCTAATAAGTGTCACAGCAGGAAACCCAGTGCCTGGAACTCCAGAACTTGAAGATGAATCACAGTTCTCCACTCCTCATCTCTCTGTGTGCATACCTCAAAAACAGGACCTTTTTCTATACTAAGGAAACTCAGAAGAAAAAGTTCCATAGCAAATTACATCCTGCAAAAATGGCTTTTTGATGTTCATGTTTAAGATTATAAAGCATTTTGTTTTTGTTGGCTTGCCACCAAATCTAGCTAATGAAACATGATCCATGCACACTAAAACAATGCACTTTGTCTGTCCTTGTTCACCAAAGGGGTAAAACTTACAAGATAAAATTTGTAAGACAAAATTTATAACAGAAAATATATCTTGCAGGAAAAGCAGAGCTGCCTGCCAACCATCATGGTAGAATTTTGCTGAGTCCACTTTAGAAACAGAAAAATTTTACAGCTGGGCTCCTTTTATTGCTTTAAGCACAATACTTGACCCTAGTAAGTCTTAATTTCCTCATATGTAAAAGGGGGAATATTAATTGTTCTACTTACTTTCTCCTACTTATGTGAAAGTAAAGAAATTGTGGCAACAGTAAATACTCCAACTTTAGACTAAAGTACTCCTTCACTGAGCATTCATTTAACGAACATTTACTGGGTGCACTCTAGACCGTGGGGCTGCACAGTCTTAACTCTAAGCACAGAAGATTCTTGGACTGAAATTCAATTGGGCTTATTGGGTGGTTAATAATACCAATTTTGTTGGATTTCTTTTGAGGACTCAGTGCATATAAATAAAATTGAATTATCATTAGAAACTGTCTTGAATTCTTTTATTTTAAATTAGATCCTCAGTCACATTTGGTGATGAATGTAGCAACAAATAGCATAAGGAAAATTCTGAATCTTTCATCTTATATTTGGCCACAGAATGGATGCAGGATGCAAAGCATAAATAAAAATAAATAAATAAATAATCCCCAGCCTGGATGGGGCTAATCAAGAAAAACCTTGGCTGACATGAAAGTGACTTCCTGTGAAAGCCACACTGCCACTTGGGAACACATTCCCCCAAGAGTCATGTCCTACATTGCCTGTGTCAACTCTGATCTCCTGGATGCTACATACCCAGCTACATACCCAGTTAGCTGATTTGTTTGTGTTCGCCTAGTGTTTATCTGGTGGTAGAGTACACACACAGGCTCTCGGGGCACTCCATGTGGCAATTAGCCTCTGCCACACAGAAACCTTCTTGAACCATTGTCCTATTTTCTCCCATTCAGATGCTTGCCTTTTCATGCACGAGGTGAATTTTCTGATTTCTAAGCAGTCATTAGAAGGAGAGGTCATGCCTCAGGAAAATAATCATTGAAATAAGCATTCCTATTGACTGCCTTAATTAAGAGCAAGGTTAGTTTCATTGGCATGTAGCTGGTACCATTGCACAACGTCCTGCATGCCGTAGTGTTGTGAAGGAGCCCTAATTAGGAAGGGCTGTTGTAGCTAGCTGGAAGCCATAAGTTCCACCTGATATGTATGTGACGCACCTGTAGGCACCCGCAAACCTGAAGGTATATAACCGGGTGAAAGCGGTCCGAGTTAGGAGAACGAATTCATTCGGTCAGTCGGGCAGCCACTCGGTCGGTCAGAAGAATCAGAGCGGCCAGAACGTAGGCAGAGCGGTTACAGAAGAGAAACCAGATAGAAGAAGTAATGACTGGTCAGAGTTAGGCCGAGACTCCTGAAGAAGACAGAAGAAAGAAGACAGAAGACAGAAGAGAGAAGAAAGAAGCTCTAATCTTTCTCTAAGCTAAGCTCTATCTTTCTAACTCTAACTCTAAGAAGCTCTATCTTTCTAACTCTAACTCTAAGCTAAGAAGACAAGAAGAAAAGCTCGCTTTAATCTTTCTCTCTAAAAATCTTTCTTTCCCTCTCTCTAAGCTCTAAGAAAGTAGAAGTAAAAGTAGTGAAAGCTTAACTCTGCCTCCGAGATTTTTTCCCGGGTTTCGGTACCAGGCAGCTTACAGTGTTGCCCTTTGAGTTCAGTATTCTTTGGTTGCCATCTTGAAATTCTTTTTTAAAAATAGTTTTTAGTTGTTGTTGGACCTTTATTTTATTCATTTACTTATATGTGATGCTGAGAATTGAACCCATGTGAGGCAAGCACTTACCCATTGAGCCACAACCCCAGCCCTCCATCTTGAAATTCTTAACAATCTAATCCTTGGTTGGGTTTTGTAAATGAAGTCAGATGGGACAACAAAGCGTAAACTGGGGCCTCAGGAATGGGAACACCAAGGCTTGGCTCACAAATGGTCCTCTTTCTTTGGAATATGTTGTTGGCTATCATTTTACCATCCTCTTGAGATATAGGTCCTTCCTGCTCTCCTGTTCCCTGCCTCCACCTAGGAACTGTGCTAGTGGGGACCTGGGCACAGGAATGAGATGGTTATGATATCTCAGGGCAGCAATATCATGGTGTGGTTGATAAGAAACCTGGCAGGGGCAAGCTTCCTGCCCACCTTGACTGAGATACAGAGATAAAAACACCAGTGGGGTTGTCCATCTTTCCTGGATCATGGCAGTGGGTCCAGGGAAAGAGGAGGGGGCACAGCAGTCATTGTAAAAGCATATGTCCTGAAGGACAGTGGAGGCCTGCACTTAGCCACAGGCAATATCATTAAATAGAAATACAAATGCCACGGCAGATTAAAAAGAGAGAGGGACCACACAGAAGAAAAGAAAATGTTTAATATTTTAATACCTTTTCTAGCACTGTTCTTTGATTTTTTAACATGGACCTACTGGGCGTTTCAAATCATATAGCCAGCCTGAGGAGGAAGCCCAAATTTTCTGGGATTTTAAAGACCTAGGTCATTTTTTCAATTGATAGATAATAATGACATATATTTTTGTAGGTTATAATATGATGTTTTGATATATGTATACATTATAGAATGAGGAAATCAAGCTAATTAACATATCAATCACCTCATATACTTATTTTTTTGTGATGGTGGAAGTATTTAAGATCTATTCTCTTAGAAATTTTGAGATATATTGAATTATTAACAACCTGACTCAATTTTTAAAAAATCACTCACAGAGTAAAAACAAATAATAAAACTAAATACTGAGAATCACCTGTTTCCTCATGAGATGGAAAGGGAGATGACCTACAGAGTGATGGGGCTGGCACTTTGCAGGTAGGGTAGTGGGCAGAGATTGATCTAGAGATGGAGGAACAGAGACTCTAAAGCTGACTGGTTCACCCAGGACACGGAGCCGGAGCCATTGTCTGCTGCCGAGTCGTCTTGCAAGCTGTCAGTGGCCCTCCTACTACTCATATTTGCAAATGTACAAACATGCTCTGGACCCTGGTTCTAACTAAACTCATCTTTATTATAATGTCACTCAAATGTGGAGAACAAAAACCTAAGTATTACCTCTTCAGGTTTGTAGACCATTTGCAACTATAAATTCAAAGTAAGTTCTCACATTAAATACAAATAAAACTACAAACCAGTTAAATTCAAGTTAACAACAATGATGGCATTTTGTTCAAATTAAGTCAAGTTAACTCAATTAATTTGAATTTAATTAATATTGAATTTAATTGTGGAAAAATGTATTTCTAGGCCTTGTTTTATGCCAAATATTTCTGAAATTTAACTATGATTATATATGTGTGGATAATTCCTGAACATATGAGCATATACATAAAATGATACTCATAATTTCAAGGGATTTTTTATTTTAATTTATTTTTATTATTATGTTTCTAGATGCGTAACAAAAATTCCACTTTCAAAGATGAATTTATTGATCACTTTATACAATTGTGCTGTTTGAATCGTAATCTGCTCTAAATGGGTGCATATGCTAATTATTTATGTACTCAGGACTAGAACACTTTTCTATTTCAAATTTAATATCGCACTTCACTAACAAAATGACAAAGTAATTGAATGTAAAAATCAGTGGCCATTTACCAACTGGTCTGGAGGTATTTTAATATTTTTAACACATGGTTCTGATTACACTATAGCAGCCAATAGCAGCCCTTCCTCTTAGAGAAACTTATCCTGCCCTTGGCCATAACTTTCAAACATTGCCTATTGCTGAATAGACATAAATACATGCCTATATATGTGGTATGAGTGTGTGCTGTGTGTGTATATATAGATGTATACAGGTATGTATGTATATGTGATTGTAAGTGTATACACATATGTCAGGAAAGTTATGGGCCTGGAGATAAAATGTTAAGGCTTCTGTTTTATACTTTTTTTGCTAAATATTTATTCTGTACACAGTAGGTACTCAGGAAATGGTTTTTATAAGTAATCACACACCATCAGATGTTCATTTTTCATGGTCCTAGGTTCCCTGCCTACTGCAATAAACCATGTTATCCTATGGTAGAATTATCTCAGACTGGTAAAAACAACTTATATATTTACTTTATTGTAATTCTTAAAATTTAGCCAATGCTTACCTGGTTCCTACTACTAGTAAGAAATGGTTTTAAGCATTTTGCAATGTTAAATTACTCCATAGCTGTTTTAGGTTGTATTTCTCTGTGGCTAGAGTTTTCTGGAAGTGGTTTGTTTGGGAGGAGATTCCAAGAAGTACTAGTTAGGTTGGAGAAGTGAGACTGCAAGGGAACAATGGAGCCTTCATGTCCAGCCACTACTGTAGGCAGCTATGGCTCCATTCAGTTGGCAACCTCTGGGGGAGTATGTACAGTCACAGTGCTGTCCCCCTTTCTCCACAGGGTCAAGGAAACTGGAACATTTACTTATTTACCTCTTCCTTCATTATCAAGAAAGCCTACTCTCCTGGCCATGAACTTCCTGGCACTCTGGCCTGATAAACCCATGAGTTGAATGTGACTTGGTATCCAGGTCCCTGCAAAGACAGGCACCAGAGACTGCAGAACATTATGTTAAGTGAAATAAGCCAAATGCAGAAAGACAAGTACCAGGACCATATGCGCTTACTTTTATTAGGAAACTAAAACAATTGAACCCAGAGAAGTAGAGAGTAGAAAGAAAGTGACCAGAGGCTAGGGGTGGGGTGAATAGAAAGATGAAGGGCACAAAGCCTCAGAAAGAAAAAGTTTGAGTTTTTCTCTTTTTCCCTTATTTGCAATATTGTAGCATGACAAAGATAGCTAATTAATAATAATGTAAATTTCTCTGAGTAAATTTTAAATGTTCTGATTACAAAAAAAGTAAAATATTTGAAGTAATGAACATGTTAATGAGCTTGATTTAATTATTTGACTGTATTAAAAATCATATCACTAGACTGTTATCCATAAATATAGGCAACTATAATTTGCCAATAAAAATTAATTGAAAAAGAAAAGACATTGATGTTCATGGGCACCAGCATTTCCTACAATACTTATGGCAACATTACTATTAGACATGTTTTTATGGGTGAACAAAGAGAGAAGTTAAATATCTCAATGTCTTATGGACAATAAGTGCAAGGGATGAGATTCTAACCTGGCTGTCAGTTAAGATTTTGTGTTCCTAGTCACTATGAAGATAATTAAATTTAGAGGGATTTTATCCCTCTCTATATTTTTCCAACATACTTCAAAACATAACAGGCCTTAACTATGCATATTTCATAATTCATTGACCAAATTTCTTTAATAAACATCAAACTCTTGATATTTTTTGTCCTTTTCTGTTACCTCCAAGTATTTCTGAATTTGTTTTTCCTTTTTCTAAGATGACTACCAGTATGTAGTCTGGCACTTCCATTAAGACTGAATGCAAACTGGAAAAAAACAAAAAAGAGTATCCGCTAAATTTGAAAGGATAGAGACACTGTGTTCTCATCAGGAGTGTTCTCATCATACACCTTAAGGACCAGGAAATGGAATTGGGTATCTCATAAATTATGAACATCACAGTCTATTATAATATTTGAATAAAAGTAAACAGAAGAAAGACTGAGAGTTAGCAATAGCCTCAGAGTCCAGGTGACAAGAACCTTGTTATGAAAGGAGGTAGTTCTCCTGGCCCTTCCTAATAATTGTCTCACCATGGACAAGGTCCTATGAGACCCCAATATTTCTCTGACTTCTTGTTTAGTCGCGTGATCTTTCTCTGTAGTAATGCTCCCATCATGATGCCATCTTCCATGAGGTGATGCAGCCAGCAAAGCCCTCAATAGAGCTGGTGTCATGATGTTTGCACTTTTAACCTTCAAAACTGCAAGCTATATAAACCTCTTTTCTATATAAGTATCCAGCCTCAGGCATTTCATTAAAGTCACAGAAAACTGACAGATGACATATCTATAGAGTGTTTCGTACTCCATACAGAATAATAACTAACATGTAATGCTTGTTTTCAGTGTGCCATACAGAGCTGAGTACTATACATGAATATCTCATATTATGTTCATATCAACTCTGAACTGGGGAGTTTTGTTTTCCTTTCCTTTCAGATGGGAAAAAGGAGGCTTAGTGATTTTGAATCCTTGATCAAGCTAGTGGGCCACTAAAGTGAGATTTGAACAAGGCCAATGACTCCAAAGGCTGTGCATTTAACCACAAAAATATTAGTCTAGTTTGTGACACAATTAGGGCACCAACTACCAGAGTATGTAGATGAGAATTCAACCCAATTCAGTGTTTCAGGCTGTAAATATCAGGGTACTTCAGAGGAATTGAGACCCAGGCAGGCTCCCGGGAGGAAAATAAGCATAATGAAGGCTGATGGCTCTGTTGATTTTGTTCAACAGTGTATCCCTTATGCCTAGAACAAGCAGGGTTTGGCTCAGAGTAGGAGCTTAGTAAATAATTGATAAATTAATGAATGAATGATGGTAGGGGCCTGGATCTCTCCTGACTTTACAGAATCCAAAAGGAAAAGAAAGTCATTCCAAATCGTGTGAGCATTACTTTTCCAAATCACATGTGTGTGTGTAAGAATTAATGCTATCTGACCATTCTAAAACAGGCTCATTATCCTTGCTTGTCTCCTCTACCAAGCCCTGTTTTCCTTTCCTTCAGTAAAGGCACAAGAATTCTTTCTAATGCTAGAATGCAGATAGACTCCATTAGCACAAGGAGTATTTTGAGTGAAATGAAGAAGAGATAAGTCAAGTTAAATACCTAGACTAATTACACGGTATCCATGTGTTTAGATGGACTTATATCTTGATGTCCTTAAGCACATAACTGCTCATTATGTCTTCATTAAAGTATTCAAAGGTATTCCCAGGTGAATTATAATGCTTAAAAATAACACAAAGCAGAGGGCTTTTGAATATGCCTCTCTGAATGAATCGACTCTTCTTAGAAGGAGATTGTTTAGTATTTTCATCTCTAGTATTTTCATGAAACAGTCTAACATGAGAACTCCAGTATAGAAAATCTTAAAAGTAGAAAATATCTGATGGTGGGAATGTAAGAAGGATACCTATTAAAAAATCAGGCAATATAATAACCGTTTACTAATCTTGGCAAGAAGTGACTATTTTTTTTTTTTTTTCTGTTTTACAGCTGGAGCAAGGGAAGCATGGACTTCTTGATGGATTTTTTTCCTAAGACAGTAGATCTAATCCTCCTACTGTCCATTTTCAAATCTATTGAGAGATTTAGTTGGTGACCAGAACCAAATAAAATTAAAGGAAAATTACCTCTTGATTTTCTAGGACAGTCTGAAGCCAAAATTAATGGTGAAATGAAGAAAAAAAAAAAAAAAAAAAGCTGCTCATCTTCTGTGTGAACTCAAATGACCTTCTGGCTTCTTAAAATGAGGAGTTTGACATTTTTTCCTGGCAGTCTGGCTGAGAAGATAAGATAAATTGGAATTCCTGAGATGATCAGGGATACTTATCAGTAGGAATAGCTTCAAGGGAAACGTCTGTTTTTTATCTCCTGGATACTAAGAAAACATTGACAGGAAGAAATTTTTGTGTTTGATAAAAAGAAGGCACCATGTATCAAAATATTCTTGAGCGTATCAGTTCAGTGTAAAAACAAATATATCTTTATAATGACTGAAGGTCACTAAAACACTGTCCCCTGCCCACTTTCTCCTTAGCCACCCCTGCTTTACCACTATCTTCCACAGAGTTAGTGTTAGATGGCCTCTGTCCTATCTGTTCATTTCAGACATCATTACTTTAATCTAAACCTTGACCATTCTGTGACATTCACAAATATTCTTTACAGCTGGCGAGGGCCAGTAATGTTGTTAGTGACAACCAGTGACAGAGAAAATCATTTATGGCAGCAGTGAATTCTATTCCACTCTCTGGATTTCAGGGTCCACCACTGCCCACTGGGGCCATCTATGGGAGTAATATTGGCAGTGCTCCAAATAGACTAAACACACTTTTTGGTTCTTTCCTAGCTCCAGATTCAATCCCTAATGGCCAACACTCATTTCACTTACTTCCTTAAGGCTCAGCGCTAAAACTCTAGCATATTTTCCTGCTGTAAGATTTCAAGTTTTTATTACTCTCAGAGGGGCCAGAAAAGTTACTCAAAAGGTCCTTCCTTGCTTGTAGTGTAAGCTTCAGAACATTTGAGCTAAAATTAAGAAACTTCAAAGTGTCAAATAGAGTCATTAAAGGTTATTTTGATTTAGAGACATCTTTCAAATTTGCATTCTGATGTGAATCCTAATAGCATGATCAACACTATTTATATAAAGAAAAATATACATAAGAGACAAAATAACTCTGCCTATTTATTTCCAGTGAGAGTGGCCAGGATGTGCTAGGAAAAACTGGGTAAAAGGACTCCTCTCTCTGTGTCGCTATGTTGCTTACACTCTTTCATGGTTTCCCTACAACATTAACACATGTTCATCAGAATTATGCTCGTAGCAAGGAACAAAAAAGCAGCTTTAAAAGGGTTAGGTCAAAAGTATGCTATTGGCTCACATGGATGAAAATTCCAGAATATAGGACTGATTCTAGATGAGTCCAGAGTGTTAAAATACTTCCAAGAACTTTTCATTTTAGTGTGGGGTTTAGGCAAGTTGGGTGTCTAGGGTACAAAAGTTGAGGCAGCCAGATTGTGCATACATTGAGTCCATGAGTCAGAGCCCACTTGCACAGTCTTTCCTTCTGAAATTTGTACTTTAGATATCTTGTTTGCCTCACCCTAATCTGGATGATCAGCTGCATCACTCAGCTCTTGTTTATATGTTGCCTTCTTTCTCAGGTGAGTTTTTCTTATGCATGCCCAGAAGCTCACCAAAGCTCCAGGTACAGTTCCACCAGTTTAGCAAGCTTTCTTCTTACCACCTGTTCCTGCTACAAAACCCATTTCCCAGTAATTTCAGGAAAGAATGAACCCACAGTTTGTGCACATTGGTTCTGATTAACCCACTCCAAATGTGTCAGAATCATGCAATGCACTGTGCTCCACAAACTGATTTCCTTTTTCTCCAGGACATTCAGCTAAACTACATTTCTCAGGTCCCTTTTATCTAGATCTGCTCACATGACAAGTTCTGACCCACGAAATGTAAGTAGAAATGAAGCCTCATCTCCTCTAGATCTAGAACTTCTCCATATCTACTCCTTCATTAATTGACTGCTGGACACAGAACATTCAGCAGGTGACCCAAGGGTCTTAGAAGCTCTAGGGTATGGCAAAGCCATTGGAGGAAAAGAGTCCCTGAGTCCCTGTTTGGAGGAAGCCATCATGAAGAGGTATTCAATCAGGAATGTGTGAAATGGTGTGTGTGTGTGTGTGTGTGTGTGTGTGTGTGTGTGTGTGTATGAGATGAGGGACATTAGAGATTCATCAGCCAAACCCTAGCCTAGCAGGGGATTTTAGGCAAAATAAAGAATTCATAAAGAACAGGCTGGGATAAGAGAAGCTAAATTTCTATCTTAATGACAAGAAAAAGATAAACCTTCAAAGTAATTGTTTCTCAGTATCCTTTAGGTTAGAGAAAGAGAAAGAAAGGGACAAAACAGGTGGGGGTATGAATGAGTAGCCGCCATGAGCCAGAGCCCACACCAAGGTGGTCTTGTCCCCTCTCTCCTCATGAATTTCTTGGTGCCAGTAGCCACAGTCCTAGACTGTGGTTGAGATCATTTTCCCACTGTATCAGGTTCCTATGAAGATATGTAATGCTGAACAGTATTTTCTAAACTACATGCCTGGGAAATAAGACTGCCACTTTCTGTCACTGTGGCCTTGTGTTCATTCTTTGTGAACATACTGAGTCTAATACCTAGAACCTGTGAATATGTCATCTTACATGGCACCAGGAACTTTGCATATGTAACTGAGACTTTAATATGGGAGATTATTCCAGATTATCTAGGTGGGCCCAACCTAATCACAGGTGAACCTTTCCTAGCTGTGGTCAGAGAGATGACCACAGGAGAAGGTCAGAGATGTAAAATTTCTAACTTTGAAGATGGAGAAAGGGCTACAAGTCAAGGAATGAGGGAAGCCTCTAGAAGCTGAAAAGAACAAGAAAATGGATTCTCCACCTAAACTTTCAGAAACAAAGTAGCCCTGCTAAACCTTGATTTTTAGCCCAGTCAGATCCATAACATACAGAACTATAAAATACAAAATTTTTGTTGTTCCAGGACACTAAATTTATGATCATGCATGTTAAGTATCCATTTTTTGAAATACTTGAGTCCAGAAACATTCCAGATTTCAGATGCTTTCAGATTTTGAAATATTTACATATTCTTAATGATATATCTGAGGAATAGTAGCAAGGCTAAGGATGAATTTATTTATGTTTCATATACACCTTCTGCACATATCCAGAGGGAAACTGTATATACTATTTTTAGTGCACCTGAGCTTTGACTGTGACCCATCAGGTGAAATAAGGTGTGGAATTTTCCACTTATGACAGTAAGTCAGCATTCAAAATCTTCAAGTTTTGGAGCATGAAGGATTTTCAAATTTTGGGGTGAGAGATGCTTAACCTATGAATTCACTTATTAGTGCTTTTAAGTTGTCCACTGCATTCCCATGTCACAGCATGATTGTGTGATAAGCCTGAGAAGCCCTAATCTGATTTTAAATTTATGATTAGGTGGTGAGATCCTTGAGGAATCTGTCATTTGCTGGTGTCCCCACAGTGATGGGCACCAAATAGGTATCCAATAGATACTTTCTTATTTGCATCATATAGCTGGGAATAATTCAGCCAGCGAGGAACTCCTCATGAATGTGGGAAAGGAAAACTGATCAGGAGATATAACCTGTGGAACCCCAGCCCAGCCTATCTCTTGGCAGCTATTGAATCCTTAGAGGCTTGAAACTGGGTCATCTGTGACACTTGGTGGCCCCTCCACAAATGTTTTCCATCTGACTACTATACAAGAGAAGGTGGAATGTTCTAGAATTAGTTTGGAGAGCAAAATGAATCTGGCTAGATGAATCCAAATGGTGAGAACAGAATCAAAATGTGATGGACCCTGTCATTGGCTACTACTCAAACCTGAGTTCTGCTGCTTTGCACACTTGAAAAGGCTTCTGATTTTCATGGTGCCACCTCATTTTTTTCTAGAAATTTCTAGAAATAGTTGTTTTGTATGGAAGTATCCTAGGGTCCTTTTCTGGCTAACTTAGGCTTAAGTCCTTCCTCCTGTCACAACTCCCTTCAATCAGTGTGACAATCATCTGCCCTTAAGGCTGAGAGGCCAAAACAAATATGATTAGCGCTGCTATCTTCAGAGTGCTGACAGCACTCTTGTTGTTGGACAAGTAGCACTGTGGTTTCAGAATTGTCCACCAGCCAAGTATGGCCTGCCCAAGTCACTGTGCCAAGCTTGGCTCCCAAGGGACTTTAGAAAAACTGTAAAATATGAGAAAGATCTACATATTTAGATAATAAATGCATTTCCACTAGCACCTTTTTCCCAACCCCAATTCAGCAAAACAGGAGGCCATTACAGAAGACTATGTTTTCTTATTGCAAGTTCAGGCAATTATTATTTTATTGCTGTATAGTCTCATTTCACCCAAATATGTACAAGAGTCAAATCCCAAATCTCTTTTCTCTTTCATGGATTAAATTTAATTATGTATTCAAATGAGACTCTTTTTGTGCTATGTTTTTTTTTTAATTTTATTTTTATAATTTTTAATATGTACAACTGATAGTGCATATATTTAGTATCTTTTTACATACAACTGTTTGTATACAAAGTATGTATGTTTGTATACATACTTTTTGTATACAAAGTATGACTGCTTTTTCTATTTCTTTGAAGAATGACACTGGGATTTTGATTGGAATTGCAATAAATCCACATAATGCTTTTGGTAGTATGGACATTTTTACAATATTAATTCTACCTATCCAAGAGCAAGGTAGGTCTTTCCATCTTCTGAGTTCATCTATAATTTCTTTCTTTAGTGTTCTATAATTTTCGTTATAGAGGTCTTTCACCTCTTTCGTTAGGTTGATTCCCAGGTATTTTATTTTTTTTGATACTATTGTAAATGGGGTATTTTTCATCATTTCCCTTTCAGAGTCTTTGTCACTGATGTACACAAATGCCTTTGAATTATGGGTATTGATTTTGTATCCTACAACTTTGCCAAATTCGTTTACTAGTTGTAAAAGTTTTCTGGTAGAGTTTTTTGGGTCTTCTAGGTAGATTATCATGTCATCAGCAAATAGTGCTAATTTGAGCTCTTCTTTTCCTATCTGGATCCCTTTAATTTCTTTTGTCTGTCTAATTGCTCTGGCCAGCGTTTCCAGTACTATGTTAAATAGCAGTGGTGAAAGGGGGCATCCCTGTCTTGTTCCCGTTTTTAGAGGGAATGCTTTCAATTTTTCTCCATTTAAGATAATGTTAGCTCGGGGCCTTGCATAAATAGCTTTTATAATGTTAAGATATGTTCCTGATATTCCAAGTTTTTCCAGTATTTTGAACATAAACGGGGGGTGTTGTATTATGTCAAATGCTTTTTCTGCGTCAATTGAGATGACCATATGATTTTTGTCTTTAAGTCTATTGATGTGATGTATTATGTTTATTGATTTCCGAATGTTGAACCAGCCTTGCATCCCTGGGATAAACCCCACTTGATCGTGGTGCACTAGCTTTTTGATATGTTTTTGTATCCGATTTGCCAGAATTTTGTTGAGGATTTTTGCATCTATGTTCATTAAAGATATGGGCCTGAAGTTTTCTTTTTTGGATGCGTCTTTGCCTGGCTTTGGAACTAATGTGATATTGGCCTCATAGAACGAGTCTGGAAGAGCTCCCTCTTTTTCTATTTCTTGAAATAGTTTGAAGAGCATTGGTATTAGTTCTTCTTTGAATGTCTTATAGAACTCGATGTAAACCCATCAGGTCCTGGACTTTTCCTTGTTGGTAGCCTTTTGATGACATCTTCTATTTCTTCGCTTGTAATTGATCTGTTTAAATTGTGTATAGCCTCCACATTCAGTTTAGGCAAATCATAGGACTCTAGAAATCTGTCAATGCATTCAGTATTTTCTATTTTATTAGAGTACAAGTTTTCAAAGTAATTTCTAATTATATTCTGTATATCTGAGGTGTTTGTTGTGATATTCCCTTTTTTATCACGAATGTTAGTAATTTGAGTTTTTTCTCTTCTTCTTTTCGTTAGCATCGCTAAGGGTCTGTCAATTTTGTTTATTTTTACAAAGAACCAACTTTTAGTCTTGTCAATTCTTTGAATGGTTTCCTTAGTCTCAATTTCATTAATTTCTGCTCTGATTTTAATTATTTCCTGTCTTCTACTGCTCTTGGTGTTGGTCTGTTCTTCTTTTTCTAATGCTTTGAGGTGTGATGTTAAGTCATTTATTTGTTTTTTTTTTTTTCCTCTTAAGGAATGAACTCAGTGCAATGAATTTTCCTCTTACTACTGCCTTCATAGTGTCCCAGAGATTTCTATATGATGTATCTGTGTTCTCATTTACCTCTAGGAATTTTTTGATCTCCTCTTTGATGTCTTCTTCAACCCCTTGTTCATTCAATAGCATGTTGTTTAGCTTCCAGTTGATGGAGTAGTTTTTCTTTTTCCTTGTTTTGTCGTTGATTTCCAATTTCATCCCTTTATGGTCCGATAGCATGTAGGGTAGTATCTCTATTTTTTTATATTTGCTGAGAGTTGCCTTGTGACATATTATATGGTCTATTTTGGAGAAGGAGCCATGTGCTGCTGAGAAAAATGTGTATTCGTTTACTGAGGGATGAAATATTCTATATATGTCCGTTAGGTCTAAATTGTTAATTGTTTTGAGGAGGCTTAAAGTTTCATTGTTTAGCTTTTGTTTGGATGATCTATCCATTAGTGAGAGAGGTGTGTTGAAGTCCCCTAGAATAACTGTGTTGTGGTCTATTTTACTCTTGAACTTGAGAAGCGTTTGTTTGATGAATGTAGGTGCTCCATTATTTGGAGCATACAGATTTATGATTGTTATATCCTGTTGATGGATGGTTCCCTTAAGTAATAAGAAATATCCATCTTTGTCCCTCTTGATTAGTTTTGGTTTGAAGTCTACCTTATTTGATATGAGAATAGAAACCCCTGCTTGCTTCCGCCGGCCATGTGAGTGATAAGACTTTTCCCAGCCTTTCACTTTCAGTCTGTTGATGTCTTTTTCTATGAGGTGTGTTTCTTGGAGACAGAAAATTGTTGGGTCATTTCTTTTAATCCATTCTGATAATCTGTGTCTTTTGATTGGCGAGTTTAGGCCATTAACATTCAGGGTTATTATTGAGATGCGATTTTTAGTCCCGTCCATTTTTATTTGAATTATGGTCTTTAGCTTGATTTGGTTTCTCTTCTGGTTGGTATTTCCTTTAGTTTAATATCTCCCTTTGTTGATTTTCATTATCATCTTTCTCTTCTTCTTCATGAAAAATGTTGCCCAGGATGCTCAGAAGTGCTGGCTTTTGAGTTGTGAAATCTTTTAACTTTTGCTTGTTGTGGAAGATTTTTATTTCATCTTCGAATCTAAAGCTCAATTTTGCTGGATATAAGATTCTTGGTTGACATCCCTTTTCTTTCAGAGCTTGAAATATGCTATTCCAGGATCTTCTTGCTTTTAAGGTCTGGGTTGAAAAATCTGAACATAGTCTGATTGGTTTCCCTCTATATGTAATCTGCTTCCTTTCTCTTGTGACTTTTAGTATTCTCTCCTTGCTCAGTGTATTAGGCATTTTCATTGTAATGTGTCTTGGTGTGGATCTGTTGAGAATTTGTTTGTTTGGTGTTCGGTATGCCTCTTGAACTTGGTTATCCCATTCATTCCTCAAGTTTGGAAAATTTTCTGTAATTATTTTATTGAATAGATTACTCATTCCTTTGGCTTGAAACTCTACCCCTTCCTCTACACCAATCACTCTTAAGTTTGGTCTTTTTATGCTGTCCCATAATTCTTGGATGTTATGTTCTTGATTTCTAACAAGTTTTGCTGTGTAGTCTAAATTCTTCTCTAGGATATATATTTTGTCTTCATTGTTTGAGGTGCTTTCTTCCAAGTGGTCTATTCTGTTGGAGATGCTTTCAATTGAGCTTTTATTTTGGTTTATTGCTTCTTTCATTTCTGGAATTTCTGTTTGGATTCTCTTTAGAGCCTCTATTTCCCTATTGAAGTAATCTTTTACTTCCTGTATTTGTTTTTGGAGTTCTTTGTCAAAATGATCTTTTGCCTCTTGTACTGCTCCCTCATCTTATTTTTGAGTTCATTCTTAAGTTCCATAAACATTTGGCATATGTAATTTCTAAATTCCATCTCTGGCATTTGACCAACTGTGCTTGCCATGACATCTACCGATGAGGTATCTTGATTTGTTTGTGCCATTTTCTTTCCTTGTTTTTTCATGTTGCTTGTGTGTCTATTCTTCCTGCACTGTGGGACCTTGACTATTTCGATTTTACCTTAAAGCCTTATGTTGTTCCTGTAGTACAATGCTATCAGATCACCTTATAATTCCTTTACACTTTTAAAACCTAACACTTTCTATTCAGAAAATCCAAGTTTGATCACAATGTACAGATTTGGTTAACCCAGATATTATTTCCAATTTACTCTGTACGCTTCTGATGGGATTTTATAGCTTCAAGTATTGGATACAGAGGTGTTATGTTTAGGAAGAAGGAAGTGTCTTGAATTGTTCTTTCTTGGAAAGTATGAAAAGAGATATCTATTGAAGTGGTTTAGTGGAAGTGGTTTAGTATCAGTAGACGAGGGAAGAACGAGAATGGAGTTGACAATTAGGTGGAAAGACCAATTTATATGTAAAGTAAGTTGGAAAAGAAAAAAAAATAATAAAAGAGTAGGAATTGGTGTAAGAGAGAGGAGAGAGAGAATCAAGGAAATAGAGAGTGAACTATATATTACACCCCTTTGCTACCCAGTTCAATTGCGCTGGTTCTAGAAATCCCAAGTTCTGCGTATAACTTGTTTTTGCCTCTGTTTAGTATGCACTGGCAGGATGTAAACATGAAAGATGAAGGCGGAAGAAAAGATGCAAGAGTGAGAAGGAAGAAAAGAAGGAAAGAAAACAGGAGCGGAAGCAAACAAACACACTGACAATCAATGCGGAAGGAAAAAAAAAAAAGCAGAACAAAACAAAGCCAAAAAAAAGAAAAAGAAAAATAAACAAACAAACAAACAAACAAAAAAAAAACCTCCCCGCAATCCAACAAAACAAGCAAACCAACAAAAAAGAAAAGAAAAAAAAAAGTCGAACCCCAAGTCTCAGACAAAATGGGCCATGGGAAGCCCCCCTCTTTTTTCCTTTCCATTTCAAACCAATTGTTATTGGATCACGTCTAGACAGTCTGTGATCCTGTTAGTGGAATCAAGGCTGCATCTTAGGCCAGTGGCTGAACGGTTCAGTGAAGGAGTGGCCCAGGGGTTTTGTGTGTGTCAGCAGATGAATGGCACTGGGAAGAGGACCCTCCAGAAGGCACCCCCTCCCCAAGCCCACCCACAATTGCAGCTTCTTGTGGCCACTGCGCTGGCCTCAGAAACGCCCTCCCCTGCTGGCCACCGGAGCCTCACCCAAGTTTGCGTTGTCTTCAGAGAGCTGTAGGGTCCCTGGATGGCTGCAGCCGTCGCTCTCCGTCTCCCCCCCTTTGTCTGGGTCAGCCACTGCACCTTTCAAAGATGGCGGTGCTCTCCTTCCAGTCAACAGCAGCTCCGCAGACTCCCGTGTCCTCGCCGATCAATTTCAAAGCCGTTGGGTGGATGTCTCCCTGCCGAAGTGGCACTGGGAAGCCACCACTGTAACTGTGGCGCAGACAGCGCTGCTTCAGACTGTGGACCACTCCGACTCTGCCCCTGCTTGCTGTTCGCAGGTCTCTGCGCCGCTCTCTCCGGGGTCCTACTGCTGAGGGTCGCGTCTGGCGGAGTGTGGATTTGAACTGGTGTTGTCGACCCGCGGTCTCCCGTGGTCCCCCAGCACCAATTCCGCCGGCTGTTATCGCTGGTTTTTATTGCCAGTTTCACGCTGGTGTGCCCTGAGTGTCGCTGGGGTTGCAGGCACAGCGCGGTCTCCCCACACTGCCTTTGTTTTGCACGGCCTGTGCACCACCCAGGCGGTTTTGCAGAAGCCTCGCGGCTCTAGTCGCTGCAGACAGCTTGTCTCTTTCTCTCTCTGGTAGTGGTAATCAAACCATCCAGGAGATCGGTATTTTCAGCCTATATATATATGATGAAAGGCAATTTATCTGCTTTGTTGGATTCTTTCCACAGAGCTGCCCTGAAGTGCGGCTTCCTCTAATCCGCCATTTTGGGTCTCCTTGTGCTATGTTATCATGGCCACCTCCACTCAGTATCTTAATGTCTCTCATCAAAAGAATGGCTCGTCAGTATGGAGATTCCTTGGAAAACTGGGAATGGGACCACCATTTGACCCAACTATCCCACTCCTTGGTTAATACCCAAAGGACTTAAAAACAGCATACTACAGGGACACAACCACATCAATGTTTATAGCAGCACAATTCACAATAGCTAAATTGTGGATCCAACCTAGATATCCTTCAGTAAATGAATGGATAAAGAAAATGTGGTAAATATATACGATGGAATATTTCTTAGCATTAAAAAGAGAATAAAATCATGGCATTTGCAAATAAATGAATGGAGTTGGAGAATATAATGCTAAGTGAAGTAAGCCAATCCCAGAAAAACAAATGCCAACTATCATCTCTGATATAAGGATATTGATTCATAATGAGGATGGGGCGGGGAACATGGGAGGAATAGATGAGCTTTAGATAGGGCAAAGGGTAGAGAGGGGAAGTGAGAGATGGGGATAGCAAAGACAGTGGAATGAGATGGACATCATTACCCTAAGTACATATATGAAAACTTGAAGGGTGTGACTCTACTTTGTGTTCAACCAGAGACGTGAAAAAATGTGCTCTATTTGTGTAATATGAATTGAATTATATGCTGCTGTCATATATAATAAGAATAAATAAAATTAATTTTTTTGTGTGTTTGAACATGAAATTTATTTATATTTCAGATATATACACAGCATGAAGGTAATCTTGTACAATATCTTTCATAATTTTGTGCATTGTGTTGTGTGCCTGTTTTTTAATTTAATTATTTACTTATTCATAATGCACAAGTATAGCATCTTTTTACATACAACCGTTTGTATACAAAGTATATAAGTACCATTCAGATCTTCAATCATGCATTTAGGATAATGATATCCATCTCATTCAACCACCAATTGTTTTTCCTTCCCCCCCCCTTGCTCCCTCCCTTCCCCTCCCTTTCCTTTGACCATTCTAGTGTTCCTCTAATCCTATGTACCCCCATCCAACAACACTCTGAACTAGCCTCCTTATATCAGTGAAAACATTCGGTATTTGGATTTTTGAGATTGACTAATTTCACTTAGCATTATATTCTCCAACTTCATCCATTTACCTGCAAATGCCATTATTTTATTCTCTCTTATTGCTGAGTAAAATTCCATTTTGTCTATATACCACATTTTCTTTATCCACTCATCTACTGAGGGGCATCTAGGTTGGTTCCACGACCTACCTATTATGAATTGTGCTGCTATAAACATTGAAGTGGCTGTGTCAGTGTAATATGCTGTTTTTAAGTCCTTTGGGAATAGACTCAGGAGTGGGATGGCTGGGTCATAGGGTGGTTCCATTCCCATTTTCCCAAGAAATCTCCATACTGCTTTCCATAGCGGTTGCACCATTTTGCAGTCCCACCAGCAATGTATGAGTGTGCCTTTTTCCCCACATCCTCTTCAACATTTATTGTTGTTTGTGTTCTTGATAGCTGCCATTCTGACTGGAGTGAAATGAAATCTTAGAGTAGTTTTGATTTGCATTTCTCTAATTGCCAGCGATGTTGAGCATTTTTTCATGTATTTGTTGATTAAATGTGTATCTTCTTCTGAGAAGTGTCTTTTCAATTCCTTAGCCCATTTATTGATTGGGTTATTTGCTTTTTTGGTGTTAAGTTTTTTGAGTTCTTTATATATTCCAGAAATTAGTGCTCTGTCTGATGTGCATGTATTAAATATTAGTTCCCAGTTAGTTGGCTCTCTATTCACCTCACTGATTGTTTCTTTTGCTGAGAAGAAGCTTTTTAGTTTAAATCTATCCCATTCATTAATTCTTGGTAATAGTTCTTGTGCTACAGGATTCTCATTAAGGAACTTGGGGCCTAATCTGACATGTTGGAAATTGGAGCTTACTTTTTCTTCTATTTGGCGTATTGTCTCTGGTCAAATTCCTAGGTCCTTGATCTACTTTGAATTGAGTTTTGTGCATGGTGAGAGATAAGGGTTTAATTTCATTTTGTTGCATATGGATTTCCAGTTTTCCCAGCACCATTTGTTGAAGAGGCTATCCTTTCTCCACTGTACATTTTTGGCGCCTTTTTGTCTAATATAAGATAGCTGTAATTATATGTATTAGTCTCTGTGTCCTCAATTCTGTACCATTGGTCCACCAGTCTGTTTTGGTGCCAATACCATGCTGTTTTTGTTACTATTGCTCTATAGTATAATTTAAAGTCCAGTATGGTGATGCCCCCTGCTTCACTTTTCTTGCTCAGGATTGCTTTGGCTGTTCTGGGTCTCTTATTTTTCCAGATGAAATTCATGACTGCTTTTTCTATTTCTTTGAAAAATGACATTGGAATTTTTATTGGAATTGCATTAAATCTGTAAAATGCCTTTGGTAGTATGGACATTTTGACAATATTGACTTTACCTATCCAAGAGCAAGGTAGGTCTTTCTATCTTCTGAGTTCTTCTATGATTTCTTTCTTTAGTGTTCTATAATTTTCCTTATAGTGGTCTTTCACCTCTTTTGTTGATTCCCAGTTTTTTTTTTCTTTTTTGATGCTATTATAAATGGAGTAGTTTTCATCATTTCCCTTTCAGAGGCTTTGTCACTGATGTACAAAAATGCCTTTGACTTATGGGTATTGATTTTGTAGCCTGCTACTTTGACAAATTCATTTACTAGTTGTAAAAGTTTTCTGGTAGAGTTTTTTGGTTCTTCTAGGTATATTATCATGTCATCAGCAAATAGTGCTAATTTGAGCTCTTCTTTTCCTATCTGGATCCCTTTAATTTCTTTTGTCTGTCTAATTGCTCTGGCCAGAGTTTCCAGTACTATGTGAAATAGCAGTGGTGAAAGGGGGCATCCCTGTCTTGTTCCAGTTTTTAGAGGGAATGCTTTCAATTTTTCTCCATTTAAGATAATGTTAGCTCAGGGTCTTGCATAAATAGCTTTTATAATGTTGAGATATATTCCTGATATTCCTAGTTTTTCCAGTGTTTTGAACATAAAGGGGTGCTGTATTATGTCAAATGCTTTTTCTGCGTCTATTGAGATAATCATATGATTTTTATCTTTAAGTCTATTGATGTGATGTATTATGTTTATTGATTTCCGAATGTTGAACCAGTCTTGCATCCCTGGGATAAACCCCACTTGATCGTGGGGCACTATCTTTTTCATATGTTTTTGTATCTGATTTGCCAGAATTTTGTTGAGGATTTTTGCATCTATGTTCATTAAAGATATGGGCCTGAAGTTTTCTTTTTTGGATGTGTCTTTGCCTGGCTTTGGAATTAATGTAATATTGGCCTCATAGAAAGAGTCTGGAAGAGTTCCCTCTTTTTCTATTTCTTGAAATAAATTGAAGAGCATTGGTATTAGTTCTTCTTTGAAGGTCTTGTAGAACTTGGCTGTAAACACATCTGGACCTGGGCTTTTTCTTGTTGGTAGTTTTTGATGGCATGTTCTATTTCCTCGCTTGAGTTTGATCTTTTTAAATTGTGTATAGCCTCCATTTCCAGTTTGGGCAAAATGGCTTTTGTATTCTCTCATCTCAGACTGAAGCCCAGAACCACCTACTTTGCCTCCTCATAGTGGCACCCTCCACAATAAATTTGTAGAACTGGAATTCTGTGAATTCTTTTGATAATATCACTTCCTTCTTGCTGAACTTTTCAATGCATCTAGCCTCATCATTTTAGGATTGCTATGACCACTTACTGTAGTGATAACTGGAATATATTCCATTTTGCTTTAAATATGGATGTTCTATATATGGAGGAGATAGGAATTCATATTTCCTCAAGCCCAGAAATATCATAGAATAAACTCAATTTCTAGTCATTGAATTTTTTAACTGGAGTTAGAAGGGACTTTAGATATTATCTTACTCAAATTCTTCATTTTTATACAGAAAGAAAGGTCTCTTCCAAAGTCAGAAATTCATCTGTGACAGTAGGATTTGCAATTGAATCAAACTCCTCATTCAAAGCTCCTGCCATTACTTCAAGCCATCCCCAGAAAATGGCTATCAGAAGCCTCTTGGCCATTCCACATCTCCCTGACCATAACCTCATGTACCATATTGCTCCCCCCAGTTTATTTTTGTATCTTTTTATTTTAATAGTGGAAGTCTTGATATCATTCAGCATGAGCTGTAGGATGGCTTGTGCGTACAGGTGAGGTGGGGGCGTCTTGTTTCCCAGCCTAATTGCTGTTCAGGCCCCAAGACTCTAGGTGTTAGAGTGAAGTGACTGCTGTACTAGATTTTCGTTCTTTTTGCCAACGTCATTCACTCTTACTGCCGTGACCCACATGGCAGCATTGTGGCCATGGGATAGATGCAGGTAAGTGTACTATAGCCCCTTCTGTACTTGTGAGGTGGCATTTATATGCCCAACCTACAAAGCTTAACAGATCATGCAGAAAGACCTGAGTAAGCAAGACACTCATCTTTGCAATAAAAGCACCATTGGATCATCTCCTGTACACAACTTCCTGGCAAGATACATAATTCCATTTCACCTTTCAAATAGTCTTGTGGTGAAAATGAAATAATAAGATGACATAAGCAGGCACACAGAGACTTTTCATCAGTAAAAATCAATGTAGTCAATATTACTGTTAAGTACATATCTTTATTTTACTGGTCTCTTCACAAATTTTTCCTTAAAATGTGGGTAGCATTGCCACATACAATGTAATATAAATTATCTGGGAAGAATTTGCTAATTCTCTTCTTTTGGTCAAATGATTCCCCCAGATGGATGTGGAACCAAGACCCAAATCCAATATTGGCTGTGCCAAATGAAGAAATGGAAATAAATTTGAAAGGTGGGAACTTTGAATGGAAAATATTTTTTTTTTTCCTTTCCAACTTAGTGTATGCTTAGAAGTGTTAGTCAGCTTTCAGATTTCAGAGTGGGAGATCTGGATTTCAAATGGAAAATTTTAAGTGCCAAGAGCCTTCACAATAACACTTATTTTTTCCCTTGAATTCTCTGAGTTCTTTTCCTATACTGAACTATTTTTGAACCATTTTATTCATGTTTGTATATCAAAATGGACACACTTATGTTTGGATTTTCTGCGGTTTTTTTTTTTTTTTTTTTGGATGATGTGAAGTAAGGTCAAATACTGCATTTTTAAAAATTTCATAGTGTATTCTAAATGAAGAATTTAAAGAGTAACTATAGACAGAGAAAATCAGGCCACTTAGTCATAACCCTTAACGTCACTCTCCTCATTTGACACACTGGGTTTTAGGCAGGAGAAAGTCCTTCATGAAGTTTACCTCTAACTGGTTTGAATTGATTTTGATTGTTTTGTTGTTGTTGTTGTTTGTTTTGTTTTGCTTTTCTCTCTAAATTGTCACAGTTTTGCTAAACTCTTAAGGAAACAGATGCACTCCACATTCAATTTGTTGAAATTGTAGCTACCTTGTTTGTGTAGGTGGATTCCTGCTATGTTTTATGGGATAATTAGTACAGGTACATATTATTGTATGCATTAGATTTTAGATTAGCTTGCCTCAAACACTATGAGAGAAACAGCAAGTCTTTCTTTAGTTTTAAATTTAGCGTTGTATAAATTACAAGATTGATGCACTGAGAACAAACTCATCTTAATTATTCACCTCAGGGAAATGGCAATCTTCCTCTCCTGCTATCTGATGTGTTACAGTTTGTATCATCACTGGAGGAGTTCACCTGGGTATAATGGCGGTGTCTGCTTCCAAACAGACCCCTACTGATTACAGAACAGAAGGACTTAAAGACCAAATAAGTGTCCTTGATTCACATGGTTTATTAAATCAATTTAAAACATACAGTCTGAAGCAAGGGGAAAGGTCTGGGGGAAGAATTTAATACACTTACATTAAGGAGTGGGAGGACCATGCTCCCAGAATCCTCTGTCTTAAATTCTGGAATCTAAAGGCCAGAGAACCTGGAGTTTTGATGTCCAAGGGTAAGAGAAGATAGGTGTCCCAGCTCCAAGAGAGGTAGATAGAAGAAGGGTGAGGGATAAAGAGAGAGGAGAGACAAGGGGGAGAGAGGGAGAAGGGGAGATGGAGAGAGAGAAAGAGAGAGAGAATGAATTTCCTTGTTCTCTGCATTTTTATTCTGTCTAGTCTCTTGTGGATTAGATAGTGCCCACCCACACAGAGTCCACTGTTTCATATGCCAATCTCTTCTAGACACACCCAGAAATAATCCTTTACCAGTTCTCTAGGTATTCCTTAATCCATTCCAGTTGGCATTTAAAATTAATCATACCCCATCTTTCCTCTATTTTTGACATACACCCTTTTTACTTGGTCTATGTATAATGTGTCTTCCAGTTTACTCACTTATCTAAACCTAACACATGTCAAAAATTATGTATATTCCTCATAAGCTACTTGCCCATATATCTTTGTTTTGGTCTATACATCTTAAGACTTGCATCTATTTCATTTGTTTTCTTGTTTTCTATGGGATAATTAAATATTATCAAATATGCAACACAACAAACACAATACAGCAAACTTCATAACTGCTTGAGTGGTGTGATAAGAAAAAGTAGAATTACTAGATATCAACCAAAAATATTCTTCATTTCTGGGAGATTTATTTTTATTGTGTCCTCTTAATGGCCAAATAATAGGACCCCAGAAATCTAAGAAACAATTTCTCATTTCAGTTAATAGTGCCATGATTTTTCCAGGTGCTGTAGTTCAAAACCCAGATACTATTCTGATCTCTCTCTAGCCCTCACTTTCTCATATATCAATACATCCTGTTGGTTCTGCCTTCTACACATATTCTAAATCCATCCACCTCTCTATCTTTAATATTACCACTCACCCTCATTTAGGACACCATTTACTCGTCTCTTGCCTTGGCAAGGTAACAGCCTATCAACCAGCATCCCTGTGACCACACCTGTCGTCCATTTTTCACATGGCAACAGAGTAGCTTTTAAATATGTAAATTGGTGTGAGTGTCTTCCATTTGCTTCTAATCAGTGTAAATCAAAGTGTAGCCAGTGCAAATGGCAACAACCCAAATGCCCATAAATAGACAAACAGTGTTATGTAGTATATCCATGCCATTGGATATTATTTGTCCATAGAAAAGAAGAAAGTTCTGACACATTCTACAACATAGATGAATTCTTGACTTATTGCACTACAGGAAAGAAGCTAGTTATAAAAGGTCACATATTATATGATTCCATGTATCTAAAATAGTTCAAACAGACAAATCTCTAAAAACAGAAAGTGCAGTAGAGATTGCATAGAGCTGGGAAGAAATGGACAAGGGAGTCGTGAATCAATTGCTAAAGGGTATGGGGTTTTCTTTGTAGTGATGAAAATGTTCTAAAATTAACTGTGATAATGGTTGTACTTATCTGCCAGCATACTAAAAATAAATGATTTCTCATTAAATCTATTTTTTAAAAGTAATCAGTGGACAGACTTGTAATTTCTATGGGAACTTGGAGAAGTGCAAATTCTCAGGCCCTATCCCAGATCCACTAAAAAATTCTATAGAGGTGAGCCTAGCAATTTGTGCTTTAACAAACACTAAACTTAGAGAAACACAGACATATATTACAATGAAAATTCCATACCAGGTACTACTGGGCCCCACAAGACTTAGTAGCTCTCCAACATCAATTCCTTTCCCAGCTGCACTAACCTTCTTTCTCTGTCATCAACATGGTGAATGATTCCCTTCTTCGGGTCTTTGTGTTATCAATTTACCTTAGCTAGAATGCCCTTCTCTAAGATCACGTTATGTCTGGCTCTTTTTACCATTTAGTATTTACCTTAAATGTTATTTCCTCAAAGAAGTTCTCCTAGACCATTCCAATTAAGTTACCCCACCCTGTTATATTTGTCTTCACAACACTTTTAACTATCTAATAGTTTCTTGTGCATTTATTTGTAGGCTGTCTGCTTGCCTCTTAGAACATAAACAGGTTCTTCTATCTAATTTAACAAATTTTGTCAAACTGATGAGGAGGCACGGACATTAAAGTCCAAGTGCCTGAGAATGGGCAGCTTACCACTCACCACACCCTGTGCCTGATTTGTGAGTCCTTTATATCTTGCCAAGGGATTGTGTTGCAAACTGTCCTACCACAATGAGCCACATTTCCTAGTGGCACAAATGACCACTCTAAACTAAAAAACAGAAGAGAAAAACAAGAAAAATGGATGAGGAAGCAATTTTTCTTCTTCATCAGACAAAAAATTCTGCAGGAATGGCCCCAAACCTGCTGCTACAAATTAGATGCCAAAAAAATATTTGGTTAACTCTTAACTACATGCTGAAGAAATAAAAAAGTAATTCATTCTGGCTTTATAAGAAACCAGACCCCTAAGAAATGCTTCCTGTATTTCTCTAACTTCTATGAGAATCATGTGGATGCCTTATTCCCTGCCCTTCCCTGTCCTTTCTGTTAAATGAGATATTTGTGTTTTAAATGAAGACCATTGTTTGCTCATCACTAGTGTAAAAGAATCAATGAGCATGCATTCCTTGTGTAATAAGAAATAAATCCCTTAAGCCTATAATTTGCTCCTACAGGTTTAAAATCTTGAGGTCCAAGAATGCATTTGCCATCAAGGAAGTTAATTCTGGGGCTGGCTGGCTCTGCAGCTATGTATGTAGCCATTGTTTGTGCCAGAGAAATGTTAGGAGGGGCCCAGTGCTCTGTTCTTATAATGAACCTTATGTTTCTAAACACAGGTGTGTTTAGATGTAGACATCTGTGTCATTAAATGGGGAGAGAAGAAGGCACACAATAGCAGGTCAGAAATAGACCCCTTGGAAATGCAAGACACTATTATTGTAGTAGCTCTTATCAACATCATCATTATTTCTTTGATGACATATCATGGCACAGAGATGGTGATGACAAATTGAATTATCTCATGCCTGTTTTCAACATGCCACTTTTCTCTGCAGGGCAGGGGAAGGGTATCTTGCCAGAGTTCACCTATTGAAAAGTCATCCTATTCAAAAGTTATCAAAGGGCCCCGTTCCATACTATAATCGTTTCAACCTGCTTTTTACCCTAACTTTGTATTTATTCTCAACTGTTGGATGTATGTGAATAAAAGAGTCCTTGAGAAACACTTGTTCCCTGATAGTTCTTATGGGATGTCCTGGGAACTTATCAGAAATGTGCAGGGTGAGGAGAGGAAGGCTATCAGGTGACCCGTGGGCATTGTCCTGCCGTCTCCACTGAATGGATCGTAAATGTGCTCTGTGTCTCAGTTACAGGATTCCTGCAATTCAGACATTTATAGGTATTCAAGACAGCACAAGCCTTATAACAATTGACATTCCTGGCCATTTCACAGGCACAGATATTCTGGGAATTTAAATACTTGTAGTTAGTTATATATCACACTATAATTTGTACTTGTCCTATATTAGTGGATTTTAAAAATATTACAAAATCATATTTTAATTTCAGTAAACAAAGTTAATTTCATTTTTTAAATTAGAGAAGTATAATTATACACACTATTTGGGTTCATTTGACAAAATCATACACACGAGGAATTTGGTTTCAATCCCCATCCACCCTTCTTTAGCTCCCCTCTTCCCTTCCCCTATTCTTCCTCCTCAACTCTACTGTTCTTTTTTTCATTAATTTATTTGTTTATTTTTGATTGGTACTTTCTAAATATACATGAAGGTGAAATTCTCATTTTTTAAATGTTTAATGCACTTTATTGAGGTATGATTGGTGCATATTATCAGCCATGCTGTGTCACATATTTAAAAATTTGCTGCCGGGTGTGGTGGCGCACACCTGTAATCCCAGCACTTGGGAGGCTGAGGCAGGGTGATAGTGGGTTCAAAAGCCAGCCTCAGCAATGGCAAGGCACTTAGCAACTCAGTGAGACCCTGTCTCTAAATAAAATACAAAAAAGGGCTGGGGATGTGGCCCAGTGGTGGAGTGCCCCCTGAGTTCAATCCCTGGTACCCCCCCAAAAAAATTGTTGAGGAGTATTTCTTCTGTTAACTGTTCTTATTGTTAAAAAAAAAAAAAAAGTAGTGATTAAAAAAAATAAAGCATGCAGGAGGAAACTTTTGGGTGATGGACAGATATATTGTATAGATTGTGGTGATAGATTCATGGGTATATACTTATCTCCAAATTCATTAGTTTGTACACATTGAATGCAGACAGCCTATTGTATGTCAATTGTACCAATAATTCTAAAATTATGGGTAATATTGTGTCTTGATAAGTTGTGAATGCTGTGATGTTTCACTACTTCCTCAAACTTGGAGCTGGAGTTACCACTACTGCTCATCTAATCTGACAAACTGAGCTGCAGAAAAATCAAGTGATGGGCCAGGTCCACATTGCTAAGATATAGTCAAGACATGGACTAGAATTTAGTTTCCAATGTGGGTTCATCCTTTCCATCATACCATGTGCATTAGTCAAGGTGCAAGTGGATAGGCAGATCTACTAGAGTGATATGGGATAGGGGATTTTTACA
Source organism: Tamias sibiricus (assembly GCA_025594165.1). Classification (NCBI taxonomy): domain Eukaryota; kingdom Metazoa; phylum Chordata; class Mammalia; order Rodentia; family Sciuridae; genus Tamias; species Tamias sibiricus. The sequence continues at coordinate 131,016,367 of CM046657.1, read as the reverse complement.
GGGATGAGATCCTCCACAACTGTGGGAGCTGGTGAAGAGGTCTTTAAAGGATGTTGTTTCTGTGCTTGGGGTGGACCTGAAGTAGCTGCATGACAGCAGGGATGACAAGGTAGATGTCAAGTTGGAAAGGATAGAGTCAACTGGAATCCATGAGGACAAACTCCAATCTGCTTCTCTCTTCCCATCCCCAGCCTCAATAATATGAGTGACTTATAATTCACTCATCTTTGCCAAAAAACCCACACACACACACACACACACACACAGGAAAGCAGGAGGAGGAGATGGGCAGAAGCTGAGATATCTGAGCCTGCCAAGGGAAGCTCTGATCAACAGTCCTGTGGGGATCCTCAGTGGCACCAAGCACCCTACATTGGCCTTGGGGATACAATGACTGTTGCTTAACTACCACCTTCCAAATCTCACTCAGATTTATCTTATGGCCAACTCTGACTCAGAACCAAACAATGAGGGGAAGTTTGGGGAACCAGATCCTGTCTAATGAAATTAAAACTATCCTACCACATTATATTTTGTTGATATATTGATAGAATATATTCAAATACAAAATAACTTAAATAAATGAGAGAGAATATACATAATATATGCATATCCATTATGAAATAATTTAATAACACAAAATAATTTAAATATACAAGAGAATATATATATGTGTGTGTATTACAGATAGATATAGATATAGATATAGATATAGATATAGATATAGATATAGATATAGATGCATGTTTTTCCTTGGTTGTGCAGCCTTGAGTACTCAGTTGCATTGGATTATTTTCTTGCCATGTTGTGTTTACTGAGATGAATTAAAACTTTCGTCCATTTGTATATTACTTACATGTGAAAGTGTAGTTGATCATACCTGCTGTGAAAATGAGGCTTTCAATATTATGCATGTCAGGTAAAAGCAAATTAGAGAAAATTCAACATATATTTGTTGTTATTATTTGTATAACTATGTACTTATGTATTTATTTATACATGCATGTATGTGTGTATGTGTCATATCTATCTACCTAACTATCTAATCATCTTTATCTAAAACAACATAGTGCTACATAAATTTAAGAAGAACAGTTTTGATGAGCACACAGATATATAAAGACTGAGGGCTATGAAACTGAGAAATTAGTGTAACTTCTGAGTAATTATTTCAACTATTAAACACCTGTCACTAATCCAAAAAGTTGAAAGAGCTGACAACTTCTGTAAGCTTTTTCTTCACTTTTGTCACTGGAGATTACCAAGGTAATTATAGATAGGAAATGCAGAAGCAATAAACAAACAAACAGGAATTTGTTATGATCTCAGACTTTCAACTTCTGACTCTCTAAACACTTGTTAGATTCTCCAGTCTGGTAGTTTGTTTTCCTTTTCAGAACCAAGCTCAACAATGCTCCTGTTTTTATTATTATTTTCTTCTTTTTTTACTCTTTCTAGGGGAAAAATACAAAGTTAGGACAAGCAAATAAAGACAGATTTGCAGAGATTTTGACACAATATACCAAGATTATGAAACAACCTTCTTTATCACCAACCCAGAGACAAAAATTGGAACAAATGGTTTCCATAACACTTGATAAAACACAGATTCTGCTTTTGGGCCTAGAATAACTGAAGTCAATCCATTTATCCATTTGTGACATTTTAAGTGTTATTTTATTAGAGTTTATATTTCCTTTTCTGGAAAATGACTGTATATCTTCTTCCCTTAGAAAATATAGGGTTGAATGTGTTACATGCTGTCTTAGTCTGTTTCTTTTGCTATAACAAAACACAGGCAATTTATAAAAAATAGTATTTTTTCTAAAGTGTGTTTTCTAGAGGACCTTTCTGAGCACCCCTGTAGAGCACCAGGCAGTTTATAAAAGATGAAGTTTATTTGAGTCATGGCTCTGGAGCCTGGGAAGTCCACAAGTATGGCACCAGCATCTGCCCAGAGTCTGCTAAGGGTCTGTTGCTGCATTATAACATGGTGAGGACATCATATGGAGAGAGAGGGCCAGTATACTAGCTTGGTTCTCTCTTCCTCTTCTTAAATAGCCACATCATGAGAGCCCCACCCTTATGGGTTCATCTAATCTGAATTTGGTCCCAAAGTTCTGACCTCCAAACACAAATGACTGCAGATTAAATGTCCAACACATGAATTTGTGGGGGACACATTCAAATCAAAACTATGAATACCTCCTAGCCTTCCTTACTTAATAACTCCTCATCTACTTTTGACTCCACACATCTTATAATTTCCCAGGGAGATCATGAAATGACCAATATGTGCAAATTAAATTGCAAGTGGAATCCCATTATTTTTAAGTGTTAAGAGAATTTAATCATTTTTAGCCAAGTAGATATTTTAAAAGAACATATTTCTTAAACTGACAACCACTGTTTATTAACACAACTAATGAAACCCAAGAAAAAATATTTATTTATGTCAGGAAAAATGGAATGATTTTGGACCAAAATGATCACAAGGTGTATTTTCTAGAGCACCCTTCTGGGATATGTATGTCTTTTTTATGTCTTGGAGCTATTTTGCAACTCTGTAAGCTATAGATATGGTATCAGTGCAGATAATTCTTGTCCAATGACCATTACAGTATTATTATTCACAGTGGTTATCTTCTATAAAGTTCTATGTTGTTGACATGAATACTGAACTTAAAGATATTGAACCATTGTTTTTAGAAAAACATATAGACTTCGATCCCCCAGAGTTTTTGGTTATAACATTTATATCAACCAATTAATGGACAATCTTGCTTTATATGTATATCTGTTTTAAAGATATCTTTTCCAATATACACTGTTGATTCATTAACCTGTCTATACTGATGCCTAACCAAAATTTATCTAAATTCAATTTTCTTCATAATGCATATCATAGCCTTCTCGCCCTTAGAAAACTACACAGCACTTCAGCACTTGGTACGGGGTCATATTAAATAATGAAAATCACCAGCTAAAAGCATAAAAATATGGCACTAAATACACTGAAGAGGGTCTTTTTTATAGGATAAGAGCTGAAAACACAACTATGCCCCGTGACCTCAGTTGGGAAAGTACTTGTTGGTACTTCACTGCTTTGCACATGAAGGTTTGCAGATGACTGCAGATGTGCCAGGACTATTGATTTGTGGACAAAAATAAACATTAACAAATAGATAAATTTACAAATAATGAATCAGCAAACAATGACAATCAATTATATTGTGTCTGATGAAGGCAACATCAATTTCTTTCCCCACCTCTCATTATGGAAGAATTCAGATTTCCAACTAATGAGCAAATTTGTTTTGTCCACTCCTTGGATTCTCCTCATTAATCAGTAGTGGAATAAAAATATTTGCCATGTGTTCCTTTTATATTTATACAGGAATCATGGTTTTACCATTTTACAAAAAGATCCTTTAACTATTTATTCTGAATTATCACTTTCAGCATGGCAGTTTTATATAATTCTATGAAACCACCTTCTCAAAGAACATTTCAGAACATGACTTTCAAGAAGTCCCAATTCTTTTTAGGAGGCCCTGTATTTGCACATAAGACTGAGGAAACTCGCATTTAGATTATGTGACTTGCCCAAGGTCACATAGGTAGAAAATTTTAGTTTGTTGTTAAGCATAAAGAGACAGGAGTTTAATAAATCATAGATTCAGGAGTCTCTGTACAAATGATGAAGAAATCAATCCCAATTGTCATAAGGGTTAGAATCTTCTTCCACTTTTTTGAACCTAAGGAGAATAATGATTAATCCTGGGCCTTGTTATGCAAATCAAAGACAAATAAATGGGTGGTTAGTGGGGTATTAGTGAAAGGCCTCTATCCTGACTTACTTGGTTTACATTGGAAAGTCACTATAAAATGAGAAAAGCTAGTTAAAGGGGTGGGTAAAGACTAGGTTGGGTTTTGGTGTGTGTTTGTGAATGATGAGGAAGTGTGTGCGCAGTTTTCCTGTTGTGATGAATTGGACTTTAAGTAGACAGAAGACTGGGTGTTGGATTTAAAAAAAAAAAAAAAAAATTAAGTACATGTCTTGCTGGAGGGTTACCAATGCCTAGTATTATCTGAGTTAAGATTATATACTTTTCCAATGATGCAGTGTTACAGGGCACCTTTGTGGCATGAAACTGAGGCAACCATGTAGGCCCCATTTTCACCTTGATTCCTGGGACCATGCCATTAAGACTTCAGACATGTCTCTCAGAGTATCAAGCACAAATGTACTAGGAGTAGGAAGCTAGAAAGGGGGACATTCTCAAGGGAAAGACAGTCTTCTTAGAGAGGAGAAGAAGGGCACACCCTCCTGTCCTCTAGTTTTAATGGGGTTCCCAGGGAAGTTTCAAGAGAGTCCCACCCAGGTCCAGCTCAACTTTTGACCTACAAAAGGATGACTTTACACTTTCAAGTCCCCACTGTGCATAACAACTCTAGTCAGCCATGCTGACTAATTATAATTGCAACCTATTTTTATAGATTTTATGGTTAGGGGGAATTAACCTTATCTTCATGAGTTCTCAGATCTGGTCTGTTTAAGGGACAAACAGGCCTTGCTGGTTTCCCCTCTTGTCTACTATAATTAGGTCATAACTTTTATGCTGGATTTTTTATGCATTTCTACACGACTCTCCAGTATCAAACCTAAAGCTGAAAGTAGCCAGTTTTCCCTGGGTCTTGGGTCTTCAATTGAGGTTCTCTCATGTAAAACTTTTTTTTCCCCTTATTTTAAAAGATTTGTTCTAATTAGTTATACATGATAGTAGAATGCATTTTGACACATCATACATAAATGCCATAATTTAATTTTTTAAAGCTGAGTGATATTCTATTGTGTATATATGCCACATTTTCTTTATCCATTCATCTGTTGAAGGACATCTAGTTTGGTTCAATAGTTTGGCTATTGTATGAGCAATGTATGAGTGTACCTTATTTCCCACTTCCTCTCCAACATTTATTGTTGCTTGTGTTCTTGATAATTGCCATTCTGACTCAAGTGAGATGAAATCTTAAAGAGATTTGATTTGCATTTCTCTAATTGCTAGAGACATTAAACATCTTTTCATATATTTGTTGATTGATTGTATTTTTTTTTCCTATGAAGTGTCTGTTCAGTTCCTTATCCTATTTATTGATTGGGTTAGTTGGTTTTTTGGTGTTGAGTTTTTTGAGTTCTTTATATATCCTGGACATTAATGCTTTATATGAAGTGCATGTGGTAAAGATTTTCTTCCATTATGTAGGGTCTCTCTTCACTTTAGTGATTGTTTCCTTTGCTGAGAAGAATCCATCCCATTTATTGATTCTTGATTTTACTCCTTGCACCTTAGGAGTCTTGTTAAGGAAGTCAGATCCTAGGCCGACATGGTGAAGATTTGGGCCTACTTTTTCCTCTATTAGGCACAAGGTCTCTGTTTTAGTGCCTAAGTCTTTGATCCACTTTAAATTGAGTTTCATGTATGATGAAAGATAGGGGTTTGATTTCATTTATTACATATGCATTTTCAATTTTCTCAGCATCATTTGTTGAATAGGTTATCTTTTTTCCAGTGATTGTTTTTGGTGCCTTTGTTAGGATGAATTTATGTGGGTTTATCTTTTTGTCTTCTATTCTGTATCATTGGTCTACATGTCTGTTTTGATGCCAATGCCATGCTGTATTTGTTACTATAGCTCTGTAGTGTAGTTTAAATTCTAGTATTGTAATGCTTCCTGCTTTGCTTTTCTTGCTAAGAATTGCTTTGGCTATTCTAGATCTCTTAATTTTGCAAATGAATTTCATGATTGATTTTTCTATTTCTATGAAGAGTGTCATTGGGATTTTAATAGGAATTGCATTCAATCTGTATAATGCTTTTGGTAGTATGGCCATTTTGACAATATTAATTCTGCCTATCTAAGAACATAGGAGGTCTTTCCATCTTAGAAGGTCTTCAATTTCTTTCTTTAGTCTTCTGTAGTTTCATTGTAGAGGACTTTCACCCTTTTGTTAGATTGATTCCCAAGTATTTTATTTTCTTTGATGCTACTGTGAATGGTATAGTTTTCCTAACTTCTCTTTCAGTTGATTCATTGCTGATGTATAGGAACACATTTAATTTATGGGTATTGCTACTTTGTGGAATTCTAGAAGTTTTCTAGTGGAATATTTTGGATCTTCTAAATATGGAATCATGTCATTTGCAAATAGTGATAGTTTGAGTTCTTTTTTTTCCTATTTGTATCCCTTTACTTTCTTTCTCTGATTAATAACTCTGGCTAGGGTTTCCAGGACTATGTTGATTGATTAGAAGTTGTGATAGAGCATATCCTTGTCTTATTCCAGATTTTAGAGAGAACGCTTTCAGTTTTTCTCCATTTAGAATGATGTTGGCCTTGAGCTTAATGTAGATAGCTTTTACAATGTTAAAATATGTTCCTACTAGCCCTAGTTTTTCTATTGTTTTGAACATGAAGGGGTGCTATATTTTGTCAAATGCTTTTTCTGCATCTATTGAAATGATCTTATGACTATTGCCTTTAAGTCTATTGATGTAATGATGAATTACATTTATTGATTTTCATATTTTGAACCAACCTTGCATCCCTGGGCTGAACCCCCCTTGATCATGGTGCACTATCTTTTTAATACATTTTTGTATGCAATTTTCTAGAATTTTATTGAGAATTTTTGCGTCGATGTTTGTCAGGAATATTGATCTGAAGTTTTTTTTTCCTTGATTGTCTTTGTCTGGTTTTGGCATCAGGGCGATGCTAGCCTCATATAATGAGTTTGAAAGGGTTCCCTCCTTTTCTATTTCATGGAATAATTTGAGGAATATTAGTGTTAATTCTTCTTTAAAGGTCTTCTAGAACTTGAATGAGAATCTGTCTGCTCCTAGGCTTTTCTTGGTTCGTAGGCTTTTGATGGTGCCTTCTAGTTTATTGCTCAAAATTGATCTGTTTAAATTGTGTATGTCCCATTTTGTTTGGGTAGATCAAACATCTGGAAATTTGTCAATATTTTCAAGATTTTCTATTTTATTAGAGTATAAATTTTCAAAATATAGTTTCTAATTGTCTTTTGCACTTCAGTAGTGTCAGTCGTGATATTTCCTTTTTCATTGCAAATTTTAGTAATTTGAGTTTTCTTTCTCTCTTTGCTAGCATGGGTAAGGGTTTATCAATTTTATTTATTTTTTCAAAGAATGAACTTTTTGTTTTGTCATTGTTTTCAATTGTTTCCTTGGTTTCAATTTCATCGACTTCAGCTCTGATTTTAATTATTTCCTGTCTTTTACTGTTTTTGGTGTTGATTTGTTCTTCTTTTACTGGGCTTTGAGATGTAATGTTAGGTCATTTGTTCCTTGACTTTCTATTCTTTTAATGAATGCGCTCAATGCAATGAACTTTCCTCTTAGCACTGCCTTCATGGTGTCCAGAGATTTTGATATGTTGTATCACTATTCTTATTTACCTCTAATTTACCTTTATTTAATCCCTGATTTCTTCTACTATCCATTCATAATTCAATAGCATATTTTTTAGTCTCCAGGTGTTGGAGTAGCTTCTATTTTTTATTTTATTATTGACTTCTAACTTCATTCATTATAATCTGATAGAATGCAGGGTAGTATCTCAATTTTTTTTGTATTTGTTAAGAGTTGCTTTTTGTCATAAGATATGGTCTATTAGAGATGGTTCTATGTGCTTCTGAGAATATGAATTCACTCACTGATGGATGAAATATTCTATATGTGTCCATTAAGTCCAAATTTTTAATTATATTATTTAGTTCTATAGTTTCTTTGTTTAGTTTTTTGTTTGTTTGTTTGTTTTTTGTTTTCTTTTTTTGGAAGCTCTATCCACACCTCTATCCAGGTGTGTTAAGTCACCCATTATTATTGTGTTGTGGTCTATTTGATTCTTGAAATTGTGAAGGGTTTGTTTGATGTACATAGATGCTCCATTGTTTGGGGCATAAATATTTACTATTGTTATGTCTTGTTGATGTATAATTCCCTTAAGCAATATGAAATGTCCTACTTTGTCCCTTTTAACTTTGTCCTGAAGTCCACTTTATCTTATATGAGGATGACCACCACTTGTGTACACAGTCCATGTGAGTGATATGTTTTTTCCCATCCTTTCACCTTCAATCTGTGGATGTCTTTGCCTATGAGGTGAGTCTCTTGAAGACAGCATATTGTTGGGTCTTTTTTTTCAATTCAATCTGCCAGTCTATATCTTTTTATTGATGAGTTTACACCATTAACACTCAGGTTTATTATTGAGATATGATTTGTATTCCTGTTCATTTTTGTTTATTTCTGGTTTTTAATTTGACTTAGTTTCTCCTTTGAATATCTTTTCCTTAGTGTAGCTCCTCCCTTTGCTGGTTTTCACTTTTTTTTTTTTTTTCATTTCTTCCTCATGAATTTTTTTTTTTTTTTTTTTTTTTTTTTTTTTTTTTTTTTTTGCTGAAAATATTCTGTAGTGCAGGCTTTCTAGTTGTGAATTCTTTTAACTTTTGTTTATCATGGAAGGTTTTATTTCATCTTCAAATCTGAAGCTTAATTTTGCTGGATATGAAATTCTTGATTGGCATCTATTTTCTTTCAGAGCTTGGTATATGTTGTTTTAGAACCTCCTAGCTTTGAGGGTATGAGTTGAGAAATGAGCTGAGATCTAAATTGGTTTCTCCTTACATGTAATCTGATACTTTTCTCTTGCAGCCTTTAAAATTCTATCCTTATTCTGTATGCTAGGCATTTTCATTATAATGTGCTTGGTGTGGGCCTTTTGTAATTTTGTACATTTTGGGTCCTTCAAGTTTCTTGTGTTTGATTTTACAGTTCATCTTTCAGGTTTGAGAAATTTTCTTATATTATTTCATTGAAAATATTGTGCATTCATTTGATTTGTATTTCTGTGCCTTCTTCTCTCCTGATAAATCTTAATTTGGTCTTTTCATGTTATCCCATAGTTCTTAGAAAAAAGCCATAAAATATGGTATATTTAAAAAATATCTCTTTGTTGTAGGCATGTTGACTATGACCCTATGAGACATGAGGAAAGGTGTCATGCCCTCTATGCCCCTGTATTTTCAAGGGTCCTAAGAATAAGGACAAGAAAAAGAGAGAAAACCTTATTAACTATGATAGCAGGAGAGTTGGTTTTACAGTCAACTGCTCTTGCTTTCTGGCAGTTAGAAGAATTGTCATGTTTCAAGAACTTAGATTGTTCTTGAGAAACTGAACAAGAAAACAAGAATATAGTAAGTGGAGCAAAACTTACCTTCTGTTTTCTGTTCTCAAAAGGCCTATGGAAAATACTTTCTTAAGGTTTTTGGGCTTAGCAACAAAAATGGCTGCAGTGGTTATGGCAGAGTTACAAAGGCTCTGAACCTTGTACACTCTGAAATACATGTGTGCCATTCTCCCTTCCTGACTTCATAGTGAACAGATTTGTTGTTATTTAATATGGTGTGACAAATATCTGGCAGGTCAACAAAAAAAGTCAGACATTATGAAAACTCACTAAGGAAAGGTGCATGCTTTTTATAAGTTACTTTAACTCAAAACATACACATTCACAATTTTTCATTGGTTTTGGGGACAACTGATTGGCATTCTGCATTATCTCTCATACGTGAGTCATACCAATAATGTATATTCTATAATTTTCCATTTTATTTTTTTCTCAAGTGAAGCAATATGTTAAATGAAACAATCAGAGAGCAGAATCCATCTGGAGTTTTAACTATAAATATTGTCCGCTAAGTGGACAAAGCATTAACCTTTTTTTTTCTAAAAAATAATTTTTATAAATTCATTTTTCATTTGTTTGTATTTAATTAAATTAGGTAACTAATAAGGACAATGGACAAACAATTTAGGAACAAATTAAACTGAATCTGATTAAGCATCTGTATTAGTTACTTTTTATCACTGTAACAAAACACATGAAACAGGCCCAACTTTATAAAGAAAAATTTATTTAGCTTGAAGTTAATGGAGGTTCAAGAGCATGGTGATGACACTGGCTCAGCTTTGGTGAGGGCTCTCTGAGCTGTACTGCATCATGGTAGAGGCATGAATGTGAGGAAAAGATTACATGGGATAGAGGAAGCTGAGAGCAACTCAGGGCTCTCATTCAGACTCAGGCCCTTAGGGCAACTTGATTTTTCAATAAGTCACTCTAGGGTCAAAAAAGAACACCTAATTCTTCCAAAGATGGTACCTCCAGTGACCCAAGGACTTTCCAATAGGTCCACTTCTTAAAGGTTCCATTAGTTCCCACATCCGTACACTAGGAAACAAGCTTCTAACACATGAGTCCTTCAAGGGGAAACCACATCCAAAACAGTATCCAAGTGGAAGCCAGCACAGCACAGATTTAGCATGCTGTGAGTCAGCTTATTTGCTTATAAAAGCAATTAAAAGTGAATTAGATTGCTATGGAAGCAATCCAAAGCGACTTATCTACCTTGGACTGACTGTGGCAAAGGAGGATCCCTAAGAGAGGAAGAGGAGCCACACTAAAGCAAATTTAATCCCAACTGGTGATGTGGTTTAGAAAAGTCACTCAGCTCCTTTCTATCTCAGCTTTATTATGTATGAAAAATGAAGTTTAAAATAGAATAAAACGTTTGAGCCAATTTCATTTCAAAAGTCAATGGCTTCTTTTATTTTGCTTTGTAGAGTACCTAGAATTGCAAACATTTTTTATATATAAGAGCAGTGATAGTGTTGAAATTAGCTGATGCTTTATAATTTATTTCTTGGCTTCTGTGATGGTGGAGGAAGCATAGACCATTACACAAGCCCTTTGACAAGATCTTTTATCAATTGCTTTGGATGTTGTGGCAATGGACTGTCCATGTCTGGCAATACAGACACCAAGATAAAACCTGCAGCAACTCCTAACTCCAGCATTGACCTTACTCCTCTGTACTAATCCTACAGATGTGGAACAAAGGTCTGAGCCAGTAAATCTAAAATGGGTGAGTTGTGTGAGTACACTACCTAAAGAATGAGACTTCTTTCCAAGGCTGAAGGATGAGGGTCCTCCATGACTGAGAGAACAAAGGCTCAGGAAGTGGTCTTGTCTTTTTCTTTGGGCAGACACTGAAAAAAGACTACATGTTATGGTTTGAATACACACTTCAAGGCTTCACATGTTGAAATTTAGTCCCCATTGTGAGGTATTAAGAGGGTAAAATATAATCAACTTTGGTGTTTCAAGGTAGGGCTTTTGTAAGTGCTAGAATTAGATAAATTCATTTGAGGACAGCCCCCATAATTAAACCTGATGGTTTTATAAGAAGTGAAAGAGACAGGCACACTCCTTGTCTTTTGCCCTGTGATGCCCTGTGATACCTTGGAACTCTGCATACAAGAAATTCATCACCACATGTGAGCTCCAGAACTATAACCTATCTGACTTGGTCATTTTGTTATAGTAACAACAACAACAAAACAAACAAACAAACAAACAAAAACCCTACACACTAATATGCTGTCAGTTTATTTCTAGATACATTGCTTTTTGTGGAAATCCTTGCTATGGAAACTAGCAAATCAAAACTGATGTGCTGCTGATGGAGTTTAATCAAACCTTGCAACCATTTCTCCTCCTTCCCCAATAAAACGTTTTTTTCTTGACTGGAAAAAACCATGCCAGATCCAAGGAATGAATCTTTTGTTATTAATAGAAGAACAGGTGTACAAAAAGAAGAAATACATAGATTTGTCTGGTGCTTTCATTGTGTATAATTTGGGGTCATTCATCTGAATAGCCATAATTAATGTGGATGATTGGTATATGGTACAAGAACACATGTGTTTGTCTCATCTGCATATATTTCTTTTCCAGGACATTTAGGAATATGATGTAAAATCAATTCTCTGAGGTCAATGATGTGTCATTATCTCTTGATTTCCCTCAGCATGTCTCCTTGTCCTGTTGCTTCTCTCCTTTCTCCTTCCTTTCTTAATGGCTATTGAATTGAAGTGAAGTGAAGTGAATTGAAGTGGATTTTGAATATTCACTGTTTCTTTTAAAAGATATTTACATTCCCTGCTCTAAATTTTAAATTCAGTTAAGTAGAACATTTCAGATATCTTTCTTTCACAAAACAAAACACAGGGAAACTGAATTGAGGGTTTTTTTTTTTTTTCTTTTTATATTCGCATGTGGTTGTAATTTTACTTTAAAACAGGTCAGTTTCCCTTGATAGGAAACTTTCCCAGTTTTTGCATCAAAAAAAAGAAGAAAAAAAAAATGTTCCAAAGATCACAGTCTAAAGTAGCATTGAGAACAAGATAATAACATATAACTGAGTTTCTATTAGCCATATTTAAAAAAAGGGAAAAAGAAACAGGTGAAATTAATTTAGTAATATGTTATATTTAAACAAATATATCCAAAATATTACCATTTCAGTGCTTAACAAAAGTTTAAAATTATTGGGAAATTTTACTTTTTTTTTTTCTTTGCGTTATATTTTTGAAATCCAGCAAGGGTCATATACATCTCAATTTGGGTTAGTTATATTTCAAGGACTCAATAACTACAAGTGATTATTGTACTGGACAGAACTCACCTAAGGATTGTTTTTTATATTCTGATGGCTAACTCTTATTTGTGTTTTGTTACTGTGCTTTAAAGGAATGAGCTTTAGTCTCATTGTCAGAAGGAAGACTTTCCCAGTTTCAGAGTGGTTTCTCTGAGGTATAGAATTTTGCAAATCAGAAGCAATTTCTAGATTTTTCACTTACTTCTTCCCCAGCAGATCTTTAATTTTCTCTCCATTGTTTCATTACAACTATACATAATACTGGTATTCATTATGCCATATTCATTCATGCACATAACATAATTTCATCAATCTCAAGTCCCAGCAACTGCTTTTTCTCTCCCCTCCTCCTAATCCTCTTGCAGAATGTCAGCATTTTTTTATTTAAAAATTTTTGTTTGTTATTTTCAGTTATACATAACAATAGAATTATATTGACATATCATACATACATGGAATATAATTTTCCATTCTTATGGTTGTACATGATATGGAGTTATATGGTTGTATATTCATATATGAACATAGGCATGTTATGCCATATTCATTCTATTGTCTTTCCCATTTCAGTCCCCCCTTCTTTCCCTCCAAATCCCTTGTCCAATCCAGTGAACCTCCACTCCTCCCTAACCCTCCCCACCAGTGCCTATTCTGAGTCAGCATATGCATATCAAAGAAGACAATTGGCCTTTGGTTTTTGGGGACTGGCTTATTTCACTTAGCATCATAGTCTCTACTTCCATCCATTTACCCACAAATGTCATAACTTCATTCTTCTTTATGGCTGAGTAATATTCCATTGTGTATATGTACCACATTTTCTTTATCATCTGTTGAAGGGCACCTAGGTTGGTTCCATAGCTTAGCTATTGTTAATAGAACTGCTATAAACATTGATGTAGCCTTGTTACTATAGTATGCTTATTTTAAGTCTGCATACTATATGGGTATATGCTTTGGGTATATTACCTTGGGTTTATGCCCAGGAGTGGGATAATTGGGACAAATGGTGGTTCCATTCCAAATTTTCCAAGTTACCTCCATAATGCTTTCCAGAATGGTTGCATCAGTTTAGTCCCACCAGCAATGTATTGAATGTACCTTTTCCCCACACCCTTGCCAACATTAATGGTTACTTGTGTATTGCCCTTTTGACTGGAGTAAGATGAAATCTCAGTGTAGTTTTAATTTACATTTCTCTAATCACCAGTGATGTTGAACATTTTTTCATATATTTGTTGACTGATCATATTTCTTCTTCTGTGGACTGCCTGTCCAGTTTCTTAGGCCATTTGTTGATTGTGTTAGTATTTTTTTTTTTTTTTAGTGTTGAGTTTTTTTGAGTTTTTTTATATATCCTAGAGATTGATGCTCTATCTGAAGTGTAGGTGGCAAAGATTAAGTCTCTTCTGTTCTAATTAGAAGACAAAATTTAAATGGATTGAACTAAGTTCTAAAATGTAAATGATAAGTAGTTACTGGGTCTCTCTGAGCTATTTAGCTTCCTGTGTACCCCACAGACAAATGAAAGCAGTAACTGACAAGGTTAAGACTTCTATATTTGTTCAACATGGAGTTGGGACATCTAGTCAAATCACTCTCTGTATTTTGCATAAGGTAAAGAATAAAATTCCCAAGGACTTCTCTTATGCTTAAGTGACTCTTTTAAACTATATTTACTTCAGAAATCACTACTCTTAGCCGGTCTTAGTGGCACTGCTTATAATCCCAGCCACTTGGGAGGCTGAGACAGGAGGATAATGAATTCAAAGCCAGCCTCAGCAACTTGGTGAGGCACTAAGCAACTCAGAAAGACCCTGTCTCTAAATAATTTTTTTAAAGAAAGGTCTGGGTATTCTTCCCAGTGATTAAGAGGCCTTAGTATTCAATTGCAGGTACTTAGGGGGAAAAAATGGCATCACTAATTTTTTTTTTTTTTTTTTTTTTTTTTTTTTTTGGTACAGGGAATTGGACATGGGGGTGCTTAACCACTGAGCCACATTCCCAGCCTTTTTTAAAATTTATTTTGAGACAGGTTCTCACTAAGTTGCTTATGGCCTTGCTAAGCAGCTGAGGCTGGCTTTGAACTTGTGATCCTCTTGCCTTTGCCTCCTGAGCAGCTGGTTTTACAGATGTGCACCACCATGTCTGGCACTACTTCTTTTTCAAAGACATTCTTAGAGGTTCAACTAAGAGTTTTCCAGATGCAAGGCCACAATCAATCACTATAATAGGTTTCACACATAGTAACTGTTCAATAAATATTTAAATAAGTGAATTTATAAGTAGTCTGTAAAAGAAGAGAACATGTTTATTTTTTAAAGGTCAGTTATCTCAGTGAGTTCTTAATAACCACTGCTCTGAATTATCCAGAAGTTCAAATGCAGAAATTCCTGTATTTGTGGTTTCATATTTTGCCATTAATTGATTTCTAACTTCCGATTTTAGAGAAGCCTATGCTCAGATGTTTGTCTAAAAAGCATTTTCCAGGCATATGTACATTTTTGCAAAAAAGCTGCAAAGTCTTATATATTCCAAGGACTACAACACAGAATATAAATTTAAGAGCCAAACAAAACTGGGCTCAAATCACAGCTCTGTTATGATGTGACATGACCTTGATCAAACAAGCTGCCTTGTCAGTATTAGCTATAGAAAGAATAAAAGGAGGAAGGAAGGGGGGGAAGAAGGAGGGAGGAAAAGAAGGAAGAAAGAAGGGAAGGCAGAGGAAGGAAGAGATAGGAGGGGAGAACAAAGAGAGGAGGTGAGAAGGAAAGAGAGAAGGAGGAAGGGAGTGAGACAGAGAAAGAGAGAAAAGAATAGAGAGAGGTAAAGAAAGGAGAAAGAAAATATCCTCTTTTCAGGGTTGGTATGGCAGGAGGGGGATTAGAAATAAAATAAAGAAAAAGGAAATACATACTATGGTTTCTGGCACAAAATGTATATTCAAAATGTTAATTACCATTATCATCATTAGTGATGAGTGATTGTTTATTATCCTAAATTAAACATGTTGTTTTATGAAAAGATACATTTAGTCTTTTCCTCTGGTCATTCTTAAATTACCTTTTTTGTTGCACTTATTGCAATTATGATCTGAATGACACTGATTCATAAACTGATCCCTATATCTAGGGTCTGGATTTGTGCCTGACCTTTCATTATGTCACTCGATTGTTTTTGAACAATGGTTCAATGGTTATTTGTTGCTGTCATCAAGAACCTAACCTCCTTCCCAGAGTGGCTTTGGAAGGAGTGGGGATTGGCAGATGAACCTGCAGTCAGAACCTTGCAGAGTGTTTTGAAGGTACATAGCACATGGCATTAATTGATAGCATCAATTAATATTATCAAATACTTCAATCAATATCTTGTCTATCAGGTGGGCCAAGGCAAGATATTTTGGAAACACTAAGGATTGCCACAAAAAGCACTGAAGATTGTTGAGAATCCTGAAACAATCAGGGCACCAACCCCAGAGTCAATGTTGCAAGGCAAGAATAGGAAAGAAAATTATGCAGAGAGCTGGCCAGGACTAAAGTGACAAGAAGAATCCAGACTTGCTTATGGCTGAAGAAAAGATGGACCTCTTAGACTCCAGGCTTCTCACCAATTCACGAATGAAAAGATAACCTCATTTTGATCTTCTTGCTCCACAAAATTATTTTCTTGCTTATATGTTTATGCTCAAATAAAACTTAAATAAAAGGCTGATGGTTATCATTATAAAGTATTGGCCAGCTTGCACTCATACAACTCAGGACTTTATGAAGACAAAGGAGAACTGCTTCAAAGACAAAGGAACCCTGATGATTTAGCCTATATCTTATAATTGATGTCAACATTTCAGTGCTCAGAGAATACATGTTTTGTTTTGTGTTTCTTTAGAAGTTAATCCTGAGCTAAACACTTGAGTGAAAGCAGTTTATTTGTTAGGTGAGCACAGAATATACTGGTATGGAGAAGGGAGTTGACATAGGGATGGGAAATATAAAGAGTATGGAAATGAGAGCCAGTGTGGAGCCACCACCTGAAGGACAAGGGAATGGGGATATTTATACACAAACTTAGGCATGTCGTCATTCCAGGTCTGCTCTCATGGGGATCTAATTCCTCAGGATTACTGATATTGATCAATATCATTGCTAGTCATATTTTCATTGTTGTGACCAAAATATCTGATAAGAACAAGTTGAAGAAAAGTTTATTTTGGACTTAGAGTTTCAGAGATTTCAGTCCATGGTTGACTAACTTATTACTCTGCGCCCCAGATGAGGCAGAACATCATGGCAGAAGAGTGTGGTGCAGGACAGATGCTCAGCATATGGCAGCCAGGAAGCAGACATAGTGAGAGAGAAGTCAGGGACAAAATATAATCCCAATCAATCTAACAAAAGAGGTGAAAGACCTATACAATGAAAACCATAGAATACTAACAAAGGACATTGAAGAAGACTTTAGAAGATGGAAAGATCTCCCATGTTTTTGGATAGTAAGAATTAATATTGTCAAAATAGCCATACTACCAAAAGCATTATACAAATTTAATGCAATTCCAATTAAAATCCCAACAACATTCCTCATAAAAATAGAAAAAGTAACCATGAAATTCATTTGTAAAAATAAAAGACCCAGAATAGCCAAAGCAATCCTTAACAAGAAAAGCAAAGCAGGAGGCATCACAATACCAGACCTTAAAACTATACTACAGAGGTATAGTAACAAAAAAGGCATGGTATTGGCACCAAAATAGTCATGTAGACCAATGGTACAGAATAGAGGACACAGAGACAAACCCACATAAATACAGTTATCTGAAATGTGACAAAAGCATACATTGGAGAAAAGATATCATCTTCAACAACTGGTGCTGGAAAAACTGGAAATATATATGCAGCAAAATGAAATTAAACCCCTATCTCTCACCATGCACAAAGCTCAACTCAAAATAGATCAAGGACCTAGGAATTAGACCAGAGATCCTGCACATAATAAAAGAAAAAGTAAGCCCAAATCTTTATCATGTTGGATTAGGTCCTGACTTCCTTAACCAGACTTCTAAAGCACAAGAAATAAAATCAAGAATTAATAAATGGGATGGATCCAAACTAAAATACTTCTTCTCAGCAGAGGAAACTATCAATAATGTGAAGAGAGTGCCCACAGAGTGGGAGAACATCTTTACTACATGCACATCAGATAGAGCACTCATCTCCAGAATATATGAAGAACTAAAAAAACTTAATACCAAAAAAAAAAAACCTCAAACAATAAATGAGCTAAGGAAATGAACAGACACTTCTCAAAAGAAGATATACAATTGATCAACAAATATATGAAAATATCTTCAACTTCTCTAGTAATTAGATAAATACAAATCAAAAACTACTAAAATAGAATAGGTGCCAACACCATGCTGTTTTTATTACTATTGCTCTATAGTATAATTTAAGGTCTGGTATAGTGATGTCACCTGCTTCACTCTTCTTGCTAAGGATTGCTTCAACTATTCTGAGCTTCTTATTTTTCAGATGAATTTCACAGCTGCTTTTTCTATTTCTATGAGGAATGTCATTGGGATTTTGATTGGAATTTCATTAAATCTGTATAGTGCTTTTGGTAGTATGGTCATTTTGACTATATTAATTCTGCTTATCCAAGAATAAGGTAGATCTTTCCATCTTCTAAGGTCTTCTTTATTTTCTTTCTTTAGTGTTCTGTAGTTTTCATTATAGAGGTCTTTCACGTCTTTTGTTGATTCCCAAGTATTTTTTTTTCATGCTATTGTAAATGGGGTAATTTTCCTCATTTCCCTTTCAGAGGATTTATCACTGATATATAGAAATGCCTTTGATTTATGGGTGTTGATTTTGTATCCTGTTACTTTGATGAATTGATTCATGAGTTCTAGAAGTTTTCTGGTGGAATTTTTAAAGTCTTTTAGGTATAGAATCATATAGTCAGTGAATAGTGATAATTTGAGTTCTACTTTACATATCTGTATCCCTTAATTTCTTTCATCTGTCTTATTGCTCTGGCCAGTGTTTCAAGAACTATGTTAAATAGAATAGGGTAATTGGTAAATAGGTAATAGGTAAAATAGAATAGGGTAATAGGTAACTACTGAAATAGAATAGAATAGCATATGGATTTCCTGTTTTCCCACCACCATTTGTTGACGAGGATTTCTTTTCTCCAATGTATGTTTTTGTCACTTTTATCTAGTATGAGATAACTGTATTTATGTGGGTTTGTCTCTGTGTCCTCTATTCTATAAAAAGATTTCATCTCTCCAGTCAGAATGGCAGTGATCAAGAATACAAAAAATAATAAGTGTTGGCGAGGATGTGAAGAAAAAGGTACACTCATATATTGCTGGTGGCGTTGCAAATTGGTGCAACCAATCTGGAAAGCAGAATGGAACTTCCTTGGAAAACTTAGAATGGAACCACCATTTAATCCAGCTATCCTACTCCTCGGTCTAGACCCAAAGGACTGAAAATCAGCATACTATCATGTTCATAGAGCCACATAAATGTTCATAGCAGCTCAATTCACAATAGCTAAACTGTGAAACCAATCTAGATGCCTATCAACAGATGAATGGATAAAGAAACTGTGGTACATATACTCAATGGAATATTAATCAACATTAACAGAGAATAAAATTATGGCATTTGCAGGTAAATGGATGGAGTTGGAGAGGATCATGCTAAGCAAAGTAAGCCAATCCCCCAAAACCAAAGGCTGTATGTTCTCTCCGATAAATGGATGCTGACCCATAATGGGGTGAGGTGTGTGTGGGAAGAATGGAGGAATTTTGAGCAAAGGGGAAGGAAGGAAAGGGAAGGGGGATGGGGGTAGGAAAGATGGTCAAATGAGATGAACATCATCACCCTAGGTACATGTATGACTGCACATGTGGTGGGATTCTGTATCATGTACAACCCTCTTGTGAATGAAAAGTCGTGCTCCATTTGTGTACAATGAATTGAAATGCATTCTGCTATCATGCATAACTAATTAGAGCAAATAAAAAATATATAATCCCAAAAGGTACATCCCTGTTGACCTACTTTCTCCAGCTACACCCCACCTGCCTACAGTTATCACCTAGTAATCTATTTAAATTATAAATTAATCCACTGGTTAGTTTATAACTTTCATAATCTAATCATTTCACCTCTGAATATTTCTGCATTGCTGCATGAGCTTTCCAGAGGACATCTCATATCCAAACAATATTATACCCCTGGTCCCCAAAGTGCATGTCCATGTCACAATATAAAATACATTTAGTTTCCAGTCTAAGTAGTTTCAGCAATGCCCAAAAGTCCACATTTAAAGTCTTATCTGAGACTCAACTTTTGGCTGTGAACCCCTGTAAATGTCAAAAGCAAGTTACATATATCCAATATACAATGACACCAAGTAAACATTTCTATTACAAAAGGGAGGATTAGGGGCATAGAAAGAAGCGATGGGACCAAAAGAAGACCAAAACCCAGCTGGACAGATATTAGGTCCTATAGTTTCATTTTCATTCATGTTCAGCATCTGGGGAACATAGTGGCAAGATGTGCTCTCCAAAGGGCTCCTGCTCCTATGGCCTTGGCAGATGCAGTCCACATGACCTCACTCTTAGGCTAGATTTGTTTATTTCCCACAGCTCTCCTTGACAGATATTCAACATTACTGGCTTCTCTTCATTTCAGGGGTCTCCATTCCATTTTTTGCTTCATTCTCACAGCTTCATGAATCACCCTGTGATAGGATGCCCACAGGGATTCTGAACTTGTTACACACTGCCTGGCCTTCCTTTTAAATCTTGATGAATGCCTCTTTGAACCCCCTACCTCCAGCATCCTGCACTCTTGTAGAATAAACACCATATGAACAATGCCACAAGTTCAAGCAGGAGTTGGGCCCACTGGGAACATAGCTTCAGGGATCTCTGAGTGCCTGGGCAGCTAAGCATGATGAAACCAATCCTGGGGAAACAACTTCCTAGGCACCCCGTGCATGCAGAGTGCCCCCATGGTCTTGAAATAAGTTTTCACTTTTATGCCCTTAAGCCTGTCGTTTGTGTGGTCTTGCTAATTCTTGAGATGTCCCCAAAGTCATCTTTCCTAGTGTCTCTGCTTAGCTTCTCTTTAGTGGTGGGAATCTCTTCAGCAATCACATCTTCCATGGCCCCAATTTTACAGAAAATTGTTTTTCTGGCCAAAGAAAAACTTGTCAGAACTTGCAGGAAAATTGCTTTTTTGGCCCCAGAAGAACTTGCTTTTCTGGCCAAACAGATTTTTAGTTTCTTTCCTCTCTGCTCTTTGCTCCTGATTTTTACAGTAAACCTAGCTAAAGGCTGGCCATAATACCTATGCTGTGGCCTGAATGCTGTGCTGCCTAGAAATTTCCTCTGCTGAATTAATTATTCCATCAATTTTAAATTCATACTTATAGCTGTATGAAGTGGTACACACTTGTAATCCCAGTGACTTGGGAGGCTGAGGCAAGAGGATTGCAACTTAGAGTCCATTCTCAGTGCCTTAGTGAGACCCTATCTCAAAATAAAAATAAAAAAAAAATTAAGAAGAACTGGGGATGTATCTCAGTGTTAAAGTACCCCTGGGTTGGAGCACCGGTACAAAAAAAAAATTCAACCTCACACAAGTTCTCAGGACAGGGGCAAAATGTGTGTAACATGTGAGACATGTGTGGTCTCAATCAAAGTCTCATTATAGTCCTCATTTCTCTCTGAAAATTCATGAGACTTTTACTGTCCACACCCTTATCCACATTCTGAGTTTATCTGTCTTCTGCGCTCCCACCAGAATTGCCCATTAACCCTGCTTATAACATTCTAAGTCTTCATTCTGCATCTTCAAACTTTTCCAAACTCCTCCCATAAACCTGTTCCAAAGGCTTCTGAATCACAGGGTCAGATTAGTCAGATCAATGACCCCACTTCTTGGTACCAATTTCTGTGTTAGTCAACTTTTCATCATTGCAATTAAAATAATCACTATTGATATTTTCAATTTCCATTTTATTTAAAATGAAAATTGGGTACACTTACAGAAAGGAGAAAGAGGATGATGGGAAGGGAGTGACTGAAACAAAGTTTCCACACTCCCTCAAGCCATTTCTTACTCATGCCAAAACACTATGCACCCTTTTTTCTTCCTGTGCTGTGCTTCAGTATGCATTTTCAGCACCTGGTGCACATACAGAGTTCATCAGAGATGGTAGTTTTTTGTTGATGTTGTTTTTGTCATAATGAGCCTGTGTCCACGATGAGAGAAATCTTCTGAAAAGTCCAAATCAAAATATAAATTATAGTCCTTAGGAAAGTAAAGACTAAATGCCAGCAAAATATTTAAGCATGTATGTTAGACTTATAAATACAATATGCCTTCCTTATTACCTGAGGTTGAGAGTGATCTTTGCAGCAGAAATCAAACAACTGAAGTTCAAATTCCACACTGGAAAAGAATTCTGTGGCCTTGCTATCACATCAGATGCCTGATACTTAAGTGAATCCATCTCTTCAGATGTGCAGTATTCCAGTTCTTCAGCTCATCTCTCCAGCTCCCACTCCTGGAAGCTATTACACATCTTGAGAGCTGTGCTTTTTGGCTCCTACCCAGGGAATAATCATTTCCTACAGAGTACTTATGGGCCCAGAGTTCATGGGAGCCTTCAAACTATGGTCCTCTCTTCCCAGGACTAGACTCTGTCCTGAGAGACCCGAGATACATAAAAATTTAAACCCAGTGTTCTCTTTGAGAAAGGAAAATAAGATAATTTATAGAAATTATAGAAATCATCTTGCTGCTTGTAGGGGAAAGAGAAAATCTCTAGTCACATTGAGCTGTGTATCCTGGGGCTTGGGCTTCCCATTAAGTACAAAATAAGGGAAAAAATCCTAATTCGTATCATAAGGAATATTTTATTATCTGATTTCTTCTATCTGTCTTGTGTGTGGAGAAACTGAAGTGACTATGAAGAGACAAAGACTCAAACAGGCCATTGTGACTGATGGAGTTTTCAGACTGAGCCAAATGCAGATGGGAAATTACTGCTCAGGTGAGGACTGAGCCAAATACATATTTTATTAGAATGGTAGTATTGCTCCAAAAAATGTTGCTTAGTTTCAAGAGTGTGCTATTGACCCATCTTTAATGGTTAAATTCCTGAATACACACACACACACACACACACACACACACACACACACACAAATACACATAAATACACACAAACACAGACACATAGAGACAGATAGAAATCTTCAAGCCTGGAATTTCTCTGGTTTGATTTTAAGCTAAAAGAGAAATCTCACTGGGAGAAAGTTTGTAGATAAATCATCAAACTGTTAGAGAATTTCAGCACTTGTAAAAATGAGATCGTGTGGAGGGATTTTTTTCTTGGCTATATTTCAATTCCTCCATCCACAACTCAAAAGAGATTGCCCTTTTATAAGGTCAAACTTTATGTATTCAGTTTTCATGTCAGATTGTTAAGGAGAAACATAAATTTCTTCATGTTGCCAATGTGCCATATTTTAAAGAAACCCAGAATTCCATACACTTTTGAAGCTGACATTGTTATAAAAAAAATGAGTTTTCCTAGGACTTAAGCCATAAGTGTCAAGTTCGGAAAAAGATTTCCCCTGTGAACATAAAGTTCATTACTGACCAAAGAGTCCCACATAAGTGGTTTAAAAGTTTCCCACTGTTGCTGAAATAGTAAGTTGTACAAAGATGAGCATAAAATTGGATATTTGTTTTCATCCTAAAATATGTTCCTTTTGCCATGTTTGACCTTAAATAGTTTGTACTGTCTCTGATTCTATTTTGCTGATGCTCACGATAGAAATGTGCTGGATTAATCACATATGACTATTTTTAAATATCTGTGCCTACAAATAGTTACTGTATTTAATATTTCCTTAGTTGATATTCTTTCTTCTGTTGTTCCTATGTGCTATATTATGGAAATCTCTTAAAATACATTTTATACCTATAAAGACCTAGAAAATAATGAGAAATGCATGTAAAAAGAAGATTGCTAAATAGTTCATTTTGGTTTCCCAAATTCAAGCCCATGTGGAAAATCTTTCACTTATCACCTCAGTTTTTTCCATCATGGAGTCTACTCTCATTGATTGTGGAAAGTTCTGTGAAGAAAAGAGATATTACAAAAGGAGAGTCAAAAACAAGGATGATGGAGTTTCAAACTTAGCTGGCTTGATAAAATAGGCCTAATTCCTGCTTCCAAAATTTGCATGTATCTACAACATACTTGGTTTTGCTTACTTGCCATTACTGACGTTTCAGGATAGGGACTCTCTCCTTACACTGCATAGTCAGGCAGTTCATACTGAAATTCAAGTAAGGAATCATTTTTATTAGCAAGGGACTAGTTAATATTGGTAAGACCTCAGAAAAGAGAATCATTTAAATGCCATCCAACATCATAGGCTTACTTCTTTCCCTGTCCCTGGGGTCTCTAAGATTCATGTGGACCAAGAGGCTTATGTTTTGTTCTGAACTCTATCTCAGCACCAGATTAGTCCTCACACACACTAATAAAATGCATATGGAAAGGGTCCATGGATGTGTCTGCCCAGTTCAGATTTCTTCGGCTACTTGGACATGGATGCCCTTGTGTTCTGTGGGCTTTTAGCCTCTTAGCCTAAGTCCTGACAAAGTCTTTTCCAGCCCCTCTGTGACATAGTACAGTCCCTTCACCACTATGGCTAACTGCACTTGAGGATTGCTGCTTCTCCTTCTGTTCTCACCTTCCCCAACCTCTTTCCTTTCTTTCCCCTTCTACTTCTCCTTTTCTCTTCCTCTTTGTTCAGCCATGCACCACTTAATGACAGGGATGCATTCTGAGAACTGTGCTATTAGGATATTTTGTCCTTGTGTGAACATCACAAAGGGCACTTATATAAACCTGGATGATAAGATCTACCATACACATAGGCTATATGGTATACATTGCTCATGGAGCCATGATGAACAAACAATACGAGACTAAATTAAGCACTAGAGAAAATGATGCAATTGAGAGACTCAAAAAACATGAGATATGTTGAAGCTGCCAGCAAAACCTGACACACTATTTTACAGCACATTGTTTTTATAAGGAGGAGTATACTTATTATGGAAGTTTAGTATATTAAATGCATCATACTGAACATATTGATGTGCTACACTTTTATATGACTGGCAGCACAATAGGTTTGTTTACACTAGGATCACCACAAACCTGTAAAACAGGAATCAAAATACTATCTTCCAAAAGCAAAAGGCCCAAAGAGGTTTAACAACAAGTTTTTGAGAAATTTCTATAAACAAAAATTGCAAATCTTTGAAAAGTCTAGATCTACAAGGGTCATCTACCCACATATTTTATCATGCTCATAGAATTTTGATATGGAAACTTTTAATTAGAAAGAAATTATTCAAATAATATTGGCTATTTGAAATTTTTAGGCAATTCTTTTGTAACCTACACGTAGTAAATTTTATAAGTATATGTACTTGAGAGTAATACATATTCTTTTTTTTGAGACAGGAGCTGGTCTTGAACTTGAGATCCTCCTATTTCAGGCTTTGAGCTGCTGGGATAACAGACATGTACCACACCAACCATAAAAACCCGGCTTTTTTTTTTTTTTGGTATTGGAGAATGAACTACTGAGCTACACACTCAGCCTTTTAAATTTTATTGATTAATTGATTGATTGATTGGTACCAGGGGTTGAACTCAGGAGCACTTGACCACTGGGTCACATCCCTACCCCTTTTTTTGTATTTTATGTAGAGACAGGGTCTCACTGAGTTGCTAAGTGCCTCGCTATTGCTGAGGCTGACTTAGAAGTTGCTATCTTCCTGCCTCAGCCTCCTGAGTGCTGGGATTACAGATGTGCACCACTGTGCCTGGCTTTTCTTTTTTTTAATTTTGAGATAAACTCTCATTAAGTTACCAAAGCTGGCCTTGAACTTGCAATCCTCCTGCCTCAGCCTCCTGAGTAGATTTATTTAGCATTGTAGGATTGTCCCTATATTTATTAGAACAAAGTTTTCATTTTCCTGTTCATAATTTCTAGTTTCTTACCAATTTAGAATCTGTTCAATCAATCATATCTGATAAATATTAAAATATACCTAAGGGTTTATGGAGTAGTCATTTGTTCCTTATAATTATGTCAGGGTTTGATATTTTGTATTTTGAGGCCATGTAATTAGATGCATACAGTTTTGTGACTTTTATATTTCTTCTCCCTGAAGCCCTGAGACCTCAGCTCCATGCCCATGATGTTTATGTTCCTGTCCTATAATCATGTCACGAAGTTACCAATTCATGGTTGAATTAGTACTGCATCTTTTCCCTTTCTTCTCTCCTCTAGAAATTCATCACCCAGACCCTAGTATTGAGCAGTGAATGGGCCTCTAATTCCTTTTGTTTTTCCTTTGTGTGTAATAAAGCTGCACAGATCAAATACCAGATTCATGCTGTCTTCTTCTAGACCTCTCGCACTTTCTATGATTTTTTAAAATTTATCATCCTTAGGTACATTTATGTGGTATTGAGTCCCAACTACTCTTATTCTTAGCTATTTTTCCTTGTATGTATTTGGAGGAGCACCCAGAGTCATCTTTCCTGGAAATATATCTATATTGTATAAACTAGTTATAGCATATTGTCATTTGCTATTAATGATTGTTTCTCTGTTTTACAGATTAAAAAACGGAGGCTGGGATGTTACACGACTATCTCAAAAGCATATAGTTTATAAACAAAGGATCCAGAAAATCAAGCCGGGCACGGTGGCGCACGCCTGTAATCCCAGCACTTTGGGAGGCTGAGTCAGGAGAATCGCGAGTTCAAAGCCAGCCTCAGCAATGGCGAGGCACTTAGCAACTCAGTGAGACCCTGTCTCTAATAAAATACAAAAAAGGGCTGGGGATGTGGCCCAGTGGTCTAGTGCCGCTGAGTTCAATCCCCGGTACCAAAAAAAAAAAAAAAAAAAAAAAAAAAGGATCCAGAAAATCAATTTAAGTTGTTTGGCTGCAAAACCTAGGTTCTTTCATTTTTACTATGCTTGTTCCAAAATAACATTGCTGTGCCTTTTTCCCCACATCCTCGCCAGCGTTTATTGTTGTTTGTTTTTTTTTTTTTGATAGCTGCCATTCTGACTGGAGTAAGATGAAATTTTAGAGTTGTTTTGATTTGCATTTCTCCAATCGCTAGAGATGTTGAACATTTTTTCATATATTTGTTGATTTTATGTATATCATCTTCTGAGAAGTGTCTGTTTAGCTCCTTTGCTCCATTTATTGATTGGGTTTTTTTTTTTTTTTTTTTTTTGGTGTTAAGGCTTTTAAGAGCTTTATAAATCCTTGAGGTTAGTGTTCTATCTGATGTGCTTGTGGTAAAGATTTGCTCCCATTCTGTAGGTCCTCTATTTACCTCACTGATTGTTTCTTTTGCTGAGAAGAAGCTTTTTAGTTTGAATCCATCCCATTTATTGATTCTTGTTTTTAGTTCTTGCTCTATAGGGGTCTTATTGAGGAAGTTGGAGCCTAAACCAACATGATGGAGATTTGGGCCTACTTTATCTTCTATTAGGTGCAAGGTCTCTGGTTTAATTCCTAGGTCTTTGATCCACTTTGAGTTAAGTTTTGTGCATGGTGAGAGAAAGAGATTTAATTTCATTTTATTACATGGGCATTTCCAGTTTTCCCAACACCATTTGTTGAAGAGGCTGTCTTTTCTCCAGTGAACATTTTTGGCACCTTTGTCTAATATAAGATAACTGTAGGTGTGTAGGTTCGTCTCTGAGTCTTCTATTCTGTACCATTGGTCAACTGGTCTATTTTGATGCCAATAACAATGTTTTTGTTACTATTGCTTTGTAGTACAATGTAAGGTCTGGAATAGTAATGCCACCCGTTTCATTCTTGCTAAGAATAGCTTTGGCTATTCTGGGTCTCTTATTTTTCCAGATGAATTTCATGATTGCTTTTTCTACTTCCATGAGGAATGATATTGGGATTTTGATTGGTATTGCATTGAATCTGTATAGTGCTTTTGGGAGAATGGTCATTTTGACAATATTAGTTCTACCTATCCATGAACAAGTTAGATCTTTCCATCTTCTAAGATCTTCATTAATTTCTTTCTTTAGTGTGCTGTAGTTTTCATTGTAGAGATCTTTTGCTTCTTTTGTTAAGTTGATTCCCCCAATTTTTTTTTTTTGAGGCTATAGTAAATGAGGTGGATTTCCTAATTTATCTTTCTGAGGATTTGTTGCTGATGTACAGAAATGCCTTTGATTTATGGGTATTGATTTTATATTGAGCTACGTTGCTGAATTCATTTATTAGATTTAGAAGATATCTGGTGGAACCGCAAATTGGTGAAGCCAATCTGGAAAGTAGTATGGAAATTCCTTGGAAAACTGGGAATGGAGCCACCATTTGACCCAGCTATCCCATTCCTTGGCCTATTCCCAAAGGACTTAAAAACAGCTTACTACAGGGACACAGCCACATCAATGTTTATAGCAGAACAATTCACAATAGCTAGATTGTGGAACCAACCCAGATGCCCATCAACAGATGAATGGATGGGGAAACTTTGGTATATATACACAATGGAACACTACTCAGCACTAAAAGAGAATAAAATCATGGCATTTGCAGGTAAATGGATGGAGTTGGAGAAAATAATGCTAAGTGAAGTTAGCCAATCCCAAAAAACCAAAGGTCAAATGATCTCTTTGATATGAAAATACTAACTTATAAAGGCAAGAGAGAGGGAATGAGAGAAATGAAAGAGCTTTAAATAGAACAAAGAGGGGGGAGGGAGTGGACGGGGGAAGGGGATAGGAATAATGGCAGACTGAGTTATCTATGATTACCCTAAATACATGTATGAAGATGCAATTGTTGTAAAAATACTTTATATTAAACCAGCAACTCGAAAAAATGTGCTCTTTATATGTAATATGAAATGAAATGAAATGTACTCTGCAAACGTGTATAACAAATTAGAATAATAAAAAATTAAAAAACAAAACAAAACAAAATAACACTCCTGGAGTCTTAAAAGGAGCAGGGTTTTTTAACTCACACATGGACCAACCCAAATTCGTCCCATCCTCCACCAGCTGTTCGCTGCTGCTTCTGCTGCTTATACCCATAATTCTAGCTTATATCATTGATGGTACCACCACAGTTAGGTTTAAACAATGTTGCCAGCTGTGGGTTTTCCCAGCAATACTTACTTTTCTGGCTTTGTTTAGCTCATGTGTTTCCTGTGTGTGCCTGCCATGGGTACTACACCACCTTACTGTGATTCTGGCCCCTCTCTACCAACCAATAATCTACAAAACAAACTCTAGCAAGCATATCAGGTCTCTTAAAGACCTGTGCCTCTGAAATGTCTGACTCTATTCATGCAAATGCTTTTTTTTTTAATTTTTGGTCCTAGGTCTTGAACCCAGTGTTGCTTTCCACTGAGTTACATCCTCAGCCCTTTTTTGTTTGTTTGTTTGTTTGTTTATTAAGACACAGTCTTGCTAAGTTGTTTAGAGTCTCCCTAAATTGCCCAGACTGGCCCTGAACTTGTGATCCTCCTGCTTTAGCCTCCCCAGTCACTGGAATTGTAGGCATGTGCCACTTTATCTGGTTTGCAAATGCTTTTGAAGGGTTCTCAAATGTCATCATATGCTCTTCATCATCAAAGAAAATTAATACTCTCACCTGCCTTGTTCTCCATCATTACTTTTCTCTCAGCTTCAACATTTAGCCAATTACAGTCATTTCCATAGGAATATAGCTCCATTTTCTGGTCCTTTTGTTTAATACAACTGTCTTGAAATTTGGGCCAGGCAATGCTCTTTCTTTTCCTTTCTTTTTTCTTCCCACTGAGCTAGACAACAAACTGCTGTGTCTTCCTTTTCTCTTGTAAGATGATATTTGCCACAATGGCCAAATGAGCAAGACTGGAAATACTCCATACCCATAAGAAACTTTCCAGTTTCTTATAGCATGTAGTCAGCAGATATGAATACAAATAAAGTTAAAATTAAATCATCTACAAGAATGTGTTTTTCAAAGCATATAAATAGTTCTTTCAAGAATGCACTCTCTCCTGACATAAAAAAAGCATAATAATTGTATTCTGCAAAATTAGATGATTGATAATGACTCTTAAGTACAGAGTTAGGAAAATATATGGTAATACTAGAAAGCACAAGTAGGATTTGAGATATTTTGTTAATAAAGTGATCATATCATGGCAATATAATAATGAAATGGGTTTCTCCAAGAGTCTTCATGGAGTACACATTTGATGAGATGTTCTCTAAACTAATGGGTGTAAGATTGTATCAAACACCTCTTGTGCACAACTTTAGATTCTCTTGGCCTCAGCTGTCTTCCAAAGTCAGTGGCAGCTTCTGTGCAGGCCAGCTTCTTGCAGGTGCCAATGTTGTACTTGCCCAAAGCAGGGGAAACAGTGGGGAATGACAGGCACTCAGACACGCAGATCATACATGAGTCCAAAAGGTTAGGCCCTGAAGAGTGAACTTTAATTAATTATGAAGGAAACCAGTGCTTAACTTCTGGCTTCATTCTTCTTCTTGTAGAAAGCCTCCAGTCTGGTTTCATCCAGCTCTTCATATATGCCCAGATACAGGATATTCTTAACATTGACTGATAGCTCTTCCTCTGTCTGTGCCAAATCCCTTTCTGTTCTAGTTTGGATCTGAAATGTACCCCAAGGCCCATGTGTTAAAGTCTTGATCCCAGTCCATGAAGCTATTTGGAGGTGGTAGAACCTTTAAGAGGTGGAGCCTAGTGAGATATCTTGGGTCAGCGGGGGCATGACTTTGAAGAACATTAGGGAATCCATGTCTCTTCCTTTTCTGCTCTTTTGTGTCCCAGTCAGGAAGTGAATGATTTGCTCTACTATGTACCCTTGCCATGAGGTGCTACCTCACCACAGGCCCAAAGCAAAAGGGCCAATGTGTCATGGACTGAAATCTCCAAAATTGGGAGCCAAAGTAAATCTTCCTCTTTATCAGTTGATTTTCTCAAGTCTTTTGTTACAATAATTGAAAGATGACTAACAAACTGTCCATATATGGATTATGCTTGAACTTGAGCCTTATTTTGAGTTCTGTTTTCTGGGAAACCCAGGAAAACACATAATTTAAACATTCTTACTTGGGAAATTCCATACACCGCATTTTGTTTCTGAATGGCCACAATGCCCAAGAGCTTCTTAAAGGTCCTAAAATCTACATTGAAACAAACAAGAAAGCAAAACATATTTAAAAAAACCTGCTTGCTGCTTAACTTTGGTTGCCAAATTAACAAAATCATTTGACCATAAAACACACTGGAGAAACTGCCTGTTATGGTTTGGATACGTGGTACCCCCCAATATCATGTGTGAGAAAATGCAGGAATGTTCAGAGATGAAATTATTATATTGTGAGAGTTGTAACCTAATTAGTGGATTAATCCACTGATAGGGATTAACTGGGTGGTAGCCATAGGCAGGTAGGGTGTCATTGAAAAAGATAGGTCACTGGGGTGTGTCTGTTTTGTACCTGGTGAGCAGAGCTCTCCCTGTTTCCTGATTGTCATGTCCTGAGTTGCTTTCCTCCACCACACTCTTCTACCATGTTATCCTACCTTAACTTGGACCCAGAACAGTGGAGCTGGCCATCTATAGACTGAGACCTCTGAAACCAAGAGCCCCAAACAAACTTTTCCTCTTCTATATTGTTTTTGCCAGGTCTTTTTGGTCACAACAACATAATGGCTGACTAAAACACAGTTCTTTAAAACTGGGTATAAGAAATACATCCTGGGAAATAAAAATTTAGAATTTACTATATTTACATTAAGGATTTAGAATTGTTCAGAAAGTTTTTTTAAATTATTTTTTATTCTGAGATGTTATAAATGACAGCAGAATGCATTACATTTCATATTACACATATAGACATATAGAGCACTTTTTTACAAATCTCTGGTTGTATGCAAAGTATATTCACACCATTCATGACTTCATACATGCACTTAGGGTAATGATATCCATCTCATTCTACCATCTTTTTTTTTTTCCTTCACCCTTTTGCCCCCTCCCTTCCCCTCCCTCCCCATTGGCCATTCCAGAGAGTTTATTAATACAAGTGAGAATGGTGATCCCCAAATGGTATGTCAATGTCCTAACCCCTTGAATTGTGAATTTGACTTATTTGGAAAAAGAATCATCGCTGATGTGATTAAGGACATTGAGAAGAAAAAATCATCTTAAGTTATTTGGGTGGGCCTTCAATCCAATAACTAGTGTTATTATATGAGAAAGAAGGAAACAGGACAGGTACAGAAGGGAAGGCCATGCAATCAGGGAGGCAGAAGTTGGAGAGAGCAGCCACAAACCAAGGAATGGCAAGAACCACCAGAAGGTAGAAGTGACAAAAAAAGGATTCTCCTTTAGAACTCTAGAAAGTGCCAGATTTGGACTCCTGGCCTTTCAAACTGTCAGACAATAAATTTCTGTTGTCCTAAGTCACCTAGTTTGTGGCAATTTGTTACAGCAGCCACAGGACACTAACAGATCTCATGCTTAATGGAAGACACACAGAAGGGAACTTGGCCTCGTCATCGGAAGCCTTAATTTGGAGTTGTTTACATTCAATCATGCTCTTCTTGGAGCTTTTTTCTTATAAAAAGAGATTCTTGTTCTATGTTAGGGTGAGCAGAAGAGAGGAGAAGGAGGGAGGGAGGTGAAGAAAGACCCAGTGCCAGAGAGATACAGCTCTCATTGACATGCACTTAAGCACAATATACATCAGTCTACAGTTCTGGATCTTGCTTTTCCTCATTTGCAAAACCTGCCGGTTAGTCACCTAGTAGCTGTTTATGATTATCAGATTTACTGTCATAGTATCACAGTGCTTGTGTATAAAGTTCAGTACTATCTGCCATTTCAGCCACCTAATGGGGATCCTGGAATGCCTTGGAATGCATAAAGGACAAGAGCGTCCTCTCAAATGATCAGGAACATGCTTAATACAATAAAATTAACTTAAACTAAGTTTTTTTTTAAAACAATGAATGCCCATACAAGGCCAACTCCTCTTCTTTTCCACTTCAATTAAGTTAAATATGAAAAAAAACTATAGGACTATAGGGGCTACAGTATACTTAAAATGTTGGGTAACTGTGGCTGAGTTATCTGCAGTATGGCTAGACAGTGAAGTTTTACTTCACTGACCTATTTCAGAAGAAAAATTTGGGCAGCAGTCTCTATCACTAACCCCTTTGTAAATATAGATTTTTCTGAAGTTTCTGTAAAACTGTAGCTTCTATTATCTCATTGGTTTTTTTTTTTTTTTTTTTTGGCGGTGGGGGGTAGATTTTTCTTTTGAAACTCTCAAAAGTTCATGGGGAGCTAACATTCCATGCAAAAGGTTCACCCACCCTCAACCTTCTTTTGGAAATTCAAATATTTCCTTTCAGTATTGCTTCTAAAACCTGTGACTCTTTCAGAAAAGTGAAGTTAAATTTTTTCCTAAGTTGAATTATATAATTTTTGTATTGTATTTAAAAAGTTTACTGAAGTTATTCACTACTTTAAAGTTCCATGACAGATCAGCAGGTAGTTCTTTGCTTTTGAAAAACAGTCTCCTTGAAGGCCCTTTGCCCTTATCTTAGAGTGAGTTTGCACAAAGTGAGGTGTGCCTGCATGCCCACTG
Organism: Tamias sibiricus; assembly: GCA_025594165.1. Lineage (NCBI taxonomy): Eukaryota > Metazoa > Chordata > Mammalia > Rodentia > Sciuridae > Tamias > Tamias sibiricus. Next base: position 130,982,990 of record CM046657.1, on the reverse strand, counting down.
GATCCTTTTCCACTTGCAAAGCTGCACAATGCCTGTGTCCTGCACAGCCAACCTGTCAGAGGCACTTTACAGAGTTCTGCAGGACAACCTCCAGGCTCTAGTAAGCAGCAAAGAGATTCTTGAAATAGGGCCAGATGCAAAACACAGTGACAGCTTTGGATTCCTTCCAGGGCTCCAAAAAGAAGCACTGCAGATAGAATCATTTCTTCACAGGGTCTTTAGAAAAGGAGTGTGTGTGGGGGGGACTTAACTAACGTCTGTAGAATCTTTCCATGGTCAGAAGTAAACAGACTTAGTAAAAAGTATATATTTCATATAGATGTTTTCACAGGACATTTGTAGAATATTATAACCATAGCCTTGTGTATGTAGAAAAGCCAGGACATGAAACAAGAATTCCTGAATTGCAGTCCTGATGTGGCTGATCACTACAGACAGCACTGCAAGCTGGCCCTTCACAGCTCAGAGCCTTTCCTCTTTTATAAAAGGGGCGGAGGGTCACTGTTTCTTAGGGTCACTGTGAGGACAACAAAATGAGAATGATGAAAATATCTGTCATACATATGTAAAATATTATTAAGAAAAGTTCCAGAGAGCACTTTCCTGAAAAGGACATGCATTCATTCTTGGAAGGTTACACAATTCTCTACAAAGCAGTAAGAGGGTGCCCTAAATGTCCAAAGTCATTTTTCCTTTTTGAGAAAGCAGGTTAGTATTGAGATTCTTTACTTTATGAGGCAGCCAAAAATTTATGTGCACTATGGTTTCCCTGGGTGTGTAATGACTACAGAATGTTATTACAATAATTTCCAATTAAGGGAACTGTGGAGATGTTTGGGGGTTAAATCAAGAACTGGAGTACTCAACTTGTGTGACAGAGTCAAGGAAAGGTATATAGCCTCAAAATATTCCCATTCATTGGAAGGTTATAAGTCTACAAATGTCATCTTTCTCTTCCCCACTTCCTGTGTTCTTGAAAAATATGTCATAGAATGGAGCAAGGAAGCTCAACAAAATTTCCCATAGAAATTATGCATAATGATGGGTCTCTGTTCTTGGTCAAGAACTTGGCATTAAATGGACCATTAATATGCTGCAAAAAGAAAAATGCCACAACTGCAAATCACTATACTTATTTAGACTAGGAATACTATGTTCTAATTAGTAGACTATTCAAACTAGAAAGGATCTTAAAGGTGACCCAGGCCAACATCTCATTCCAGAAAAGGAAATTGAAGCCCAAAGTGTTTCCTCTGTTCACAAAGATGCAGGGGCTTCTGGTTCAATATTTCCCCCATTTTCTACTTTTTCTTTGTGAGTAAAGGATGAAGATGAAGATTACACTACCCACTTGGCTATTCAAAGGGACCACAAAACTCATAAACTTATATTTTTATAAGTGAGAAAAGTATAATTCAGAGACATTTTAAAAGCTTACTTATAGCTTCATGGATCTCTACCATCCCAAACGAAATGACATTATTATGGTCTCTAGAGTAATCGTTGACCAGTTGTACAACCTGAAGTGAGTTACTTAATCCTGACCCTTGGTACTTAGAAGAGCAATTAGTGGGTCAGCAATGTCAGTATCACCTGGGAGTTTGGTAGAAATTCAGAATCTCAGACTTGCCCCATTCTTATTGCAGCATAATCTTCACATGTATATTCCTTCTAGAAGCACTCTTCTTTTTTTGTTCATCTCTAAAAGAGGCCATGGATTGGGATGTTCTAGACCATCCCTTTGAGTTCTAATAAACAATGAATTCATCTTTTCTTGTCTCTCTACTCTTCCACAACCTCACAATCTTAAAGAGAAAACTAATCACAAAAATAAAGTAAAGGTCAAGGTAAATGAAAAAACAAATTTGTTTTTATTGGGTTCTTCTTTGAGTCAAATCAAAGAACCACCCTTTTCTTTTTGTCAATACCTTTCAAAAGGGCTGAGGGTGAGCATCCTCCACTAAAGAAAGAGAATGAGGAGGCATATGTTGGCTGGACAGGCCTATCTAGAAGAGGAGAAGGAAGGAAGTTTTGGCAATTAAAACCAACTTTGAGCCTTTCTTCTTCCTCTTCACTGCCCTCTGACATTCTCCTAATTCTTTTTAGGCACGTGTGAGACATTTGGGTCCAGTTATTGATGGGCCTTGTCTATTGGTGTGAACAGAGCCCTCAACCAGGAGTTAAGGAGACCTGGGTGCTTGTCTCAGTTCTGCCACCAGAATAGCAAGGAGACTGTATGATGGAGAAGCTTATATGATTGGCTAAGGTCCTCCTCTCTATAATTAAATAATTGTTTTTTAAGTACTTTCATTGACACTACCAGGCTGCAAAGTCAGTTGTTAAAAATCATCCGCTTATCTGTCTAGCTTCCCTGTCATTTACTGATGTGTGTTTCCTAATAGATCCTTCATTTCTAGCCCACGAGCTTGCTGCTCAGTAGAAAAAAGAGTGCTCTGAATGAGGTGTAGAGTCACAAGAACCAGGATTCCCATAGGTCAGAAACCTGAAACATCTTTTAACTCAGTAATTTTCTGTCATCTTGTGTCAGATAATGGATCAATCACTTTTCCTTTGGTCCTAAACTTACTTAAAGGAGCTACCATTTCTCACAGTCTTCTTTATCAACTTTTACATGACCAGGGAAGCATATACCCAAGAGATTAACCAGCTGAGCATGTGTCTGTGTCCATAGAAATTAGTTCAAAGCCAATTTAAATAGACCAAGTAAATTTCCTCTTTAAAAAGTTTCAATGGTTTTCCTCTGGATTTAGCCACATTTCTCTGAGGCTCCAGCACATAAAACCCCACTTATTGGTCATTAGCCTCAACCTTTGTGCACAGAGTAAGGCAGAGTTCTTCATACTCATTGGGCTAAATAATGGTTTTCCATTCTCATAAACATGCAAGTTTTGGGAGTCTAAAGTTGACTTTGAAAGTGACATAGAGCTACACAGAGCCTTTGTTTGCCAAACACTTTGCAAATCATTTCCTCTCCACAAAAGCCTTTAAAATGTTGACTTTCTGAATATCTCTGCCCATGGGGTGGCTCTCTTCCATGGGTCCTTGGGAATAATTTACTGCCCAGGATCTGCCAGCCCCTGGTTCAGGGAAGGTTGTGAACGTTTATGACTCTTCAGGCAAAACTTTTCTGAAACCAACTATAGAAGTTAGGGTCCCTTTTATTTCCCTCTATGGCACTGAAATATCTTTGTGATGCTATTTTAATTTTAAATAACTGAGCTCACTAAGCAAATACTGAGTCAGAACTAATGAAATGTTTGAAAATGAAGGAGAGATGAAACAAGGAAAGCAAGGCCTTGGGTGTAATAAGATTTGGGGTTTTTTTTTGCTATTTTTTTCCCTTCTCTTTCTTTATTTCTTTCTTTCTTTTTCTTTCTTTCTTTTTCTTTTTTTTTTTTTTTTTAAGGAGCAGATACATGCACAACTTACATTCAATCTCTCTTTGAGAATGAGCTCTGTGTATCTGTATAATTGAAATTAGCTTATGTAACTAAGTCACAGTTAAATATGCTAAAAGCAGATCCACAAATAAGAGCAAGGCTGTGGACTCCATTTTCCCACACAGTTACTATGTGAAGGAAATAATTAGTCATGTTACTGTTCCCCCTTTAATCAATAATTCATGAAGATCAAATTTTGATGTAGAGACTATCACAAATCATCAACATAGAGTAGAATTTACTTTTATTCATAGATGGGCCACAGAAGCATCTGCTCAGGTTCAGAGGACGTAAAGGTAGAACTATGGGCAGGAGACACACCCAAATTTTTCCCCAAACACATTACTTTCTATTTAATTAACACAATATTCTCAAAAACAGATGAAGAACATAGCATAGCTATTTGTCCTTCAGAATAGGAATTTTAACCCATATATGAAATACACCACTGCAGTGTTTTAAAGCATACTTTCAAGCATGAATTCAGTGACTGCTTTGTTCCCTCCCAAAAACCATATTCTCTAGGCACTGAACAGAATGTAAGGAGATTCCCAATTCACTCTCACTCTGAAGTCGCTTTCCTACCACTTACTGAGTCTGACTGACTCTATGGACAAGAAAAATGAAAATGAACTTCAAGAATAAAAAACTTTTGTGGATCTCTGTGTGGCAGTGTCAAACAATACAACAAATGCTATAGAAATAACTGGGTTTTATTTTGCTTTTGCATTGAATATTCTAAAAGAAAAAGAATACTTTGAAAATAAAAAACAAATTTGCAGCTAAGGATGATGGAGAACCTTACAGACTTCCAAAAATAGATCAGACATTTATTCAGAACCAGACTTTTAGCTGCATTATATTCTTTTAATGCTTTGTTTATGCAATCCCTTTCCTTGCAGTTTTCATGTACAGAGCAAACATTTGTAAAAAGCTCTAGCCCCAGAGGATTCAAACAGTTATCACATATCAACTTGGCAGTTTCATTTCTAGAAATCTAAATAAACTTTTATTTTAAGGCCAATGAAATAACAATAACATAAAATGAACACTTGTTGCTCATGCTGAGAAGTCTATCTGCAAAGATGTGCATATGTACACACAGGTATACACATAAACACACATAATGTCATTTAGCCAGACTAACCACTCTAAAACAAAATACAGGCCTTACTAGATGACTTGGAATATTATTAGCTTTACCTGGAATTGACAAAGAAAAGGAAAACAATACAATTAAACTTTAGAAGTCAAGGCCACTATACAGAAATGAGAATATTGTGAATACTTTAAAATTTCCCTTTTGTATGCCACTGAAGTTAGAGGAGATGTAGGTGTCTTCCCTGGTCCTCATTGGCTCTTCCTGGCCATTTACCCTCCTTCCACCATAAGCCCACCACTACCTCAATCCTGTGAAGTTCAGCCATAAGATGATGCCACATGCTGGTCCTCCTTGGGGAAGCCATGTTCAGATCCTCTAGCCACACTTTCTCATTTCTTGAAGAGTTTAGTTTATTCTTTGCTTCACTGTCATTCTCTCCACTGCTACTCCTATTATGATTCATGAGGATTTAAGTATCCATCCACACAGTACTTCTGATAATTTAGGTTTTCAATTCTCCCTTCTCTAAATCCTTACCTCCTACAAACTTGCCATGCACCCCTATCTCAGCTGTCCTCTCCAAATGATCAAACCCTCACTGGACCTTATCATTACCATGAACTGTGTGCCCTTTCCATAGTCTCAGTGTCAAGCTGTCTACCTTCTGGTCATCAGCTCCTATTTTTCCTTATCACAAACTCAGTGCTCAAACTCTAACACCTGTACACATTAGGACCTCTAATTGCCTCTCCCTTAATGTTTTCCTGCTTCTTGCCCTTCATGTCCTCTTCTTCCTTGACCTCACCTCCCCTGTCCACTATGTGCCCCATTGCTCTAATCTCTTTGTACCCAAATTTCTACAAATAATTTTCTAAATTCATTGCCACCATATTTTCTCTTTTAATTTTCTCTCAGACACATCTCAATCAGGTTTTTGCCTCTGTAACTCCACTATAACTCAACCAATTCAATACAATTTCCTCTCTTAGTCCTCTTCTTTTTAAGTCTGTCTGCAGAATTTATGCCAGTTGATCATTTCCTTCTTCTTGCAGCACTTTCTTTAACTTGGCTTCAGAGCACTATTTGCTCTGAATTTTCTCCTTATATCATTGCCTACACCTTCTTATTAGCTTTATTGGATTCTTTGTATTCTCCTAATATCCAAATGTCAGTGTGTTCCAGAGTTCAGTCCTCACATCTCCTATTTCTGCAGACTATCCATTTAATCTCATCTAGTAAATGCCACTTCTACACTGATGACTCCCAAATGTCTGGTAGCAGTTTGGGTCATCCTCCTGAACTCCACATTTGTTTATCCACCTGCATTCTTGGATATATAAATACAAAATCTTCAATGATGAACTCTTTTTCTCACCATCTTCTCCATCTCAGTAAATTACAACTTTATCTTTCCAGTTGCTCATGCCCAAATCCTTAAAATCTTCCTTCCTTGGCTCCCTTCTCTTAGATCCTTCTTCTAATATAATATCAGTTGCATTAGAAGTTATATCCAGAATCTTTTCACTTCTTCACTTTTTTTGCTTCCATAATTTCTTGCTGAGAACACTGAACCAGCCTCTGAAGTTGCCTTATTCTTTCTTCTTTTCCGTGGTATGTATGTGTGTGGTATGTATTTGTTTTGTGTTTACACAACAATCAGAGTATTTTTAAAATCTAAGTGGGACCTATCATTCCTCTGTTCCAAATCTGCCAGGAATTTCCATCTTTCTCAAAGTAAAACCCAAAGTTTTCACTGTAGCTTGTAAAGCCCTACCTGACCTGGCTCCTGGGATTTCTCCATCTCTTCTCCTGTGAATGTCCCTCACTCACTCCATTCCATCCCCTCAGGATATTAGCTCTGAACAATAGTATTTACTATTCCTAGATATGTTTCTTCTGACTTCATTCAGGGGTTTGCTCAAATGTCAATTCCACATCACTCACATGCACATGTCAATTACACACACACACACACACACACACACACTGCACATGTGAAATAATGGATACATTAATTAGCTTGGTTTAGCCATTTTGCAATGTATACATATATCTAAACATCATTTTGTATACCTTAAATATACCCAATCTTGTCAATTTTAAATAAATAAAGGTCAGTATCAAGGATTTCACTATTTAATAAAATTAGCACAATGAATCCTTTCTTTTTTGTCTATTTACTGTGCTTTATTAACACTTTATACTATTATCTGACACAATATATGTATGTATTTATCTGTTGCCTGCCCTAGAAATGATAATGATAGTTTTGTTTATTTCTTTTCTTGGATCAGGACCTTTGAAGTACCGTAGATAACCTGTTAGCATAGATTGCCTAATACATTAATTTGAACTCAGAGTATATTCACATATTTCTACATACTTCAAGCCACCCCTGGAATCAGATTCAACAACTGATTCATCTATTAAGCATTTTTTGAGCCACTTCTTTAGGTACAATACCAGCTACAAAATAAGAACGCAGAAAATGAAGAGAAATTTGCTCACAGAAGTTGGCACTGATAACCGCTTAAATTTTTGTCTACAAATCCCCTGAGATGATAGTTTGAAAAATATCTCAGTCAAAGACTTGTAAAACTGTGCTGTTTATATGTAATATAAAAGGAATTGCACTCTAAAAGCATGTATAACAAATTAAATTAAATTAATTAATTAATTTAAAAAGGGAGGAAATCAATTGTGGGATATACCTGTCCATGAAAGATAGATGCAAATGCCAAGAAAGAGACTTAAGACCTGCATATTGACTAAATAAAGTAAGAATATAAGTAGAAAAATTTTAAGGAAATTTTTATGAGATATTTTGATGGACATAGAGGACTCTGAGTGTAAATCTCTTATGTTTCATTTGTGATTGATGTAATCTGTCTCTTTGGCTCTTAAAAGAAAGAAAACACCTCCACACAGGAAAAACAATAAATTTTATTTGCAAATTAATATCTGTGACTAGCAGTCTGACACTTTTTTGAAAGATATTTTAGATGTGCAAAGAGGTTTTTTTTTTTTTTTTTTTTAGTAGTAGCACACTGACATTGAGGTTGGACAAAGGATGGCTATGTTTTATTTGCGCTGCATTGAATTTGTGTTTCATATATGTGGAGTATGGTCTGGTGGGAAGTAGTGAATAATTAATTATTTCTCTAATAACCAATGATGTTAAACTTCTTTTCACATGTTTGTTATTCTTTTAGGCTTCCTTATTGTTTTTGCCTCAGATTTTGAATTTTCTCTCTTCTTCCCAGAACTTACTTCCCCCAGGTCTTCCCACAACTGCCCTTCAGCTTAAATGTCACCCTCTAAGGGTGAGAAGGATAGCAATACATAATTGTTTCAGCCATACATAATTACCCTTAAGAGGAATAAATTTTAAGAGTGCTTAGTCAGTCTCAAAAATCCAAGTACCAAATGTTCTCTCTTATATAAGGAGGCTAGTTCATAGTATTGTTGGATGGGAGGGTACATACGAGGACTAGAAGAACACTAGAATGGTCAAAGGGAAGGGAGAGTAAGGGAGGGAGCAAGGGGGGAGGGAGAGGGAGAAAAGGAAAAAGAAAAGAAAAGGTGTTTGAATGAGATGGATATCATTTTCCTAAATGCATGATTGAAGACCTGAATTGTACGAATATACTCTATATGCAAACAATTGTATGTAAAAAGATGCTAAATACATGCACTATGAGTTGTACATATTAAAAATTATAAATAAAAAAAATTTAAAAAAAAAATTTAAGAGTGCTATTGAGCAGCAGGAGGACTACAGTTAATGACATTCTTAAACATGTAAAGAAAACAGATATTGTGGTTATGTGCTCTCACCACAAAAGGGATGAATATGTAAGTGATGCATTTTCTAATCAGATGTGATCATTCTACAATACACATGCCTCAAAGCATCACATCACATACTGTAAAAACACACAATGTCATCTGTCAAATTTTTTTTTAATTTGAAGAAAAAATTAAAGGAAAAAAACCTTTAGCTGACAGTTCAATTTAATCAAACCACTGCACCCTGCACATGCCTTGACATTACCCTGCTTTATTTTCTTCTTAGAAACTACCACTGTCTGATTATATTTTGAATTCCACAAAACTGCAGTATGTTCCTAATATTTGGATACTCCCTAACTAAAAATAGTTCATGTCCTTAAGATTGCCAATGATGGTATTAATCTTTGTGTTACTGCTATATTTATTACCATGACTAATTACCATTTGAATTCTTTTAAAAGATAAATTTAAAATGGAAATCTTAAATAAAAGTATGTCCACAATTAAAAAAAAAAAAACAACTCACCACTGTCTTTATCTTGTTGACTTGTTTATTTGTTGATTCATTTTCCTTCCTTCTTCTCGAATGAGCAATCTCCCCATAAGAGAGTTGTTAAGACCAATTTAAATACTAGAGACCTGGTATACATCAGGTACCCTGCAATTGTTTCTTGAAAGGAAACTATTGAAATGAGTTCTCTTTTCTAAACCTGAGGTCCTTGTCTCTGGAATGAAAGAGGTGGATTAAATCAACAATTCTCAAAGTGAGATATCTGAAGCAGTAACTTCAACATCACCAGGGGACTTGTCAGCATCACCAGGTGGCTTGTTAGAAATGCAGATGCTCAGGCCAGGCCCCAGACATGCTGCCTCTAAGACTCTGAGAATGGGACCCCGTGATCTGTGATTCAACATCTTACCTGAATGTGCCCTGCAATTTGAGAATCACTGGGCAAGATGCTCCCTGAGACCTCTTTTCCTTATTGCACCTAACTTCTTTATCATTGAAATAACCAAAGGATTTCATAGGCAGAAATAAAAATAGAGAATAATATGATTAATAACACAATGGAACCCAATGTTTCAACTTAGCGAATTTTAATATTATGTTGTATTTATTTCAAAATATTGAAAAAATACATTTCAAATATATTTGGAGATTTTTCAGTGCCAACTCTTTCAGAGTTCCATTCTCTTCCCACCCTTTCCAGAGAGAAGTCACCTTAATGAATTCAGTGTTCACCTCAAAGGACTTGTATAAATTTACGTTTCCATTAATAGGGCATAAGAATATACATTCATCTATGTACTTCCAACATTATCTTACTCCCCTAAAGACAGGTCTGTGTATTATAAATCAAATAAATATACTACTCTTCAATTTCCAAGGATCTGAGAAGTAGTAGAAAAGATTTCCAGGGGGAAGGCTGAGACTTTGGGGTAAGATTCCTGAAGTGGTGGACTGGGTCAGTCCTTTATGTTAGCAGGGTTTTCAGAAAAAAAGAACTTTTGTGAGGGGCCAGGGTTGCAGTGCATATTCAGAAACTCTGGGCTCTTATTCCCCCTTGACCCTTACAAAGACTACTGGCCTCTCCTTACAAAACTATCTAGTTTTTCAAGCTTCTCCTCCCACCCTAGGTTTTGTTGTTGTTGTTTTTCCTGGATCCTTCTGAGTTCATACTTCTGGTATGTGAACCCTGAAACATATGTGCTTGAAGATTTTATAGCCCCCATTTGAAACTTTCTATGAAATGAGCTAAATGCAATGCTTATACTGTTCCTAGTTCCTGGAAAGCTAAGGATAAAGACAGGATCATGACTTCAGTTAGGAAGTCAGAATTTGAGTTTAACAGATGGACCACTATTTGGCCACAGATTTTGATATTAGAAAAACTGGTATATGCCGGTCATTGAAGGCATCTGATTTCTAACTTGACATCCATTAGCTTCACTGTACTGCTCTATTGTAGCAGTGAAATGTCCAGAATTAGAACCTCATTCACTGAGCTAATGCTGAGCTTCATGATCCATGTGTCATCCCTTGTATTTTATGTAGGACAGAGAGATAAATTGTGTAGATGAGACATGTGACTATATATACTTTAATTAATGTTTTCTGGTGTTATGGGGCACATTGTGACCCAATTTAAAGGGTTCTTTTGAAATTTTCAAAAAATCATTTTCCTATGACAATAATTTGATATCATGTCCTAGCTTTCAGAACTTCTATTTTCTTTGATTGACAGTGTGCTCAGGAAAGGGGGAAAGAGGATAATGAAGAGAAGAGAAAGGAGAATAAGTTATGATGATAAGGAAAAGAATATAAGAAGAAAACAATGTGAGGAAAGAAGAAGAAAAGAGGGAAGGGGAGGGAAAAGTAGAGGACAGGGATATTTACCATGGAAAGATGGTTTTGTTTTCATGGGTACATAGTTGTCCTTAAACTTTCACAAAACATGAGGTGCTGAGAAGTCATCAGGCTTTTCAAAAATACTTGGGATATCCACAACTCAAAGTCTTAAGCCTTTTTAAAATTATCTGTCTCCAAAGAAATATCTGTAATATCCATTTGACCACAGTACAAGCTAGGGACAAATGTGTTGTCTCATAGCAGCTTGTCTTGCAGGTACAAAAGGACATATGGCAGGACAGATCTCTTTGGGCTATGCTAAATTGGGTAAACTTTTAGTCCTCAGTTGTTGGATGGCGTCCTGCAACCTACAAAAAGTGCATAGTTTAGTTCCAAGAAGTTCATGTCAGCATATCTCAGCTTTCTTTTGAGCAGAAGTGGAATAACACTATTCAAGCCTAACTTGAATAGTGACACTATGCAAGAACCTATTCATACCAAGGGAAGAATACGGAATAATCACATGCTGATATGTTTCCAGTATTTATTCAAAAGTCCAATAGAAAGGAACAGCATTCAAAATTGTTCAAAGGATCAATGTTAATTCTGGATATTCTCAACAATCCTTTTGCTTCAAGAAAGATAAACAGGTAGTCTAGTCCACAAGCTGCATTTCATTTGACTTCTGCAAAATCATTTTTTTATATTATGACTTGGGGATTCTAAGAGCTGAAATAAGGGTTATTTTTTTTTTTTATTTGAAGTTGCTGTATATGACAGTAGAATGCATTACAACTCATAATAGACATATAGAGCACATTTTTACGTATCTCTGGTTATATACAAAGTATATTCACACCATTCGTGTCTTCATACATGCATTTAGGGTACTGATATCCATCTCATTCTACCATGTTTTTTTTTTCTTTTTACCCCCTTGCCTCCTCCATTACCCTCCCTCCCCATTGACTTTTCTAGAGTTCCTCTAATCCTCCTATGCTCCCCGTCCCAACCCCACTGTGAATAAACCTCCTTATGTCAGAGAAAACATTCAGCATTTGGATTTTTGGGATTGGCTAACTTCGCTTAGCATTATATTCTCCAATGAAATAAGGATCATTATTTTAAAAAAAATCTAATGAAACTCCAATATCCAAGAAAGGATATTGTTGAGGACATTCATTATTATGCCCTGTTTATGAGGGCTTGTGAAAAGATGAACTGAGCTGTTTTCAGTGATTCATTTTATTGTTTTCCATCTTGAAAATGCTGTCAGCTGCATATGAACAGATTAGGGCATCTCTTCAACATGGCCTAAAGAGATTTAGATCAATACACTGCATGCTTTTGAAGCCTCCTTCTTTATTCATTAATTCTTTCCCTAATATATATCTCTTCTTTCACCCAAAGTATATTTGACACTACATCTTATGTTGTACACATCATTTATGAAATTAGATTTAATTATAAATTAATAAATAACTTCTTTAGGTCTAAATCTTGGTGAATACTAAGTTTTAAATATCCTTTAGGTAAAAAGAAAAATCTTTGAGGTCAGAGGGCTCAAAATATAGTTGGACTACAAAAAAAAAAATAGTCAAGATACCATACCAAATGATTTTAAAAAGGAATATAGTAAGTCTTAAGGGAAAAGAAATAAAAATTCTATCCTACAATATAGTAGAATAAAAAATACCAAATGATTTTAAAAAGGAATACAGTAAGTCTTAAGGAAAAAGAAATAAAAATTCTATCCTACAATATAGTAGGATAAAAAACATCCTGCCCTATATCCATGGGTCTCAACTCTATTTTCTCAACTTTCAGTATATAATTATTTAAATTACTAGTTGTACCCCTGGCTGAATCATTCAGGAAACATTGAAAGCATATTGTTAGATTTTACATTCAAAGAATGCCCATAGAGGTATTGATGGAGGAGGTCAGATTATTATGGACCATATTTCCTAGCCTCATTCTTTCTTTCATTGTGTTCTTGCCCTGGCCCATTTTCCTCTTTTTACCTGACCTGTATGTGAAGCTATGTCTTATTTGTACATGCTGTTATATGCAGTTAACTAATTTCTGGAACTAAGTGGAATGTATATTTATAAATAATTTCTTGGTCTAAAAGTTTGGTAACCTCTAAATTGCAAATATTTGTGAGTTTGCCAGCTTTAAAATGGGACCTTTGGTGCTATTTCACTTGTGGAAGGCAGATTAATGCCCTTCTCCTGAAAATGTTCACATCCTAACCTCCAAAACTTGTGATTGTGTTAGCTTACCTGGCACAAGAGAATGAAATGAAATGGGGTAATTCTTCTGGACTACTTTGGGTCCAACTTCATCAGAAGGATCCTTGTAAGATAAAAGCAGGAGGGTGAGAGTAAGAGGAGATTTGATGATGGAAATAAGGTTAGGAGTTAAGAGTCAGAGGGGAATTTGAAGATGCTACACTACTGGCTTTGAGGACGGAAGAAGAGCCACAAAGCCAAAAAATGGAAGTGGGCTCTACAAACTGGAAAAATGAAGGGAAATTTGAGACACCAGAAGAAACATAGCCCCAACAACACCTTCATTTTAGCCAAGTAAGACTTCTGACCTGCAGAACTGTAAGATTTTAAATTTGTAGTGTTACAAACCAGAAAGTCTGTGGTCATTTGTTACAATAGCAGCAGAAATTACTACAATATTCCTTGAGAAATCTAGATCATCATAACATCACAATTGTGCCTTGTATGTTTTCTTGGCCGTGTGGACTTTGGCATTGTTAATTTCACAACCGTGAGTTAATGGTCTAGATACTATGGTCCTGCCAGGATTGTTCAGGTTTGAACTCCATGGGACTGTTTTGGAATTGACATATCACACCCATTCTGCCTTGCTACTTTGCTCAGATAGGGCATCACATTTTACTACTCATTTCTTCAACTAGGTGGTGCCTATTGCCAACGGTTGATAACTTCCCTTCCTACATCTTTTTTTTTTTTTTTTTTTTTAAATATACCTTTACTTTACTTACGTGGTGCTGAGGATCGAACCCAGCGCTTCACACATGCGAGACAAGCACTCTACCAGTGAGCCATAGCCCCAGCCCCCAACTTCCCACATCTGCCCACTGTGCAGCCCACCTGTCTTCATTCTCTAGGACTCAGTGCCACCAACAGAATCTTTTGCAATGATGGAAATGTTTTGTCTGTGTCTCATGAGGTAACCACTAACTGTCTGTGCCTACTGAGCACTCAAATTATGTCTAGTGCCATTGAAGAAAAAAATATTTAACTTTATTTGATTTTAGTTAAATAAAGTTTATTTTAAATAGCCACAAGAAGCTAGTCATTACCACATTGGACAGCACAACTAGGTTTTAATTAAATGCATTAATTGAAGCAATCATCAGACACCTTAAGCTCAAATTGGTCATTTTTTTTCCCTTAAATATTACTTTAAAGGAATGGTTTATCAATACAAGACTACCTAAAAATCAAAGACATTCATCCATGAAACAAGAATCAATTTCATGAGAGAACAATCAGAACTATTAAATCTCTGTGCATGGTGCCATTACCTTCAGGAACTCATAAAATAAAATGTCCTAAATTAAAAGTGATTTTTTAGTGGCTCTAGGGACATTTAAATGTCTGGGGTATAAATAAACCACATTTGTTGTTGGATCTGAAGGTGTGCCCTTAATTTGCTCTGTTTCTAGCCCCCCAAAGTCACAATGATGCTCAACTACATAAAAATCCAGTCTTCTACTGCAAAAATGAGAGAATGGCTGTTTGTGCATGTTTACCAATAATTGTGTCCCCCCATGCTGTTTTCTGTGATTAATCTTTCATGACTGTCTTTTCATGAAAAAGTCCATGTAAAAAGGACTAGATGGGAGTAATGGGAAATTTGTCAGCATCAGGCATTCACTGGCTGCATTAGCTGGAGGAAAATAGAGCAGGAGATTTGCTAGGGAAGCACTTAGCCTGAGCTTCAGACTAGGGAGTCTTAGGTAAGCTGTGTGATGCTAAATGGAAACTGACATGGTTCCTATGACAAAAACAAGATGGTTCAATGGAAAATGCCATTGTAGCATTCAGCCTCTCTCCTGACTTCTGCAAGATGATGTAAAGAATGCTAAATTTATACTTTACATTTGCCACCTCTTACTTTTATCCAGGCTATCCATTCATGTTTGTAAATGTATGCTGATCAGGAACAATTAAGTCACAAGAACCACAATGATGCTGGCTCAACCCAGAGCAAGGATCCAATGCTCCAGTGGCATGGATGATCTGCCTTCTGGAGGGGCAGTGGGCTCCACATTTGTGCCTTTCTTTAACTGGTTTGAGCATCTATTGGTGTCATACTTGCTTTCACTTAAAAAATAAAGTAAGAAATAACTTTAGAATAAGAAAATTTAGCTGAAATCTCTATACCTATAAGGTATAATCTATTTGTTCAGATGATATAATGAATCCAATCTTACAATGAAATGTACTCAAGCTCCCTGCCTCCTGTATTTACCAGCTTCAGAGATGCTTCTCTAGAGCCAGACATGGTGGTGCACGCTTGTAATCCCAGCAGCTGGGAAGGATGAGACAGAAGAATCACAAATTCAAGGCCAGTCTCAGCAACTTAGTGAGGCCCTAAGCAACTTAGTGAGATCCTGTCTCAAAATAATAAATAAAAAGGGCTGGAGATGTAACTCAGGAGTAAAGTAACCCTAGGTTTAATCCCCTGTACCAAAAAAAAAAAAAAAAAAGAAATCCTTTCTTTAGAGACTTAAAAATATAGCATGGTTTTATGCACTAGTCAACGAATCAATCACATACCGAATATAGGGAGTTTATGGGATATTCCAAACAAGGATTTAATATTGCCTGAGAATTAATTCTGTAATTTTCCCCTCAAAGGCCAAGAAAACTGGGGAAAACTCTTTTTTACTACTTCTTCCTTGAACACATCTCTTTTCTTTATATATGCAGACAATATCAAAAATCCCTCTACAAATTGTACTACAAATTGAAACAGCTCAAATCAACACTTCAGGGCTTGTAGATGGTAGGACTCTTTCTTACAGTCAGTTAAAAAAATATATGACTATTGAATTTAGATGTGACTAACAAAGTGAGCATTGAGTTAGTGTCATTCATACTTCATAATATCTTCTCAATGCTGTAATATAAAATTTGGGATACCCTGGTTTGGGGTGAAAACAACAACAACAAATCTCTCTGAGGGTCATGGTCCCTTGACCAAATTCCATCATCTCTCCAGGGACAGGTTTAGAAAATCCAAACTGGAAGCCCTGCTCTAAGCTTATATCAACAATCCCTCTCATCTCCTGTGCTCTGTATATTGAATGGCAGATGCTGCCACAAAACATTTGGTGTGGCTCAGACTTTTGTCTTTCAAAGTCTTTCACTTTGAATTATAAATTAAGACTCCAAGTCTAAAACCATGTAAAAAATTGTATTCAAAATAGAGGTACAGATATTCCTAAAGTGAGTAATATAATAACCATTTTTAATAGCTTATATTTCTTGTGTGACTTTTTTCTTTACCAAACTTGAAGACAGTACCACATATTCCTTCATTACATACCTTACAAGCTAAGACAGCCTTAATCAAAATTCCACAGTACTTACAGAAAAGGGAAAGGGACCCATGTAAGCCTAGAAAAATTAGATGCTCTGAATCTGAAAGGTTGCAGATGTCTGAGCCTGATGGGGGCCTGGTGGGTGCTATGAGCAGCAAATGCATAATATTAGGTTTCCAAGGGACGTTTGAAAAATAATACTGCCTATCCTTTCCTCCATTTATCACATGTGGTTGTGAGATCTTAAATACATTAGGAAAAAAGCTGTCTAGCAAAGGAGAGAGAGAAGCCTAATTGAGAAAGAGACCAAGAGTCTGTCTCCAGGCAAGAGGGGAAAAATTCAGATGTTCATATTTTTAAAAAATGATTTCTCATTCAAATTACACTTTTGCTTTTTAGGAGCAGCCAAGAAAATGAAGTTATTGGTACGTTTGAATTTTCCTCTCTGCCGTCATTTCAATTTAATGATTTCTCAGACATTTGTAATGGAAAGAACAAGAGGCTTAGAACAGGGCTTCCAGTTTGGATTTTCTAAACCTGTCCCTGGAGAGATGATGGAATTTGGTCAAGGGACCATGACCCTCAGAGAGATTTGTTGTTGTTGTTTTCACCCCAAACCAGGGTATCCCAAATTTTATATTACAGCGTTGAGAAGATATTATAAAGTATGAATGACACTAACTCAATGCTCACTTTGTTAGTCACATCTAAATTCAATAGTCATATATATTTTTAAACTGACTGTAAGAAAGAGTCCTACCATCTACAAGCCCTGAAGTGTTGATTTGAGCTGTTTCAATTTGTAGTACAGGATTTCACCTGTGGCAAATTTATTTGGATTTGAGGAGGAAGGACACTACATGGTGTCATATCAAAACATTTGGTCTTAAATCATGTATGGATTTTTTTAAAGTTTTTTTTAGATGTTGATGGACATTTATTTTTATTCATTTATTTGTACGCGGTGCTGAGAATCGAACCCAGTGCCTCTCACATGCTAGTCAAGCACTCTACCAGTAAGCCTCAATGCCAGCCCCACGGATGGAACTTTCATCAAGGAAAAAAAAAAAAAAAAAAAAAAAAAAGGCAGAATGAGATACAGGAGGAGGTCATTTTCATTTCTCGGGAATTTGAGGTCCTCCTAAAGATCTAAGAAAGGTGGAAATACCTCCAGAGCACTCCCCAGGCATGGAATTTATTAAAACCTACTTGGAATTGAAAGACCCTATAAATTTTGGGAATAGACAAGAATATGACATTTCTCAAATCATGAAATAAATTTATAGAATTATATGGTTAACAGGTTTGCTTATTTGTTCTTTGGATTCTCATGTAATGTGAAATAAGTAGGCTCCGACAAAAGACTCAATACAAACATTAGCTTAACTCTGACCTGGCTCAGCAGCACTTTATATTTAGAACATTTTAACAATTTTTTAAACAAATAGATGATTTTCCAAGTAACATATATAAACATGGAACCATTGAAACCTTTCCCCTCTCTGACACTTTATTCTATAATTTTCTGGAATTCCAGAACTAAATAGAAGCAGAAAAACCTTTTCAACACATAAACAATCACAGTTTGATGTGGACAGACTTCCTGTCAAGTTAAAGCAAGCAGGGAATGCCATGCTGAGGACCTTGAGCTCATTTTACAACTTCAAGTCCCTCATCAGGATCTCTTAGAGTCTGTTTTGGGAGCAAGAGACCCTCTTTAACCAAAGGGAATGAGAAGAACTCTGCTACCCACCAATCATATGATCTTTCCAGTTCTAATAATAGATTTTGTCAGCAGCCATGCCAGGCTACTGTGGCTCGTTCCCCACCAACAGCATTTCCCTATGGACTGGGTTTCTTCATCAATCATGCATTGCCCATATCGTGTTTCCTGGTTCAGCTGTTCATACCATCATCTCCAAGTTGGGGGTATTGCAAGTCAGTATTAATCACAAGACATGTCACTCTCAGGGTAGGATTTGCTTTGAGGATGACATCTTGTACTTGTCTATAGTTATGCTTTTTCCCTAAGGAAGTCTCAGGTTAGAATACAAAAAAAAATTTTTAAATCCCAACTTTTGCTTGATGTTTAATAGCTTGCTCATTCTGAGGGATCCTATAAAACCCCCATTCCCAGCTGTTATGGAGGCATTTTTTAACTGTAATCAGTCATCTCAGCCTCAGCATATTTACTGACTCCACATTTAAGACAATCTACAAGGATTCTAATTTACTTCTGACCTCTCTCCTTATCTATTTCCCACACAGTAATCCCTGGAGACTGTGACATCTCCATTGTTTGTATGTGTTACCATTGAGTCATGATCTGTTTCTCAATTGTACCTTGTCATGGAATGAGTGCATTTAGGAAATGTGGCACCTACAGAATTGCTGGCCATCCTGGTCAGGACCTGTGCAAAGTTTCAATACTGCTGTTTGCTTTAATGCTAGACATTGCCTCAGCTCAGAGGTGTGGATGTTGTAAATTAGCATCTGAAACAACGCAGCTGTATTCCTGCTGCTGTGTTTCTAGCCAAGGCCCATGTCACTGTGACTTTACAGTCTTCTGTCTGGGAGCTGTTATTTGTTAAATTTAATTCCATGTTGGGAAACAAATGTGGGTATCCTTTGAATTAGCCCATGGAAGGAAACTGCTAAGGAAACAGCTATCTTTTTGAGTTTTCCCAGAAGTAGATTTGGTGGAAAAGATTTGAGTGCAAGTTGTTCTTTTTGGAGGTGATCTCAGGAAAGACTAGGAGGGAAGTGAGAAAGGAAGGTAGGAAAGAATGACAGCCAGTAGAGCATGTGTTATCAGCCAGTTACCACTGTGGGCAACTGGAGCTTGCTTGACCTCTCTGGGAAACATGGGAATGTAGGGTAGCATTAGCCCATCTCATGGGAAAGGGAGTTTGGGGTATTTATCCACCAGTCTCTTCTAGTCATGGATTAAAGTTTGCTTCCAAGAGCTGTAAATTCCAGCCCCTTTGGCTTATAAAAGCAGACCAAACTGCAGAGTCTAGACAAAGCTCCCAAGCAGAGCAATGCAGGTGTGTACAGGTGAAGTCTGGTCACTGTATAAAAATGGTAAGTCCAGGGGAAGAAGAGCGAGTTACAATACTATATGGTTCACCAACTCTACAACCAGATCAAATATTTGGGGAAGCTGAAAGCCCTGCTCATCTCACAACCAGAAGGGACCAGGGAGGGGAGCTCATTCAACTCTCTTGAATCCTACAGAAATACTTTCTATAGTATTTCTGGAACACTCCAAGTAATGGAGGACTCAAAGTTGCCCATTCCACAGCTAGATAATTCTAGTCATTATTCTACCTCTTACCTTCTAAATTTCCATATTTCATTCAAAAGGGCATTCATTCCATGTTCATTGATCATCTCTAGGGTATGGATACAGTGTGAAGGACTGGGATTTACTGACAACACAGCCACTACATCTCTCAGGGTTGCATATAGAGAAAGGTGGATGACAGATATTTTATTCTTGTACAGATTTCTCATAGTGTTCTCCCACTGCACTGCACCAGATATACACACTGCAGAAAAGTGAGTGAGAGTCTCTCTGTAAGTAGGGAGGGCAAAGTCAGAGTAGGTTTCACAGAGTAGTAAAGAGTGACTATATCCCGTTGAATGGGAAAGGAGTGGGAGAGATTTTTAACATGAGATCACTGGTGGTGACAGCCACATCAGATACCCTCATGCTTCGAAAACTGTGCACCAATAGGAATTTCCACACTTACATAATGAGTGCTTTACTGGTTTTTTAAACCAGAGCTCTACTTAGGATGGGATTAAGAGAAATCATTTATTCTCTACTTTAAGAAGCACAGAACTTTTAAGGGAAAATATCAGTAATTTTTTTCTTCTATCTAGTTTTCCACTTCTTTGTCAATGTCTTATCAATGGAACTGTAAATATACTCATCCTACAAAATAATTTTCATCTTCCTCTGAAAATATGTCGAGGTGTTAGATTAAACATGATGCACAGAAATTACTCTCAGTTGTACTATGTACAAACAAATCCTACAAAAGTAGTTCAAATCAACCATCCATTGGTCTCATAGCCTGTGATTAAGTAGTTTTGATCACTGTGCTTATTGCATGTGGTCCCTTATTGAATGTAAAAAAGAAGAGAAATTCACAAGTTGTTCATAATATTAGCAACCTTAACAAGATGAATCTAGCCAAAATAAAGACATGACTGCAGTTTATATTTGCACATAGCTATATACATATATATATGCAAATGTGTTCTGATTTGCATATATACATATGTACATTTTAAAATATTTGATCCTGAAAAATGAATAGAAAGAATTGTTACACTGCTCCACAAAATAAGAAGATTATATTGAACAAATTTGGTATATTGTAGAGCAAAAATAGGAAAAAGATGCCAAGATCCCTTATATAGAAAAGTCACAAACTGGCTGCACCTGGACCAAATTCAGCCTGTGGACGTGTTTTATTTGGCACAACACAATATTCACCTACAGTGAATTCAAACCTGCTTTGGTTGCCATCCATTCAAAATAAGAATAGCATAAATCAAAATCCAAGTTTCCAAATTCTCTTGGAATATCAAAATGTCCATCAGTTCTGAAGCTGTATTTCACAAAACATTTATTTACAGCTGAAAGCTGCTCTTGCCTTTAAGCAAAGCAAACACTTCCTAGTAGGTCATGTTCCCTCTCACTGTGGAAGAGCAATTATCACCTGGCATTTTATTTCTTCTGCCTTTTTTTTTTTTTTTCATTTGCATCACCTGCCTGACCCATGCTAATTTTTGAGAAGGCCAAAAAGGAACAAACTAAGGTGTGAGGAAAAAGACTTAGGTATTTAAATTTTATTTTTTATGTTAGCATTTCCTAAGATGACTGGGAAACTGGAAGATGCTCCATAAAAAAAAAAAAAAAAAAAAAAATACACTCCATTGTAAAATAAGTTTGATGAATGTTCCCTTTTGAAAATTCTCAGTGTGTCAGTGAACATAGAAAATGATATTGTCTCTGGAAAGGCTTATGCTATGTATACTTTCCTGGCTTTGGTTAGACATTAGGGAATCTTGGGAAGGTTTTAAATAGTAGAGGGATTTGATCAGAGCCATGAATTGGCTTTTTAAATTTGCTAAAAGCATAGTTTCCCTTTTAAAAAAGGATTTGTATTAAAGAAGCAACATTCATATCCTCATGTTTTCCCTCTCCCCTTGGTCTTATGCAGGTATTCCGCATTGATCATCTATCCTGATTCCACCATTATTATTTGACCCTAGGAGGTTAATTTACATTCCCTGTTCTTTAGTCCCCTTCTTGCTACATGGTTAATATCAATGCCTTGCTCTTTTGATATATGGGAGGGTTAAAGGAGATTATGAAATAAGTAAATGATACCATTCTTATTTCTTTTACTATTCTTTAATCTGTAGATTCAGAATTTCCTATACATGTATATAGAAATGTGTTTCGTGTGCAATTAGACACAGTATGTAGGTAATCCTGCTTACTTGACTCACCAAGTGCAAACTTTGTCCTCCAGAATTCATCATTGGAACACTCTTGATTGAAATACTAATTACACCATTTGAAGTTGCATATTTTTGTCTTCCCCAGGGAAGAACACATAGTAAGAGATGGTCTTGGGGGAAGGCAAGAAGGGGAAAAAAAAGGAAGGACAAATAAATCTGTTTCTTCAGAGAATAGTAGTAAAATTAGACAATAGAATCTCCTTTACAATCTAGGAGAACAGAGAACTGGCTCAGTCATTTCCCAGATTTTCCAGGAGAATTGCTAGGTCAACTGAACAATTAGAAGTTTATAAACAAAAAATAAGCCCAAAGAGTCAACAGTTTCCTAATGAGTCCAAAGAGTTGTTTACTATATCTATGTTTAGCTTCATTTTCTGCTTTCAACCTGGTGTTTTAAGCATGCTATGGCAGAAATTTCTCTGAGATACCCTTCTTTAAGTGTTTTTATCCTCTATCTCTGAAGTCAACTGAGGGCATACAGAGCAAATGTAATTCTAAATACTATTGCCAAAGGTGGGATTTTCTTTTGTATAGGCATAGATGAGATACTCTGAATTTTGATGAAGAAACCTGAATAAAATCTCAGGAGGCAGATTCCCAACTAACCAGAGAGGAACTCATTTAACATTTCAAAAATGTTGGTGGTTTTATGTTGTTTCAGGCAACAGGCTATAGATGGGGGGAAATAATTAAAAAAAAAAAAAAAACCTGTGGACTATCCTGGGGAGCTAATGATATAGAGGAGAAAGCAGATAAGTTCCATAGTTTTGCATAGTGTTCAAAAGGAAAATCACTCTTGGCTTTGAGAGAGTGTAATATAGAATC
This sequence comes from Tamias sibiricus, assembly GCA_025594165.1. Classification (NCBI taxonomy): domain Eukaryota; kingdom Metazoa; phylum Chordata; class Mammalia; order Rodentia; family Sciuridae; genus Tamias; species Tamias sibiricus. Next base: position 130,960,326 of record CM046657.1, on the reverse strand, counting down.
CGGGCTCTTGGAGCTTGGAGAAGGCATTTCTGGGGATAACTACTAAGAGTTCACAAAGCAAAAGCAGAAAAGGGAAAGTCTCAGGTTCTATTTCCACTGGGCTCATAGAAAAATAATGCCAGGAATACTCAAAGACCTGGAAAAAAATGCTGCACAGTTGAAGATACAAACTACAGCACAATGAAGTAAAACAAATGGAAAGAACAAAACAGAAGAGATATTTGGAAGCCAATCAAGTGGTCTAACATAACTGCAGATTGCACTGCAGAAAAAGAGGACAGACTTGAGACTGGGACAGAAGCAATAAGGGAAAAATAATGTCCAATAATATTCCCACAGATTCAAAATGTTCATCAAGTCCACCAAATGATAAATACATTAGGAGCTTTTGAAACATCCATACAGTGAGTTCTACACTCAACAACACAGAAGATTTTTAAAAGCATTAGGATAAATGAAAGAAGGTAGTCACAAAAAAGTGCATACCCGTGCCATTTTGTGACATTCTGAAAAAAATCAAAACTACAGTGACAGAAATAATACCATAATATTTTGTGATATTCACAAAAGAAAAGTCTAGATGAAAACATCCACCATCTAAACATTGAGTTAGAAACTTCTTCATTTTTGTCTGATTTTAATTTTGTCATCTCTACTTCTCTTTAACTGCTAAATTTTCTAATTATTAGTTAGGGAAAAGATTTTTAAAATTATTAGTTAGGGAAATTATTAGTTATTCCCTAATTATTCCCTAATTATTAGTTAGGGAAAAGATTTTTAAAATCAATAGTATTCATAGACTCTATAACATAATAAGCTATTTCCTAATAACTTTAAATTTATTTTCTAATTTTAAATGTTCTCCTTTGATAAAATAGCACTTTTCTTTTATTTATCTTTAAAATTCCACACAGGTTTAAGCATCCCTAATCTGAAAATTCAAAATCTGAAATACTCTAAAACCTGAAAGTTATTGAGCGCTGGTATAGTGTCATGAGTAGAAAATCATACACCTTACCTCATGTGACTGGTCAGTCACAATGCAGGTGCACTAAAAATATTGTGTAAAATTACCTTAAGCTATGCTTATGTGAAACATAAATGAATTTTGTGTTTAGATTTGATTTCCAAATCTAAGAAATATCATTATGCATATGCAAATACTCCAGAAAAATGTCCAGCACCAGTCCCAGGCATTTTGGATGAGGCACACTCTCTGTGTTATTAATTTTACACGCACATATACACAAATACACAAAAAAAGTCTCATATTTTAAAAATCTGTCTATAAAAATCACTACCTATAAAGATCACTTAATCAAAATTCTCAGTTTAATTATTCACTTAACTCTCATCCTTAAATAAAGTGAATTTGCAACCTGAAGCTTGCACAGCTGACTTATGTCTGTCTGAAAGATTTTCCAACTGAAGGTACAAGGGCAAATGACAGAACTGCATGTGATGGATCAGGTCTGTGTAGCTGCTGGTGCTCCCACACCCCCTAAACAGCACCATTAGAGCCCTACAAGCTGCAGCCTCCTGTATGGCCAGACAGGATGATGGCCCTGGGGCTCAGCAAGGCCACATTCAACAGACTGACTACTTGGCTAAGGGCTCTCTTGAGTGTTACTTACCAAAGTCACCTGTTGATTTATGAACACATACATTCACACACACCTTGTCTCACCCTTTTAATCAAATGATTTTGCTACATCTCAGCGAAGGAAAAGAAAAAAAGAACTAAAACCACTAATTATCCATGAATAGGTCAAAATGCAAAGCTCCACATCTGCTAAATCTGAATAAATGAAGTTTATAAACCACTAACACCTCATTTTCCCCTATTTTATAATGAATTTTTAATTACATGAGAAATAAGTTATTTTATTCCCCTCTTAAATATTAGAACGTTTATCCAAAAGTACTTTGACCACCCTCAATCGCCATCCCTCTGAACTCTCCCACAGATAATTTGAGGTTTGGGAATTTAGGCTTTCTGATCTTTTAAACATATCTTTTAATATATGCCTATTTCTGTGCTATAGCACAGAAAATATTGCTTAGTTTCATGAAGTTTTTTTTTCTTTTTCTTCGTTTCTTTTTCCCTCTCCCTTGACCTATTTCTTTTCTTAAATAAATGGTTTAATATTGCAATTATCATTCTGAAAATTACTTTTTTTTTTTTTTTTTTTTGCTTCAATCAGGCTGATTCAATAAGATCTCATTACGTTAACAGCTGTGTATTGTTTCATCATAACAAGTACGGCACACTATATTTATCTAGTCCCTTGTCAACAGACATTTAGATTATGCCAGTTTTTCACCATCACAAGCAATGCTGCCATGCACATAATCATAATTGATCATCCATGTCTACATGTTTTGCTCTTCGAGGTATGGCCAGGACCATTAACACCATACAAAAATGTCAGGCAGCTTGACAACCAAGTCACAAGTTTCCTGAACTTGTGAAGCAGAGCTCCAGGGTCTTTGGCCATATCACTAGACCTGACTCTCCCCTTGGGTGGGACATAGAAACCAATAGAAAAAAAACAGGGTCATCTCACCATGACTGCTCCACCCATAATTGGCTCAAACTGACTTGGGCTCGTTTTCAGTTTCAGTTACAAAGTTTCGCTATTTTCCTTGAAAACTGAAAACCCAACTAAAAGCAGTTTAGTTTAAGGCTCCTTCCACTTTGTTCCTGGCTGAGAAGGACCCCAGGGGGTCTCAGGTCCAAGGAGGTTTCCCCAACTCACCATCACTCAAGGAGCTGCAAGGAATAGGCAAAAGTGCTCAGGGAGTTTTTGCTATGATTTTTTTTTCATACTTGCTACCTTCCACTCCCTGAATACAATCTAGGCCCTGTTCCCTGGCCCCACGGCCATTTCAGAGTCATGAAGTCATCCCAGCTGCGACTGCAGCCTTGGCAGGGAGCTCCTGGGAACAGGCTGGCTGGTGTCCCATCCCCCGCCAGCAGGAAATGTCCTCTTGCTGAAACTCAGACGTTGCCAGTGGAAAATGTGAAGGAGAGAGAAAGGGGAGAGAGAGAGAGAGTGAAGTGTTATGTTGATGGAGAAGGCAGGGGGAGAAACAGATTCACACCCAAGGACAGACGGGTGTTCTGCCTGGAAACGAGCATTCCACCTCTGGGCCACCAGAGCCCACAAGACTCAAGCCATTTTCCCTTCTGGAATGTGTAACAAGGATGGCCTCCGACATGTTGTCTCCATGCTGAGCACAGTTCCACTCAATAAATCCACCAGAGCATCAGTTTAAGAATCATGGGCGGGGACAGGAGTGGGTCCTGTAAGCAAGGCCCAGGTGGGGAGGCTCATTCTCCTGCTCCATCTGGGGCAATGGAAAAAGTGGTGTAAGTGCCAAGTCCCCAGAGAGCTGGTCATGGGCCCTGGGCTTTACAAACTGTTTCATGAGTTATTCCTCCAAGCACTCCTGGCAGTAGAATTTCTCCATTAATGCTGCAGCAAGCAGATGGGAACATGAGCACCCAGGGGCTTTCCAGGGAGGACAAAACCTCTCAGGCAAGCAGGTAGCATTCTTGAAAATTCTGGGATGGCTCTGAAGTTGAAATGGTGTGGCATCCTTTTTATCTTGTTTGGGATAGTCCTGGGAGATGGGTGCCTGTTTTAAACCTAGACTTTCATCCTGTCGTTTGTCCGTTCCTATAACAAGTGTCTGCCTCAACGTGTGTACACTTTGGTTCTACAAGTGTTTTAAGGGGCTCAGGGGCTTCACAGTCTCAGGGCCCCAAGTTTCCTTTGTCCTGGGGAGAACACCATGTTAATAGAGACTGAGAGAGGTATGCTGAGCCACTACAGGGACTGGGCACAGATAAGAAGGTGCAAAGTTGCTGGAAAGGCTGAATGGCACATGGCTTGGAGGTTCTGCTTCCTTTTCTATTACCATTAATTAACTCCTCTTATTTCCACCTGTGGCTCTTGTCAGTCTGGCAAATCTGTGAGAAACATAATGAAAGCTCCCTATTTATCTCAATCTCTGCAGGAATTATTTTCAAACTAAAGCTGCTATTAAGAAAGGTTTTGATAATGAGGAGAGGGATTCTAGGGTCTGAATGTTTGTGTCCTCCACCAAAATTCATATATTTAAATCTAATCCCCAATGTGAAGGTATTAGGAAGTGGGACCTTTATGAAGTAATCAGGTCATAAGGATGGGACCCTGTAATGGAATTAGTGCCCTTATAAAAGGCACGGATTACCCAAAAAAAACAGATTACCCTGCCCTTCCCACTATGTGAGGACACAGCAGGACAGTGCCCTCTATGGCCCTGATGACACATGGACCCTGTTGGTGCATTCATTTTAGACTTCCTGGCCTCCAGAACCCTGAGAAATAAACTTGTATTGTTTACAAGCCACTCAGTTTGTGGTATTTCATTAGAGCAGGCTGAGTAAGGCAGGGCCTTTCTCTCCCCAGTCAAGCAGACCTCAGCCCACTCTCCCCAAAGCCCCGTTCCTTCTTCATGAACATGGAATTCTATCGCCCCAGCTCTCAATCCCAATCCCTTTTGCCCTTTGGTTTCATGAGGAAAGTCATATGAGGAAAGAAAGTTGGTAGAGAAGTGCTGCATTGAAACCATCCTCTCTGGAGCTAGTGATAAAGCACAGAAGAGAGGAGAGCAGGAGGGTGTGAGACACTGCTGTTGCTGAGGAAACCACCACTGGGCAGGTGAGTAGAGCTGGGGAAAGTCAAGTGCCTGGGGTCACCATCTCCTTCTCCTTCCTTCTCCCCTCATTGAGATAGTGTTGATCCCTATGGTCCAGGATTGGGAGAAGGACTTGGTGGTTTTGTTGCCTGGGAGACATCAGAACAAGAAAATAGAAATTCCTGGAGGATGGCTGAGGTGGGCATGCGAGATAGCTCTGGGAAGTGGCCAACACACCTCCCTTTCAGGGGTTTCTCCTCTCTTACCTGAAGGATCTTCAAACATATATACCTTCTGTACAAAGAAGAAACAGTCAACAAATAAATGATCTAACATTACATCTCAAAGCCCTAGAAAAAGAAGAACAAATCAACCCCAAAAGCAGTAGAAGACAGGAAATAATTAATATCAGAGCTGAAATCAATGAAATTGAAACAAAAGAAACAACTGAAAAAATTGACAAAACAAAAAGTTGGTTCTTTGAAAAAATAAAATTGATAACCCATTAGCCATACTAATAAAGAGGAGAGAGAAAACTCAAATTACTAACATCTGTGGTGAAAAAGAAAATATCACAATGAACACTACAGAAATACAGAAGATAATTAGAAATTATTTTGAAAATCTGTACTCCAATAAAATAGAAAATATCAAAGGCATCAACAAATTTATACAGGTATATAATATGCCCAAACAAAATCAGGATGGTATATACAATTTAAACAGATCGATTTCAAGCAAGGAAATAGAGAACTCCATCAGAAGCCTACCAACCAAGAAAAGCCCAGGACCAGAAGGATACACAGATGAGTTCTACAAGAACCATCAAAGAAGAACTAACACAAATACTTCTCAAACTATTTCATGAAATAGAAAAAGACAGAACACTTCCAAACACATTCTATGAGGCCAATATTACCCTGATTCCAAAACCAGACAAAGACACATCAAAGAAAGAAAACTTCAGACCAATATCTCTAATGAATATAGATGCAAAAATTATCAATAAAATTCTGGAAAATTGAATACAAAAACATATCAAAAAGATAGTGCACCACAATCAAGTAGTGTTCATCCCAGGGATGCAAGGTTAGTTCAACTTACAGAAATCAATAAATGTAATTCATCACATCAACAGACTCAAAGATAAAAATCATATGATCATCTTAACAGATACAGAGAAAGCATTTGACAAAATACAGCACCCCTTCATGTTCAAAACACTAAAAAATGGGCTAGGGTTGTGACTCAGCAGTAGAGCACTTGCCTAGCAGGTGTGTGGTCCTGGGTTCCATCCTCAGCACCACATAAAAATAAATAAATAAAATAAAGGTATTGTGTCCAACTACAACTACAATATATATATATATATATATATATATATATATATATATATATATATATTTTTTTTTTTTTTTAAAGCACTAGAAAAACTAGGGATATCAGGAATATATCTCAACATTGTAAAAGCCATCTATGCTAAGCCCCAGGCCAACATCATTCTAAATGGAGAAAAACTGAAAGCATTCCCTCTAAAAACTGGAACAAGATAGGGATGCCCTCTTTCACCACTTCTATTTAACAGAGTTCTTAAAACTTTAGCCAGAACAATAAAACAGATGAAAGAAATTAAAGGGATACAGATAGGAAAAGAAGAACTCAAATTATCACTATTTGCAGATGATATGATTCTATACCTAGAAGACCCAAAAAATTCCACCAGAAATCTTCTAGAACTAATAAATGAATTCAGCAAGGTTTCAGGATATAAAATCAACATGCATAAATCAAAGTCATTTCTGCACATCAGTGACAGATCCTCTGAAAGGGAAATGAGGAAAATTACCCCACTTACAATAGCATCAAAAAATAAAAATAAAAGTAAAATACTTGGGAATCAACTTAACAAAAGAGGTGAAAGACCTCTACAATGAAAACTACAGAATGTTAAAGAAAGAAATTAAAGAAGACCTTAGAAGATGGAAAGATTTACCTTGCTCTTGGATAGGCAGAATTAATATTGTCAAAATGACCATACTACCAAAAGCACTATACAGATTCAATGCAATCCTAATCAAAATTCCAACGACATTCCTCATAGAAATAGAAAAAGCAATCATGAAATTCATCTGGAAAAATAAGAGACCCAGCATAGCCAAAACAATCCTTAGCAAGAAGAGTGAAGCTGGTGGCATTACTATTTCAGACCTTAAACTATAGTACATAGCAATAGTAACAAAAACTGCATGGTATTGGCACCAAAATGGACCTGTGGACCAATGGTACAGAATAGAGGACACAGAGACAAACCCACATAATTACAGTTATCTCATACTAGACAAAGGTATCAAAAACATATATTGGAGAAAAAATAGCCTCTTCAACAAATAGTGCTGGGAAAACTAGAAATCCACATGTAACAAAATGAAATTGAACCTCTATCTCTTGCCATGTACAAAACTCAAACAAAGTGGATCAAGGGCCTTGCACCTAATGGAAGTAACAGTAGGCCCAAATCTACATTGTGTTGGAGTAGGTCCCAATTTCCTTAATAAGACTCCTATAGTCCAATAATTAAAACCGAGAATAAATGGGATGAATTCAAACTAAAAATCTTATTCTGAGCAACAGAAACAATCAGTGAGGTGAATAGAGAACCTACAGAATGGGAGAAATCTTTACCATAAGCACATCAGATAGAGAACTAATCTCTAGGATATATAAAGCACTCAAAAACCTTAACACCAAAAAAACAAATATCCCAATCAATAATTGGGCCAAGGAACTGAACAGACACTTCTCAGAAGTAGATACACAATCAATCAACAAATATATGAAAAAATGTTCAACATCTCTAGCAATTAGAGAAATGCAAATCAAAACTACTCTAAGATTTCATCTCACTCCAGTCAGAATCCAAATAACAATAAGTGTTGGCAAGGATGTGGGGGAAAAGGCACACTCATACATTGCTGGTGGGACTGCAAATTGGTGCAGCCAATCTGGAAAGCAGTATGGAGATTCCTTGGAAAACTGGGAATGGAACCACCATTTGACCCAGCTATCCCACTCCTCAGTTTATACCCAAAGGACTTAAAAACAGCATACTACAGGGACACAGCCACACCAATGTTTATAGCAGCACAATTCACAATAGCTTAATTGTGGAACCAATCTAGATGCCCTTCAGTAGAAGAATGGATAGGGAAACTTTGATATATATACACAATGGAATATTACTCAGCATTAAAAGAAAATAAAATCATGGCATTTGCAAGTAAATGGATGGAGTTAGAGAATATTATGCTAAGTGAAGTAAACCAATCCAAAAAACCCAAAGGACAAATGTTTTCTTTGATATGAGGATGCTGACTCATAATGGCGATGGGGTAGGGGGAGCATGGGAGGAATGGAGGAACTTTAGATAGGGTAAAGGGGAGGGATGGGAAAAGAGGAGGCTTTGGGGTAGGAAATTCAGTGAAATGAGTTAAACATCATTACCCTAAGTACATGTATGAAGACACAAATGGTGTGAAAATACTTTGTGTACAGTGACTTGAAAAATTGTGCTATATGTGTGTAATATGAAATGAATTGCATTCTGCTGTCATATATAAAAAATTAGAATAAATAAATAATAAAAAAAGAAAAATATGCAATGTCTATTCCCTCAAATAAGGTTTCCTGATGAAGAACAAAGAAAGCACAATAAATCAAGTGTTTCAGTAGCATGAAAAGCAATACTTTGTATACTATGTATGATTTATGTTTGAAAATTATAAATGCTCTTTATAAAAACATCAGTCAATAACATGAGAAGAATGAACTCTGTAACTACATATTGGTTATAAGTCAGGTGTTCACACAAGTTATTATCCAAATAAGAAAGTCTGGGCACAGCTGAGACCCCCTAGAATACTAGTTCCACTGGCTAGAGCTAAATTTCCTAGATATTGCATTTTCTTGGGGTTATTATAAGTTTCAGTAGCTATCAGTGAACCCCATGAGAGGCAGGAATAAAAGTTGAAAAGCAAGATGTTAATCCATTTTCATAAATTCAGCTTTGTGGCCCAGATACAACAAAGCACACTTCCTCTTATTTATTTTTCCCATAAGCCACTGATAAAACCCTCACAACAACAGGAAGCAAAAGGCAACAAGTGGATTCCACAGAAGAGAAAACACCATATCCAGGGACGTGGCTTCCAGCTACCTGAGAGCAGAAAGTCATCATCCATCATTTACAAATTCTATTTTTGAGATCATGACTCAGAAGTTCCACTGGATTCTTGAAACTGGCTTAAAAACTGGACAGACTATTTTGCACATCACAATCACATGATGGCAATGGTTAATGATCCCAGGCATTGTAGAACTCTACTTTGTACCAGGTCGTTCTGGAATAGACCCAACACTCATGTGACCCTCAAGACAAATTCATAACATGTTATCCTTCCAGCAAAGGTATGAGTTCCCTGAAGATGGAAAACATTCTAAACTTTATCTGTTTTCTCTCTAATCTAAGGATGATGCATATCTTGTGGTAGGAAATCAAATACTACTTCATATCCCCAAATATGTCAATTCACTCTACTTCCATGTGCACCTGGATTCTACTTAAAAGGATTCCTTGAACACCTAGCAGCTATGGAATTCCACACATGGAAAGGTGAAAACAGGCAGGAAAGAGATGAGAGTGTATCAGGCCCTCTGAACTTGATCCTGGGAATCTGCATCTTTAGGAGCCTTGGAGGAGGTCCCTGGGTGAGGCAGTTTTAGTATCTGAAAACTGTAAAGAGCCAAGTTCAACAGGCATCGTCATGTGCTATGTCTAGCACTGAAGAACACCCTCATAAATGCACCAAGCAGAATGGACATTTTCTGTCCTCGGTCTAAGATACATATGTTCCCCATTTTCTTGAGCCTTAAGAATATGAGGTTGAGTTTTTAAAATACAGTAAACTTCTTTTCCTCTTCTATCTTCAAGACAAATTCCAAGGGCTCCTGTGAATCTCATTTGAGGGGGTAAAGAAGAGTGGCAGTGGCTACAGCTTTGGTCTCATAAATTAGAGTATTACAGTAACATATTTCAATGAAAAAATTATTCAGTAAAAATTGCAAATTGCCTTTCTATCTGTAGAAGACAGTTGATTTTTAATGTCTTCTATATGACAAATGGAAATACAAACTGGATTTTTCAAAAGATTCCTATATATTGGTAAGGTCAGATATATATATTCAGACTCTGTATTCTCAGGCAGACATGGGGAAGGCCTTGCCTTAAATTCTCACAATCAACAGATTGCTGCAGTCACTGAGGGGTAATAAGCAAATATCAAGGCTTTTGTCTTTTGTTGTCTGGGAACTAAGCTTTGGTCTGAGCCATATAACACTGGATTTTCTGAAGTTTCCAGTGTGTATCAGGGGCAGTAGTAACAGTGGGATGCTCTGTCTGGCTTCTTGCTCCATTAGACAGGCCCCACTCGTTTTTGCCTTATTTAGAAATATACTTGTTTTATTACGACACTGACCGTTTGTTAGCACTGAGAGAGACAGAGTGGCTCACAATGTTTGAGTCCCTTATCTTGCATTGTTTATGTTCCTAAAATAATTTAATTGGCTTAATAAACAAAAGCATTTTCAATTTATAAACAAAGAGAACTCAAAAAATCAAATATCCCAAAAAGAAAATTATTGCAAACCCTTTCCTCACCCTCTGTTTTGCTTTTTAAAGTTTTTTTTTTAATAAGTGCATAGTTATACATCATAGCAGGGTTCATTTTGACATATTCATAAATGTATATAATTTAGCTTACTTCATTTCAATCCCCAGCACTTGAACTTTTACTCCCCTTGTTACCCTTCCTCAACTATATTGACCTTCCTTCTATTTATTTATTTTATTTGGTGCATTATAGTTATATATAAAATTGGAATGCATTGTGCTATATTCATACATGCACATAACATAATTTGGTGAACTTGTTCTGCTCATTCCTATAAGCCCCATCACTAAGAACCAATGAGCCTTCTAAGAAAAGTTTATTTCCTTATTTTGTTAAGATTTTGGTAGGACCTTGTAAACAGTCCAGATGGACCAAAATTTAAACTTGTTCTAAATGCGAGAAATAAGAGTCCACACTCCAAAATGACCCTGAAACAATAAAATGGAAAGGAGAGTTAAAGATATGGTTTATAATTGTGAAGTTTGAAATACATGGATTTATTTATTTTTTAGTTGTAGTTGGACACGATACTTTTAATTAATTAATTTATTTCTCTGTGGTGCTGAGGATCGAACCCAGGGCCTCACATGTGCTAGGCAAGCGCTGTACTGCTGAGCCACAACCCCAGCCTGGATTGATTTTTTTTTTTTTTTTTTTTTTTGGTACCGGGGATTGAACTCAGGGGCAATAGACCACTGGGCCAGATCCCCAGCCCTTTTTTGTGTTTTATTAGAGACAGGGTCTCACTGAGTTGCTAAGTGCCTCACCATTGCTGAGGCTGGCTTTGAACTCGCGATCCTCCTGCCTCAGCCTCCCAAGTGCTGGGATTACAGGCATGCGCCACTGTGCCCGGCTTGATTTATTTTTAAAATAGGAAGAATTTAAAACTCAAAGGTTAAAGGAAGATTTCTGAGGGAGTAAAAGCAATAAAGGAATTAAGTAACTCTAAGCATAAACACTATCATTATAATTTTATTATTTTTATATAATTTTTTATTTGTTGTAATTAGTTATACATAACTCTAAGCATAAACACTATCATTATAATCTTTTATTATTTTTATATATTTTTTTATTTGTTGTAATTAGTTATACATGACAGTAGAATGTATTCTGACACATCATATATAAATGGAATATAACTTCTAATCCTTCTGGTTGTACATGATGTAGAGTTACAGACTGTGTAATCAAATATGAACATAGGATAATAATATTCAATTCATTTGGCTACCCTTCTTACCTCCATGCCCCCTCCCCTCCCTTCACTCCCCTCTGTCTAATCCAAAGTATCTTTATTCTTCCCTAGCCCCTCCTTATTGTGAATTAGCTTCTGCCTACAGAGAAAACACATGGCCTTTCGTACTTTGGGATTGGCTTATTTTGCTTAGCATAATATTCTCTAACTCCATCCATTTACCAATGTTTTATCAATGTCTTATGGTTTGGATTTAAAAATGCCCCCCCCCACACACACACCTCATGTGTTAGGCACTGTATCAGTGTTCAGAGGTTACTTTGTTAGTCATGTTAGTAATTTGAATGGATGACTGGGTGGCAACTATAAGCAGTTGGGGTGTGGCTAGAGGAAGTAGGTCACCTGGGGGCACGGCCTTGGACTATACTTGTCCCTCACCCCTTCCTTTTTCTCTTTCTCTTCTTCCTGGCTTCCATGACCTAAGCAGCTTTCTTCTGCCAGGCTTTTCTACTGTGATGTCCTGCTTCACCTCAGTCCCAGAGCAATGAAGTCTGCCAACCACACACTGAACCTCTGACACTGTGAGCCCAAAGTACATTTTTCCTCATCTAAGTTATTCTTATTATGTATTTTGGTCACAGTGACTAACATGATGTTTCCGACTTTTCATTTATAGACTCTTTAGCCCACAAATGGCTATTAAGGACAGTTTCAAAATATTCACACTAATCATCTCTATTGTGCACTATAAAATCTCCACACTTCAAAAATGAATTCAGCTTACGAGTTATGGGTATAAATATAAATCAATGGAATCTAAATTATTGTGTGGGCAAATGTGCTATCTGTAAGTAGTTATATGCTTTATACAGTACATTATTAGCTAAAATGGTTTAAGAATTAATTATAAATTAGTCATACTCTAAATATTTCATGTGGAATATTTCTTAATCCTCTAGAAAGCCATGGAATAGGTACAAGTGTTCCTCCCATTTTACAGATAAGGAAACTGAGGTTTAGAATTTGCTCCATGAACATGACTAGAAAGTATTGGAGCCAGCCTTGACTCCAACCTCTTTGACTTTAAAGACAATATTAACTTCTACTCTGTCTTGTGAAATGATGAAAAGAGATCTGATGGATTGTATTATTATTTCAGCAATGGTTATGATAAAAGCAGATGACTTGCCATTGTTTTCGACATGTCTCAAATTTTGCCTGATAATCCTTATCAGTCATAGTTCAATGAGACAAACAGACTCACTAGGAGGTAATATGTATATTATATATGTATAAATATGTGTGTAAGCAAACACACATACATATACATATACATGTACATACATACACATTTATGTGTGTATATACACGTCATTGCTATAAGGAATTTTTACTTTATAAAATTGTATTAGTTAAGCAGTCTATGTATGGCTGTTGTCCATAGGACAGGAAGTGGAGAAGCAAGGGGAAGCTAGAAATTCCTAGCATGAGTCAGAACCCATTAGGACTGAATCTCATGTTACACAGCCTCAAAATTTGATGGTGAGGACATCCTGCAGGAAAAGCTGATTCCTTCATCACAGAGCTGGCCCAGGAGTCAGAGAGGCCAAAGCAGTATTCGGGGGAAGGTTGGGCTCATCTTGTAGCCCCATGCCAACAAGATGAGCCCAACCATATGTGTGAGCTGCGACAAGGCTGCTGCTTCACTTCTGTGCTTTAATTTTCCCATGAGGGTCTCTTTTCTGACCCACATCAGCCCCAAACTTGCAGGAGAGACAATTCTGGGAAATGTAACTCTATCTATGGAAGTTAACACATTTTAAAGCCACCACATACCCACTTCTTGTTTCCTTGCATTAAAATGGCTGCCACCTCCTATGTAGAAATAAATAATCATGGACATTGGGGAAGACAATGCTGATTCATGTCCACAGGCCTCCAGAGCACCTCCTCTCTGCAGGCACCGTGCACTGTGCACCAATGCACAAAGGTGGAAGAGGCATTGTTCCTGCCTTCAGGAAGCTGAGTATCTGGAGGTAAGAAGGGAAAGAGAAGCATAAGTAGATAATATCAACATAAGCATTATAATTTATATTATGCTAAGAGAATCCAGTGTGCATAAAAGCCCATAAAAATGCTTCATGTTTTCAAGCTGGGATTTCAGGTCAGCTTCCTGGAGCATGTGATTTCTAAGCAATCTTAAAAGATGAAGTAGGAACTGACTAAGGAAAGTATTAATGAGGTTTTAAGATGAACAGTGGTAAATAATAAGCATTAAAGTTTATGACAGAGGTGGGATAGGGATATTTATAAGCAATTATTGTGGGAAGCTAAAATTAGTCTTTCAGGAAGCTTGGATCTCATGTCCTACCAACTGGAGAGTGATTCAAGAGTTATACACTTAAAAAAGAGAACCACCTCACTGGCGTTCCTCCCTGTACAAGTGAGCTGCTCAAGACATTGAAAAGTAGGGTATAATTACCCTCTCCTTGAACTTGGGCTGGCCCAAATGAACAACTGCTTCACAAAGGAATGATAATAGAAGTGATATTCCAAGGGTAAGTCTTAGGAAGTCTTTCAGCTTTTGCCTAGGTCTCTCAGTATACTCTCTCTTGGAACATGACATCTCCTCTGGGAAGTAAATTGCTATGCTATTGGAGCATACATCATCTGAAGATGCCAGATGATGTAGGTGTTCTTGTCAATCACTTTAGCTGATCTCTCAGCCAAAACCATCATGTGCACAGCCATCATGAATATCCATCTGGGTTGAACTTTTATATAACTTCATGCCCAGCCACCATTTGAATGCAACTGCATGGGAGACCCCAAATGAAAAATGCCCCATCAACCCACAGAATTTGTGAGATAATCATAAATTGTTGTTTTAGACTTCAAAACTTTCATGTGATTTGTTAGCTAGTAAGACATAACCAGAATTGTCATATTTATGCCTTGGCTTTTGTTGTTGTTGTTGTTGTTTTCTTTTGGTTTTATGGGGTAGAGATAGAGAAACCTAGTCTGAATATATTACCATAATCAAATTAAGAGCCTGAATTTGAGAATACTAGTAAGGTAAAAAGAAAAAGAAGGATTTTATCAATAGGAAGCAATAATAGGCTATATGAAAAATGAAGTGTAAAGAAGAGAGAAAGTAAAATCTCTGTGTGCCTCCTGTATGACAGGGTGAAAGCTGGCTTTCTCAATCATAAAAACCTAGAATACTGACAGAGGAGAAATATTTTAAGTCCAAACAGGTTCCTAGATGTGATGGTTATGTTTATGTGTCAGTTTGGGTGAACGAATGCCCTGATACCCGTTAAAACATTTCTGGATGTGTTAAAACATTTCTGGATTCTATAGAAGTGCCTCAGAAGTGACTAGCATTTGAGTCAAAGGACTCAGGAAAGAATATCTTCCCTCACTGTGGGCATGATATAGTAATTGATCACCCGACTAGAAAAAAATGTGAAGGAAGGGTGAATGTTCTCTCTTTGTTTGAGCTGAGACATTAATCTTTTCCTGCCTCTGATATTGGCATTACTGGTCCTTAAGCTTTTGAACTCAAACTGGAACTTATACCATCAGACCCCCCAAATCTTAGACCTTCTGACTTACACAAAATTATACCATCAGATTCCTGGTTCTCCAGTTTAGAGAGCGCAGATCATACGGTTTCTCAGCCCCTGTTACTACATATTCTGGTTTGGATCTGGAATGTCCCCCAAATGTACTTGTGTTGAAAGCATGGTTGCCAATGCAGGGAGGCTAAGAGGTGAGGTTTTTAGGCAATAATTGGATCATGAGGGGTTTGGCCCCACCAGTGGATTAATTTACTTGATGGATTAAGTGGATTATCAAGAGGATGAATCCACTGATAGCCCAATGGACCATTGGGAGGTAGGATCTAGTTGGTGAAAGTAGGTCACTGGGGGTATGCCCTGGAAGGATTATCTTCTCCTCAGCTACCCTTTATCTCTCTGTGTCATCAGATGAGCAGGTTTCCTCCACCATACCCTTCTGCTATGATGCTTCTGCCTTGGAGCCAGCTGACTGTGGATTCAAATCTCTGAAACCAAGAGCCAAAATTTATCTTTTCTCCTCTAAATTGTTCTTGTTACATACTTTGGTCATAATGATGAGAAGCTGACTAACATACCACATGAGCCAATTCCTACAATAAACCTGTTACTATCTATCCATTTGTTCTGTTTTTCTGGAGAACTCTGACTGTGATACTAAAGGATATCTTGGATTGACAAGTTCAGGAGGAAGTTTGGTTTAGGAATTGGAAGCCCAGGTTTCAAAACCTCTAATGATAGATGTCACTTATGAAAGATCATTAAAAATGTTCAAGGATAAGAGACATTTTAACAACAGATTTTTATGAGGGTTTGTATGAGAATTAAATGTATAATGTATTCTAATCTCCTGGCATAAGAGTCAATACTGATTGGGGCTGATCATTATTATTTTATCATCAATATTTTCATATCTTCATCCATGTTGAGAAGATGCTAGGCTCCTGAGAAATCCATGGAGAAGGTGAATCACTATTAGAAAAGTGGAAGGGAAAAGAGAAAACTATCACAAAAGCAAAAGAGTTGAGTTTTGAGAAAGAGTAAGGAGTCAGGGGGACTGGAATGTCCTCACTCTAGTTGACAATAGTCTGTTATTGATGACCTTGATGGAGAACTTTGGTGAAGAGGTGGAGGCAAGCAACGCTGATATGGGATGTGAACATGAGGATCTGTAGATTATTCTTTTAATAAGCTTGTCTGGAAAAGAAACAAGAGATGATAGTAGCCAGAGCAAAGCTATTTTATTTGTCTGCTCTTGTTGTGATGACATATTTACATGCTGGTTTTTGTTTGTTTGTTTTGTTTTGGAGCATTGTGAATATAAGAGAAAAGAACACCAAAATAGAGGGGAAAAAAAGAAACTGATTCAAGTGAAAGCCTTCAGGCCAGGCATAGTGGTTGTATTAGAGTTCTCTAAAGGAACAGAATCAACAGGAAGTATAATTATAAAAGGGTGACTTATTAGGTTGGTTTATGCAATCAGAAGCCAGATGGTCCACAATGGCTGTCTTGAGGCTGGGAGACCTGGAAGAATCAGTAGCTGCACAGTCCAAGACGCTGAAGCCCAGAACAAGAGGGACCAATGGTGCTACTCTAGTTTGAGACCAAAGGCTTCTGGAGAATCCACTTTGGAAGAGTGAAGAAGCGAGAGTCTGCTATCCTCAGACAATCACAGCAGCAATCAAGAATCTTCTCCAGAAGAATGGAGTTTGCATCTGCTGCTGCTTCCTTGTTCTTTCAACTTTTATTCCATTCAAGCCATCATCCTATTGGTCAGTGCTGCCCACGCTTAGGGAAGGTCTCCATTTTAGTTGGCCATCCCACATACCAATCATTCCTAGACACACCCACATTGACATACCCATAATCCTATTAATCCTTGGGATCTCTTGATCCAATCAAGTAGACAATTCAAATTAACCATTACAGTGGTGCATGCCTGTAATCCTAGCAACTTGGGAGGCTGAGCAGGAGGATTGCAAATTTGAGGCCAGCCTCAGCAACTTTAGTGAGACCCTGTTCCAAAATACAAAATAAAAAAGGGGTAGGGATGTTGCTCAGTGGTAAAGCATCCCTGGGTTAAAATCCCAGTAGTGAAGAGAGGACAGAAGGGAGGGAGAGAGGGAGAGAGAGTGGGGGGGGGAGGGGAGGTATGAAGAAGAGGAGGAGGAGAAAAGAAGAAAGAAAAAAGAAAAGAATTAAGTGAAAGCCCTCCAGTGAGAGACAGAACAGAACTGAATCCTACAGGGATAGACTAAGCACTGGCAGGGACACCAGAGTATTTGAGAAACATGGACTTGATGATGGTCCCTTTCCTGGCTGGCTGGTTAAAGGAAGCATAATTTGGAAGCAGGTAGTAAAAGAGGCATAATAATGTGAAATTTGACTACTTAGTGGGGAATTAATCCTTACATAGTATAAGGCAGTTGTGAGAACATCTCCTTCTTACAGATTTAAATAGCACTGCCTCTGAGCATTCAGCTTGTCCTCAATGGTAGTATTGGGCTGACTGAGCAGTTACTACCCAGACAAGCATGGTTTATAGAAATAGCATGGTTTGTAGGGGCAATTAAACCTTCCACTCACCTTAGCAGCAGAGAAGTGGAGCCTGAGGCATGAGACACTGCTGCACTGGGAGGCAGGGTGAGAAACATCACTGGTTGGTTTTGAATGAGTAACTCTGAGGTGGGGGGCCCTGCTGGAGTTTTCATAGAACAGGTAAGTAGAACAGGTAAAGAGTAGATTCTGGGTTGCAGTTTCATGAAAAGTAGGTACAGCTCCACAACTTAGTTTCTAGACTAGCTAGATTAAATATTAATTATAACAAAAAGCCCTGTACAAAATTCATAAAGTCACTGACATGTTGGGGATAGTGGGACATGCCTGTAATTCCAGTGACTCCAGAGGCTGAGGCAGGAGGATCACAACAAGTTCAAGATCAGTCTGGGTAAATCGTTGGGAAACTGTTTCAAAAATAAAAATGGCTGGAGATGTAGATCAGTGGTAGAGTACCCCTGGGTTCATTTCCCAGTGATAGTGGGAGGGGAAGACTATGGAGAAAAAAAAGAGAGATTTTAAGTTCTTCCATGTTCAAGGAAACCTGGCAGCAGCAAGTACCCTGAGTATTATTTGTTTATTTTATTTTATTTTATTTTATTTTATTTTATTTTATTTTATTTTATTTTATTTTATTTTATTTTATTTTATTTTATTTTATTTTATTTTATTTTATTGTCTCCTATCTGTTGCAGCTTGAGTTCTGGAGAGAAACACTAACAGGTACAGATTTTTAAAAACCTCAAAAAATGTTTTATTTGTTTGTTTTCCAGAGGATCAGTGTTTTCAACAAAGAAAAAATATTCTGACTTACTCCAAGAAAATAGCGCGCACACGCGCACACACACACACACACACACACACACACACAGCCTTGCCCCTCCTCACCTTACCAGATGCTTCTGGGAGCTGCTTTCCCATCTCCTACATATAAGGAGGCAGGAGGCAGTACCCCTTTTCCTCCTTACCACAGAGTTCAGGAGGGCTGTGTAGGGGAAAAAACTAGAAAAAATGATTTTCTAAATTCATGTATGAAACCCTAGGGAGAACTCGAAATGGTCCATGCATAAGACCTACAATAAAGAGCACAGCAGAAAGTTTAGAAGGTCAGAAAAACCCAACACTGGGTCTGACTTAGACTGGCCTCAGAGAGTACCCAAATGGGGCAGACTGGAATAGTTCCCTGTAATGCTTTAAAGTAGACTGTTGAGCAGCAGATCAGAGTGGACTGGGACAAGACTTCTGAAATTTAAAAGGCTGAATGCCTGATGAATCAGGTTGAAATAGGAAGCAGAGTAATATAACATAATAAACTAAATGTCTAGGACATAATCCAAAATTTCATCTCAATGAGATCCACGAAAATCTCAACTTGGAAGAGAAAAGATAATTATCAGCCCTGAGATGACATAGATGTTGGGCCCAAGTTCGATCCTCAGCACCACGTAAGAATTAAGGCATTGTGTACAACTAAAACAAATAAATAAACATTTTAAAAAAAGAAATTATCTACTGAGAATGCTAAATTAACTAATAGTTTAATAAACATTGCTGTAATTTTAAAAGTAGTTATGAACGCTTGAAACAAATGAAGAAATACAAAACTGCACACAGCCAAGAAATAGAAAATTTAAGAAACAACCAAATGAAAATTTCAAAACTGAAAAATAAGATAGCCAAAAGTTTTCAAAAATCACTGCAGTAGTTCAATAGCATAAATTCATTACAGAAGACCAACAACCCACCCAAACAAATAGTCAAAGAAAACCCCCCCCCCCCCCCCCCCCCCCCCCCCCCCCCCCCCCCCCCCCCCCCCCCCCCCCCCCCCCCCCCCCCCAAACGACCCAACAGTTTCCAGAAAACACAAACAATTGCTTTCCAAATAAAAAGATGTTCCATGTCACTCATAATAAGAAAAATTAAAACTGAAACTACACTGAGATGGAGGTTTTCACCATGCTATTCCTGGCTACAATGTTGGTAATAACAAAAGACTACAGTTTAATGTCTATCTGTGAAGACAGAATTAAAGACAGGCAGTTAGTGTAGATAGGTGATCAGGTTGAATCCAGAAAATGGAGGCCAATTTGGGTCCAGGAAGTTGGAAACTGCCCCTGGGAGGTTGAAATGTTCATGTCTCCAAAGCCCTTTGATTACCAAAATTACCTGCTTATACTACCCCTCCCCCAAAAGGTTGTTAATGAAGAAACTCCTGAGTAGACAGCTAGTAATTAACACCCCCTGGGCTGCCACTCCCTTTCTGCCCAGCCCTTCCAGCCCACCTGCTCACCTCCTGGCCATTGCACTGACATCACCCAGTTATATATGCATATGGGGGGAAATGAACAAGATAAGGGAGACGAATGCAGAAGAACAAAGGAAACTTTCCTTAGATATAAAAAAGGGACAGGACTTCCTCATCCCATGGATTCTATCTTTGGGTCCCCTTTTCTTCCTGGGAGAAGTCTGTTTTACTATTCTTTAAATAAACCTCATTACTTTCTACTCTACGCTTGCCTCAGCATTTTTCTCTAGTGTTAAGCTTCAACATTTAAGGAAACAGAACTCATCAAGGTACCTGGTAACCAGCAGTATCATCAGTAGGCTACTGGTTGAATTCTTGTGCAACCATATAATAGAAGATTATAAAACTAAGCAAACAAACAAAAGGAATGATGCTGTAACTAACTTGTTCTCAGAGCGTAAATTAAAAATATGTTTTTTTTCCAGGTGCGTGCCTATAATCCCAGCAACTCAGGAGGCTGAAGAAGGAGGATTTCAAGTTCAAAGCCAGCTTCCACAATTTAGCAAGGCCCTAAGCAACTAGTGAGATCCTGTCTCAAAATAAAATATAAAAAGATCTGCAGACATAACTCAGTGGTAAAATGCCCTAACCTCAATCCCCAGTACCAAAAAGAAAAAAAAGAATGTGTTTTTATACATATAAAAAATTTCTGAAAAGATAGGTGACAAGAAGAGGATACATGTGGTTAGGAAGATGGGAGTCAGGGAATAGGAGGGACTCTGGATTGCCTACCTATTAATATGTTCTGGTTATTGAACCATGTGGACATATTACCTATCCAAAACAAACAAACAAACAAAACCTAAGTTAAAAACAAACACACACACAAAGATCAGAAATCCTCCTTAAGGTCCAATCCCAGGATTTTATCAGTCTTCCCTTTATGTCTGGATGTGGTAAAAAGTAGCCAGTGCTTCAATTAGCTCAGCTTACTATTAAGCCAATACTATTAAGAGGTTTAATGTCAGCTGGGATCTTGTTTCATCTCTGGGTGATCCCCACGAGGAAAAAGTTCCCCCTGAGGAAAAAGACCAGGGACACAGGTCAGGATGAAAGTATTTTATTGTGAATCCTTTTCCTTAGTGGCCTAGGCTGCTGGGGGCTTGAAGTTTGCTGCTTTCCCCCTGACCTCAAGAACATCCCCCATCATATCACTTGCTCCTCCTCACGCAAAGCCCCCTGCGATAGCTTAAATATCTTCCCTTTCTGTGCATACCATAAGGCTGATGGCTCGTTGCCCAGCACCCCGTCTCTGGTTCTGTGTGTATGGCTTCCCATGAACACTGGGCAGATCAAGAGTCCTTCCACTCCTGTTGCTGCCTGAAGCAATGGCCGCTTGGAGCAACGAAGCCGCGGGAAGAAGTTCAGAGGCAAACTGGAGACAAACAGCTTTTTATTCTGATAACTTTTCTCTCTGGCTCTAACAACGACTAACACACGCTGCACACACCACCAAAATGGCGCTGACCCGATCAGCAATCTCTGCCAAGTCACTCAAGATCCCGGGCCAAGTCCCATGAGACTATGGAAGGCGACAATGCCCAAATCTCCATGGCTCATAGTCAACTGCAATTCAAGCCATCTCCCCAAACAGGGCTCCTGCACACTCCCTCCCATATTCCAGGCTCCCAGATGACAATCTCACAACCAGAGGCCTGGGCACTTGCCACATTGGCTGCGATTCCTTCCCTGGCTCAGGAATTTGGCTTTGGTTTTCTGTTGGGGTGACTTGGCTCCTATCATAGAACAAAGTTTGATGATGTGGTCTCTCTTCAGTATCCCTTGACCCACAGTAAATGACTGCAAATGCCATCCCTCTCAACAAAGGGATCAATTTGCTTCTCTAAAACCATGGTCTTGAGGAACTTGTTCTTCCTTGTTCTTTGATCTGAGTTGGTTTTTCAAGAAGGCACAAGAGCCTACACAGCTGCTCACGTCTGTAACTGAGGCTGACACGCACAAACAGCTGTTGAGAGCACACACCTCCTTCCACTCTTTGTTCCATGAAGTCTTGATTTGGCTCTAGAATCCAGGTGATACTCCCTACTTGGCAAACAAAAGCCATAAGAAAAAGGCAAAAAAGACTAGTTCATGCAGAGCCCGGCTCTAGTCATTTAAAATGAAATCTATCTCACTTTTCCCGTTTTCCCTCAGTGTTCTGAAATAATATTTGAAGTTCTGTCTGGTCTCTTTGGAGGACTGCCAGTGACTTTGAGGCATGCAGTGAAGTGTACTTCAAGACTCAATTACACTCAGGACTTTGAAAAAGTGATTCTCACTTAGAAATAATATACGATATGGATTTAATAATCTGATCCACTACTTCTCTCCCTATTTCTTTCTTCTTGAATAAGAGTAGAAATATGACAGTAGCAAAAAGAAAGTCTGTTTCATGGAAGTGAAAGTGATTGTTAGTCCTTGATTTTATAGTTGTTGTTTTTTAATAGATTATTTTCAATGGTGAGTTTTGAAAAAAAATAAAACAAATTGTAACTTTTTTTTTTTTACAAATTGTAATATTTAGAGTACCTTTGTCATTGACTACAGCAATACAGCTATCTTCAAAATAATTTTCTCTCCACCTTTTGTTAATTGAAAAATAAAAAATAAATTTTCTCACTACATAGAAGTTGGGTGTGAAATGAGTCTTTGAGAAAGAAATCCCAAAACCTACTGGCTTCTTTTCTCCATTCTGACTCTAATTATGTTACTAATTTTCAAATTCAATGAACTTTCCTTTCCATGATCTAGAGAGGGAGTACACACAACCTTGAATAAAATCATAAATATATTTTAATTATGCAACCATTATATTAATGCATCCTTATAAAATATTTGAAATTTTAAAAAACCCACATTTTGGTTTGACCAAAAGCCCTGCAAACTAAGTACATCATATGTCCTTCCTAACCTTTTTAAAAAAAAATTATTATTTATTCTAATTTGTTATATATGACAGAAGAAGACATTACAATACATATTACACATGTAGAGCACAATTTTTCATATCTCTGGTTATACACAAAGTAAAGTCACACCATTTGGGTCTTCAGACATGTACTCGGGGTAATGATGTCCATCTCATTCCACCATCTTTCCTATCCCCATGCTCTCTCCCTTCTCCTCCCTCCCCTTTGCCCTATCTAAAGTTCCTCCATTCTTCCTATGCCCCACCTCCATCCCCATTATGGATCAGCATTCTCATATCAGAGAAAACATTTCAAATTTGTTTTTTGGGGATTGGCTTACTTCACTTAGCATGATATTCTCCAACTCCATCCATTTGCCTTCAAATGCCATGATTTTATTCTCTTTTAATGCTGAGTAATATTCCATTGTGTGTGTGTGTGTGTGTGTGTATATATATATATATATATATATATATATATATATATATATATATATATATATCTCAAACTTTCCCTATCCATTCATCTACTGAAGAGCATCTAGGTTGGTTCCACAATTTAGCTATTGTGAATTGTGCTGCTATAAACATTGATGTGGCTGTGTCCCTGTAGTATGCTGTTTTTAAGTCCTTTGGGTATAAACTGAGGACTGAGATAGCTGGGTCAAATGGTGGTTCCATTCCCAGTTTTCCAAGGAATCTCCGTACTGCTTTCCAGATTGGCTGCACCAATTTGCAGTCCCACCAGCAATGTATGAGTGTGCCTTTTTCCCCACCTCCTCACCAACATTTGTTTGTATTTTTTTTTTTTTTTTTTTTTTTTTTTTTGGTACCAGGGATTGAACTCAGGGGCACTTGACCACTGAGCCACATCCCCAGCCCTTTTTTGTATTTTATTTGGAGACAGGGTCTCACTGAGTTGCTAAGTGCCTCGCCATTGCTGAGGCTGGCTTTGAACTTGCGATCCTCCTGCCTCAGCCTCCCAAAGTGCTGGGATTACAGGCGTGCGTCACCGCCCCCGGCTTTGTTTGTATTCTTGATAGCTGCCATTCTGACTGGAGTGAGATGAAATCTTAGAGTAGTTTTGATTTGCATTTCTCTAATTGCTAGAGATGTTGAACATTTTTTTCATATATTTGTTGATTGATTGTATATCTTCTTCTGAGAAGTGTCTGTTCAGTTCCTTGGCCCATTTATTGATTGGGTTATTTGGGTTTTTTGGTGTTAAGGTTTTTGAGTGCTAGAGATTAGTGCTCTATCTGATGTGCTTGTGGTAGAGATTTCTCCCATTCTGTAGGCTCTCTATTCACCTCACTGATTGTTTCTGTTGCTCAGAAGAAGCTTTTTAGTTTGGATTCATTCCATTTATTGATATTCTTGATTTTATTTTTTGCACTATAGGAGTCTTATTAAGAAAGTTGGGGCCTAATCCAACATAATGAAGATTTGGACCTACTTTTTATTCTATTATGCGCAGGTTCTCTAGGTCATTGATCCACTTTGAGTTGAGTTTTGTGCATGGTGAGACATACGGGCTTAATTTCATATTGTTGCATATGGATTTCCAGTTTTCCCAGCACCATTTGTTGAAGAGACTATCCTTTCTCCGATATATGTTTTTGGTGCCTTTGTCTAATATGAAATAACTGTAATTATGTGAGTTTGTCTCTGTGTCCTCTATTCTGTACCATTAATACCAATATTTACAAACACATATATTTATATTTATATTTATATTCCAATACAAATATTTGTACACCCATACCAATACAAATATCTATATGTATAAACAACTACAAATATAGAAATAAAAGGTTTAATTTTATGTTTGTCTTTTACATATATGAAATAATATTGTACCACTCAAAATTCTGGTTCTAGATTCAACTATTGTCTTTCATAGCTGGAAATTCTTCTCCATAAAGGCAGACTCCCAGATAAGAAGTACAGCATTGGCTGTACTGATTAAATCATGAAATTCCACAAATTCAACAAAGTCTTCAGATAACTTCAGCCTCACTCACCACCTGCAGGAGAGATCTCTAAGTGAAAATCAGTAGTAAATGTCCACTTTCCCATATATCAATTTAATCAATTTGTTGTCCTTACAAAATAATCAAACTTGACCACTTTTTTCCCCTAAAACATTGGGTCTCAAATTTTGGTAGTTATCCCTAAGTTAGCCACCATTCATTCCTTTTCTTCCTAACCTATGGCCTATGTTGCTATCTCCATGTGGAGAAGTGGAGTCTGTTCTGTTCCTTTGAATCTTGGACGGTTTGTGACTCCTTTAGCCAAAACATATATGAATACATGACCAGTGTAACTCCACGTCATGTTCAACTGCAAAAGTGGGATCAAAATTGTAATGAATTGTACTCCATGTGAATGTAAAAATATACCCTACTATCATGTATATCTAAAGACAACAAATAAAAAGAAGGATATCACAAAAATGATGCTGCCTGACTTCTGAAACTTGTCATAAGAAACCTTTTGACTTTTGTACATGCATTAATCAGGGTTCTCCAGAGATAACCAATAAGTCTTATATGAGAAGTTGCACAATCTGCAATCTACAAATTGGAGATCCAGGGAAGCCATCAGTATGGCAAGAAGACCTAAGCCAGAGAGCCAATGTAGTAGATTCCACTCTGAGTCCAAAGATGAGAACTTGAATCACTGGAGGCAAGAGAAAAACCATGCACAGTTCAGGCAGAGAACAAATTCAACTTTTCTTCACTTTTTTATTCTATTCAGGCCCTCAGTGATTTGGATGATACCTATCCACATTGGTAGGGGCCATTTGCTTTGCTCAATCCACCAATTAAATGCTAATCTCTGAGAGAAGATCATGGAGTAGAAGAAGGAGATTGAGGAGGATGGAGGAGGGATGGGAAAGGGGAGAAAATGAAGAATGCATTTGACAAAATTACACTATTACCACAGTGTATTTCAACTTTATGTATTTCTATAAAGCATCAATTAAATAGATAAATAGGAGGAAGACCAATATAGTAGAGGAAGAGTTATAGGGGGAGTGAGGAAGAAAGAGAAAGAGGAGGCATTCTGAACTGAAATGGATTGAATTAAATTCCATGCACATATGATTGTGTCAAACTACACCCAACTGTTCTGTATAACTACAATGCACAAATTAAAGCATTAAAAGTAAAAAAAAAAAAAAAAATGCTAATCTCTTCTATGTTTATCCAGATACTAGGCACCCTGTTGTCTGGTGAAGCTGACACATAAAATTGACTATGACAGCATGCTTCTTTGGAACACTTGCTCTGGAGATTGTTGGCAGCCATATATTAAGTTGGACTACTCAGAGATTGCCATGCTGTGAAGAAGCCCAACAATCTACAGAGTGAGAAATGGAAAGAGATGGCTGGCCAGCCCCTAACTATTCCCAGCAGCCTAGTCCAGACCCCAGACATGGAGTGAAGAGATCTTCAGATAACTTCAGGCTCACTCACCATCTATAGAGAGAACTCCAAGTGAAAACTCCAGTTATCCAAGCCTTTCTACACTCAGAGCCCATATGTAAGCTACTTAGTTTTGGAGTGCTTTACTATGCAGCAGTGGCTATGAGAACAGAGTTCTACTGAAATGCCACATTTGGAAGACTTTCAACAGGTTTTATTCAAACATTATTCAATTGATTTCATTCAAGTGTGCAAATATAAATATTTTTATGAGTATAGCTAGAAATTTTTAAAGAACCATGATAATAAGAAACATTGTCAAACATCCATTCTCAGAATGCTCTTTTGTGCACAGTTTCTATTTTAAAAGGATTTAATTTAACCACATATTGTTTCAAATGTCACTTTTCCTAATAGGAGCAGATTAAGTACATTTGTTTTTCCAAAAAGATCCACTCAGTGGTATACTACTGTGGTACACATGGTTGTCATTGCAGAAAAAGTAAAGTAGTTTTTTTTTTTAACCTCTTACTGTGAAATAGTTGTGAGAATAATAGAAAAAGCCCTCAAAAACTTTTCATTATGATTTCCACAACTGTTTTCATATTGCCATGTTTGCTTTATCAGCATTTATGTAACTGGTCTAAATGTCCTATTTTAAATCCAGAGATTCTTAGAATGGACAAAGCAAAACCCAGCTATACATCCTGCTGTCACAAAACCTACATTATCTAAAAAGCCACAAATAGACTAAAAGATTAGAGAAAGATATACAATGCTAAAATTAATCAAAAGAAAGTTACGGTGGGTTAAATTTTAAGATGCAGCTCAAACAAGCATATTCTCTGATGATAATGGAATTAAATTAGAAGTCCAACTCAGAAAAATACCTGGAAATTTCCCCAAAACATTTTGAAATATAAACAATGCATTACTGAAACACATTTATGGCATAGAGGAAATCAAAAGGGAAATTGGAAAATACTTTTAACCTAATGAAAATAGACACAACATACCTAGATTTATTTGATAAATATAGAGCAATACTTAGAAGAAAATTTATATTAAAAAAAAGAAAAGCCTTAAATAATGACCTCAATTTCTAGCTAGAAATTGATGTCACAAGACAGCAATTTTAAGACGTTACTGGAAAGAACAGAGATCTCAAATAAGTAGCAGAAAAGATACTGAAGTCAGAAAAAGATATTACAAGAAAAGAAAATGGCAGAGCAATTTCCCTTATGAACAGAGATTCAATAGTCACTATAAAAAAGTAGGTAATGCATTATGACCAAATGGAGACTTATTCTAGAGTACAAGTTGGGGCAATATTTTAAAACAAATCAATGTAATTCAGCATATTAGCATTTAGAACAATCATTTAATCATCTCAAATGATGCAAAGAAAAGCAAAGTTCTGCAGACTTTCTGTATAAAAACTCTCAGCAAACTAGAAATATAAGTGAACATTCTCAACTTCATAAGGAGCACCTACAAAACAGCAGAAATATTAATTATAAAAGAGTAAATGCTTTTTCCTCAAAATAAGGAAAAAGGAAAAAAATCTCTCTACTTTTCTATTTAACATTGTAGTGTGAAGGTGCTAGCCAGTGCATTAAAGCAAGGGGAGAAAAAAGAATTTCCAGATTGGAAAGAAGAAAGTGACACTGTCATACAATACTTTTTAAATGGACTGCACATCTTCCATGTAGAAAATATTACAAAATCTACTAAAAAAAAAAGGTCCTTGGATCAATAGGTACATTTAGCAAGGTGGTAGAATGCAAGAGCAATGTACAAAAATCAATTATATTTCTATATGCTAAAAATAATGGTATTAACATTTTTAAAATATCATTTGTGATCAGATCAAAAATATTAAATACTGTAGTATGCAGCCACATCAATGTTTATAGTTGCTCAATTCACAATAGCTGGACTATGGAACCAACCTAGGTGTCCCTCAATAGATGAATGGATAAAGAAAATGTGGCATATATACTCAGTGGAATATTACTCAGCTTTATAGAAGAGTGAAATTATGGCATTTGCCAGTAAATGGTTGGAGTTGGAGAATATCATGCTAAGCAAAATAAGCCAATCCCATAAAACCAAAGGCCGAATGTTTTCTCTAATATGCAGATGCTAATTCACAATAAGGCGGGGGCAGGGGTAACACTAGGAAGAATAGGATTACCTTAGATTAGGTAGAGGAAAGTGATGGCAGGGGAGGGAAGGGATGTGGGGATAGGAAAGATAGTAGAATGAAACAAACATTATTTATGTATATATGTGACTACATGACCAAAATGATTCTGCAGCATGTACACTCAGAAAAATGAGAAAAAATATCCCATCTATGTATGATATATCAAAGCACATAAATGCATTCTACTGTCATGTATAACTAATTAAAACAAAATAAATAAAATTTAAAAAATATTAAATACTTAGGGATAAATTAGACAAAAATGTTCAAAGCCTGAATGTTTAAAACTACAAAAAAAAAAATCAAGAAGAAATTAAAGAAGACATAAATGATTGGGAGATATACTCTGTTCATGGACTAGTAAACTAAATATGTTAAGATGAAATTCTCCCCAAGTTTGTCTACATATTCAAAGAATTCTCATTCAAAATCAAAGCAGAAATTTTTGATAAACATTTACAAAAGGTATATGGAAATGAAGAGGACCTAGGATTGGGGCTGAGGATATAGCTCAGTTGGTAGAGTGCTTGCCTTGCATGCACAAGGCTCTGGGTTCAATCCCCAGCACTACCACCAAAAACAAAAACAAAACAAAAAAACTCAAAAACAAAACAAAACAAAAAAATATCCAAACCAGCAAAACAGGAATAAAGTTAAGACTTACACTATCTGAACTTAAGACTTATTTTAAAGCTACAGTAATCCAGGTAGTGTGGTATTGCTATCAAGATAGGCAAGCATAACAATAAAACAGAATTAAAATCCAGAAATATACCCACACAATATAGAAAATTAGTTTTGATGAAGTGCAAATGCAATTCAGTGGGATAATATTAGCCTTTTAAAGGCACAGTACTGGGAAAATTGTCTACTATGTGTACAAATTAGAACTTTGAGCCATACTTCACATCATATATATACGTATATACAGATCATGTAAAAACTAAAACTACAAAACTTCAAGAAGAAATCATAAAAGAAAATCCTTGTGACTTTGAGCCATGCAAATATTTCTTAGATACAATACTAAAAGCACGATCTCTAAATTAAAAAATTACTTTTCTCTCCGCCCCCCTTTCCCCCTCTCCATTTCAGATTTTTTCATAATGAAGGACCTAGTTAAAGGTTGATAGTGATCTGGAAAAGTAAAAAAAAAAAAAAAAAAAAAAAAAAAGAAATAACCATTATAAAAAGGAGTATCCCATGAAAATTGAAGGAAGAACAATGGAGTAGAGATCAAAGGGTAGGGAAGAGAAATGGGAAAAGGGAAAAACTACAGAATGAAATTGACCAAATTGTGCTAGGTGGGTGTATGCATATATCACAATAAATTCCACTTTTATGTATATCTGCACTAATTAAAAAACAATAAATAAATACAAGAAAGAATAGAGGAAGGGGAGTAGGAGAGGGAGGAAAGGAGGGAAAGTAGAAGTACTGGGGTTTGAAATGGAACAAATTACATTATGTGCATGTATGAATATGTCAAAATGAATCTCACTATTATGTGTAACTATGGCGAATAATAAGAACATGTTTTTAAAATATAGGAGTCATGATACGGGAAATGACATTCAGAATAAGAGTTGGACAGTTATGATTTGAATGAGCAGATGTAGAAGACACACAGGGAGTAAAGGGGAGGGTGTTACAGCTTAGAAAGTCTTTAAATTTAAAGTTTTAAACAAGGACAGAGGGACATTATTTGGCTTTAAAAAAGCTACCTTCATCAATAACAAAGTAGCAGTAAATTTTTATTGAAAACTGAATGTGTATCATAAAATTATCTTAATGCTTCCTCTAAACAATCTCATTTGATACATATAATAATCATATGATGTAGACATTTTAATTCTAATTATACAGATGCAGAAATGGGGCTCTAAAAGGAAAGAGATTTGCACAAATGGGACTAGGTGAAACTAACTCAAAGAATTCACTCTTAAACACTATTTCCAGGATGGGGCCATACTCATACTAGATTGATATTCAATGAACAAATGGGCTGGGGTTGTGGCTCAGTGGTAGAGCACTCGCCTAGCACATGCACAGCCCTAGGTTCGATCCTTAGCACCACATAAAAATACATAAATAAAATAAAGGTATTGTGTCCAACTACAACTAAAAAACAAATATTAAAAAAAAGAGTGACCAGCATCCAGCTGATGAAAAAAATGTTTAAAACAATCTTCTTCCTTATAAAAATGCACAATAGGCTTTTAAGTGTATTTTTAGATACTGCTACCAAATTAAGAAAATTGACCTTTTAACATGCATTAAAAAAAAAAAACCCACTAACATTTTCACTGCTATTTATATAAGCAAGTAAATCATGTGGCTATATATCATCCATGTGACTTGGTCTTAGGACATAAAAACTGTAAAAATAAATAATTAGTTGTATTATTTTTACAAGTATAAATCATCCACAACCATCTTCATTTATAAATGATCAGCTCTAAAAATCCTGGGCCAAAAGCTTTCTGCGATTAGAGATTAAAATTCTTTCATTTGTAGGCCAAGAATAAAAATTATTGTTTTCACTTAGCCTGGGAGTATTGAGTTTGTCTTTTTCTTATCATTAACATTCATCACTCTGAATCATCCACTTCTCTTTGAACTTGGGAAACAGGAATTTGATAGCATACAATATTTAAATCAATTAAAACGAGGACCCAGACAGAACCAAGAAATTCTGGGAGTTAACCATAATAACTCTTCGATCTCAATAAAGTTCAGTTTAATTATTTATTTGAAAATAACAAGGATCAACACTAACTTTCCAGGGTACATAAATGTATTTTCCTACATTTTCTAATACAATGTTCTGTTTTCCAAAAATAAAATATGAACTGAAGTCATATCAATACTTGTCAGCAAAAATAAAATTAAAAAGTTTTATTTTAGAAATTAAACATTTGTACCAACTTTACGAAGAGCTTCCTCAACTTTGTTTTATTCAGTACAATTTGAATATCAGCAGGTTGGTTCAACAGGATTTCTTGACTCATGGTCATGAACGATTACTATTATATATTGCTAAATAATATAAGAATTTCTCTAGAGAGAGGATGATATTTCCAGCTACCAATAATGAAAGCAAGAAAAGAGTTCATGAAGTTTGAGTTGATATGATCTGAAAAGTGTAAATAATAATAATAATAATAATATACTCATGATCCCACATAAAAGTAATCACTATTAGTGTTTAGCATATTTGCTTCTATATTTTCTATATAAATATATTATTTAAAAGCTATACAAACTATATGGCAACAAATTTTTTCTTTTATAAAAATACATACTTTTTTAATTAAGTGTCTTTCGACTTCCTTATATGTTATGAACTAAAGGTTTGTGTTTCCTCAAAATTCATATGTTGGAAATCTAACATCTAGTATAATGGTATTTGGAGGTTGGGATAGGGGGAATAATTAGATTTAATGAGGCCATATGGGTGGGAACCCTCTTTGTAAGAGGAATAAATCGTAGTGAAATCTCTTCTTTCACCATGTGAGCAAGAGTGGCCATCTGCAAGCCAGAAAATGGGTTCTCAACAGGAACCAACTCTACCAGTATCTTGATCTTGGATTTCCCATTCTACAGAACCATGAGAAATAAATGTCTCTTGTTTAAACAACTCAATCTATAGTATTTTATTATAGCATCCTGAGCTGACCAATACAACACTTGGCCACTCTCTACTTATGCACTTGATTTCTTTTTCTCCCTTTAATAGAGAGTTTTCAATTACCTGCTTCTGCTTCTTCCTTTCTTTCCTTTCTTCTTTTGTTCTTCCCAGTCCCTTCATCACCAAGTATTATACTGTAATGCAACTAGTGCTATTGTATAATAAAGCAAGGGCCTCGGATGAACCAGGATGAACATCTTGCTACAGATGGGATAATATTAAAATGGGCTCTTATTGTCCATTGGAAGAACAGCTTAGAGTTCACAGATTTGTGGCTTCTAGCTTAGAGCTTCACATATTTTTAATTTATTAAATTCAATCCCTTTTTCATTATAGTTGCTTCTTTGTATGGTTCTAACACTACATATTCCAATAATCCAAATGAGAGCAAGTTACAAACACCTAAGAGGCCAACACGACATGAAAAAAAAAAAAAAAAAATCAAAGAGAGACTTTAATTCCCCAAACCCAAAGGAAATTAATTTTCTAACCTGGATCTGTGACTTTGATGGCTCCAAGCCCATGGTCCATTCCCAATATAATTGTCTTTTGTATTGCCAGAGTTCTTTATTGTGAGATAAGATGAAATAATATATGCAAATGTACCTTGTGAAATAATAAACATACAAATGTTAATATTATGTCTCTTTCCTCACCAAGTTCAGAATAGTCTCTTTCTTCTCAATTCTACTGTACCATTTTAAAAAATGCTTAAAGGAAATGATTTCAAGGTGAAGAGAAAATGGTAGTTATCAGGACTAAAAATGTTATGAGTTGTCTTCTGAAATAAATAACAAGAACGTCTTTTAAAAGCCATGACTTCTCACAAAGCCCTTCTCATTAAAAATTGGAAAATCTGAGTAATTTATTCTTTATTTTTGTTAAACAAGTCATATGTTTTATTTCTTTCTTTCTTTTTTTTTTTTTTTTTTTTTTTTTTTTTTTTGGTACTGGGGATTAACTCAGTGGCACTTGACCACTGGGCCACATTCCCAAGCCCTTTTTTGTATTTTATTAGAGACAGGGTCTCACTGAGTTGCTAAGTGCCTCGCCATTGCTGAGGCTGGCTTTGAACTCGCGATCCTCCTGCCTCAGCCTCCCAAAGTGCTGGGATTACAGGCATGCGCCATGGTGCCCGGCGAGTTATATGCTTTATTTCTTTAAATGCTCAATGTAAACCTGTGTGTGGAGGGATGTCTTCATTGCAATTATGTCACTTTGGGGAGTGATTGAATCATGAGGGCTCTGACCTCATGAGTGGATTAATCCATTAACTGAATAGACCACTGTGAGGTGGTGGAAATTGTAGGTAGGTGGGACATGGTTGGAGGAGATAGAGATTTGAAGGAGATGAGACTAAGATGAAGATGCTGCTGGATTCCTTGACAAACCAAGGCCTCAGCACAAAGGAAGAGGCTGGAACCATAAAATCTGATGGGAATCTCAGATAGATGAAGGGGAAATCTGAGCAGACTGTCCATTTTCCTGTGGAGACCAATATGGACCAGGCACAGAACAGCAAAAGTAGTGCAAGATTTCCACACCATAAACTTGAAATAGCATTCCTTCATCTCTGAATTTGGAGTTGAGGGCTGCAACAGCTCCTCAAGTGCTGTTAACTAATGAAGAAAAATAACTGAAAAGGAAAGCTGGCTAGCTTGCCTGGGATAACCTCCACAGTAGAGGGCAAAGAGACCATGGAGGGCAGTACTCTTAAAAGAACTTCGGGAAAATGAGCTTGGAATGTTGTTGTAGGCTTGGTAACATCTTGCTAATTCTGTAGAAACAGAAAGAACAAAGTTGGTCCTGATCAACTTGGAAAGATAGATAAATTCCCAAGACTAATGAATCATGGCACCTTGTTGGTGAGATCAAGAACTACAACTTACACCACTCATGCATGCATCAGTTGCCATGCCAGCACCCAACAGAACCATATGGCACCACGTGCTCACCATCTGGCTTCCAGGCACAAGAAAACTGTGAAGACAAAGAAGACAGCATGCAGACTTCTGTCGGTTTTACCTCCTATTCCCAGGAGCCAGAGGGACATTCTGACAGAGATTTTAATGATTCCTCCAGAATGGGAGCTCGGAAAGGAGAGACAGAGAAGATTCGTTTTGACAGAGACATTAACCTTGAATTTAAATTGAGTTAGACCAGCAGAGATTGTGTTACTTTCAATTTGGCAAGTTTATAGTAGCTGGAAGTCTCCAGAGAAAGAAGAGTCCAATAATAGAGAAGAAAAGAAGTTTGTTTTTATATTTTCACATCAAAGACAATGCATAAATTTTACCCAGTTGCCCTCCTTTTAAAGGTTGGCTGTCTGCAGTGCTCTGAGAAATCTTCCAGTCATTTTCTTTGCCAAGGCAATGAAAATTTGATGTTGCCAATTCTTGCTCAGGCTTCCTGGGACTATCTTAACCTCACTAGTTTTAACTTTTTCAACCAACGTTGTTGCTTTAACCTTTGGCATTCTTGCTAACCCTTCAGGCATGACAAACCTGATCCCCACTTCCAAAGGCACTTCAAATAATAACCCAATCTGTTATACGTATAAATGTATTACATGAGAGTGTGTGTGTGTCCACACACATTTATATCACTTTTTGCTTTAAAAATTGGCCTGTTTTAAATTGCATTTTTACAGATTACTTAGTCATTATATCTAAACCTAGATATTCTAAGGGCCCAGTGATTGACTACTTTGATTGCTATTACAATTAATAAATATGAGTTGTGCTAATACTTAAGACTAACTGCATACAATTTTATGTTTTGGCTACCATTGCCTATTCAGCTTCATGATACCAATAATACGTTTAAGATTTTAGTGACAAAGCTTTATTTTGTTGTATTTCACAATAAATACAACAAATACTGTGGCTAATTTTACCATTATGTGCATATGATATCACTTCCTGAAAATTAATGAACATAAGGGATTTGTTATTGTCATTTTAGTACAACAAAGCAAGAAATGCTGTGGAAAAAACGACCTCCAGAAATATGGTTAATTGATATCTCAGGAGCGGGTGTAACAGGACTGGAGTGAAGGAATATGTTTCTCAAGTAGTTGCTAAACCCAGCAGGCTCCAGCTAGCTGAGGTTTAGAAAATAGATTCAAAAACTTTTAGCAGCATGCATCTTATGCTTCCTTATATTTCATAATCGTTGAGTACATTTTTGAGGCACATTTGCATAATAGTCTATATTTTGTCCCAACCTGTCCTCTATGGCTCAGTCTAAATTTAGTTTCTGCAAAAAGTCTCCCTAAATATTCTTGAGATAATCTAGGGCGGCTCATGTGAGCTTACCAACTAGACTGTTCAGATGTTTTTTTTACATCCTCCAGGCTCTGCTGTCACTTGCAATTTAAAGCACAGTTCCTACCAAACTCACTACCTCTTAGAATTCAGTTGGATTCTTTTGTCATGAAGCAATCACATGAATAGCTCCACCCACTTTGACTACCTTCTGTGCATCTCCAGAGAGGTCCAACTTTGGAAAATGCTCTCAGAGCCAGACAAATTTCTTTCTGTTTTCTGTGTGTGTTTACTTTTTAGGGATACACAAAGTGGTGTCTGTTATAAGCAGTTTTAATCAAAAGTACTTTTTAAATTTGTATGTCATGAGAATTTTTTCTTAGGATCAAGATAGGAGTCTGAAGGGTCAGAAACAAGTGACAGCTCACTATACCAATAGAGCCCTCAGCCTTAAGCTGAGGCTTGTCATCTGAGCAAACAGACTCCCAGCTTACTTACCACATTGAAAGGCCCTGACAAGTAAAATTTCCAGCTGTGGTCCAAGTAGAGCCCCTGATAAACATTACATATGTGTGTGTGTGTGTGTGTGTGTGTGTGTGTGTGTATGCATATATATATCTATGTATATATGTGTATATATACATATATTCCATCTACATATAAAAATTAAGTTCAAACTGGATTTTGAAAAATGAACTTCAAAAAGTGTTTTAATTAATGAAATACAATGTCATACCTATTATGATAGCTACTAATATTTTTTAAGGAAGGAAAGAAACTAAAAGATTATTTTAAAAAATAAAAAACAGAAAATAAACATAAATGTGGATGTGCAAAAATTGAAGGCTTTCTGCACTGATGATAGGAACATAAAGTTTTGCAAACACTACAGAAAACACTAAGGTAGCTCCTCAAAAAAATAAAAATAGAATTTTAACATGATCTAGCAATTTCATTTCAGAGTATACAACCAAAAGAATTGAACAAATGTTTATATACCCACATTCATAGCAGAATTTTTTAAATAATAAAAGATAGCATGCATCCAAGTGTTAACCAATGGATGAATAGATAAACAAAATTTGGTATGTACATACAATTGAATAATATTCAGCTTTTAAAGAGAAGAAAATTGTGATCCATCCTACAAGGTTTATAAATGAACCTTGAGGACATTATGTTAAGTGAAGCCAGTTGCAAAAAGATAAATATTACATAACTCCACCTATACAAGGACCTAGCACAGTTAACTACATAGAAACAGAAAGCAGAATTATGGTTGCCAGGAGCTGAGGGTACGGGGAATGGAGAGATATTTAATGTGTATAAAGTTTCAGTTTTGCAGGCTGAGAAGAGTTCTGTGGATTTATGATAGAGTTGGTAGCACAACATGTGAATATACTTAATGCCACCGAACTGTACAATTAAATTGGTTAAAATGGTAAATTTTATGTTATTTTGCATTTTCCCACAATTTTAAAAATGATGTTAAAATATTTTGAGATTGTAATGTTTGGTTAAAAACTGAGCAAGTTATTTTGGACTAACCTTCCCTGTAAAAGCACCCAGAAAAGTTGAAGAAATAGATGGGCAGATAAATAGATATAGACAGATAGAGAGATATTCTCCACTTGAGACCATTATGGTGAAGCCAGATTTAAAGATAGGTAATGAGTGTAGTTAAGTAAATTGGGTCTAATATCAAGTCTAATAAAGAAAATGGAGTTCATAAAGGAAATGGAGTTGATCTGAGCCCTGGGAAAACCAGAGCAACACATGGGAAATTAAAAAGTTAATGTCCGCAAGGTCCAGGACCATCCTGAAGAATTGTTAATGAAGCAGCTCTCAGCAAACAGGGAGATAGATGCTAATCAACTTGCCCTGAGCCCTTCCTGACAGATCACTCTTCCCTCAACCCCATGGGTTCACCTGTGTCACATCTTTTGGCTTTCCCATCACAGGCAGGATAGAAGGAGAAAAGCAAAGAAACTAGGGAGAACAAAAGAGGACCTTAGATATAAAAGGGAAAAGACCTCCCCTTCCCAGGGATTCCTGCCTTCTGCCTTCCCTTCCCCTGGTCTCCTTCTCCCTCCCAGGGGAAGTCTAGTTCTGCTGTCCTTTAGTAAAGCCTTTTCTTTTCCACTCTACATTGCCTCAGTGTGCTTCTTCAGTGTTATACTTTAACATTTGGGGAGGCAAGTACTCCTCACAGTAAACAGCAATAACAATGGCTGTAGAATAACCAATGTATCAGACCTAAGAATGATTGAAATCAATGTTCAGATTATTTTTATTTCATAAGATGATCTCCTGGTCTAGCACCTATTAAAAAATAAAATAAATGCTCTCTGCAGAAAGATAATGACATCCAGAGATTCAATTATCCCAACAGTTTATCATTAAAGATGCCTGGCACTCAATAAAAAAATATCCATGTAAAGTTTAGAATTCAGTTAAGAGTAGCCTATCTGTGATGTTAATTATCTCCTGTCTTCTACTGCTTTTGGTGTTGATTTGTTCTTCTTTTTCTAGGGCTTTGAGATGTAATATTAGGCCATTTATCTGTTGACTTTCTATTTCATTCTACCTTACACTGATGAGAAGGGAAGCTAAGGGCAATTTCAACCAGCTCTGTTTTAAGCCATCCATTCTCAATTCTCATTGACAGATTTTTAATTTTTAATTTTTATTTTTGGTGCTGTTGCTGTGCTGACTGGTTCCTGGATGTGTATACATACACAAATTTTTCTCATTTTTAGTTTTTTTTTTAAATGATTGGTATTTTACTTCTTTTTTGAGTTTTAGTATTTTTTCTCTGTTTGAGTTTTATTGTTTGTTTGTTTGTTTGTTTCTCTTATTTCTCTCTTATTTCTCCAACCTCTAACAAATTCCTTTGTTCTCTCTCCTTTTAATATTTTTTAAAATTTTTTATTCTCCTTTTCTATAATCATCATTTGCCACATCTTTTATGCTTCCTCTCTTCACATTTTAAAAATTCTAAATTTTCTTTTCCCTCCTTATCATATTTTCTTTTCTGTTAATGAACTGTATTTTCTCCATCTTTTAGAACTATTTGGTATACATAACTCCTCCCCCACCATTCATGATGTTGCAGTTATTAGTACTGTGTATGATATAGTTGACACCTGATATTTACTTTAATTCCAGACCTAGGTCATGGCTGTTCTTTATTATTCTATTGTCAATTGCTGACCACACCATTTCTGATTTTGTGGTTATTAGTATTCTAGATGTCATAGTACAGCACCAGATATTTATTTTAATGCTGTGCATTGTTTGCCTTCATTGTAGCTATTGTTTGTTCCCCTCCTTTGATGCAAGGTACTGGGAATCTACAGAGACACTACAAGTTCACAGGTTAGAGACTCTATTGCCTAGCTAAATCTAGTCAATAAACTGTGCACCATTGCTCCATTCACATCACACTCAAACTTTAGTGATACTGAAACAGAAAGAAGAGAAAAAAAAAAAACTTAAAACTAACAACCAGACCCCAAGCATGAATAGCTGGTGAGGCGCCCTCAAGTCCAATTCACAGACATCCACTTCTACAACAAAAACAGAGAATTAACAAAAAAAGTGTGAATATCACACCTATGAGGGTATCTCCATCTAGATAACCCTAGATCACTTTGGCAAAGGAAGGCTGTGTTCTAAAAGGCCCAAACATAAGAGTAGAATATAAATCCATCCCCCAAAATGCATAAAACCTAACACAGGAATACAAAATATATGAAAAAACAAGGTAACATGATGCCTCCCAAACTGATTCCAAAGATATTCAATTGGGTGAAATACCAAATAAAGAATTCAAAAGCAGATTATAAAAAATGGTCAATGAATTCCAACAGAACACAAAAAGAATGAGTTAAGAAAGTTAGCACAGGATATGAATAAGAAATTCAATATGGGGAGAGTGATACTGAAAAAGAACCAAACAAATATTAGAAATTGAAAACACAATAAATCACATAAAATGTTCAGTTGAAAGTCTCTCTAATAGGGTAGACTATGCTGAAGACAGAATCTCAAAGATGTAAGATACAGTTGCCAGCTAGTATGAAAGAAAAGAAAACAAGTAACCATGACCAGAATATGCAAGTACTCTGGACAACATTACAACATTAAATTTAAGAATCATTGGAATTGAAGAGGGTTGTGAGATGCAGGCAACTGACATGGATAAACTCTTCCAAGAAATAAAAACAGAGAATTTAACAAATCATGAGAATAAGATGGACATCAAGATACAGGATGCGTTCAGAACCCTACATAGACAAGATCAAACTAGAACCTCAAATAGACAAGATCAAAGAGAACTTTCCATAATATAATATAGTTAAAACCCTTAATATACAGAACAAGAATAGAAATTTTAAAATGTCAAGAGAAAAATACCAGGTCATAGTTAGAGGCAAGCTAATCAGAATTACTTCAAAATTTTCAGTTCAAATTCTAAAATTCAGGAGGGCTTGAAATAAAGCCCTGAAAGAAAATATCACCAAGTTTGCTATATCCAGCAAAGCTGCACTTCAGAATCAATGAGAACAAATAAAAACCTTCCAAGAAAAGCTGAAACTAAAAGAATTCATGACTACTAAGCAGGCACTACAGAAAAAAATAATATAAAAAAATACTGCACACAGAAGAAATCAAAAACAAATCTGAGCTCACAATTGGACAAATCTCATTTGAAGAGTAATAAGCAAATGAGAAACAGCACAAATTAAGCATTAGAAATAAATCAAAATGGTGGGAATTAATAAAAATCTCTCTAAAATAACACTGAATGTAAATGGTCTCAACTCTCCAATTAAAAGGCATAGGCTGGCAGAATGAATTAAAAAACAAGACTCAACTATATGTTGTTTGCAAAAAACTCACTTGAAAGGTAAAGACAGCCACAGGCTGAAGGTGAAAGAATGTAAACAGAACCCCAAACCAAGCACAAGTAACTATGCTCATATTCAACAAAGCACAGTTCAAGCAAAAACCAATCAGAAGAGACAAAGAAAGTCCAACAAGCAAATATAATGATAGCGAATATTTATGCCACAAATACTGATGCACCTAGTTACATAAAATGGATGCTATTCTAATTAAAAACACCAGGAGACCCCAGTACAATAATACCAGATGATTTCAACATACCTCTCTCACTAATAGAGAGATCATCAAGACAAAAACTCAGTAAAGACTCTTCAGACCTAAAAATATTATAAATCAAATGGACTCAACAGACATCTACAGAATATTTCACTCAATAACAGCCAAATATACTTTCTTCTCAGTGGCTTATGGACTCTTCTCCAAAATAGAGCTTATCTTAGGCCACAAAGAAATTCTTAAGAAATACCAAAAAATAAAGATAAAATTTCTTACATCTGATCAGATCAAAATGGAATGAAATTAGAAATCAACATTTAAAAAACTATAAAAATGATAAAACGGTTGGATATTGAACAATACATTTTTGAATGATGAATGAGTGATGGAAGAAATCAGGGGGAAAATTTTAAAAATTCTTAGAATCAAATGAGAATAGTGATACAGCATACCAGAACCTGTGGAATACTATGAAGGCATTGTAAGAGGATAGTTATGGCCGTGAGGGACTACATAAGAAAATCTGGAAGATCACAGATAAACAACCTAATTATGCATCTAAAGGGCCTTTGAAAAAAAGAACAAATCAATGCCAAAACCAGGAGAAGGAAGAAAATAATTAAGATGAGAGTTGAAATCAATGAAATAGAGAATAAAAAGATATATACAAAGGTTCAATGAAAAGAACAATTGGTTCATTGAAAAAATAAACAAGATTGATAAATCCTTAGCCAGAGTAACCAAAAGGAAAAGAGAAGACCAAAATTAAATTTAAATTAGTGATAAAAAAAGGAGAAATCCAGAGGGCCATTAAGAGCTATTTTTAAAACTTATGTTCCAATAATTTGGAATACCTAAAAGAAATGGATAAATTTCTTGACATATATCATCTACCAAAATTGAATCAAAAGGGCAAAGAAAGCCTAAACAAACCAATAATGAGCAATGAGATAGAAGTAGTAAGAAAAAGTCCTCCAACAAAGAAAATCCCAGGACTAGATGGATTCTCTGCTGAATTCTACCATATCTTTAAAGAAGAACTAATGCCAGTGCTCCTCACTTTATTCCATAAACTAGAAAGGGATGAAACACTTCCAAATATACTCTATGAATTACCCTCTCACCAAAACCAAGTAAGGACACATCAAGGAAAGAAAACTACTGAACAATATCCCTCATGAACTTAGATGCAAAAATCCTTAATAAAATATCAGGAAATTACATTCAACAACATATTAAGAAGATTGTATATCATGACTAAGTTGATTTTATCCCAGGGTTTTAAGGATCATTTAACATGCAAATCAATCAGTGTAATTCATCACACAAATGGAATTAAGGACAAAAATTATTTAGTCATCTCAATAGATGCAGAGAAAACCTTCAACCAAATTCAGCACCCATTCATGAGAGAAAGATTGAAGAAACTAGGGATAGAAGAAAATTAACTCAACATCTTATAGGCTCCAGGTGACAACCTGAAACCAATATCATAGTGAATGGGAAAAAACTGAAAGCATTTCCTTTAAAATCCAGAACAAGAAAAGGAGATTCTACTACTCAATAAAATACTAGAAATTCTAGTTAGAGCAATTAGGATGAGAGGAAATAAAAGGGATAAAAACAAAAGAAGAAGTCAAGTTATCAGTTTGCATATGATATGATCCCATGTTAGAAAAGTCAAAAAGTTCCACCAAAAGACTGCTAGAACTAGTAAACAAATCCAGCAAAGTATCAGGTTACAAACCCAACATACAAAAATCAATAACTTTTCTATACAGCAATAATTAATCTACTGAGAGAGAAAACAACAAAACAACCCCATCGACTATAGCCTCAAAATAAAATAAAATAAAATAAAATACCTAGGAACAAACCAAAGCAAGGAGGTAAAAGACCTCTATAAAGAAAACTATAGAACATTGAAGAAAGAAAACTGAAGAATACACAAGAAGATGAAAAGACCTCTTTTGTTTATGAATAGGCAGAATTAATATAATCAAAATGGCATACTACCAAAAGTGATACACGAATTCAATGCAATATCCCCATCAAAATACCAATTACATTCTTCACAGAACTATAAAAATATTTCTAAAATTTATTTGGAAGAGTAAAAGATCCAGAATAGTCAAAGTAATTCTAAGAGAAAAATAAAAGTATCAAGATACCTGACTTAAAATTATGCTACACAACTAAAAATGTATGGTGTTGGCATAAAAAGCAGACTCATAGACCAATGGCACAGAATAGAAGATACAGAAAAAAACCTACACAGATATAGTCATGTGATTCTTGATGAAGGTGCCAAAAACATACATTGAAGAAAAGACAGCCTTTTTAACAAATGGTGCTGGGGAAACAGAAAATCCATATATAGAATAATGAGACTACATCATTATCTTCATGTCTACACAAAAGTCAACTCAAAATGAATCAAATATCTAGGAATTAGACCAGAAACTATGCAACACTTAGAAGAAAATACAGGGTCAACCCTCTAACATGTAGGCACAGGCAATGACTTTTTCAACTGAAAATAATACCAGGAATTAATAACTGGAATGGCATCAAATTCAAAAGCAGTAAAGGAAACAATTAAGAATCTGAAGAGATTCTTAAAGAGATTCTGAAAAATTTACTAGCTACTCTTTTGACAGAGGATTAATATCTAAAATACATAAATAACTCAGAAAACTTAATAATCCAGTCAATAAATGAGCAAATTAATTAAGCAGGCACTTCTCAAAAGAAGAAATATAATTGGCCAACAAATATATATTAAAAAGTTCAACATTAATGATTAAGGAAATACAAATCAAAACTACACTAAGATTTCATCTCACTCCAGTTAGTATGGCAGTCATCAAGAACACACACACACACACACACACACACAAATAGTAAATGCTGGAGAGAATGTGGAGCAAAAGGAACACTTTACACTGTTGATAGGATTGTAAATTGGAACAACCACTATAGAAATCAGTATGGAGTTTCCTTAAAAGAATAGGAATGGAGCCACTGTGATGGTTTAGATATGAGATGACCTCCAAAAGCTCATGTGTGAGACAATGCTAGATAGTTCAGAGGTTAAAAGATTTAGTTGAGAACCTTACCCTAATCAGTGCTTTAATCCACTTGAATGGATTGACTGGGTGACAACTATAGACAAGTAGAATATGGCTCAAGGAGGTAGATCACTGGGGGCATGTCTTTGAGGTCTATATTTTGTCCCTGGTGAACAGAATTCTTTGCTATCTAATTTCCATGCCCTGAGCTGATATCCTCTGTCATACTTTTCCCCCATAATGTTCTGCC
Source organism: Tamias sibiricus (assembly GCA_025594165.1). Classification (NCBI taxonomy): domain Eukaryota; kingdom Metazoa; phylum Chordata; class Mammalia; order Rodentia; family Sciuridae; genus Tamias; species Tamias sibiricus. Next base: position 130,916,321 of record CM046657.1, on the reverse strand, counting down.
TCACCTCTGGCCCAGATCTGTGGAGTCAGAGTCTCTGGACTGAGATTTCTGAAACTATGAGCACAAAATAAACTTTTTCTCCTCTAAAATTGTTCTTGTCAGGTCTTTTGGTCACACTAGCAAAAAATATGACTATAGCAACCACCATATGACCCAGGTATACCATTCTTCAGTATTTATCCTGAAGAATTAAAATCAGTGTACTATAGCAATAATTGCATACCCATGTATACCACAGCACAATTCACAATAGCCAAACTATAGAACCTGTCTAGGTATATGTCAATGGATGAATGGATAAAGAAAATGCTTTATATATACACAATGGAGTTTTAGTCAGCCATAAAGAAAAAAAATATGTAATTTACAGGCAAATGGATGTTACTTGAGAATATTATGTTAAACAAAATAAGCCAAACTCAGAAAGCCAAGGGTCATATATTTTCTCTCATATTTGGAAGCTAGAGAGGAAAAAGAAAAGATAGATGGAGGCCAGTCTCACGAAAATTGAAAAGAGATCAGTAGAATAGCAGAAAGGGACCAGGGGGAAAGAGAAAGAAAGGGAAAGAGGAATATTGGGGAATGGTATTAGCCAAATTATATTGTTGTATTATGTGTGTGTACAAATATGTAACAATGAATCCCATCATTATATACAACTATAATGCACCAATAAAAAATATAAAAAAGAAAAAAATTAAATTAAAAAACAGATACACAGGGCTGGAACTGTAGCTCAGTGGCAGAGCACTTGCCTAGCATGTATGAGGCACTGGGTTCCATCCTTAGCACCATATAAATATAAACAAACAAAATAAAGGCATGCTGTTCATCTATAACTACCAAACAATTAAAAAAAAAAACAGGTACAAGAATTTATTTGAAATTAATCAACTGAAAACAAAGAGAAAACAAAGAATCAGAAACTGGAGTTATCTAATACAGACATGAAAAACAGTGATGAATATGGAATTAAATAGAATTAATTTTTTGATAACTAGAAAATATTTTAATTTTGAAAACTCTAGAAGGAAGAAATAGATGCTATTAAAAGTTCATCAAATGGGCTCAATATCAGATTAAACATAAGTTGGATGAGAAAAAATATTGAAAATGAAGCATAGAGAAAAGAATAGAAAATACAAGACAGAATGAAAAATATATAAGACATGGTAGAAAAGTTTAACTAATATGTAATTGGTATCCCAGGAAGAAAGGATAAAGAAAATTGGGTAACAACTAATACGTGAAATGACAATGGTTAAAAACTGAATAAAGGTACCAAGTTTTTGCATGGGCTCAAGAAGTACTATTTGAAAAAAGTTAAATATTTAATAAATAGAAATATGTAGATTAAAAAAAAAATTACTGATTCCTAGTCCAGTTACCTAGTGACACACAAATACTTTAAGCCTTTTTAAATTTAAATTCTATTTATCTGATGAATATATGTTTTGGCTTATAAGATCAAATATAACCCCTTGACCTATTCAAAAGCAGAAAAAAAATCCAACAGTACCTGCCTCTTGCTTTCTGTTCTCAATTTCAGCTTTCCAGAGCTAAATATTTCCAACTATGTCAAATGTTTCATGTGCCATTTATGTCTGTGTTTCAAAATAACCAGCTGGAATACTGCTATTTCTTAATTCCAATCAGTTTTAAATATTTTTTTTTCTTTTCATGCTATGGAAGGTTTTTCCACATATGGAAAAGTGGGGAGAGCTAAATCTCCTAATGTAACTCCTTCTCCTAATATATTTCTTTACTTTATATTTTTAAAATAGATTTTTATTACTTGCATTATTGTGACTATGTACAATACTCACACTGAGCCATGACAAGTACTAAGAGTACATTCTCTTCTTGTACAAGATCTCGTTTTTCTGGAGTTATTTTTTTTTTTTTTTTTTTTTTTCCTATAGATTTCTGAGAACCTATCTCCATACTCTTAAACAGATCTTCTAATATATCAGGCACTTTATTCATTTCATGTAAGTGATTTCTTCTCATACACATTTTCAACTGATTCTGCCAACCCTCCGCATTTCCCCACCCCCACCCCAGGCTGCTAATGATAGGAGGAAAAACCTCAACAGAACTCTGTGGTATAATAAATATACTATGAAGCAGGCTATGACTGCAAAGGAGCCCAGATGTCTCTGTTCAAACAGACAGCAAATTCATTTTTTGTCTGACATTTTGTTCTATTCAAGCCCTGAACTGTTTGTGGGATGCCCACTCACTGGTGAGTGCTATCTTCTTTACACAGTCCATCAAACAAAATGCTAATCTTGTCTAGACATCTTCCATGCCTCCTTGTTCTTGAGCCTCTGGATTTGGACTGAATTTTTCTACCAGCTTTCCTGGTCTTCTATCTCATAGATGGTAGATCATGGGACTTTTCAGTCTCCATAATCATTAGAGCCAATTCAGATAGATAGATAGACAGCTAGCTAGCTATGGTTTGGATAAGGTTTACCCCAGAGATTCATGTGTGGGAAACTTGAGCCCCAACATGGCAATGTGGAGGTGGTAAGCCTTTAAAAGGTGGAGCCTAGTGTAAAGTAATTAGATCATTTGAGACATTGCCACTGAATGAAATGAAGGTACTTCTCATGACAGTATTGATATAAAATGACAAGAAAGCTATCTTCTTTGGTTTCTAACTTTCTATCCCACCATGGGATCTCTTCCCATCATGTGCACTCCGACCGTGATGTCATCTGCGATAATGTGACACAGTCAGAGGGGCTACACTGGAGGCCATATCAATGGTATCTCCTGAGTTGGGACTTCCAGCATTCCAAACTATGAGCTAAATAAATGCTTTTCTTTATGAAATACTCAGCTTCCAGTTTTTTTAGTTGTAGAAAGAGAAATCATAAAAATATAGATATATTCTACTGGCTCTATTACTGTGGAGAACCCCAACAAATACTCATATGCTCATTCAACAATAAAATTGTGGCCAATCTCATTTTATCTGTATCCTCACTCACTCTACCACCCTAGAATTATTTTGAAGCAAATTCAGACATTATATAATCTTAACTAAATTGCTCCTCTACAAAGACTTGCCTATTTATTTAAATTTTATACCATTAATACACCAATAAAAACAAATCATTTTTATCATTATCAAATGCCTTCAGTGTTCAAATTTCCATAATTATCTCATAAATGCTTTATTTTACAGCTCATTATTTTAATCAGGATCATAATAAAGATAATACATTGCAATGAGCTCTGAAGGTCTCTTGTAGCCTATAATTTAACTCTCTGTCTCTTTTTTCTACCTTTGCAATTTGCCTATTAACCGAACTAGATCATTTATCCAGTGAAGTTTCCCAGACTGGATTTTGCTGACAGCACATAAACATGTTAAACTACATGTTTATCTGTCCCTCTGTTCCCTGTAAATTGGTGGTTAAATCTAGAGGTTTATGTAATTTGGGTTCAATTCTGACACACAACATAATACCTTTTTATGGTAATGTTTCCATTAGCACTTTTCATTTGCAGCAATCAGAGCATGACATGTGTACATATTTAGTAAGGGTTCTATATTTTTTTCTCTAGTTTTCCTACTTAACTGACATTCATAGATTCTTTGGGAATTGCTTTCTCTGTAATTTTTGGCTAAAATTTGGGGTATTTTTCCCTCCCAGAGGACAGTAAGGTGATTACATTTATGAGTTCATTCCCAATACATCAGAATTCCTAAATTCCAAATCCCTCATTCAAGAAGATGCTGTCACACTCTTCAGAATACTATCTAGCTATATTTTTTTTTAAATTTGTTCTAATTAATGTTATACATGATAGTAGAATGCACTTTGATAAATCATACATAGATGGAATATAATTTCTTATTCTTCTGTTGTATTTCCATGTCCCACAAACATCTTTGTAATTTAGTCCATGGGATATAGTTTGGCTAAAATAATTGTGATGTCTCACCACTATTAATTCACCACTGTTTGTGTACAGGGCCTCCTGTATCCTCTGTGGTACCTGGCAAGGGTGAGCATACCCAAGTTAATTGCTTCAAATAGCTTATAGTTTTTATATAATCAAACACTCAGTTGTCTATAGTGTAAAATGTGCCAAAATAAAGTTCAGATGAAAAGGATGAATAAACCCAGGGAAACTTCTTTGCAAGGAAAGACAACAGTCAGAACAAAGTCTTCATTGAGAGGGTATGACTTGGAAAGAACCCACCAAACTAGATAAGATTATGGCAAAAAAACTGGGACAACATTTGGAAAAAGGATTGGACATGGACAAAGGCAGAGGTGGAAAACTTTTGCTGTGTTTAGCTAAATCTTGGAAAGTATCTAGTTTTGGTTCTTGGTTTGGCCTGCCATTAGGATCACTTCAGATCTTTGAAAAATACAGATGTCTAGTTTTAAAAATCAACCATGAGTTGATTTTAGTGGATAGCCAAGATCATGAACCACAGGCAAATGGAAAACCTCAGCAGGAAAAAGCTAGAAAGGTGAGTGAAGATTGTGTTACATGTAAGAGGTAGGATGCTCAGTGTTCCTTAGTACCCACGGGGACCAGGTCCAGGATCCTGCAAGAACACCAAAATCCATGGATGTGGCTGGAGGAGGTGAGCTTGGCAGTTTAGACTATATTGTTGGCCTAGAACAAAACTGTGAAATTCTTGAATCCAATTTGGAGAACACCCACATTCCCAGTCCTTTTCAGTTCTTTTTTTTTTTTTTTTTTTTAAACCCCTTTCACTATTGGGAAGTGAATCTTCCATTTTTCTTTCTGTAAACTTTCAGGACAGGAACCGAAAATTTTCCTCATTATGCACTGAATATTAGTGTGGTGTTGTCTGTGATCAATCTGGGTTAGTCTGTTTTGAGAAAAGTGAAAAACATCATTTGTGTCCATGGAATGTGTGTGTGTTTATGTGTGTGTGGGGGGGGGGGGAGTGAGAATGACCTGATTGATTTCAAAACAAATTATATGTATTAAGTTACACTGATTATATTATAGGACTTTCATTATTCACCAATATCTACTTTCAGACACATAGGAAGGTTGTCTTGCTCCCTCTCTGAAGTCAGAATGGCAGTGTGACTTGATTTGTTCAATGAAATGTACATGGAAATAACATGATAATGGCTTGACTAATCCTAAACTATTCTTTTCCAAATGTTACAGTCCTAGATGTATAGTCTGGGAGGGAAGGGTCATTAGACTAAAGTAACCTGGATTGATCAGCCAACCCATGGAGAACAGCCATGTTGAAGATCTGGCCATATATTTAAGAAATTTTACAGAAGACAGAAATTTTGATTGTGTTAAACTACTGAGATTTAAAGATTGTTTGTTACTGCAACATAGCCTAATCCATGTTGACTAATATGTGTGTGAATATATATTTATATATACATATGCTTATATATATGTATCTATATATATTTATTTAGAAATTCAGAAACATCAGTGTGCATATATAAATTGTGTTGTATGAGTGTGTGTGTGTGTGTGTGTGTGTGTGTGTATGGTGTGCATGTGTATGTGTTTGAGAAAGAAGAAAGAAAAAAAGAGAACTGATTTATGGCAAGGATTTGATTTTAGAATAAGAGACAAATTCCTTAACTCCTTGATTTTAGCCAGTTTGGGACTTTTATCTGTAAAATGTATAAACAGATATATATATGCATATAAACAAATACATGGTTTACTTAAGTATTTATTTCTGCACAATATAAAACATATGTTCATGTTTTGTATATATGCATTAGGGTCACTTAGAGTTATAATTTATATATATGTATGTATATTATATATGTTTTATATATGTGTGATATATAGAGATATATGTGTGTGTATGAGATATATACATATATACATATATATGTGTATATATATATATACATATATATATATATAAAAAACTTGAGCTAAGTAATCAATTAAAAGCTCAAGGCAATATTGCATATTTAAGATACATTCTAGAATACCTGCCAAATCATGGACAATGTACATTGTACAATTCATATCAAAAGCATAAGCAAGGGCCAGAGGTAGCCATAGTTTTATATTTCCTGAGTTTTCTTGATTGCAGTCTGATCCTTTATGTTATTCCAACATAGAGTAATTTTTAAAGGAGAATTTAATTTAATATAAGTCTGAATATCCTTTGGAATGCTAGAAACCAGTATTACTGCAGCAAGCCTAATGAAAAAACACAAGTTCTATGTACCAATTTGCGGTCAGATTCAGCATTCCAGCCCTGCTCTCTCGTGGCTGCAAGTTCTAAACCATGTTCCTTTGCGCAGCCCTTTGCTATTCTGGTTAAAGATGTTGTGGGCTGTGGCCCACGTGGTATGCTAAACAGTCCACTGCTTATAGCAGGCTCCTTCAGCTCAAGTGCAAAGGCTCTGAACTCATAAAACACACCACTACTACCACCACTGCCACCACTAAATGGAGGTCTCGGAGGATTTCCTATTACTGTCCTGGCAGATAGCAGTGCACTTATTTTAAACCATACTATGTGCACGTAGATATATCCCCATGTATATTCAGGACAAAGAACATAGCACCTTCCAGAAGAAAACTCTTGGAATTAGGCTGAGGCTGATTCACTTGCATGTTTTATCACTGGTGTGGAATGCCAGTAACAAGAGCAATCATTTGTTTGTGAATTCACGGAAGACTGGGCTTTCACACTGGAAAGGGACTTCCCAATGAATAGCAACAGGGAGACTTGCTGTGTATTAGCATATTTTATCTGCCTTGTTTTGAAATTAAACAGAATTGAAGTTGAAAAGGGAAGCACAGATGCCTGCCACTGGGCTTGCTTTGTAGAAAAGTGGCATTTGAAATGAGGTTTAACCCTGTGGACAAATTTGACTGTTAACTGTTAGGAACCTCAGGCTGAGAGAATACATTTTCCCCTCCTTGTGAGATAACAGAATTTCCTGGTCATTGTTATTCTTTACCTAAAGTTACTTGTTAGATACAATAATACCTCTGTTTTGTGTGGAGCTGCTTAAATATAAAACAGGAGAATTTTAAGATGTAGCAAAGGTTATTCTACAAAGCTAAATTAAATTTTATTCAACATGTATTTACTAATGTGCCCAAAACTATGGTAAATACCTTGGAGGTAGAGGAAAGGTGGGAGATTATGTGAATAATTTGAGGGAATAGTTTATAGGGCTCTCTGTCCACCTGGACAGAGAAGCTATATGGGTAACAAATTTAAGAGATCAAGACAGAAACAGAGCTACAGAGATGAATGAGATAAGAAAGTAAATATAAAAGTAGTGTGTCCTTAAGACCAACAGATATTCTAGAAGTTCTAAGAAGAAAATGATGGTCACATATTGTAATATTCAGGGAAGATTTCAAGAGGAGACATGAATTTTCATTTAAATTTCATAGAATAGAGGAAAATTTGGTTATATGAGGGAAGGGGGATAGGCATTCTGGAACTGTAAATGTGTGTTAAGCATAGTAATTAAGTGCATAAGTTCTGTATTGTCCAAGTATAATTTTCTAAAAGTTAAAAACATGACTTTCATAAAAATATACAGTATGCACCTTTCAAAGATCTACTCAACTCATTAATGAGGGAATCAGTAGTAGCATAAAGCTGGCTCCCTGGGTGCAGTGCACACTCCAGTAATAATACTCAGGAGGCTGAGGCAGGAGGATCTCAAGTTCTAGGGTGTCCTGGAAAATTAGCAAGAACCTGTATCAAAATAAAATTAAAAGGGCAAAGACTGTAGCCCAGTGGTAGAGCACTTGCCTGACTTGTGCAAGGCCTTGGAGTTTAATCTCCAGCATGCCCCAAACCCCCCAAAAAGCAAAAACAAAAACTCAAAGAGATTACAGGCTCCCTTTCCTACTAGACAAACTTCTTTGCGTCTCCAGTGCACAAAAGTCATTTGCAATGTGACAAGTTAAAATAACCTCAAAGAGTCTGAATCACAAGCAATAGTTGTAAGTCAAACACATGTACATTTCTCTAGAAAATCATGTACTCCCTACAGGGCCCTGATTGACAGTGTTCTTGTATGACACTGAAAAGACACAGTATTAAAAGGATTTCCAGGGGCTGGAGTTTTGGCTCAGTAGTAGAGTACTTGCCTGGTATGTGTGAGGCCCTGGGTTAGATCCTCAGCACCGCATATAAATAAATAAAAGATCCATTGACAACTAAAAAATATCTTTAAAAGAAAAAATCTATCCCTCCTGATCAGGAGAGTCACAGCCTTTGGGATAGGAGTCCCCTTGTGTTTCTCCTTTGCTAGCAAAGCAATAAACCTTAAAAAAAAAAAAAAAAAGATTTCCAATTTTTGAGGACTTTTTTTTCTTTTTATGTTTTTATTCAAAGTGTTGTATTTATAATAATATTATGCATTATAATTCATAATAAACATATAGAGCATCTTTTTACATAACACTGTATGCAATGTATATTAGTACCATTCAAATCTTCAGTCATGCATTTAGGATAATGATATCCATCTTATTCATCCACCTTTTTTCCCCTCCATCCCCCCTTGCTCCCTTCCTTCCCCTCCCTCCCCTTTGACCATTATAGTGTTCCTCTAATACTCCTTTGTACCCCGACCCAACACCACTGTGAATCAGCCTCCTTATATCAGAGAAAACATTCGGTATTTGGATTTTTGAGATTGACTAACTTCACTTAGCATTATTTTGTTCCACCACTTGCCAGCTTTATAATGTGGCAATGTGGCTTAACTTCTTAGCTCTTCAATTGTGTTATCTGTAAAATGTATGCAATAATAATTCTTGGCACTAAAGTTGAAGGAATCAAATGAGATAATATAGAAACATAAATGCTTTACATAATACTTACTACACAGCAAGTGCTTAAGATATGTTTTGTCATCTAAATAAGAAGGAATCAGGATCAAAACCCCACAGATAATAGTGGAGGACTTAACTCAATGTAGTTCAGTGGGAGAGTGCTTGCTTAGCTTGCAGAGGTCCTGGTTCCACCCCCAGCCTACAAAAGAAAAAAAGAGAGGGAGCATGTTTGAAGGACACTAGGTAGATCAGACTGAACAGTAAAATAGTGACATTGAGAAATTGATAAATGAAATTAAATAATCAGAATTGAAAAAATCAATGAATAGAATCAAATAATTAGAATAGATAACAAAATTGGAAAAAAAAAATATAAATTAACTAAAGAGTTTTTAACCAGATTAGAACAGATCTAAAATAAAAGTTAACAAAAGAAGAAAGAGTGCCAAGGATATAGCTCAGTGAGAGAGCACTTCCTTAGCATGTGTGAGGCCCTGGGTTTGATCTCCATCACTCAAAGGAGTAGAAGTTGCTGAACAAGAAGGGAAAGAACAAAGAAGGAAGGGAGAGAGGAAGAAAGGAGCAAAAAAACACAGACATTTTGAAATATTTGTGTTTTATCCTGAAGTCAGTTGAGATCCAGTTTCCTACATAATCCTGGAAAAGGGAAGTCTGTATTTGAAGAGGAGAGTTAGGAAGTAATAAAGGGTTGAAAAATTAAGACAGTGAGAAACCACTTATGGATACTAGATTGAGAAACCTGAAGACTGCAGGAATGGTGCTTTGATATTGATCAACAACTTAAGGAGACACTTTTTTTGTTGTTGTTGTTTTGTTTTTGTTTTTTTGTACTGGGTATTGAACCCAGGGGCACTTAACCACTAAGCCACATCCCCAGCCATTTTTTTGTATTTTATTTAGAGACAGTGTTTCTCTGAGTTGCTTAGGGCTTTGCTAAGTTGCTGAAACTAGCTCTGAATGCCTGATCCTCCTGCCTCAGCCTCCTGAACCACTGGGATGACAGGCGTGCACCACTGCACTTAGCAAGGAGACAGTTTTAAAGTGAAAATAGGCAATCCATTTGCATCTACTGGCGGCATTTGAAAATCAGGAATACATCAGGAAAACTCTTCAGTAGATAGTGGGAGACCAGGATTTGGATGGGCTATCAGTGAAGATGATGTAATTTAAGAGGTCACCCATGTAGACACAATAACTAAAGGTGAAGTCAATGCACTAACCTAGCACTGAAAAGAAAAGAGCAGAGGAAAAGAATTATATGTTTGTCCCTTCTTCCTCTTTATAAAAGGTGATTATTTCCCAAAGGATAAAAACATAGCAGTTCACTGGAGAAAGAATTCTGTGGATGAAGTTCTGTGACACTTCAGGATGCAAAGCAGGAGTGATATGCAAAAGAAAAAAAAAAAAAATAACTCTGCTGAATACTCCCCAGAGCTCATGGTGGGAGGTGGAGGCCAAACACTTTAAAGTTTGATTCCCTTCATCATTCAGTGTAAAAATCAACATTCATGTAAAATTAACATGATGTTGTTTCCTAATGGAAGAGTTTACTGGGATGAAGGGACTATTTAGATATGGGGTAAATTTAAAACAGAGATCAGAATAGGCAGTGCCTTGGATTGTGTTTGTTCCCACAGCACCCCTGAGGCCAGAATTTGAGGGCAAGTAATTTATTTAGAAAGTAATTCCAGGAAGAACCAGGAAATGAGTGGAGAATGACCCAGGGAAAGGAAGGAAACTAAATGCAGGATACATTCATTAACAATATCACACTGTGGGCAATCAGGGCTCAATCCTGCTAGGAAGCTAGAAGGGGCTATGAAGAACAGGTTGAGGAATGATATCACCTGAGGAATGAATCACTAGAATACTTATCCAACAACTCCAGGCTTTTGATTGAGAGATATTCCTGGATTTTAGTCATCTGGTCTACCTGTTCCTGGATTTCAGTACTTCCAGTCTACCTGTGCCTACAACCAGAGAACACAGGGAGAGAGAACACAGGTTTTGGCAGTAGGCAGCCTCTAATATGCTCAAGGGCAGCACAGTACTGAGGGGATGCAGACAGGGCACCCATAATGCTTCAAAAGAAAGGGCTCTGAAGCCAGACTGCCAGAGTATGAATTTGGCTATATTAGCTGCTTTTGAAAACTCTTTGTCAGTCCTACTAATGGGTTATCTGATGAATTCAAATTCAGCTTGCTTCAAGTTTCTAAATAAGGGACTCTAAAATCAAAAAAGCAAAGTTATCTATCTGGAGTTAATGTAATTATTACCAACATATTTTGGTCACTCACTGTGGGCCAGATGTTGTAAAGTGTGCTGTGTGAGACAGGATGGAATTTCTGCCTCCCTCCATGCACTCTACTCCTTTCTCATCCTCAGTGGATGGAGTTTGGTGATCTTTATTCCCTTGGTGTGAGGAAACAGATTAGTTAGCATAATTCCTAGAAGTTCTTCTATAAAGATGGCTAGCATTAGAAGATGTCATGCTGTAAATCATTCAAAAACTTAGGGATCTACAGACACTTTTTCAAGATAGTACTGCAAATTACAGTTGGCATTGTTTTGAGAATATTTGAATGTTACATCAGGCAATCACAAACATGCATTGAATCCAGAAGTTGCGTGCATTGAATCCAGATGATTTGCATGACATTTCTTTTCCCACAATGTAGATCCAAGAAGGCTTTACTCTCTAGTCTTCTTCCCTCATCTCTACTTCCTCCCCATCTTGGTTTTGTACACTTTGGGGTCTCCTTCAGAATTCTGTCTCTAGTTGGGTAACACTTTACAAAACTGGCTTTCTTTCCTCTACTAAGTGTGCCAGGTAATCTCAGTTGGCCCTTTCCTTCTGATCACATTCTTGGTGTGAGCTCCTTGTCATTACTAGCCAACTCCTTATGTTCTTTCAAACTTGTTCACATCTTTAGAGATAGCTCCTTTACTAGCCTTGCTTCCAATTATTTAATTGGGCTTTATATTCTGTTTTCTGCAGGACTCTGACTGATATAGTACCCAAATTGTTTATAGGCAATTAGAGACAGAAAGCTTCCTTATGCTTTGCTCTGAGATTTTCCCTGTTAGGATACAACTATAAATGTTAGTAGACCTTAAAACTCTGAGGTTCAGAGTGGACTCCATCAGAGAAGAGTAAAGTGTGCTTTCTGTGTGAGGCAGGATGGAATTTCTAGGCTTCACCTAGACAAAAAACAATTTTAGAAGGGACATTGGGTCTTCATTCTTTTATTCAGCAAATTCTGAGAGCCTCCAGTGTGCCAGGCACTATTCTAGGTTTTGCTAGTTTGAGCAAGACAAAATTCCTGCCTCAGGAATTTATATTCTAATGGAAGGAGAGAGTCAGAACTCACACACACACATTTTTTTAAAAAGACAATTTCATTTCAGATCATGATAAACAGTATTGTAAAAGTGCCAGAGATGGTGCACTATTTGGGGTTAGATAGCTAACCAGTGTTCTTAGGAGAATAACAAAATATTAATATCAAAACTGGGCATATTCCTTATAACTGAGATACTACCATCTCTAGGATTCCTGAAATCATTGAGGGTTGTTTAAAGAGACAATGCAGCAATGCATGAGCAGGAAGAAATAATGAGTCACTGAAATCTGGATATCAATGTGAAAAGGAATATTTCCACCTAAAATCTGGGTTCCACATCTCTTCACCTTTACCATGTGATGCAGTTTCAAGAAAAACTGATTAATTAAATAGCTGCTACAATTCTTTCCACTCTTTGAGAGACTGTGACCCTGGTCAGAATAATGTGAAGATGCTATTATTTGGGTTCTGTGAACTCAATGGGAATGACTTTTGGCTGTGAGTGTGGGAGGTTTTTCTTAGAATGGAATGGGAGAGTAAAAACTAATGTGCTAATAAGCCACTTTTTGCTGGGAAGAATTTTTCTTAGCAAACTCTGAGAGAAGCAGAATATAGTCACAGGAAGTTCCAAGATGGGGTCTACTTTACGGGAACTGGAATCCAATCTGAACATTTTGTGGCTTAGCCATTTAAACATCTACTTACACATTAGGATGTGCATCCATCTCTGGTCCAGGCTGGAGCCACTGTGACTTGCACATGAAATCCACCATAAGCTACTAATTATTGTCTTCACAAAAACCACACTGCAGGCAGTAGCTGAATTCCAAAAATGTATCTTCTGCTCTCAAGGAATAGGAGAAATTTGTAGTACTCAGTATTCCTACAAGAGAGTATTTCTCCTAACCTTATTAATTCTATTCTAAACCCTCTATTTTTCCTTCTCTCAGCCCCATAGCCACCAGATTCTTTAATGCTCAGTTCTTTGGCTTCCTCCTGTAATAGCACTTTGACTTTAATGATGCATGAGGTTATTTTCTAGAGCAAGCTGGCTCAGGACTATTAGAGGTCATCTTAGTTAACAAGGAACTCAAGAATGGACCCACTGATAGGAGCTGTTGTCAAAGTACTTAAATATGTGCCAGCATGTGTGATTTCTTCTACAGAAAAGGCATCTTCCTAATATAATGACAAAACCTTAGTGGCACAGGTCTTTCCATGTACCTGACACAAGAAAGGCAGTGATTCTCAGAATTTCGGTTTCAGAACTGCCTCACACTCTTAAAAGTATCATGATTCCCAGAGCTTTTATTTATGTGGGTAACAGATACCAATATTTACTAAGTTAGTAACTAAATTTAAGAATTGTTTATTCTTAATTTACTTTTAACAATAAATATATTACATGTTAGCCGGGGGCGCGGTGGCGCACGCCTGTAATCCCAGCACTTTGGGAGGCTGAGGCAGGAGGATCGAGAGTTCAAAGCCAGCCTCAGCAATGGCAAGGCACTTAGCAACTCAATGAGACCCTGTCTCTAATAAAATACAAAAAAGGGCTGGGGATGTGACCCAGTGGTCGAGTTCCCCTGAGTACAATCCCCAGTACACACACACACACACACAAAAAAAAATATATATATATGTATATATATATATATATTACATGTTAACATAAAAAATCAAACTTCTATGAATAGTAAGTATATTTCCCAAAACCAAAAAAGTAAGAAGCATGGTATTGTTCTATAGTTTTGCAAATCTCTTTCATTTAATATTTGGCTTATTGAAAGAATAGCTGGATTCTTATTTCTCCTTCAATATTTGATCTGTTAAGCAGTTGTTATTCTTTCCCAGTTGATGAGAAAGCAGAAACATGAGGTTGGAGCATGGCAAGAAAGGGAATAAAGAAGAACTCTCTGCTCATCCCAAGAACATGCCATACTTGGAGTATGACAGGAAAAACATGGCAACGGTGTTGAAATTTTATAATTTGAGGCTTTAAATCTACAAAGACAGATTTCAACTATTAGGGGTGAGTGAGAACTTAAGAGGTCACCTTGACAAACCCTTCAGTCTAAAATATACTCAATACAAATTATTGGTTAAGTCTAGTCAACACCTGGAGGTATAGGCCAAGCACAGAATGATGAATCCCAAGAAGCAAGAAAAGGAATGGAATATTTCCCTATTCCCCACAAAAATTTCTTCTTCTTCTTTTTTTTTTTTTTTAATTACTGAATTGTTCTCTCCAGCAGCATTGGGTTCCATCCAGCGAATATATGTTGAACTAGCCACATAACAAACTCAAGCTGTGGTTTAGGGCTGATAAATAATTATGCTAATTAACAGGTTGGAGGAAAAATATGATGCTATTCCTGTGGAATGCTCTGGAAAGCTGGAAACACTTAACTGCAAAAACTGCATGTGGTGAAATAACCAATAATTTGCTTAAGAAACCCACATCTGGTTTGCTGGCTCAAAGCAGGGGTTAATAGTCTTTTGAGGGCAGCCAGTGGTGGAGAGGGGTCCCAGGATACACAGCCAAGTTTTCACGGCAGGAAATATGCTTGTTCTTGTAGCACAAGCATTTACATTGGCTTCTAACCAGAGTAAAATGCACAAAGAATTGTTTGGTTTGCCTGTTTGGTTCTTCTCTTCATAACACACAGTTCAAAAAAGATTTCCTCACATTTGTACACTTGGAATTGGGAGGGGGTTAAGGGAATAGTCAGGTGAGAATGATAAAATAAATAAAATTATTTGCTCCAAACCTCCAAAAGAATGCAGCAAACACACCACAGAGTAGAGAATAGACAAGTGAATTTGAATCATTTGTGCACAATTATTATCATAACAGAAGCACTGATTTGCTGAACATTCATTGAACATCATCCTTACACAAGGCACAGATGTGAGAGTTATAACCTATATACAAGTGAATCACCTGTGGTCCCATACCTCCAGGAGAAAACAGTTCTGGAGAGACACTAACACAACATAATGCATAGTAAAAATCCCAGCGTGTTTGTTATTAAAGAGAGGTGAGACCAGGTGCTGTGGCATACATCTGTAATCCAAACTATTCTCGAGGCTGAGGTAGGAAGATCACAAACTAAAGGCCAGGTGGAGCTACTCAGCAAAACGCTGTCTCAAAGTAAAAATAAAAAGGGCTGGGTATATAGTTCAGTGATAGAGTGTCCCTGGGTTCAATCCTGAGTTAAAAAAGAGAGAGAAAGAGGCAACTTCCTGTAAGCTTGGAGGAATTCATGAAAGATTCCTGTCAACAGCATTTCTGCTAGACAGATAGGATTCCAACAGGTAGAAATAAATGCAGAATGGCATTGGCTGGCACACACTAGCACACCAATCAATACACAGAAGCCAGAAAGGAAGGATTGTGAGGGATTCCATTTGGCTCAAATGCAGAATAGATATAAAGAATTTCTAGAGGTTAATCAAGGAAAACTCATCACTGGCGATGCCCCCTGGAACCCCCTGTGACAGTCACAGCAGTGGGTATGATAAAGTGGAATCAATCAAATCTAAGGACCAAGATGGGGTAAAGAGATTTTTTTTTCATAGTGGTCCAGGAAGACCCCACAGAGTGGGGTATGTATGAATTTCTGATTAGATTGGGGCCAAGTTAGGAGGAGGAGTTGAAGAGACTTCTCAGGGCTCTATCTGCAGAAACTTAAACAATGTGCTTGAATATCTGGGCCACCAGGCAGATATATACAGAGGGTAGCTAAAAATTAGAGTATAGAGTCCAGGACCATAAGGGAAGAGGATATATTTGGGGGTAAAAAGAAGAAAGATCAACCAGTACAAGAAAAAATACAAGAAGCAGTCTCCTTGTGTTCACCATGGCCTCTCCTAGTCACCACAACCTTGCAGCCACTGAAAAATGCATATCTGATTGTGACAGCTCCCCACTATTCATGTACAGAGGACATTCCAGTGGCTGCTGGTTGCTCTTGGGATAAATACCAACTCTTGACCCAGCCTACAAGGCTTCGTAAATTCTACAAATTTTGGTCCCCACCCATCTCTCAAATCTTCTCTCTATGCCTAAGGTATTATGGTTCATTTTTCCATCCCTTGGACCTGCTAGGTTCCCTCCTGCCACAAGCCCTTTCCTTTGCCTAAGAATATTTTCTGGCATCTCTTTGCCTACTTACCTTCTATACATCATTTTCAATCCAGCAGCCTGTCTTTAGGAAATTCCCATATACTTCTCTAATGGGATGGATCAAATCTTCCCATGAAAGCTCTTCAAATTGCCTTATACTTTCCTTTCCAGACTTATCACAGTTGTGACTGTGTATCTTTTTTGTAAAATTATTTCATTCATATTGGTTCTCCCAAGGAGAGAGGTCCAAGTTGACCACTGCATCCTTGTTTACAACGTGGTTCCTGGCACTTATCAGGCTCTCAATATGTGGTTATTGCATAGTAATATGCATGTTAAAGAATGATATTAAAATACTCTCACCTGCATCATCTCATTCCATCTTCATAATATACTGTGAGGTAGATAATATGAACTTGGTTTAAAAATGGAGAAATTTGAACATATTAAGCATCTCTTTTGGCACCATGCAGAAAGTAGGTGACAACTTAATGGCCTAGAATCTGTCTACTACATTATAGATCCTACTACATTATAGATCCCCCTTAAGAGCAATATCCAGGTCACAGATGCTGAAGAGGGAGGTAGCTTCCATAGGAGGCAGAGCACCAATATCATAGAGGAACCAAAGGGGAATTGAGACGGGGACACTCCACTGAGTGTCAAGAGGCCAATATCATGAATGGCCTCTTGAGAGCAATACAGAAGGGTAAGAAGGGCAGAAATCAGGCTACACTTTGTAAGCTGGAGGAGGAGGGGTTCCAAGGTGAGTAGAAAAAGTGATACATGTTGTTCAGGTGGAAACTAAGAAAGAATATTTGGAGACTGAGACCATAAGTAACTTAAAATCTCTCCCAGGATGAGTTAAAAGACAAAACAAAACTGTTTCATAAACCAGGACACTGGAACTTTAGTCCAAGATAATTTATGAAAAATTTAAATTAAAAATATAGAGGATAATGCATTTGTTGGTAATTAAAGACATAAAAATTAGAATTAGAGGTACCATTTTTCACTTATTGAACTGGAAATATTTTTACAAAGAGTGCTTGATGGTGTGTTATTATTTATCTTCTGATGTGTGTAAGGACCAAACAAGCTTTACAGAGAATAAGGGAGACTGTACAAGAAATATGGCCTTCAAAGTGGTGGAGAATGAACATGCTGGGTTTTTCCTCCAAAGAAGGAGAAAAAATATCAATTCTCTCCCTCATTTTGGCCAGTTTTTCTGAGGAAGTCAGTGAAAAGCCATCTGTTGTACAAAATACTGTATATAATGCAGGACTAGAATGCAAGACATGATCCTAGGGAGGCAAAATGGCCTCCTAGTTTTAAAAGCAAGGGAACCATATAAAGGTAAGCTATCTGTACAACTAGTAGTCACTTACCATGAATATTGACATGAAAATAAAATCAACTAATGGAAGCTTCTGACTTTAAAAACAATGTTTTAAGAACTTAGTTATAACTCACTGATGGAGCCTTAAGATATTCCAATTAAAATGCCTAAAAAGACATGCCCAAATGAAAAGGGAAAACATCTTACATTGGAAATAATCGTGGCATTCAACCTGGTGTTAGAATTAGGGAAGACTTTCACTGACACATGTCTGCGTATCTGTAGCACATACTCCATCCACCCTAAAGGGGAGTTCAAGGCTTTATGTGTCCCTCTCCATTAACCCGTTGGCTGAAAGGTGAGGGCATCCACCAGCTTGAAAACTCTCCCTCTGTTGTAGCAGTATCATTATTTTAGATAACTTCTCTCCCTAACATTGAATTGCTTTCTCTTTCTCAAGGATAAAAGGGTAAATTCTACCCGCAAAACAGCATAGCACAAGGTGGTTTTGTACCCAATTCTCATCTTAGAGCCAGAGACCTACCTATTCCGTGAAATACTATCAAAATAGGCCAAGAAACAGGACTTGCTGAAGAAGGGAGTTTGTTGTAGTCACAGGAATTTCTGCCTATCAGCATAGCAGGCAGAGAGAGAGGGGAAGAAGACCCCTCCTCGGTCCAACAGAATGTGACTGGATGCAATGTGGGCAAGGCCAGGAGCTATAGATGGAAGAAGATTCTCCTATCCTGGGGGAGCAAAGATGAGTGCAGGTTGACACCTCCAGGAACAGACCCTGGCCTGGATAACCTCTTCATCCTAAACTCAGAAAATGGGCAAAGCTAAATGCCATGCCGCAAGGAACTGGAAACTCCTCCTGAAGCAATTCAGGAGAGTAAGCACAGGTGTGCCCAATAAGTGAATAGAACAGGACACAGAAGAACAATAATTTCTTCTTATCAAATTTGTAGAAAAATATTGTAGTATTGAGATAATTGAGGTCTTTAGATAAGGCAATGAAGATGCATTTCATATGCTGTCGAAGGAGATACTAAATTACCAGAAACTTCCAGGAAAAGATTCAGGTGTATCTATCTTTATCATTATAGATTTATTTAAATAAATGTATAAGCTAACATAAAAGAAGGATTACATATTTTAATAGGGTCACAAAATAGGCCATCAAGTGGATGAACTCTAATTTATTTAATGACATGGGGAATGCTAATGATATGATTTAAATCAAAGAGTAGTACCCAAACTTTATTTTAATAGAATATGATATCAGTTTTCCAAAACAAACCAGAGGAAAAATAGATATAAAAAAAGATTGGAACAATAAAAAATGGAAAGATATATTTAAATGTTAAGAGAGATTATCACTGAAAATACATAAGATTTAGGATTATCAATAAATTAGAATTTTTTTATCACTTTATAACAAAATACATAAATTAATTTTAAAATATTACAGGAAGATAGATAGCTTTTAGAGCTAACCAGAGAGGGAGGCCAGAAAGAAGATACACATTAGCACATACCCTAGCCCAGTGATGACATTAAAGACATTAGCAGACATTAAAGCAGGTCACAGACAACTTTCTTTTTCCAACAGGCCCCTAGAATACCATTTTAAGATGCCAAGGACCTGGTAGGCAAAGTTGCACTAGATGGATATATATATAACAATTCAGTCATGGAACAGTTTTATTAACAGACGTTTTATGGCAAAATGATCTCATTCCAAATGGTGCTCATGGACTCAAACTCTGAAGTAATGGGAAAACTATCATAATGGAAAGACTTAATAGAATGATAAATTAATTTATGACACCTATACTAGAAAACCAGTTGAGATGGGGTCTGACTCAGAGACCCAGGCTCTTCAGCCCTATGTTGGACAGTGTTCTTGAATAAGTTCAGCTTCTTCATTTATGAAATGGAGTTCATAAGTTGCTCAGTTTCTCTGACAAAATTATTATAAATAGCAAATGCAAAATGCACATGAAGAGAGTTCTGTACAATTCTAAGTCATTATTAATAATTGGTATTGTACCAGTAACTTTATTCATATATAATTATCATAATATAATGATTACTAATATTATTATGATTTATAGTAGTTCATGGCACCGTTCTTTCTCCTAACAATAGCATTACATATATAGTTAAGATGATATTCTGAAAAACCTGGTGAAAATATGTTTTACTTAGAATGCTGTTGTTTTCACTTTTTGTTTTTTTAGAAGATTCAAAATATTCTTCATATTTAGAATCAGCATTTGAAACATACTTTCCAAAGTTAATACCCAAATGTGAAAATATCTATAAAATGCTAAAAACAGCATAGTTTTTTTTATATATTTGGTCAGTGTTATTGAAAAGAGAACTTCATTTTCCTAAAATGTTTATAGTTGTGGATGAGCATGTCTTATATGATGTGTGTGCGCATGTGTGTGAACCCACATGAATGCACACATTAAGGAGAAAGTAGAACAATTCAAGAAACAGTGGGAAGGAGTAATTGAGTGATACCAAGATCCAGAATCACATCCCCTTCTACCTAAAAGATCAGAACAAAGTTTGTAGAAGTGGTAGATAATAAGTGATTGGTGGAGGATGCTTTCATTATTCTTAAGAAAAAAATACATATACAAGGCAGCAAATAATTGGTTCAAGTTGCACAAAACATAGACTATCTGTTATATCAACCATGTTTATAATAGAGGAAAACAATAGATCTATCAAGAGAAAAGTGGATAAAGTTCATCTGTAAAACAGAATTCTATAGGACAATTTCAAACTCTGATAATCTTTATTCAGATATTGGAAAATGTGCATGAGTTAACACTGAGGGAAGAAAGAAGACTATTTCCAATATGTATAGTATGATCCAATTTTATAACTATCATCTATAAGTATATTATTTATTACTGTATCTAGTACATAGAAAATAAAACCTGAAAAAATGTACCCTGGTTATCTCTAGGTGACACAATTGGAGGATTGCTTTTAACTTTGTAACTTTTTCCTTTAATTGTTGGGACTTTTAACAATCTGAGTATATTATCTTAACTACAAAATAAACCTCTTTTCATTTTGATAAAAATAGCAATTAATATTGTCCACCAAAAAAAATGCCTCAACTTCAATCTTCAGAATAAAAAGTTGTTAACAGTTAGTAATATTCATTCCCATGATATGTTAGGTAATGTGCTTACTCTCTACCTCTTACTCCAGCCTTTGACTTTAAAACTTGCAAAACCTAAGAAAGAAACAACAAACCAGCCCAGTTCCACAAAAGGATAGCCTCAGATCACTGAAATCAAATTTTCTAAATCTTAAATAGGAGCCATCTGATCAACAGACACTCTTTTCCCTATGGGCTTTCTGGCCTTGCTGGTACATCTGTACCAGTGGCTTTAACAACAATTTTTTTTTTTTTTTTTTTTTTTTTTTTTTGTAGTACTGGGGATTGAACTCAGGGGCACTTGTCCACTGGGTCACGTCCCCAGCCCTTTTTTGTAATTTATTTAGAGACAGGGTCTCACTGAGTTGCTAAGTACCTCACCATTGCTGAGGCTGGCTTTGAACTCACAATCCTCCTGCCTCAGCCTCCCAAAGTGCTGGGATTACAGGCATGCGCCACCGCGCCCAGCTTGACAACACTTTTTGAAGCCACAGATGAAGGTAAAGCTTGAATGAAAAGCTGAGTAATTATTCCTGCAGAATTAAAATCATTACGGGTGAGGCTGTTGAACCAACTAAAGTTGAAACTGATTTGAAGGAGGTTTAAATCAGGACCTCTAATGGGAAGAACTAGTTTGACAAAGCTATTATACCTAATACACTAGATAAACAAAGATTTAAAGTCAGAATACTATTAACTATGATGTTTAGTTAATAGATGAAATGTTTCTCTTCTTCTAATCCTTCCTTTTACATAGTCAGCAACCACAATGACCTATTATAGAATTAAAATTAATTCATATTTTTCATATGCAGTGAACAATTCCTCTAAAATCCCCATGGGCTTGTTAAAAAAAGAAAAAATGTTAGTTGGATGAAGTATCATGCACCTATCAGTACACCTACTGGGGGCCTGGGAGACTGAGGCAGGAGGATGGCAAGTTCAAGACAGCCTGGTCAACTCAGAACTTGTCTTAAAATAAAAATAAAAAATAAAAGGGGTTGGGAGTCTAGCTCAGTAGTAGAGCACCCCTGGGTTCAATCCCCAGTGTGAGAAATAAAGTGCCTCAAGGAATCAAACATGTGCTCAGAAGTAGCTTGGCAAAGCAAACTTTACTTCTGCAAGAGGGTGTGCTACCCAACAAAGTATGGCAAGTAAACACACTTGGACCAGCAGTCTGTCTGTTTTTGTCCCTAATGCAGCACTGTCCCTTGCTCTGATAGGAGGTGCTTGGGATTACATTCTATGCAATTGGCTAATTTTAAAATTGGGACAGGTAAAGGGAAGGTCTATAGTTAAAATGGCTATGATTGGATCTCAAAATGGCTACAATTGGATCTTACATACCAATTAAAGCTAAATACTGTCTCCTGAAAATGTACTACTAAATTTTCTATTTCTTACACCAATAAAACACACACACACACACACACACACACACTGACAAAATAAGGAAGTATTATGAATTTCAAAAGGCAGCCTCTTCTATACTTCAATTTCGCTTTGTACCTGAATCATGCTGATCCTTTCTGCTTATATTCCCATTGCAGCAAAGCTTCATTAGAAAACACAAGTTTATGTGGTTAAAGCTAATGTTGGTGTATAGTATAGAAGGCATGTAGTTAGAATTTTACAAACAAACAAACAAAAAAAAAAAAACCTCTGCTCTCTGGACAAAACGGGAGATGGGAAGAATGAGATCTGGTTTATATTGCCTCTTAATTAAAAAAAAAAAGTTACTATTCCCATCAATCCAACCAAAAAATTAGTACTGTTTAAATTATTGTAGGTTTTAAAGGAATCCAAATATTTTTACTCTTCCAATAATGCTGTTTAGTTTTAATGATAGTGTGTTTGAAAGAAAATTGAATACTTTCCACCAGGCTCTTACCTTTGTGCTCTAGAGAAACTGGGAAAGATATGAAGGATCGTGGCTAGAATCAGTTTTGAATTCATAATTTCAAGAATGTTAGGAATCCTCCAGATCTAGGGAAGATAACAGAAAGCTGTGAAAATGAATATGTCTCCACATTTATTAATGCCTCCTGGTAACGCTAATATTTATCTTACAGTTAAGTTCTTTTCTACCTTGTGGAAATGTATGCACCATCCTTTTCAGGACAACCCAGACAAAGGAGCCCACTAAGTCTAATAACTGTAGATGGCCTTCACATTTCACAATGGACAGGGTATTTCTTTCTGTTTCTCTATGAGCGCCTTTATATTTGAGCTCCACATTTAGGAGCCCTTAGGTCTTTGATCCTTTTCCTTACACCTGCACTGGGTAGTAATACATAGTGCTAACAAGGGGCTTGGGCCCATGGTGGCTCTTCCCAGAGCCCGGACTCCCACAGGTCCAACCAAAGTCCACACCACTGGATGGAGTTGTCCCTCCAAAATTAATGCCCACTTGGATCACTACAATGTGATTTTATTTAGAAATAAGACCTTTACAGATGTAACTGATTAAGATGAGATCATACTGTATTAGGGTGAGCTCTACTCCAATGACTAGCATCCTCATGGGAAGACCAAGTGCAGAATCAGACCCACATATGTAAAGACAAAGGCAGGGATTGGAATGATGGGTCAAAAAACCAAGAGGTGCTGAGAAGTACTTGTGAACACCAGAACCCAGGAAGGGGCATTGAGCACATGTCCCTCAGAGCCCCCAGTAAGAACCAACTTAAATTCAGAATCTCTAGCCTCCAAAACTGTGACAGAACAAATATCTCATTTGTGTTACTTTGTTACATTAGTTCTAGGAAATGAATACATACAGATTGGAGAGAAAAAATTTAAGAAATTCAATGACCTTACATTTCTTCAAAGATAGACACCTAGAGCTTTAAAGTTGGGCTTTAAAAAACTTGTTTTTAAGCCTTCAGTTAATATGCAAGATTGTTTTCATTTTGAGATGACAATCTGAGGAAATAAATAGGTTCCTTCATTCCTGCCAAGACCAGATAACTTGTGTTCTTCCTAAGATGAAAATTTTAAGATGAAAGGAATTGTCAAGAGATAACCACTCTGTTCCCTGGTTCAGATAAGACTGTGATCACAGCATGCCATATCATCAAGTTCCTTGCAAAAGAGCATTTGTTCAGTTCACACAAGCTTTAAGATGCAAAAGTGTTTGTGAGTTTTAATGTGCACTCCCCTTTTTAACAAAATAAACATTCCACAAAATCCAAAAATTAGCATGGTATTATTTCCTAGGTATTTACTATATTATAGGGTACAACATAAATAAAAATGTTCAGGCAAGACTTGGGCTCCTTACGAGTATTCAATGTAAGTTTCAAATTTTCTTTTTTAAAATAGAGTTATCCCCATAAAAAACTGTATCACTTTTATTCAGATATTTATACTGAATAAGTCAACTCACAATTTTAGCCAAGCAGCTGACAATTCACATGTTAAAGCACATACACATATTCAATGAATTTGAGTACTTCACTGTTTATAGAGTAAGAAAGCCACTAATTAATTAGGTTCCTCTGTTTTCTTAAGCACCTAGAATACTGAAAACCCTCATGCCATACAACATCCAGCAATACTAAATGAAATAAAACAAACATTTTTAAATGAATATATGATTATATACCTAAATGGGGGGGGATGATGAAGAATAAGATAAAAACAAAAGTGAAAAGTGGAAGTTGGTCTTTTGGCTATCTTGAGAATACTGTGAGGTCTTAGTTTTTAATATTTCCCAACATCAGGAGTCAAGAACTTCGACCTACATGAGTCAAAGAACCATACACTCAGGGAATGGGTAGACTAAGAGGCAAAAAGGAAGGCCCAGAAAAACAGCAAAGACAGACTACAAGGAAATATCTGTCTCCTCCTAGGCTTTGATTTGGGAGAAAAAAAAAAATCTTTGGTGAAAATTTCAAATGTAGGTCTGTACTTAGAGAAGTTTGGTATTCAGTTTTACACAACTGGCATGCTCTTGGAAACTCCAAACCAAAATATAGTCTGAAAAGGGGTCCTAGGGCCAACCAGGAAACCTAAAACCCAGGCCACACAAGATTCTCTCTAAATATGAGCTCAAATCTAAATATAAGAAGAAACACAGACAGAATAAACAAGAACCACATATTTGGGGGAAAAAAAACAGTAAATTCAGATCCTTAAACATTTCAAGTAATGAAACTGTTTGAAACAAACTATAAGATAGGTTTAGAATAATTAAAGTAAAATCATAGAATAAATATAAGAGAAATCAACTAGATCAAACATAATTGTCCAAGTTAACTTGAAATAGAATCAGATAGAACTCACTGAAAGAAATTAGTATTTAACATTAAAAACTTGGTGGATAGCCATGTGTGATGGTGTACACCTGTAATCCCAATTATTTAGGAGGCTGGGGCAGAGGAACAGCAAGTTCTAGACCAGCCTGGATGACTTTGCAAGACCCTGTCTCAAAATAAAAAATAAAAAGGGCTGGCGATGTGGCTCAGTGATAAAAAACATCCCTGGGTTCAATATCTAGTACCCAAAAAAAAAAAAAAAAAAAAAAATACCATAAAAACCTCAATGGATAAATGGTGAATAGTTAAACAAACATGTTACAGTTAAATACTATTTCATACACTGAAACACTATTTAGCAATAAAAAAAGAACAAACTGCTAGTAAACACAACAACATGGATGAATCTCAAAAAACATCGCTATGTAAAAGAAGTCAAATGTAAATATTACTAAGTTCTTCAGTTTATATTAAATATCCATAAAACGTGACTCTATAATGACAGATTAGTAGTACCTAGGGACAGTAGTGGGAACAAAAATTAACTGTAAATGGCCATGAACCATTACATGAGAAGATAGAAGTATTCAAAAACTGGATCATGGGAACAGTTGCACTATTGGGAAAATTTACTAAAACTCATTGAACTGTGCATTTACAATAACTGAATTTTATGGTATTTTAAATTATATATGAAAAACAAGGTTGTTTTAAAAATGCACTCAGGGCA
Organism: Tamias sibiricus; assembly: GCA_025594165.1. NCBI lineage: Eukaryota > Metazoa > Chordata > Mammalia > Rodentia > Sciuridae > Tamias > Tamias sibiricus. The sequence goes on along the minus strand of CM046657.1, from coordinate 130,890,501 downwards.
ACTTAAACCTCTGATGGACATCACTATGAAAATCAGATTAGAAGCCAGGGGCTGCCTGCCTTGGGATTCAGAGATTCAAGAGGCTGAGGCAGGAAGATCACAAGTTCAAGGCCAGTCTGGGAAATTTAGAAAGACCCTATTTCACAATACAAAATAAAAAAGTCTGGGGATGTGGCTCAGTGGTAAAGCACCCCTGGATTCAATCCCCAGTATGGGGGGGGGGGCAGAAAAAAGAAAAAGGAACAGACATCCAAAGAAATTATATGACATGGAAGGAAAAGAGATGGAAGTATGAGAAGATCTAATAAGAGTTCCAAAAAGAGAAGAGATAATGAGAAGAAGCATTTTTCAAAAAACGAAAACAAAATTTTCTGGAATGATGCTAGACATGCTCACAAGCTAAGCAAATGAAAAGAAATCCACACATATACATGTTATGGTCAGTTACAGAATCGATGGCAAAGAGAAGTTCTTAAAACAAACAAGACACTATATTTGTTTTAGAAGTTAATGTAGTTTTGTCAAGACAGAAAAATAAAAATGGACCCTGAAAAGAAAGTTAAGGTTCCAATAAGTAGATCTGAGGAAAGGAGGACATTCTAATCATGGGTGTGGAAAGAAAAACATGCAGTGATGCAAAGGTCAAAATAAATAGTGACTCCTGAGACTTCAAATACATAAAAAGAGCAGTCTGGTTGAAGCAAAAAACAAATGTAGAAGATAAGTTTAGGCAGGCAGATTCAAGCTGAATACCTCAAGGCCCGCTAAAGATTTGGACTTACTTATCCACAATTAAAATTATTCCTTGTGCTGGGCATGGTGGCAAACATCCATAATCTCAGCTACTTAGGAGGCTGAGGCAGGAGGATTGAAAGTTCAGCCTCAGCAACTTAGCAGAACCTTGTCTCATAATAAAATAAAAAGGACTGTAGGTGTAGCTCAGTGTTAGAACACTTGAAAGAACATATACATATTATTTATCTCCCTGGTTGGTTCATAATGTATCCCTTTTTTTTTCAATCAAGTAGATACTTATCTCATAGTCCGGAGAGAAATTCTGTGAACTTGAAATTGCAAAGGCAGCTAAGAGTCCTAGTGCACTCTCAACTAGCACCCTTAAGAGTCCTGAAAATAAACCTGAACCTTGAAAAATCAGAAAGCTCAGGTAACTAGGAGAGTTAGGATATACCCTTGCTCATCAGGTAGACTATGAGGATTGGCTCAGCCTTTCCTGTATATTTTCTTTAAACTCCTATTAATTTAACAAGCCTGAGAAAAGGGTGAGTCATAAAGGTGGAAAAATATTTTGGCTACAGCTTTGGTGAAAGGTGAAATGCATTAACCTTGCAATGAGTCACTATCACTTTGGGCAGCTTAGGAAAAAAAAAAATCCTTAAGCACTGTGGTTACTGATTGCTCTGAGTGTGTTGGGACGTGGTAATGTCTTGCCTGGGGCGGGTGCAGCCTAACATGAGTTTAGTTTCTCCTGAAGGCCTGAAATACCTCATTTCCAATAGGCAGCTTGTAACTGGCTCCCCCACTGCACCAACCTCAGCGGGTGGCACAGCTGCAGTCCACCTGGTTCCATGTGGCAGTTTCCCTTCATTGTGAAGGAAGCCATAGCTACTAGTGCCAAAAGAGGCCCTGAATTAGACATATTTTAAAAACCATGCCTGGCCAATTACATTCTTAGAAAATTACATTGCTAATAAAGTAATATGGAATTTACTTCTCTGAACTATGATTCCCAGATCATTCAAAGTAAACCCTACAACTCATTAGTAGGTTTAAACATGAACAAAATTAACCATTCCTTCATTATATAGTTTTAGAGAAAATGATTCCAAATTCTTTACCTAATTAAGGAAAATAATAAAAAAGGAAAAGTGCCTGAATATTATGTTCAGGAACCTACTGTTATCTTCCAACATTAGGTACTAGTTTATGATTAACCATTTGTTGTTAGAAAGGGTTTAAGACTTCATGACTTCTATCAGCAAATAAATTCCTGTTTACTTACCATTATTGTTAAAAAAATAATTGCAAGCTTCCTAAAAGAGGTATGCTTCTAGGCAATGAGACAGAATTAAGTACTGCACGCACCTGAATTTGAACCTGAAACTAGGCATTTAGTGGCATGTGACCTTGGATGAGTCACTTAGACTCACTGAGCCTTAGCTTCCTTCTAAATAAAATAAGGTAATGATACTCACTACAGGAGGGATATGAGCACAACAATATGAGCACTGAACCATTCTTTGATACTCAGTAATGCCAGCTCCCTTCCTTTCTTCCCAAACATTGCACTATTATGGAAGTAGAGCTAGTTGGTAGGTTCAAGTCCATGAAAGGAGGCATTTGGTGGGTAGCAATTGCAGAGGCAGGGAGAAATGAGAGGGCATTGTTGACATCAGAAAAAGCATATGCTATTATGAAAGACAAAAAATGATGGGGATACAATGAGGTGGACGTGTGGCTGAAGAGGCTAGTACCGTCCAACTGCTAACAGCAGGACAGGCATATCTGGAAAAAGGAGGTCCTTAGGCATTACACTGAGGCATTCAGACTTAATGCCTGAAGATGGACGTGTCTTTGAAGGTTTGGGAGCTGACATTGATGATTTCTTTCCCACCAGGCAACACACTTTTGCTACAAGTGAGAGTAGAGCCTCTTCAACAGCACCAAGGAAGCTTCCACTCTTCCTAGAACCCCATTCTCCATTCCCTGTGTTTGAGTCTGAAAGAGCCCTTGGCACATCAGAACAACCTTACTTTTACAGATGAAGAAGGCAAAACCCAAAAAGGAAAGGTGGCTTGCCATAGGCTAGCACCAAAAACTTTGAAATCCATTTTCAGACTATAAGCCTTGTGCTTTTCCCTCTACAGTTCACTGATGTGATGACAATTCTATAAATAAATGCCACAAAATAATCAAATGAGATAAAGAAAAACACAGGAATCACATGCATTCTGCAATATCTGCAAAGCACAGACAGAAATGCACTTTTTTAATAAATAATATTCACATCATTCAACATTATATATCTGAAAACTTAATGATTTACCATAAACCATTTGGGGATATAATTCTTGGAGATAGCTAATGTATTTCTAAAGAGAAAGTGTCAGGAGTTTTGATTGAATAGAAGCATATTGTGTTGGTATGAAAGTAGCATGTGAGCAAATATTTCTCTCAGGGAATCTCAAGGGGATAGGACATACCTGAGACAGCCATGTTAGGGTGCTAAAAGCCTACAACAAAATGTATAGTCTTGCAGAGGAACTTTGAAATCTGTCTGATTGGGGTGATCAGCTTATCTTCTTGGCTAGAGCTCATATGCTCTGACGATACAGTCACCGTGTCCAAAGTAGTCATCCTCAAAATATGGAACTAGGCAAGGTACTCTGAAAAACAAAGAATAGCCTTGGAAGCCTACTTAAAAGCCTTTTTATAAAGAGCAAGAGTTTTAAGCTTCCCAATTACCTCACCCCTGACCCTAAGAGAACCCTGACAGTTAACCCCTCCCTTGAATAATCCTTTGTCTATCATCAAAAGGACTTTCAGAACATGCTCATTTCCACCCTTTCCCACCAGCCAGAAGGTCTGAGCTGGTTCCCAACTTATGTTACATGTTAGCAAATCCAAGCAAGGGATGGGGAGGGTGGACAAAAAGAAAGAAAAAGAAAAGAAAAATTTTCACCCCCAAGAAATTTGCCATCAAATTTGCATATCATTCTGAGAAATTTTGGATTAGCTAGAAGTTGCCAAAAAAAACAGACTTTATTATACAGATGTGCTACTGATGAGAAATGACGAGAACCTATAGGCTAGACAGATAGGGAAATGCTTCTTTAATTCTTTAGAATAATTTTTGAAATGCAAAAAAAAGTACAATTTATAGTATAGGCATATCAACAATTGCAGGGATTACCGTAGATTATCAAAGTAATCTGAAAAAGAGATTATCTGTGTTATTTCTATCAAATATTTTTTCTCGATTTCCTGCCTAACTATAGGAAAAATGTTCTTGAGTTAATAAGCTAAGTAGGAATAAGACTGGATAAAAGACAGTTTCTCAAAAGAAAATTGAACAGATTGTGACAATAAGATAAGGTTAACTTAAGCACATTTTGAAACACAGCAGAATTTTTTTAAATAAAGAAAAAAGGCACTCTCAATGATCCTTACACAAGTCCTGACTTGCGCAGTGCTTTCTGATTTTGCATTATTTGCAAGCTTTCCTTGTTAAATGCATGGAAGACAGTGCTTCTACATTCAAGTCTGCTGTGATCCACTTCTATGCTAGAGGTATGACCTGAGAAAGTTCTCTCAGAAAGCAAATACTATAGAAGCATCTCCATTATCCATTTCTTACCCCATCCACCCAATCTATTTTCAGTCTTTCTCCACTGTGGCTCAGTACCTAGGATCCCTTGTCAATGGCTTGTCCATGGCTATTTTCTGCTTGAGTTTACCTCATAGCAGGCATTGTCAAGAGCACAGAAACAGTATGTGACAGGGGACAGAATATTTCTTCCCTATATTTTCCCATTAGGTGCCACATCTCTGGTGATATCCAAGGTTCTCCTGACACTGTTCAGCTAGAGTAGCTACCTCTTACCTCTGGCTCTCAGTGGATCCCAACAGCACTCTTTCTTGCCATGTCCCTCTAGTCTAGGGAAGGTGGTGAGAGCTTCCTGCTGTTATAAGCCTCCAGATTTCTCAGCATCCCTTGCTGGTGCCCTTAACCTTTCTTCCTCATTTGTAAGTAATGCACTCATTAATGTCTTTTTTACTTGAATCATCTAGATAAACTTTTATTTCCTGCTGGAATTAATGCTGTTATGAAGTTCTAACTGCCCTACCTGAATGGCTCTATGTTGGAGTTGTCAACAAAAGTGACAAATATTATTGAAATGTCCGTTAGCATTTCCTTCATATAATAGCATCTTCGGATGAACTTAGTATCTTTATTTTATGCTTTCAGTCATTTGGAAAACAGAGACTTTACAAATCTAGTCCAACCAGGTCCCAAGCTGCCTTGCTGAACAGGAGACAATTAAGAACTAGATGGATCCCAAAAGTTGTATAATGTGGTACCAGCTGACTTAGGAAAAGCAACAGTGGGGGAATTCCATTTAATAAATGTCCTTCTTGGATTCCTCAAAAACCTAGAAATGGAACCACCATATGACTCAGATATCCCACTCCTAAGTAAATATCCAAAGGACTTTAAATCAGCATATTACAATGATGCAGCCACATCAGTGTTTATAACAGCATAATTCACAATAGCCAAGCTATGCAGCCAACCTCAGTGCCCTTCAACAGATGAATGGATAAAGAAAAGATGGTATATGTACACAATGGAGTATTATTCAGCCATAAAGAAGAATGACTTTATGGCATTTGTCAGTAAATGAATGGAACTGGAGGCTATCATCCTAAGTGAAATAAGGCAGTCCCCAAAAGTCAACATTTTTCTCTGATATGTGAAAGTTTATCCAAAATAATAGGGGAGAATTAAAAAAAAAGTAATAGAAGAAAGATCAATGGTGTAGATAAAGGAGAATGAAGGGAATGGAGGAGAAATGGAATAGAGAAAGACAGTGGAATGAATCTGACCTAACTTTTCTATGTACATATATGAATATACCTCAGTGAATCTCACCATTGTGTACATCCCAAGGCAGTAATTTTTAAAACAACTATAAAAAAGATCTGTAGAATAGAGAGAAAGGAACTGGAGTGGGAGGATTGGAAGGGAAGGAGAAGTACTGGGGTCTGAATTAAAACAAAATATATTCCATGCTTTCATAATTATGTCAGAATCTTGTCATGTATTATCTAAAAAGAACCGATAAAACATGCCCCTCCAAACCTCTTTGGATTCCAATGGTGAGAGTAACGGGAGATTGATTCAGTTTAATATTTCTCCAATCCATTCTGAAATATTTGAGTTTAGTTTGTCTGTAACAGAGGCTAAGAAACTGCACATTCATAACCACTCTGGTGATTCTGAGGCCAACAACCTAGAACTTCACACTGAGAACCAGTGCTCAAAACTTCCAGCCCCACAAGAGCAAATACCTATTTCTTTCACTCCCACATTGTAGTGCATGATAAGCATACCAGTGTTGTTCATATATATTATATTTTTAGTTGTCAATGGACCTTTATTTTATTTATTGATATCTGGTGCTAAGAATCAAACCCAGTGTCTCACATAAGCAAGGCAAGCACTCTGCCACTGAGCCACAACCCCAGTCCACATAAAGAGTAAAGAGGCCATAAGGAAAAGCAAATCAACAACTGAATTGCCTTTTCTTCAAGACCTTACTCAGACATACTGAAATAATGTGTTCCTTCACCATGGAAGTGATATTAATTGTTAAAAATATCCTGTGCATCTTGGCCCCTGGGCACTGTGGGCTAGTCTGTGGTCAATATACCAATGGTAGGGCCAGTTCTGAGTGGTGTAAGTAGGTACTTGGAAAAACATCATTCTTCTTTTTTTAAAAAAATATTTATTTATTTGCTTTAGTTGTACACAGTGCAATGCATCCATGTTTACGTGGTGCTGAGGATGGAACCCGGGCTGCGCACGTGCTAGGCGAACGCTCTACCGCTGAGCCACAACCCCAGCCTCCATCATTCTTCTTTTTCACAATAGTAAACCCACTAACACAATGCTTTCAAACTAAAATACTTCATAACTTGCCCTTCATTCACTCACTTATCAATATTTATTAAGTGTAATTAGTAGTTGCTTTGTATGATCCAGCTACTCCAATAGATATCAATGAACAAAATCAAACAAATATTATGTGGTTCTTCTTATGTGAAGCCCCTAGAATAGTCCAATTCATACAGACAGAAAATACAATGTTGTTTGCCAGGGGCTGGCAGAGGGGAGGATGGAGAGCTAATGTTTAATGGATAAGGAGTTTCTATTTGGGATGATGGACAAGTTCTACAGATGGATAATGACAAGGGTGAATGTCACTGAATTCTACATCCCAAAAGCATTGAAATGATCAATTTTATGCTATATACATTTTTAAAACCTGAATGATCTTTGATGATTACTGTATTTATACAAAGTTAAGTTTATAATTAAAATGTGTTTTCCATTTAAAAATACACAAATAAGAGATAATCTCTTTCTTAAAAACATGCAACAACAACAACAACAACAATAACAACAAGAAATCCTGGGCTTAAGGAGCTTACAGATCACAGAAGGAGACAGACATTATCCACAACATCCTTGCACACAGAAATGTGATATGCAAGAAAGAGAGAGAGTGAGAGGAGTGCCAAAAGAAGGGATGGAAGCAGGAGAGAGTCTGACCTAAGGAGGGAAAGACCCAGGAAAAGTTCTCCTTAGGGAATAAAAAGAAGTTTATGAAGTGTGAGAAGGAAAGTGAAATGGGTGAAAGAGGCAAAAGAGCCCTCAGACCCAGGAAAAAGTGAGGTGAAGCTGCAGATAGTTGAGATGTTTGGACAAAAGAGACTTAGTGGTGAACCCATTATGAATGGTTAAACATATGACTCAGAAAACACTCAGACACTTTGACCAGAGCCAGTCACGATCATGTTGCCCTTGCAACATATGCAAATTCTTTCCATACAGGACACTACACAATCTCTGTTGTAGTTGTAACGTCACAAGGTCAAGGTCAATTTTGTTTATTCCTTTCAATCTCCCAAGGAGCTTCGATGGTGTCAAATGATGATAAACTAGATCACTCCTTTCAGACAGCTAAGTTGAACAAAACATTTAACATCCTTTAGAGAACTATGTGATTATCTTGCTGAATTGGCAAAATTGCTTCGTGTATCCAATTTCACAAATGACAAAAAATTGTGTTACAAATAGATATAAGAAAAGACCAAGCACTTTAATATCTTTATCTTTAAAGATGCCAAAAAAGCCAGGTGTGGTAGCACACCCCTATAATACCAGCAGTTTGGGAGGCTGAGGGAAGCAGGAGGATCACAAGTTCAAAGCCAGCCTCAGCAACTTAGAGAGGCCCTAAGCAACTTAGCTAGACCCCTGTCTCAAACTAAAAAATAAATAAAATGAGCTGGGGATGTGACTAATTGCCTCTAGGTTCAATCCCGTGTACAAAAAAATAAAGCCAAAAAACGTTAAATCACAAGAAAAAGAAACTTCATATTTTTAATGGCTTCCAAATCAGTCTTGGAATCTGACATACAAATTATCAATTTCACAGTGGTATGTCTATAAAATTATGCTATGTCTCCATTATGCTGGATATGTAGGATAATTACTTAATTTTGTAGTTATACATCTTTGTTTTTGTTTATGCACAAATACACTTTATTTTGAATGAATAGCAGACTAATGGAGGTTTTTCACCTTAAATTACTTCAAAATCTAGAAAATTAGCATATTTTGACATTCATAAATTTCCACTTATAATATACTATTTTTAAAGCACAGAAACATTTCAACATTTCTGTAGACATTTTAAGGTAAGATGCTATAAAATACAGCTTTTACAAATTCTGTTTTCAGAGTAACCCACCACTACTGAAAGTCTTAAAGGCACTAAGTTTAATATAATCACTTTAGCAGGCTTATTTAGTTCTTGCTCAAGTCAAATGTCTTTGGCTAAATTCTAGACTCAATGAGCAACTGTCATTAAACACTAAAGGATGTGACATGGGGCATAAGGGAGTAAAAGGGCCCTTTTATTACCTTTCCAGCTTGCAAATTATTTTTAAATGCATTACTTTATGAAACTGGATATTAAAAGATCTGCTTTTTCTTTCAGTGCCCCATGATTTTGGACTATTCATTTCATTGGCATCAGCAGAATGTCATGTACTACATTTCAAGCTGTATTTGGGAAACTATTTCATCATGCATGCATATGTAAAATGTAAAGAATGACCTGTAATGAAAGGGAGATCACATTTCTCCCAGTTACAGTGACTATAAATATAGCCAGTTAAAACTCTGTCATGCTCCTGGGTATAGTTTGTATTATTTATTATTTTTCATTTTTAAGGCAAATCTATTTCTTGAAAAATGAAAGTCTCAAGGCTAATTACACTTTTGCTCGTTTGAAACAAACAATCTGATTGCCAATATGACTTAATAGGTAAGTCTTTTGGTGTGAGATGGGGCTCAGAGGAAGGGTACAATTTGTATGCAAGAATCAACTCTGAAGTGAACTTATCCTTCCACTTCCAGCCTGAGTGATGTGCCCATGAAGGGCTTTCCCTGGGTTACCCATCCTGCAGTAGCCTCCAGACCCCAGGTGCTCTTCAGCCTGTCTTCATTCTGATAAACTGTCTGTTCATCACCTAAAACACAAAAGGGTGTTCTATGAATTTGCTCATGCTGCTGTAACAAAGCAATACAATCTGAGGAGGTTTAAACAACAGCTTTTTGTCTCATAGTTCTGGAGGCTGGATGTCTAAGATCAAGGTATTAGCGGGATTGATTCCTTCCGAAGATGAAACCATCCCTCATGGCTTCCCCCAGCTTCCACTGGTTTGTAAAGAATGACCTTGATCTCTGCCTTCGCATTCACAGGGATCATCCTGGTGTGTTTCTATGTCCAAATGTCTCTTTTATATAAAACACCAGACATTTTGGATCAGAGGCCCATCCTACTCCAGCATGACCTCATCTTAATCTAATTAACTATATTTGCAATGATTTATTCTTAAATAAGGTCACATTCTGAGGTAGGGGGACTAAGACTTCAACAAATTAAGGGTGGGGATGTAATTCAACTCATGACGGGTACCATGTATTTTCTATGGATCCATAAATTGCAGGTAAATGTTCTAGAATGATACATACTGAACAGTTGGCCTTGGTTATTTCTAAGGATGAGATTGCAGTAGACCAGGGTAGAGGCAAAAGTGAAAGGGGATTTAATTTATTCTGTAAGAGCTTCATTTTTTTTACAAGAAGAAAATTGTGCATTGCCTATGTAAGTAAAAGTTAATTAAGTAAGTTGAGGTTTTACAGTTGTTCCCAGAAGTAATGTTACCAACTGCCAGGCCACATGTGGTGGGGCCCTTTGGTTGTTACAATGATGGAGGTTACTGTGGGCAGGAATGAATGGAGATGGTGGAGCTAGAGGTCCCAAAGCTGGAGCAGTCTCCTACAAAGAATTGTCTTGTGCCTTGCTCAATTTTAAAATGTCTTACTAGACGTTTACATATAAAAGCAAAATGATTTGAGTATTATGATTTAATATACACTGAATTTTCCAGAAATGCAAACTTTGTACCTATAAATTAAAGGGAGATCATCCTTTGTTTAAGTAAAAATTTTACCACGCATGTTTTACATCATTGGAAAATTTGTCACCAACAGCAGCATCACTCTTAATATTTGAGTCATTCATAGACTATGACTATACTCTCAGCTCTCATCTTCCTGACAATTCTCCGTTGCAGTGAAATGATGAACCACTTAATTGTGTCATGATAAGCCTTCATTTACCTAAACACATATTATCTATTATAAACCTCTTTAATTGTGTTCTCCTTGACATCAAAGTTAGGGCTCCATATGAATTTTTTAAAATATGTGTATAGTTAGTTTACATTATTTATGAATTTAATTTCATGGAAGTAAAAGTAGGTGTGTGTTAATCAGCTTTGTTACTGTGACATAATATCTGAGAAAATAAATTTAAAAGGAGAAAAGTTTTATTTTTACTATAGTCACTTGTCCTTGTTATGGTTCGCATATGAGGTGTCTGTCCCCCAAAAGCTCATGTGTGAGATGATACAAGAACATCCAGAGGTGAAATGATGCGATTATGAGAGTTGTAATTTAAGGAATGGATTAATCCACTGAGGGATTAACTTGATGGTAACTGTAGGCATTTAAGGTGTGACAAGAGGAGAGAGGTCAATGGAGGAATTCCATTGAGATTTATATTTTGTCCCTGGTAAGCAGAGAACCTCCTCCCCTTTCTTCCCCTCCCTCCTTCTTTTACTCTCTCCCTCTCTCCCCTTCCTGATTGCCACATCCTGAGCTGCTTTCCTCCACTATACCCTTCTGCCATAATGTTCTGCCTCACCTTAGTCCCAGAGCAACAAAGTTGGCCATATATGAATAAAGACCTCTAAAACCATGAACCAAAATAAAATTTTCCTCCTGTATATTGGTCTTATCGGGTCTTTTGGTCACAACAACAAAAAAAAGATGACTGAAATAGTTCTGTTCTGTTTCTCTGGGCCTGTGGCAGCACAGTACATCATAGTGGGAGGAGGCCTGTTCACTTCTGGTAGCTGGGAAGGAAAAAAGAGAGGAATGTCAGAACCCCAGTGAATCCCAATGTCCCCTTCAAGGACACAACCCCAGTGATCTAATTTCCTTCCGCTAGATCTCACTAATAAAGTTTCCACTATGTCCAATAGTGCCACAGGCTGGCAACCAAGCCTTCAACACATGGGTCTTTGAAAAATGTGCAAGATCTAAACTATAGCAGGTTTACACAAAATATTTCTTATGAAAAAGAAACATTTGTTATTATACTGAGCATTCCCAGGCCTCTCTGATAGTCCAAGGAAGAAATGTTTCAGGTGTAAACGAAAGTCTTAGAGACAAAGAAAATGTGTTCAAGAGATATTTCAGAAGTCAAAGTTGAAAGGATAGAACTAAGAAGGGACTGTTAAATGGCTCTGAGATTTTTAATTTGGGTGACTGGGAGGATTGTGGACCTTTTAACTGAAACATGTAAACATGAGGAAGAGGATTTGGGATTAAATGTAGGACACTAAGCTCAAGACATCTGTGTGGCAAGAAGGAGATGTCCAGGAGACAATAAATAACAAATATATGGGTTTTGTGACTGAGAAAAGCCAGGTTGGAGTAACTGTCCAACCAGTGATTGCTGGAGCCTTGGAAATGGAGAGTGTATAGAGTAAGGAGAAAAGCCTGTATCAAAAACTAAGGACACATCCTTGAAGAACAGACCCAACTGAGGTATTCCCCACATTGCCCAGCACAGTGTTGAGTTCTCTGTGAACATTCAATGCTCACCCGGCATTCCACAGCCCTATCCCCTCTTGGAACATTCATAAAGGGAAAAGAGTACTCCTACTGTGATTTAACTTTGCTAAGCACGATATCATTCCAATCTGTGGAAAAATATCTCCTGAAACTCAACCAGTGTTTGAGGCTTCAAGTTCGCTGGCAGGCAGAGAGGATACCACCTTCACCTGACCAGAGTCAGGGCTATGCTAAGGGGGATAACTACTCTCATAAAATGCATTCACAATGTAGAGAGTTAGTGGCTTATCATGTGGGAGACAGATCATTTCCCCCCACATAAAACAAAACCATAACTAAATTTAATAGCAACATAAGTGTCACTCCCAAAGGCCTCATCCACCTGGAATCCAGAAGAAATGCCACACTTGTTCCCCCAAAGCCCCTATTGCATATCCCAGGGATTCTCCTTTTCCTGGGTGTGATGTCACAACCTCAGGGATGTTCACTCTGGCTCCCTCCTATTTCCCAGTGCCTGCCAGAACATGCACAGAGTAGAACTGTCACCCGGAGCACATACCTGTGGTCATATAAACACATAAACATTTTCACTAGCAGCCACGTTCTCAGGCTCTGGCCATGAGAGGCAGTCACCAGCCAGACAGGGGGAGTCTCTGATGGATGCTGACTACTGTACTATATCCACCATCCACACTGGCTGGGAGTGGGTTCCAGATGTGTCCTCAGCTATACCAGGAGTGGAACTGGATTGTCATAAATGGGCCTTTTGTCCTGAGTCCCAACCTTTTACTAACTTCCAGGACAATGCCAAGAAAGGGGCAAAATAAAAGATAGGGAAATGTAAGAATACTAAGCAATACTATGTATGGTTTCAGCAGAAAGATGACAAGTGTGTTTGGAATTTCCAGGTACTGTTTTTGTTTTGTGTGTTGTACACGCATGCATATGTGAATGGGGAAGGGAACAAAGAAAATGCAGGAAGGGAATAGTAGATCCAATTTCAATTACAAAACTGTTTTAGATATTTTTGACAAACAAAAAATAATATTACCACCTTATGTTTAAGGTGGTAATAGAAGGTGGTAATAATATTACCACCTTCTATTACCCAGAAAATTCAATAAGTGTCAAAGAAGGATCAGTATCCTATCCTTATTTCATCTTTACTCTATGTAGGTACTTCAGAATTGTGGGAATAGGGCACTCTAGATTACTACAGATATTTATTAATAAACATTTGACTGGAATAGCTTTAATTATAAATGTCCATATTTTATATATTTCTAAACTTAGAAATCTCAGTACTTTAAGAGCTCAATTTCTTCCGTGTTTATAGAGATACTGGTTTTAAAATCCCATTTGAAGGTAGAATTTAAACAGCATACGATCACAATAATCTAAGAAAAGTAAACAATAAATATTGTCTTGAACTCTCTGTGAAGAGACAACCTTAACTGGGGACTCTGAACCTAATCACCCTTGTTCAGAATTGACCATTCTTCAGAATTACCACAAGATCAGTAGGAGCCTCCAGTCAGCCAGGAGGCTTCCTCCACCAGTGACAGCTGAGGAGCTCCCAGGTCTTGAGAGAGGCTATATTGGACATTTGCAATCTATTTGAAGCCACTGTGCAACTGACAATACAAGAGTTGCTACCAGCTGAGACCTTGGGCAAGACACTTAACTTTTCTGGTTCTCAGTTTTTTCCTTTGTAAAGTGAAAGACTAAACTACAGTTTCTTATAGCTCAGACTTTCAATTTCATTTTTTCAAAGCCTTATGTGTTTTAAGCAAGATTATAATTCATCATTCAGTTTGTAGTTTTATAGTGTTCACAATGATTATAAACCTAAAGATGTTGATACATTTTAGGATTGAACTATTTATCCTCTGTTTTAGTCAGCTTTCTTGCCACTGTGACCAAAAGACCTGATGAGGACAATTTTAGAGAAGGAAAAATATATTTGGGGCTCACAGTTTCAGAGGTTTCATTCCATAGATAATCAGCTCCATTCCTTGGGGATGAAGATGAGGCAGAACATCATGGTGGAAGAGTACGATAGAGGAAAGCAGGTTGGAACATCACACCAGGAAGCAGAGAGAGAAGTCTCCTGGACCCCAACAAAATACAAACCCCAAAGACAAGCTCCCAAGGACCCACCTCCTCAGCCATACCCTACTTTCCTACAGTTACCATCCAGTCAATCCCTATCAGGGAATTAATGCTCTGATTATGTTAAGGGTCTCCTAACACAATCATTTCACCTCTGAAGTTTCTTGTGTTGTCCCACACATGAGCTTTTGAGGGACACCTCACATCTAAACCATAACACCATAACATCCTCTGCCTACTGAGATTATAAAAACTAGTCAAGTGTTCAAGTGCTATAGAACACTAAAAATAAAATAAATAAATAAATAAATTCTTTCATCCTGGGAGGATAAGATGCACCTAATTGGGGCTGGGGTTGTAGCTCAGCAGTAGAGTGCTCGCCTCGCATGTGGAAGGCACTGGGTTTGATCCTCAACACCACACAAAAATATTTTTTAAAAAGGTATTTGTGTCCATATACAACTAAAAAAATTTTTTTTAAAAAAGATGCACCTAATAAAATAGAGAAAAGAATGGTTCCAGAGAGTCATCAACATTTCCTATGGTCAAAGAGGAGAGATTCACTCATAATTTCCAGTTGTTCATTTCACTTCAGGCATAAATTTCTCCCTAAGAGGTCAAGTTAATTTTAATTTTACTTGGCACAGTTGTCAGCCAATAGATGTTGGTATGTGCCTAGTGTCATCTTTTCAGTTTAGAGAAGAATTTCATTATTGCATTAAAAGCTGTGATCAAATTAATCTGAACAGTGAAAATCATACTAAAAATTCTACCATTAGTCAAATATATGACTATCTCTTTTTGAAAACAATTCTTTTAATCGCAAAATAAAATGTGAATCAATTTCTGATTAAAAGAAATTGAAGTAATATAGATGCAAGTCAAGTCACCCTGAAAACATTACTTCTAGCCCCATTTTTTTTACTATGGATAATTCTGCCATGAATTTATTGTGTATGCACTAAACCTTTTTCTATTTACATATGAAATTATACAAATAAATATTTTTGTTTCAAGTCTGTGGTTTTTACATAAATGGAATAATTCCTTATTTTTGTGAATTTTTTAATTAGCAAAAAGTCTTCCGATATTTTCATCAGTGTAAATATGGATTTCTGGCTTTTAAAAAATTGTCACATAATATTCCATAAAATGGATTATGAAAGTTTGAGTTATTACCTCACAAGTGAAAATTCAGATTTTTTTTTTTTAACCAGTTCATAAAATACCACAGGGAACAGTTTTGTGCCTGCCTTCTTGCATACATGTGGCTGTGTTTCTCTTGGGTAGATACCAAGAAGTGGGATTCTGGGCTCAGAAGATACATGCAATTTTAAAAGATTTGGCAAAGTGCCCTGCAAAAAAAAAAAAAAAAAAGCTATTCAAAGTTAAATTCTATCCACTGATTTAATTTAGAGAGTTACCTTTCCTTATGACCTCACAATATACAATGTTTAATTTTGAAATATGTCCCCACCTAATAGATTAAAAATAAGAGCCCATTTTTATTTTCCTCTCCTCGATTTCTAGTGAAGTTGTACATTTTAAAATGTACTTATTGGTCATTTCCATTTTGCGTCCTATAAATTACCTATCCATATCCTTTCCTTTATTTTCTTTCCTGATTTGTTATCTTTTTACCAAATTATAGGCACCCTTATTCTACTACATGTGTTAAAACTTTTCTCCCAGTTTAATAACAATTTTTTCACTTTGTCTATGGGATCTTCTCCCCAGGCCCCCCACCAGTGCTGGAGATTAAACTCAGGGCCTCACACATGCTATGCAAGCACTTTACCACTGAGCCACATCCCCAGCCCTGTCTATGGGATCTTTGGGTAAAGAAGATTTTCCTTTTTCTACCTTAAATTACCCAATACATAAGTAAATACATTGGTACTATCCTGCAGGTGCTTATTTAAGTGCGGTCTTTTTTTGTCCTTCCTTTCATTTGCCTCAGTCCTCTTTCTCTATCTCTATGTCTCTCTCTTTCTTTTCCAGCCCCCTCTTTCTCCTGCTCTCCGCTGCTTCTCCCCTCTCCCATTCTTGACTCTGCCCTACCACGTCCAATCCAATTGCATGGAAAGTAAAAGGAAAGACGTGGAAAAAAATAGGATGAAAATGGGGGAAAAAAAATCACCAGATACCTGTTGTCAACTATAACAAAGTTGTTGCAAGTATGTTATTACCAGACACCACAGACTTATCAAAAGCTTATTAGAAATAAAGAGGATCACCACATAATGATAACTGATTCAACAGGAAAATTGTTTGAACTTGAATGTATGAAATAACAGAGACTTATAATACACAGAGCTGGTGCTGGGGTTGTGGCTCAGCGGTAGAGTGCTCCCCTAGCACATGGGAGGCCCTGGGTTCGATCCCCAGCACCCCAAAAAAATAAATAGATAAAATAAAGATATTGTGTCACTACAACTAAAAAATAAAATACTTAAAAAAATCACAGAGCAACATTTTTCCAGATTAGTAAGGTAAAATTGCTTTCCCCAAAGTTGTCTTTTCTTAGTATCATGGAGCAAATTGTCACAATAGCAGCAAAGTAGGGACAGGATTTGAGCTACATGAGAAGAAAAGCAGGGGACTAAAACTATATGTTACTAGTAAGGATAAATCAGGTCCATGTTTCTTGAGGTACAGAGCCACTCCAGGGGATTGGAAGAGATCATTTTGTTTATGAAGGAGTGAAAGGAAATAATGTAGGTTTAGCAGAAGAAGCTCAAAGGAAGTGAGGAACTAAACTTTGAAGGAAAATTCCTGAAGATATTTGTTGTTGTTAAGTTTGGCAGTTTGTGTGTGTCATGCATTTTAATTACAAAGTACAATGTTTCAACACTTGGTTGGGGAATCATTCATAATTGGGACCTTCCTGACCACAGTCAGCAAGCCTTTCATTCACCTCCAGGAAGTTTGGTAAATCAAAATATGGCCTATCTGCCAGAAGATTGTGGTCCTCATCAAATAAAGAAGCCCCACTGCTGGCACAGTGGCACACATGTGCTTAAGAGGTGACCTCAGTTACCAGACGGTAGGACTAAAGTATGTCTCAGGGCTGGTCAGAAAGTGAGTAAATTCATAGTACAGAAACTGGCCTGTCTGAGAACCCTTCACTTGGAGCCAATCTGTGTGTGGCTTGCGGGAAGAAGAGAGGTTTAATTTCTATTTCTTTTCTTCCCATATCACAGGCACAAAAATTGCTATTGAACATTCAGCTAGTGACTTTCATACCTTTCCCATTCTGAAATGGAGTGTGGAAAGAGAGAAGCGTGTATGATCCTAAAGATTACTCTGCACAAAAATTACTCCAAGGGAGAAAGGAATACATGCATTTGAAACAAGAAGAATCATGAGTTTGTTTTAAAATGTTTTTACCAACAAATGTTAATCATGTACCAAAGTAGATAGCTTTTAAAATAAAATAATTTTAACCTATTAACACCTCCATCCTACAAAATGAGGGTGCTAATAATTCTTTTTATATTGTTTCTCATGCAATCATTACCAATGACTCAAGTTTCGTAAGTCAGAAATACATAAAAACTTAAAAAGCCAATGAAAATTGGAGGAATGAAGGAAAGAAATCAGTATGTATATACAAAAAAAAAAAAAAAAGCTGCAAATTGAAGACATTCATTCTAAGGAGTTTTTTAGGTGGCACATAACACACCCTCTGAAAACAATAGTCACATACATTTTGAGGAATAGTAATGCAAATTTTTATTAAGGGTCACCTTCCTAGAACATGTTAGAAAGTTCTAATCTTCCCTCATGCTTTGAGTTCACTTGTTGAGTCTCATTTAGATGTCTCAGTATCTTTGCCTGTGAGAATTTCAGCTTTGAAAGGGAAAACTTGCACTCTGTAATATCATTATCTAATATAAAGAAAGAAAAGTATACAGAAAAGAGAGTACGGACATTTGGTTGTTGACCCCAGCTGCTTCCAAACAGTGTTGGGACTTGTGGTACTTCCTTCCCTGGGCTTCAGTGGGTCTCCACTACCCTGTCAGGGTAACAAGTCTAGTGTTTCTCATATGAAACGCTGTGAGTCACATCAAGCCTCATTCTTACTTCTTATTCCCTTCTTTGATTATTAGGAATCAATAGCTTTAGAGATCAGTCCCTGTCTCTAGGCAGGGATTTTCAGATGTAGGTTATCCTGGATACTAACAGTTCTGTCTTTTGCACCCAGATCCGGAAATGGTTTTTCTGCTTTTTGTCCAAGACTTAGCTCCAACCTAGGCCCTTGGTTTGGAAACTGAAACCCTGATTCTTCCTAAGCTTATTTGCATTTCCATCCAATATGCCCAGATCTCCATCAGAAGACACACACACACACACACACACACACACACACATATCACTGATGCACAGGAACATAATGAACATGCAGAAAGCAGATGCTAACAGCCCTACAGAAGTATTTTGATGCTGTTTTGGGTTTTCTTTTTTTCTTTCTTCCTTCCTTCCTTTCTTTCTTTCTTTTTTTTTTTTTTTTTTGCAAGATTCACTTTAAAAAACAGTTCACAGTCTATTCTTCACAAAATAGATAGAGAAAAGTGTATAGTCTAACAAATGGAAAGGTATGAGTTCATAGAAGGCTCATCAAAGAATGAAGCAGCAATGACTCAGAAATGGTTAAACCAAGAAAATGTTACTGAGTCTGATGGATGCCCCCTGAGTTCTTCAGTCTCCTTCCTAAGCATTCTGCATTATTGTTTCTTCTCTGATCTCTATGGCACCTCTTATATACCTATATGCAAGTATTACAATGGCTAGTTTTAAAAAGGTAAATGCACATACAATTAGAAAGTAGCCACAATATGATTTTACAGTGATAGAAGAATTAGAAACAAGATTCACTGACTTTTCTAAGTCTGGAATTTAGCTCTGTGGGAAAATATTACTAGAAAAGATGATAAGGCTGATCGAGAGTAGATCCTGTAAAACAGATATGGAGCAAAAAGGTAGTTTTTTGATGGAAATATCCATTTTTCCTCTACTTTGTTGTGTTTCATGATTTATTTATGAAGATTCTAATGAGACAGACCATGATTTTTCTTTTGGATTAGTTGTTTTAAGCCTTGTTTTTATTATCTCCTTCCAAGAAACATTTTTAGACAATTTTTCCTCTACTCACTCCCCTAGAAATATTATAATATATTGGATAGTATTATAATACCACAATATTCTATGTAATATTATAATATTCTGTACCTGTTTATGTATTATGTGTGTGTGTATGTATGTGTGTGCATGTATTTACCACACATCTTTTTTACTTTTGCAGTGCTGGGGATTGAACCCAGGGCCTCATGCATGCTTTGCAAGTACTCTACCACTAAGTTACATCCTTACTCACAGACATATGCCCTTGATGAATAAAAAGAGTAATGTTTACTCACTCCCTCCAATGAACTAAGTTTTGTTCCCTTCAGATGATTCTGACCCCTGGAAATCAGTATTGAATATGCATTTTTATACTATGGTAAAGTAGGAATCCCTAAAAGCAGCTGAAAGATGAAAAGATACAGACATCAGTGGAACCCACATATGATAGATATATAGGGATCAGAAAAAAATGTGAGGGGATGTGTAGCTGCCTGATCCTGTTGCAGCTACAACACCGCGGAAGAAAATTCGGAGGCAGGAATCTTTTATTCTAGCTTTCTCTTTGGCTTCTCAACTAAACTCTTTTCCTTATATTCTTCTTCTTTTTTTCTCTGGCTTTTTCTTTTTCTTTCTCTAGCTTCTCTGGGTTTTTCTAGCTTCTGCAACCTCTCGAACTCTTAACCGCTCTCTTTTCTTCTTCTGACTACGTTCTTCTTCTGACGACGTCTCTCCTTCTTCTGACTGACTTTCTTCTTCTGACGTCTAACCGCTTTCACCCAGTTATATACTTTTAGCTTTACAGGTGCGTCATGTGCATACTTTGAATAATGTATGAATATCAGGTGGAACTTATGGCTCCCAGCTAACCGCAATAGCCATCTCCCTGATTAGGGCTTCTTCAGGGATGGTGGCATGTCTTCCTGCATATTCTCCTACTACACATACTTACTAAAGTAAATAAACAGCATATCACAAAATCTGAAGCAAGGCAGCCAAAGAAAACATTAAACAACAACAACAACAAAAATAGGTGTAAAAAAAATAAAATGGATATGTTGAAGGATGGGTGCCTGAAAATTCATACAGTGTTTTCTTGAGGGGGAGAAAATAATAAAAGGAAATAAAAAAAAGAAAAAATGGGGAGGTGGAAAATGAAGTAAACAGAATGTCTTTCAAGTTTATTTACATCTAAATTTTAAACATCAACTTTTATATATAGAAGTTGTATTTTATCCCAGACGAAGAGGAAATAGCTCCATAGATGAATCCCATTCTGATGGAATCTTCTGTGACCCAGAACAAATAGGAATGGCATGATGAGACTGGAGCACCCATGTACACCAGGAGTTGACTGCAGATGGGAAGTCCAGCAACCAACTCATGCTTAACACTTTCTTTACATACTTCAACTTTTAACACAAATGAAAAGATGGCACAAAACCAAGAAAATATCCAGGGATGTACTATAATCATTAGCATTTTCTAAAACAAAGCATTTGAACATTATAATTAATACAATAGATGAGAACATGCGTTGACAATCTAAAGTCTAAGATAACTCATAATGGTGAGGTCTAGGCACTCTATTCTGTTTCTACTTAATGACCTTTCCTTCTCTGTCACTACTGTCAACTTGATTCCATCCCTCCATCCCTTAAATGATGCAGGAGCCCCAGGTAGTTTCTATCCTTCTTTTTGTCTCTGTGCTTTTTTTCTTGGAACCCTTCTGAATCCTCAGTTCTTCAACTATCATACCTAAACATTCCTCTCCCTAAACCATCTTTCCCACCTAATGCATCCCCTGCTTGCAAAACGCAATTTCCAACTATCTGCTAAATAACTATACATGGATTTCCTTTTAACATTTTTAAATCAAGATAAACAAAGCACAGCTTATCATCATAAAACCTTCTGTCTTCCTTATTGCTAGTAAATAAATTTCACAGAAATGTATGACATGCATACCTCTCTGTCTTCATCCATGTGCACAGCTGGCTATCAGGGATTTCATTCTACCTCCTGGTGTCCCTACATCCTAATCAGCCTCTGTACCTCTCACCTGACTATTAAAATTGCCCTTCCATTTGTGTTCTTCAAATCCTTCTCTTAGAACCGTCCTGTGTCCTTGTTTTCAGAATAGCTTCTTAAGATATACATTATATCTAGCCACTCAATGAAAAAACTAAAATAGCTCGCCATTTCTACTATTTTCAGTCAGTACCAAAGCTCTCTCTACTTTTCTTTCAAATGACTGCCCAACCAAGTTCCCACTATCCCTTATAAGTACAAGATAAGCCCCAACTATTAACTGCTCCATTTACACACCCTACATTTCCTTGACACAATGTCCTGCTCAAAACATTTCCACTACTTTAGATCATCTTTTGTCTTCTCTCAACTTTACCTGTCAAATTTGTCCTGAGCCGGGCACAGTGGTGCACGCCTGTAATCCCAGCATTTTGGGAGGCTAAGGCAGGAGGATTGTGAGTTCAAAGTCAGCCTCAGCAATGTCGAGGCACTTAGCAACTCAGTAAGACCCTGTCTCTAAATAAAATACAAAAAAGGGTTGGGGATGTGACCCAGTGGTCAAGTGCCCCTGAGTTCAATACCCAGTACCACAAAAAAAAAAAAAAAAGTCCTTCTGAAATCTTACCTTCATTAGTTCTGAATTCCTGCTCAGAACTTCCTAACTCCTTATGCCTTTTTCAATGTGCTTTGTCATATTCTATTTTTTATTGATAAATCAATGCCATGAGAGTGAATATGATTGTATGCACCATCAGTTTTCCCTCCTGTGCCCAAAACAGACATCATTAAATCACAACACTCTTTCTCATTAACCCCAATGTGGTCTTAGAATCCATCTTAACACCATGCTTCAAGTAGCCACTGCCATTTCATTAAATTCAGTACATGAAAGGAAGACCTTGGTCATAAATCTCCAAAAAATTCAACTATTAATATCATTAGCCCTGTTTTTTACCAATTCCTAGCATAATAGCCATCATATAAAAGATTATTGAAGATGATCATTTATGCAAACTGCTGTTAAAATGTTAACTGGTCCATAATTCTCCACTCCTGTATTTTTTGAAGAAGACAGAAAACATACTTCTTTCAAGCCAGAGTTTTTTCTGTCATGCTGAAAATGTTTTCCAAAGCAAAGTGTTATAATCTCTATCTCTGATAGGCACTCTGGATTGTAATAAATGCTCTCAATCCTCCAATTCAGAATGAGTTTCAATTTTGTTAACCTCAGAGAAATTTGAGGAAATTATTTTATGACTGGGTTTCAGCTAGCCGTGACAGCTGCAATTCAATGGAAAAACAGGTCTTATTGGAAATGGATGTGGGATAAAAGTGCTATTTTTATTGAAAGTTTAGCTGTCCTGGTGTTTTCCCAAGAGATCAGGTGAGAAAGGGAATGTGCACATGGAAGCGCATGTAGAAACATCTGTTTTTAGCTGTCATCTGTTAACTCATCCTGCTTGCAAGTTTTCTTTCAAAGCCTGAAGCACTTCTTCAGTGATTGCTCTTCATGCACTACTTCTTGTCACTTTGAAGTTAAAACAATAATGATGATAACCACAACATTGCTGTTGATAATAATGACCTAGTATACCTGCATGATCCTCTACAGTCTGCAAATATGAGGAATGATTGGCAGAGAGAGAAATTTAAGTATGGGGAAGAGGAATAAGGCAAGAACAGTCTAAACTTTAAATTTATGATGGGGAAAAAAATGGCAAAATTTATTATGGGAAAAAATTCTAAGCCCTATTGCAAGATTGGGGCCAGAAGCAATGCCTCTGTAGCCTAATTCCAAGTGGTAGTGAGGCTCAAAAAGAAATGAAAGCAAACCACATCCAGATGCTCCATTTGTATGGGACAGTCTAGATTCAATGTAAGAAGTTCTAAAGTGTGGAATTTGTAGTCTCAATTTTAGAACTTATATAACATTATTTCTCCTTCCCTGTGAGGCCTTTAGGGGATAGGATAGTTTGCCTGCCGCCAAAGTCCCTTAGTCCACTCAATCTCCTGCAGCAATAAACTCCAGCTTCAGACATGTTTGTGTTATTTTGCTGGCCTATTTTGGGGGGAAGGAAGTCAAGTTTTCATAGTGATGACAGAACAATTCAATGTGTCTTTCATCCTCTCAGGCACCTGTCACATGGATGGAGCAAAGGACCACCATTGGTGCTCAACATCTTCTTATCATCACCATCTGTAGGGATTTTATCACAATGGAGTCAAGGAAGAGGATCAAAGCTCAGTCGTTGTGGCTAGAGTTGGGCCAAACATAAATGCCTTTATTATTTTCATTGACTTGCAAATTCAGATATTTATGTATTATAGCCTCTGATATTCAGTCCAGAAACCTAAACTTATGAGATGCTGATTAATATATCTCCATTCCAGAAATCATAATTCTTGAGCACTGAAGAAAACTTCACAATTGTTTTAACCAAATGTTTTCCTATCTATCCTAAATTAAAATGCCCAGAAAAACAAACAAAACTCAGATTTGGTAAAACAGCTTTTATTTGGGTATCTAAAAACCTGGAGCAGCCAGGCAACGGAATTATTTACACAGTACCTCTTTTTAGAAAAAGCTAATTTTTAAATCACACCAACATGACTAATGCAAGTAACCCAGGTTGTTAGTATTGCAGGTCTGACTATGAATGGACCAGTAAGTGATGCTACGACAGCCTAAGCAACTCAGAGCGATGCAAGTACAGCAGGTAATGATGACAGCAGCAAAGGACTCCATGGAAGAACTTGGTCATGATGTGCAAATCTCTTTGTTTTCATAGAAGTCAAGACATTTTTTATGACTGAAGTAAGAATATTGAAGCTGAAAAAGAAATCCAAAAGGTAAGACAAGACAAGAGCCAGCAGATGACACTGCAGGGTCCTTCTAAAGAATCTTGACATTTCCCTCATCTTCAGTTTTGCAGGAGCTGTTGCAACAAATGCTGGCAGAAGACTTTCATTCTACTCCCATCCACAGTATAAAGATTTCCAAGTGGGGACTCAATTGGAACAAATTATCTTTCATGCTCTTATAATTATGTCAAAATGAATTCTATTGTCATGTATAACTAAAAAGAACCAATTAAAAACTAAAAATTATCTGTGTGTGTTTTTGCCATTTTCAATGAAAAGAGGGTGCATTACCAACACACCTTGAATCTATCTGAACAGATAAGAAAAAATTTACACATCAGACATTAAGCCTAATATATTTTTAAATAGATTTTTAGTTGTAGGTGGACACAATGCCTTTATTTTGTTTACATGGTGCTGAGGATTGAACCCAGGGCCTTACACATGCAAAATGAGTGCTCTACCACTGAGCCATAGCTCTAGCCCAAGCCTAATGTATTTTTTCCATTTTCTGGTAAACCTAATGTTTTTAAATTACTATTAAATGATAACAAGCACAACCTATTTTTTCATAACACATATATATTAAATATATTTCCTGAGGTCAATATTCTCTTAAAACAAGGTTGTGTCCTACCACTCCCTTACATCTCACATTTAGTAATAAGACATCAACACACAAAATATGTCTGTGTGGTGTCAGTTGACTTTTCTTAGAATGAAAGTATTTAGAGAATGTTAAATACCTGGATCACGTCTCAGATTTCACAGTTTTTTACAACTGAGACCGAATCAGTTTCCCCATTTTACTTCATGCCAGGATAAAGTTGCTAATGTGTTTGTGCCCACAAAATCTCAAAAATGAAAGAGACTTTATATTTCTTAAGTCTAACAAATGTTATTCCCAGGAAATATGAGACTCCTATAGGTTGTACATCCTCTTGTGCATTGCATGAATCCTTGTCATATCTCTGAAGATGTTTCCTGGGTCACTAAGAAATTAGAGTAGTAACAACCTTCCACGTTCTGGCAGGTATTGTAGATAGTCAACTAATTTTTTGTTTTGTTTTGTTTGTTAGAAGAGCATACCTTCTGGACAATAAAATTCTCAAGCTGAGTTCCTTTTGATATAGATTCTGAGATCTATCACCAAGTATTAGCAGCTTTGATATAGATTCAATTCTGAGATCTGTCACCAAGTATTAGCAATTTGCTGTCTCCATTCCGAGGAATAAGTGTGAGGTACGTGCTTATTCTCTGAGTATATTTCTTTTCTTTTTTTTTTTTTTTTTTTTTTTTTTTTGTGGTACCAGGGATTGAACTCAGGGGCACTCAACCACTGGGTCACATCCCCAGACCTTTTTATTCAGAGACAGGGTCTCACTGAGTTGCGAAGTGCCTCACCATTGCTGAGGCTGGCTTTGAACTCGTGATCCTCCTGCCTCAGCCTCCCAAAGTGCTGGGATTACAGGCATGTGCCACCGCGCCCAGCTTGAGTAGATTTCTTATACCAAAGAAAAAGTCCCAGAAAAATCAGGGGTGGTGGACCTTGAAAGCATTTTGCTAAGTGAAAGATGCCAGATGAGAAAGATCACATGTAGTAAGATTCCTTTTATATAAAATGTCTAGAAGAGGAAAATCTAGGAAGATAGAGAGTGCATTTTCCTAGATCTGGAAAAATTTTAAAAAACAACAGGAATTTACTGTAAAAGAGCTGGAGAGATCCCTCTGGAATGATGAAAACATTTTAAAACTGGATTGTGCTGATGATTGAACAACTCTATAAATTTAACAAAAGTATTTGACTTAGATTTGTAAAGCAGATGAGGATATCCAAAACATAATTTTGTACTCTAATTTATGGAATAAATTTATGTTCAGAAAAAAAGCAGAGTTATTCTATAATTGCACACCTGCATACAAAGAAAATTTAAAGAATTTTCTAAGTTTTATATTTTGGTAAAGGCTCTAAAATGAATACACATTCATGTTGTGATTCAACTGTACAATAACTTCTCCCTCAGCCTAGAGTTTATTATATTTTACATCCATGAATTTAAGCAAGGCCTGCAATATAAATTATTAGGATTTGTAGAGAAATTTCAAGCAAATTTATTGGAATTATCCATTTTAAACATTAATAATTACATGCCTTTGGTCATTTTATGCCATTATTGTAACTTTTTATTCTACTTTGAAACTTACAGGAAAGTTTCAAAAATAGTAGAAAGAATTCCATATGTTATTAGCCAGATTCACCAGTTGCTTCAATTTTTTCCCATTTTCTTTATTATTCTTTTTCTGTATGTATTTTTAAATCTTTTTCTTTTTCAAATACAAATATATTGTATATGCATTGGGAAATTAAAATGATTTAGATAAGTGTAAAAGCCCCCACTCACTCTCTTACTCCATAGAGAAAATCATTACTTATAATGGTTACTTTGAATTGTCAACTTGATTATGAGATGCCTAGGATTAAGAGGCTTCTGGGTGTGTCAGCAAGGGTGTGTCTAGGAATGATTGACATGTGAAATAGCCAACTGAAGTGGAGACCCTCCCTAAATGTGGGCAGCACCGTCCAATAAGATGGTGGCATGGATGGAATAAAAGTTGAAAGAACAAGGAAGCAAAAGCAGATGCAAGCTCAATTCTTCTTAAATGAGTTCTTGATTGCTACTATGATCCCCTGAGGATATCAGACGCTCACTCCTTTACTCTTCGAAAGCGGACTCTGCCAGTGATTCTCCAGGGAGTTTCCAGAAGCATTTGGCCTCTGACAAGGGTAGCATCACTGATCCCTCTTGTTCTGAGGCTTCAGCCTCTTGGACTGCACAGCTACTAATTCCTCCAGCTCTCCAGCCTGCAGATAGCTATTGTGGACTATCCAGCTTCTGGTC
Organism: Tamias sibiricus; assembly: GCA_025594165.1. Lineage (NCBI taxonomy): Eukaryota > Metazoa > Chordata > Mammalia > Rodentia > Sciuridae > Tamias > Tamias sibiricus. Next base: position 130,863,456 of record CM046657.1, on the reverse strand, counting down.
ATGTAAACCAATCTAATAAATCCCTTTTCCCTGTTGATTCTGGCCCTCTAGAGAACCCTGACTAATACAATGACTAACAATTTCTTGAAGATTCTTCATAGCTTTTAGAAGCAAGTGGAATACATTAAAATGCTTTGCAAATTGCAGGATACATATATACCTGTCAGTTATTATTTTAAAAATTAAAAAGCAAAACTAGTCTATTGTAGTTTCTTCTTGAAATTGAACTGCCAGTGACTTTGTGCACTTTTTGTCATTTCATGTTTGAAGTGACTTCTTTTGAAGGCAATGTGGAGGTGTGAGGTGGGCAAGAGTTGAATTGACCGATTATTGGACTGAATGAAAAAGCTAAATTGAAAGTCCCAGCCAAAACAGAAGGCCTAACAGAGTAATTGAAGGAGCCTATAATCAAGGAGATAGCTAAAGATTGCGGTTAGCTGAGAGCCATAAAAGATGTTCTAGTTTCCACCTGATAGTAATACATTATCCAAAGAATCTTTGTATGCCCATGAACACTGCGTGATGCACCTGTAAGCTCGAGCTGTAAGCACGTGTCCTTGTTAAAGCTATATGTATATAACTGGGTGAGTTTAGTTAGTGAGTGTGGGAAGAAGAAGAAGGTGGTGGTTGGAGTTAGAGCGTTTGGAGTGATTGCTGGAGCGGAGCCGGAGAGAGAAGAAGAATAAAAGACCTTTTTTCATTTTCATCCTGCCTCCGAATTTTCCTGCAGCGTTCGTTGCTCCAAGGCGGTTTCCGCTTCAGGCAGCAACAAGTGGTGGCCCGTACGGGGAATTTGGCGGCAAGGTAAGAAAAAAGAAAATTTAAAAATATGGGAGCGAATATAACAAAAAGTTGGTTTATAAAAGCCACGAATGAAATTTTTGATAGCGAGAACTCAGAGGATAGTGAGAAAAGTGAACAAGAAAGCATATCCTCTGACTCAGTTGAGACCAGCAAGGAGAGCAGTAATATAAATTCAAAAGTAAGAACTGCAAAAGCCATCAGAAGCTTAATAAAATTAGCTGAGGAGTATGTGCTCTCCTTAGAAGCTGAAACTCAGGATACTAGTGAAAGTGATAATAGTAACAAGGAGCCAAACCATGAGAGTACTGTCTCCTCCACTGAGCCAGTTAGGAATTATGAAGCTAGTAGTGAGGAGGAATCAAAAAGCGATTCAGGGAGCACAGTCTCCAATAAAAAGAACAAAAAGAAATTAAAAAAGAGAAAAGACCGTCAAATAGAGGGACCACTAGTGCCCTCTGCTCCTTCATGGATAGAATACCTAACAGAAACAATAAGGAGTATTGATCAGAATGTACGTGCCCTTGAGGTAGAAATTGGCAGCCTTTCTGAGCGCTTATACGCTCTCGAACAACATAGACCGCAGGAGCACCTAGAACTGCCAGTATTTCAAAATGAACAGGGACAAAGATATCACGAGTCCCTAGACTTTAAAACAATAAAGAATTTTAAAGAGGCGGTAATGACCTATGGGCCTCAAGCTCCGTTCACATTAAGTATGATAGAGTCACTTAACACCCTAACCTTAGCCCCCTCAGATTGGAAAAGTCTATGCAGAGCGGTACTAAGTGGGGGACAATACCTAATCTGGAAAACTCAATTCCAGGAACTTTGTTCAGAAATAGCAAAGAGAAATGCTGCAGCAGGTTTCCCTCAACGCAATATAGATATGCTCACAGGGGAGGGTCAGTTCGCCGAACTACAAAATCAGCTACAATACGATCCAGGTGTGTATGCCCAGATACACACTGCAGCTGTGAAAGCCTGGAAGACAATCTCAGGCACAGGGGATCTGCAAGGCAGCCTATCAAAAGTTATACAAGGGCCTAACGAACCTTATGCTGATTTTGTAGATAGACTCTTAAAAACAACATCTAGAGTTTTTGGCGAAGTCGAGCAAGCTATGCCTCTAGTTATCCAATTAGCGTACGAGAATGCTAATAAATATTGCCAGGATGCAATAAGGCCGTGGAGAAGTAAAATAGACTTATCAATTTATATCAGACTGTGCAAAGACATTAACAAGGTTGTTATCACAGGCAACGTAATTGCTGTAGTGATGAAAAATTCCTCCCCTCAAAATTCCCAAAGGTTTCAACCTAGAACAGGATATTCCAGACAAAAGTATTATAATCAACCAAGATATGCTAAGCAATATCCCCCAAGGGTAATAAGATCAAATTCATACCGCGCTCCAGGCCGATGCCCCAGGTGCAAAAAGGGTATACATTGGGCCAATCAATGCCATTCCAGATATGATATATATGGAAATGATTTATCAAGGATTTCAAAAAACGGGGCACGGGGCCCAATGCCCCAGGGCCCACAAATGTATGAGGCACTAGAGGAGGAATGCGCACTAGATGAGGAATGCCCTCAGATCCAAATGATTCCTCATCACAATCCCTCCTACCCATTAACGCCCTTATCAGAGGGACAAGAGGAAGTGCAGGATTAGATCTCTGTTCTACTACCCGGATGGTCCTGACACCTGAAATGGGGGTTCAGCTGATTCCTACAGGAATCAGGGGACCTCTCCCTTCAGGAACTGTGGGACTAATCCTTGGGCGTAGTTCCAAGAGTTTATTAGGCTTTAAAGTTATACCAGGGGTTATTGATTCAGATTATAATGGAGAGATTAAAATAATGCTAAGTACACACAGGGGTATCATCTCTGTAAATCAAGGAGACAGAATTGCACAGCTGCTCCTCATTCCCAGTCTCCATAGTTCTTTTAAAAGCATGCCACAAAATAGAAATAGCAGAGCATTCGGTTCCACTGGTTCAGGACCTATGGCTTTCTGGGTTCAGGATTGTTCACGGAGGCCAATGTGCAAATTAAAAATTCAAGGTATAGAGATGGAGGGGCTGATTAATACAGGAGCTGACTCTTCCATCATAAATCTACAACAATGGCCTAAGCACTGGCCTCTGCAGAAAGCCTCAACCAGTTTAAGAGGCTTGGGATATAGTAATACCCCAGCACAAAGTGCTGTAATCTTAAATTGGCAAGACAATGAAGGCCATACAGGAACATTCCAACCTTATGTTTTAAACAGCTTGCCAGTTACCCTATGGGGAAGAGATATCTTACATCAAATGGGGCTACACCTAACAACCAAGCCTGCAGGTGTTAAGAATAAAAATCCTAATCATAATAAAAAAGGCAAAGGACATTTTTTCTAGGGGCCACTGAGAAAACAATTTTAAAAATACCATGGCTCTCTAATAAGCCAGTTTGGGTCCCTCAGTGGCCCCTATCCAAAGAAAAATTGCAAGCGGCCCATCAATTAATTAAAGAACAATTAGAAGCAGGACACATAGAGCCTTCCACCTCTCCCTGGAATTCTCCCATATTTGTAATTAAGAAAAAATCGGGAAAATGGAGACTATTACAAGACCTAAGACAAATTAATAAAACAATGCAAATTATGGGACCCACCCAATCTGGACTTCCTAATCCTGTAGCTATTCCAAAAAACTATTACCTTATAACTCTTGATATAAAGGACTGTTTCTTTTCCATTCCCCTACATCCTCTGGATGCCCCCAGATTTGCTTTTTCAATTCCTTCTATCAATAATAATGGCCCTGATAAAAGATATCAATGGAAAGTATTGCCACAGGGAATGGCAAATAGCCCTACAATGTGCCAACTATATGTGGACAGAGCTATACAGCCCATTAAAAACAAATATCAAGACCTCATGTGTCTACACTACATGGACGATGTTTTATTAGCTCACCCTAATCAAAAAATCTTATTTAATATATTTAGTGAAATAACAAAAAATTTTAAAAAATATGGATTATATATAGCAGAAGAAAAAGTTCAAAGCAGATCACCTATACTATATTTAGGCTTTAAAATCATGGATACTTTTGTTAAACCCCCAAAAATTCTAATAAGTAAAGAACATTTGACCACCCTCAATGATTTCCAAAAATTATTGGGAGACATTAATTGGCTTCGCCCTACACTAAGCCTCACTACTGGACAATTAAAACCTTTATTTGACATCCTTCGCGGGAACCCTGATCCATCCTCACCGCGAACATTAACTCCTGAGGCCAGGAGAGCTCTAAAATTAGTAGAACAGGCCATTGAAAGATCCCATTGCGATAGATTTGATTTTACACAACCACTAATATTGATTATTATTCCTTCACAATATACACCAACAGGAGTATTTTGGCAACAGGGACCTATATTATGGATACATTTGCCTGTCTCTCCTAAAAGTACAATTGAGTCTTATACCTCCATGGTGGCTAAACTTATTCTTCAAGGACTTAAAACCTCTACTAAAATATTTGGAATTCATCCTGCTACTATTATTACTCCTTATTCATCGTCACAGGTTGAATATTTGTGCTTCAATGATAATGATTGGGCTATAGCTAGATGCTCTACTTCTGCAAATTTTGACAATCATATTCCTAAATCTCCTATACTGTCCTTTTGTATCAATCATCCTATCATATTCCCACAGGTAATAAAAACTCAACCCATTCCTAAAGCATTTAATGTATTTACAGATGGATCCTCTAACGGTACTGCTGCAGTAGTCACTCAAAATGAAAAAATGATTCATATCACTAATAAAAAATCAGCTCAATTAGTGGAACTTGAAGCTATAATAATAGCTCTGGAAAATTTTAAAGAACAGCCTATGAATATTTTTTCAGACAGCCACTATATTGTACATGCTGTCCCTAAATTGGAGCTAGCAGGTCCAATAGCACCACATACTCCAGCTTTTAAATTGTTTTCTCAAATCCAAAATCTCCTATGGCAACGAAAAGAATCTTTATTTATATATAGGTCACATAAGAGCTCACACTAATCTGCCTGGTCCTCTCCATGAAGGTAATCAAAAAGCTGATGCCCTCACTAAAACAATATTTATATTTACTACAGTACAACAAGCTACTTTATTTCATTCCCAGTTCCACGTTAACAGCACTACCTTAAGACAAAAATTTAAAATCACAAAAGAACAAGCTCATAGAATTGTAAAAGAATGTCCATCTTGTGTAACACTTTTGCCCAATCCACATTATGGGGTTAACCCACGAGGTTTGATGCCCAATCATTTGTGGCAGATGGATGTCATACATGAGCCAAGTTTTGGAAAATTACGATTTATTCATGTCACCATAGATACATGCTCAGGCATGATTTTTGCTTCTTTACATTCTGGAGAAAAAGTTAAAGATACTATATCTCATTGTCTGCAAGCTTTTGCTGCATTGGGCATCCCCAAAATGCTTAAAACAGATAATGGCCCTGCATATACATCCACATCCTTCAAACAATTTTGTACAAAGTTCAATATTATCCACAAAACAGGTATCGCTTATAATCCTCAGGGACAAGGAATAATTGAAAGAGCAAATCGGACACTTAAAAATATGTTACTAAAGCAAAAGATGGAAACTGGAAAAATCCTAAGGACAGATTGGCAGTTGCCCTGTTTACCCTAAATTTCTTAACTTTAGATTCTAATGGACATTCGGCTGGAGATAGACACTGGAACCCACACCAACAACATAAACCTTTGGTTTACTGGAAGGATGTTCTCTCAGGTACATGGAAGGGTCCAGACCCAGTATTAATTTGGGGGAGAGGATCTGTTTGTGTTTTTCCAAAGCACGAATCCTCTCCAATATGGATACCATCTAGATTGATAAAGCAGGTACAAAGTCAAAAGGATCAAGACGAAGTTATTGAGGAGTCTAGATTGAATATACAAGTACAAAATCAAGAGGACCAAAATGAAGGTATGGAGTGATTCCCTTAAGAGTCCTCCATTAAATTTACAACTTAAATTTCATATTCCCGGCCGGGACAAGAAGATCTCTCTTCAGTGTATACACAATTGTATTTTTTTCTTTTATGTATGTCTTTATGTCTGTGCATTTGTCTAAATTTCATGTTAATGTGATGTCACAAATATATGTTTATATGTGCGTCTGTCTAGTGTGACGTCACAAATAATTAAGCGCTTAAAAAAAAAAAAGGTAGATAGATATAGATCCAAATAACGTTAATTCATTTAAGCTTAGAATATTCTAATTAGATAATCAATAGATAGACAGATAGATAAATAGATATTCATATAAGTTCAGAATATTTTAATTAGATAATCTATTATAATGATAATCAATTTTGATTTATAGTTGTCACCGGGACTTCTCTTCAGCTGTGAATATGTTTAATGTTGTATAACCTGATATTTTGGTGTTCCGACAGAGGATCGTTTATTTGTTATTAACTTCATTTGTTTAATAGCTGATTAATTTGAATTATTTCAACAGGTATATGATTGCTATGTATATAGAGACTTGAGGATTCCAGCTAACAAATTATTTTTCCAAAGTGCCTTTAGCTTTTCTTTATCTTTAATGCAGTAAACACCCTCAGTTTCTCTTTGATTATTTCTGAATGTGATATTTTGCCAGCTTATGTTTGTGGGAGCTTAAGCAGCAATGTGTGTGAGCAGAGATCAACTTTTATTTTCTACTCTAATAATTCTTTTTTTAGTTTGACAGCTCACCTTTTGATCTCAGTGCTGGAATAGCACTGCCTTTCCCTTAATAATGGATGCTTGAGTTTTTAGGTAGCGGGCCCTGAAGATTTGCTGGTGGAAATGTCTAGACATAAAAAAGACGGCTGATGCTACAACTGCAGGGACCACGGTCGCTGCAAGCATCCCTGCTGCTCAAGCATCAAACAACCTAACCAGCAGTGTGGCCTCTGCTCTGCATGCATGGGGTCTCTTGAATCTATGTGTTATAACTTGTGGACATTTTGATTTTCCATTATTTTGGGACATTACGGGACAATGCCTTGCGGGTATTTGTCTAAGAGAACTCAGTGCGTTACTTGATGAAACTAAGGGCAGCTGATTGGCTTAAAGAACTTGATACGCTATGGAAACTTGGCTCGTCAGCAGTAGGCTTGCCGCCTTAAAGCCGCAGCATCTCCTAAAAATTGGACGGCTGTTAGTCAACACAAAGTCGATCGTGAAGGGCTCTATTGGATGGCTGGTTAGCCTATGACGGGTAAGATCCCCAGAAGGGGACAACCTAAGACACGGCACAGTCGCACGGGACAGTCTAATGTGGCCGGCATGTCAACCTAAGCCAGGAGTCAGGACAGCCTAGACTCCCATGACGGGTAAGAATGTCGGTTGCACATGGACGTCCTAGAACATCCCCTCTTTTAAAACTAAAAGGGGGAATTGAAGGAGCCTATAATCAAGGAGATAGCTAAAGATTGCGGTTAGCTGAGAGCCATAAAAGATGTTCTAGTTTCCACCTGATAGTAATACATTATCCAAAGAATCTTTGTATGCCTGTGAACACTGCGTGACGCACCTGTAAGCTCAAGCTGTAAGCACGTGCCCTTGTTAAAGCTATATGTATATAACTGGGTGAGTTTAGTTAGTGAGTGTAGGAAGAAGAAGAAGGTGGTGGTTGGAGTTAGAGCGTTTGGAGTGATTGCTGGAGCGGAGCCGGAGAGAGAAGAAGAATAAAAGACCTTTTTTCATTTTCATCCTGCCTCCGAATTTTCCTGCGGCGTTCGTTGCTCCAAGGCGGTTTCCGCTTCAGGCAGCAACAAGTAATGATCATACACTCATATTGTATGAATCACGTCACATCCAGAGAAAAAGAGCCACTTGTACTTTCACAAATTCACACAGAGGAAAAATGGACTGGTGTATCTCAGTGTATCTGTAATTGTTTTTCTCAGCCATCCAGTTCTAAGCCATCGGCTGCCCATCATATGCACTTGTAATCACAACAGAAAGCATGGATGAACCAAATGCTATCAAAGGCAGTTCATAGAAAAGACCCCTGACTGCAACCCTGCTGACTGTAGGGATAATGAGAAGTGAAAAATAACAGTCAAAGAAAAGGAGTTACACTAACAAAGAACATGTTTAAAACAACAGCCACTGCAAGAAGTGCCCCCATTGCCATGTTTACAATGTACTTCCCTTCCTGTGGCCACTCTCTCCTGCAGTTTCTCACAGGGACCCCTCCAAGCCTTTTCCAGCTGCAAAGATCCTGGGTGGCTACCCCAAAGGTGTGTACAATGCAGGCAGTAGCTATAAACACAAACAGATCCTTAATTTCCTGAGAAGTGGCTTGAGACAACTCTTTCAAAAGCGCAAGTTCTTCCAAAGCCTTACGGAAACCTTGTTCCCAGAAGTGTGATTATTTCTATTAGTGAACATGTGTGCACCTGTGAGCTAGTGCATATGTATGTGTGTGATTCAGATAAAACCATGGCTATTATGTAAATTGTCTGAATAATCTGAGCACTGACCATAGACTCTGGGTTACACACAACAGGCATCAAAATGACACAAGGAAGCAGATGGGCAACATTGTAGGGCTAGTTTTATCGTCTTTCCATGACTGTATCAAATATTGATCTTAGGTCACATCAATATTGGGTACAGTCATGGAACAAATGACCTTAAGTCAGATCAATATTTGGCAGATGTAACTAAACTCAAAAGCAGAACTTCTGTTCAAGTCTGCACTAGTCCTTAACTGAGTATAAGCAATCAGTAGTGGCATATCTCAGCATCAAGGCAACCATGCAGCCAGGGCCTAGGTCCTCCACTCACCAGACCACTGGCCTAGTTCCTCCACACACCAGACCTCTGTGGTTATACCAGAGCAGCACTTTGTGTCCACTGTGTCTTATTTGAGCTTGAGAATGGTTGAAGTGATCCAGAGCATTGTCCTATTATTTCTCTTAATTCTAGTCAACCTAGTGTAACAGTTAAGAGCAAATACTCTAGGGCCAACCTGCCTGGTTCAATTGCCAGATACTGAGCAACTTTGGGCAAGCCAATGAACTTCCTTCTTTAAATGATGATCCCAGTAGAATCTACCTCATAAGACAGAGACAAGGTTAGAAGGATTAATAAATGTAAAATATAGAACAATTCCTGGCCTGTGTTTAGTGTTCCATAAATATTAACTACCACTGTTATTATTCTAATACATTATTATTTTTTAAAGCTTTCTTAGTTCCTTAGATGAAACACAGTTGAAAAAGGGCATCTAATGAAATAAAAAAGGGAACATATGAGAATGAAGTAGAAAGGAAAGGAAACAAAATGACAATGGAAAGATGAATGTGTGCTTTTCCCACATCCATTCATGCTTTCTTCACTCTCCAGATGTCACCTGGAGTGCTGTTTGAATAATTGTGTTAATCTGGTCACCTCATTCCCCTAATCTAAAAAACAAAACAAGAAAACAAATACAAAACATTTTCCCATCACACTTGGGTAAGATTCAAAATTTTGACCACGGGACCACAGACTTTGCATGATTTGACCTTGCCACTTTTTCTATTTCCTCCTATGCCTCTCTTCCCTTAGTTCTCTTCACTTCAACTTCATATTTTATACATACATATGGCCAAAGATTTGGAATTTTCTCTCCTTCTACCTAAGAGCACTTTATTCCTCCCACCTCAGCTCCCTTAGCTTCCTTTTAAGTTTTTCTGTCACACAAATCTTTCCTGATACTGCAGCAAGTTAGGGCCCCTGCAGTCTTCCTTTACAGCACTGCAAAAATTGAAAACTATTTGCCAAATGTACCTTTTCCCTATTACACAGTCTATATTATTCAGTGCCTACTGTAAGCCTACAATCTATGAGATTTTTGAAAGGAAGAATGAGAATAAAGAACACATTTGATGGTTAATACCAGAGATTTTAGTATGAGAAAAGCTATTAAACTTTCTATATACCTTTTATAGTTTACTTAAAAAGTTGTTTCCTATCTTTAAGATAATAAAGATAGTCTTTTCGACCTTCTCCTAGTAATTTTAATTATTTGTGTTTCACTTGTAAGCTCTTGATTTATGTGGTATTAAAAATAGTGTGAAGGTGGTTGAATGAGACGGATATCATTTTCCTTAATGCATGATTGAAGACCTGAATTGTACGAATATACTTTGTATACAAACAGTTGTATGTAAAAAGATACTAAATATATGCACTATGAGTTGTACATATTAAAAATTATAAAAATAAAATTAAAAAAATAGTGTGAGATAAACATGCATTTTCCATTTTTTTCTATATGCATACATTCTTCCTCAACCATTATTGAATGGTTCTATTATTCTCCAGAGATTTTCAATACCACCTCTTCAAAATATAAAGTTTTTCATATTGGTATGGGTCTGTTTCTGGTTTTCCTATTCTGTCTCATTCATTTAATTTGACCCTAGTAACTCACTGTCTTAGATGCTATCACTTCATATGTTTGGATTTCTGGTAAAGCAAGTCTTATTTATGCTCTTCTTCATAAAGATTATCTTGACTATTGTCTACTATGTTCTCTTTGTTATAAAATTTAAAATAAGCCTTGTTTGAACTTTTATCAAAATCACATTATGAAAACTGGACAATTCATATATTTGTGAAATGCCCTTATACATTACACATTACATTTATCTTTAGCATGGTATGACATTGTTATGAGTTGAATTGTTTCCCCCAACACACCCTCCCACACACCCACCCACACAAAGGTTTGTTGAAGCACCTCAGAATGTGACTTTATTTGGAAATAGGGTCGTTACAGACATAATTAATTAAGATGAGACCATACAGAAGCAGAATGGACCCTTAGTCCAATATGATTTCTGTCTATATAAGAAGATAAAACCATATAGGAAAAGAGGGTCATATGAACCCAGAGGCAGTAATTGGAGCTATGTAGCCCTAAGACAAAGAAGTCCAAGGGTTAACGGCCACCACCAGAAATTAGAGAAATTAGAATGAGACAAGGAAGGGTTCTACAAAGAATTTCAGAAAAAAGCCTGGCCCTGTTGACATCTATTTTTTTTTTAATTTGTTCCTAGTTATACACGATGGTAGAATCCATTTTAATAAGATTATTACAAGCTTGGAATATATCTTATTCTAATTAGGACCCCATTCTTGTGGGTGGGCATGATGGTGGGATTCACTTAGGTATTTTCATATCTGTACAAAGGAACATTATGTTAGATTTATTCCACTGTCTTTTCTATTCCTACTCCCCTCCCTTCCTTTTGTTTCCTTTGTCTCATCTACTGAACTTCTCTTCTTCCCCTCCCCACTTTATTGTGGTAGCTTCCACAAGTCAGTGAAAACACCTGACCAGTATTTCTAGCCTCCAGAACTGTTAGAGAATAAATTTCCATTGTTTAAAGCCATCTATTTGTTTGTTATTATAGCTCTCTGAAATTAAAGCGACTCTCCATTGAACAAAGCATTCTCTAATAACCTATAATAATGTTGTATACTTTTCTCCACAAAGATTTTTGTATATTTTATGTTACATTTAGTCTTACATCACTTTTACTTACTGCTGCTATATATTTTTAAAAATAGCTTTTATTTGTTAATCATCTATGAAGAAATTTTATTTAACTTTTATTAATTATAATAATTTGTTAACAGTTTTGAGGGTTTTCTATGAAGAAAATATCATTAAAAATAATAATAGAAATTTTTTCTTCTTTTTTGAATCTTAAACCATTTCTTTTATGTTCTTCTGTTTTATACAGACTAGGACTTTCAGCACCACACTAATTAGAAGTGTTGATAATTATACCTTTGTCATCTTTATGGTTTCACAGGAAATTTTTCTTATGATATAACATTACTACTGAGTATGTTTTCTGATGTTGTTTGTAGAATACATTTTCTTACTCTGATAACAGTTTTTTTATTATAAACACACAATAAAAATATTATATGTTTTATGTATTACATATAAACATTAATATATTAATAATTAAGTGTTTAATATATACTAAATGTGATGTTTGTATACAATATATATCCTAAATGTAATTGTTAAATTATAGTTTATTATAAATATTACAAACATGTATAATAAATATAAGCAAATATTTCTTCAAACATAAAAATGATCAGTTATCCTTTAATCTGTCCATGTAGATGTTGACATTAATATATTTTCTAACATTGACTAAAATTGCATTCCTAAAATAAACCTAATTTTTTATCATTGGAAGATTTTTTTGATAATACATTGTACATATTTCTGTCTAATTTCATGAGTGAGTTTGGTCTGTAATATACTGTAATATATCAGTTATACAAAATTAATTGACAGGTATACCTCTTCTTTATTATCTTAAATATTTAAAAATTTTGCATCTATTTTTTGAACTTTAATACATCTTACCTGGTGCTTTCAAGATTTTTTAACAATTAATTTTCAACTTTCTTTCTCTTTCCACATTTTTATTGGTGCATTATAGTTGTACATAATAATAGGATTTATTGTTACATAGTCTTACATGCACAAAACTCTGATTCTATTTTTTAAAATAGTTGTGGAGTAATTCAGATTTTCTATTTTTCAAAAAGTCATTTTTGGAAGTAATCTTACAAATTTGTATGTGCATTAGATTAATCATTTTTTATATCTAAGAATTTCCATTGTAATTGTTTATCTGACCCAAGAGAAATTTAGAACCTTTTCATAATTTCAAAGCATAAGGAGCTGTTCTAGTTATCTTTCTGTTATTTATTTCTAAATTGTTGCTGTGTTTTGAATGAAAAGCATCATTCAAATGTGATTAAGACTTTGTATGACCTTGTATGTAGTCAATTCTCTGTAAATGTTCTGCACAGTTTAAAAGATTTATTTTAATATTTTTAAAATATAATATATAAATAAGTGTTTTATATCATATATATACACTAACAATCACAATTTATTGAGAGGTTTACATCTCCTATCTTGTTTTATTATATTCCTCTCTTTTTTATTTTTTTAGTACCAGGGATTGAGCCCAGGGGTGCTTAACCACTGAGCAACATCCCCAGCTCTTTTTATATTTTATTTAAAGACAGGGTCTTGCTGAGTTGCTCAGGGCCTTGCTAAATTGCTGAGGCTGGCTCTGAACTCAAGATCCTCCTGCATCAGCTTCCCCAGCTTCTAGGATTACAGTCATGTTCCACTGCCCCTGCTATATTTGTCTCTTGATTAGCACAATGGTGGTTAATTTACAAATTTCTCTTTGTACTTCTGTCAATCTTAGCTTTAAATATTTTGAATGTATGTAATTAAAATAATACTACTTTAAATTTAAAGTAAACTTCATCACAATTCATAGTAACCTTTGAATAATACTTCCAGCCTTCAAATCTACTTAAATTCATGTAAATATGACTATTTCAGTTTTCTTGTGGTTACTATTAATCTAGTCATTACTAGTCATTAATTATTTTCACTTAATTAAATTTTTCCCACCTATGACCCCATCATTTTTTTGTGTTCTTATGTCACAGATGGAACTTTTATAAAAGACAAAGAAATTGCTTTAAAAAAAAAAAAAAAAAACACTTCTGGTAATCTTTGTCTTTTAAGGGGAGAGTTTAGTGTATTTACATCAAATATGATTTCTGACATGTTCAGATTTATTATGTGGCATATTGCTTCACCAGATATTTTGTTTTCCATCCCTGTAGGAGACTATACCTCTACATCATCTGCAGGAGTGCCCCCATGTCTTGCCAGGGAACTGTGGGGAGATGAGGGTTACAGTTAGAGAGTTACCAGATTGTTTCTTTTTTATCTGCCAGAATTATTCTCAATGTCCAGGACTGAGGCTGCTCTGTGATCCTGGGACCACACTGAACCCATAGTATCGATGCAGAATGAGCAAAAAGTAGACATTTATTATTGGGACCTAGTCCCAATGAGACATGAGGGAGGTTTATCACCCCAGCCCAATCTAGCCTACTGACTAAGGCATATTTCCACTACCTTATTTTGTATTTTTTAAAGTAATTTTCATGATTGTTGCTGTATTGTTATTATTATTTGTCATTACTTATCTTAAGGTTGTTTCACATTTTTTTCTTTATCAATTTGTCCTCCTGCAATAGTATAGAAATTACATGCCTTGTCCTTGCAGTGACTGCTCTCAATATTTTAACAGGCCTATTCGTATTAACAAACTAGATTTATCAACATCTGAATAATACAAGAAATACAGTGCAGTAGTTCCCCCATATCCACAATTTCACTTTCCACAGTTTCAATTAATCAGAGTCAACTGTGGTCCAAAAATATTAAATGGAAAATTCCAGAAATAAACAATTCATAAGTTTTAAATAATTCTTATTAAAGCATATTGTTATAATTGCTTTATTTTATTGTTACTTATTGTTAATATCTTACTATGTCTAATTTATAATTAAAATTTTGCATAGAATTATATGCATAGGAAAAACATAGTATACATAAGATGTATTGCAATCCATAGGTTCAGATATCCACTGGGAGTCTTGGAACATATCCCTATGGATAAAGGGGGGCTACCATGTGCTTTAACTACAACTATTGTGATATATTTTAGTGCCATCTACCCATAAATTAGTTATTGGCATTGCTTTAGTCAATGATTATTACTATTTATTCATATGTTTATTTTTGTTTGTTCAGCATTCCTTCTTGCATTTTCTACTTTTTTTTCTCTCTTCCTGGTATACTGAGGGGGTTTTAATCATAAATGTGTTGAAATTTGTTAAGTGCTTTTTCTGCATCAGTTGATTTACTAGTCGATTTTTGTCCTTTACTCTGTTACAATAGTGGAATACATTGATTTTCCAGTATTAAGCCAGCCTTGAATTTCTAAAATAAACCTCACTTGGTTATGATGCGTTACTTTTTTCATATATGCTGCATTTGATTTGTTAATATTTTGTTCAGGATATCTGTAAGGATTTGGTCTCTGGTTTTCTTCTACTGTCTTTCTCTACTTTGGATGATAAAGCTAGGCTGGTATCATGAAATGGACTGGAATGGATTTCCCCTTATATTTTCTGGAAGTATTTGTAAAATTTGTATCACTTCTTTGATGTTTGGAAGAAATCAGCAGTGAAAATGGTTTTTAACTATGAATTCACATTCTTTAATAGTTATAGGATTATTCAGATTATTTATTTTATCCTGACTGAATTTTGGAATTTTGTAGATTTTGAAGAATTCATCCATTTCTTCTAAGTTATATGTGTAGTTTTGTTTGCTGGATTCTTTTATTATCTTTTTAACTTTCATGGAAGCATCCCAATTTTTAAATGCATTTTCTTTTTACTTGCTCATTCTAAGTCAAAACAAAAATTACCTAACATCTCCCTCTGCCGGGACTTGAATTTTTTTAGTTATACATAAAGAAGGTGGTCATTGGGGCTGGGGTTATAGCTCAGTGATGGAGTGCTTGCCTAGCACATGTGAGGGACTGGGTTCTATCCTCACCACCACATAAAAAATAAATAAAATAAAGGTATTGTGTCCATCTACAACTAAAAAAAATGTTTAAAGGATTCACCTAAAAAGAAGAAAAAGAAGAAGGTGGTCCTTCAGTGGATTATGATTGGTAGAGGGTCTTACCCTTTTCTTCTTCTCTGCTTGATTCCTGGTTCATTAAAACCCAAGCTACTTTGCATACAACCAGAGATCTGTAAAAAAGTGCTCTATATGTGTAATATGAAATGTAATACATTCTGCTATCATTTATAACATCTTAGAATAAAAAATAATTAAAAAAAATAAAACCCAAGCTAGAGTATACCTATGATTAATAAATACACCCAGAGAAAACACAAGCTCACTTACCTTGTGGGTTCCTACTTTCTTTTTGTTTCTAGTCTCCAAGGAATTCTCTGATTTCTCTTGGCAGTTCAGCCATGCATTAAAAGAGGGTTTAGGTTTCTTTTATTATAATATTCTATGAATTTTAAAGTGTTCTGTTTCAGAATTTCTCCAAAATGCCAATCTACTCTATCTCTAGGAGCTATAATGAGACAGCAATTTATGTACAAGATTGGAAAGCAATTTTTGAGTGTGAAGATGTTAAATGTGATTGAGGAAAAACTAGACAGTGATGTGGCAAGACCACAATTTGGCAGAATGTATTGAAATGTTTAAAACCACATGTCCTGTGATACAGCAGCTCCATTTCCCAGTACCTATCCCGAAATAATTTGTACATCAATGAACAAGGATGGTTATGACAGTCTAGCTTGGGAAAACAAAATTTGGAAAATATTGAATTTGTTTATCAATATTGGAAAAGATTAATTAAATAAAGGCCATATTTAATTGTGGAATATTCCAAAAAACCTGACATAGATAGCTCTTAAGAGTTCTGGTGAACATTAACAGATACATTGTATGCAAGGGCTTAGCCCAGACTATACATTCAATAAATGTTAGTAACTGTGAATTTTTTAATTGCTCCCTGACTACACTGTCTTTATGATTTACAGAAGTGGGGTTGGGTTTTATGTCAAATAGTACTTACCAAATGAATTAATCAATCAATTTCTCCCTCCAAAAAAACATGTCAGGGACGTATGAAACACAAGGCGTAACAAATAAATGTTTGTATGTTCTATTTTATTTCTCGTTTTTCACCCACTAAACTCTTTAAGAGAAAAGTTAATAAACAATAATATATTTCAAAAAATGTATACCAGTTGAGTCAAGTGTCTGGGCCACACCTAACACACTTTTTAAACAAAAATGTTTCCCCTTTAACACTTGGCTAAGCAATAAAAAATATCCTCAAACTCAACCAGATTAGTTGAAATGTCCTTGCAAATGATAAGTGATTAAGGCATTGTCACCTCCCCATACCACCATTCTAAAATACTTCCCTTCGAACTCATGTAAGCTCTGGGTATCTGAGTGATTCTATCTTATTTTGTTTTGTTCTGTTCTGTTTTATTCCACTCATTTGTGTTTTTACAAAATTCCAATTGAAATCTACAGAATTGATTTCATAAGTCTACAAATAGGTCATCATCTATAGTTTGAAAAACACTGTGCTTTAGTTTTCAAAGAGATGAGTGAATAGGTAACTTAGGTTGGGGCTTTAATCATCCTTCCTCAAAGTTACACTTATCTAAATCCCTCTGTTTCACATTAAAAATTTGTGGGAACATTCCAAGATACTGTACTAAATAATTTTACATTTTACAACATTAAAGAAAAGTTCATTTCATACTTTTCCAAGTAAATCATGAAGATAAAATGGAAAAAATAAGTGAAAATGAGTGGAGGGAGGAACTACACTAAAGGAATAGTCAAACAAAGAAGAAACTTATTCAAATAAAAAACTAAAAATAAACCAAAATGACAAGGAACACAAATCATACCTCAATAATAACCTTGAATGTTAATTGCCTAAACTTATCAATCAAAAGACATAGAATGGCAGATTAGATTAAAAACAAGACCCACCAATATGGTATCTCCAAGAGACTCCCCTGACAGGAAAAGACATCCACATACTTTAATAAGCTGTATCACTATTCTCATTTACCTCCAGATATTTTTGTTTATTTCATCCCTGATTTCTTCTGCTACACAGAAGAAATGGATGGGAAAAAAACATATCACTGACATGGATCATGTGAACAAGCAGGGGTTTCTATCCTCACATAAGAAAAAAGTGGACTTCAAGCCAAGTTAATCAGAAGGGACAAAGAAGGACATTTCATACTGCTTGAGGGGATTATACATCAACAAGACATAAAAAACATAAATATTTATGCCCAAAACAATGGAGCATCTATGTACATCAAACAAACCATTCTCAACTTCAAATGGAACACAACACAATAATACTGGGTAACTTTAACAAACCACTCTCACTGCTGGAGAGGTCTTCCAAAACTAAACAAAGAAATTATAAAACTAAATAATACAATTAATAATTTAGACTTATATATATATATATAGAATATATAGACTATTTCATTTATCAATGAGAAAATACACTTTCTTCTCAACATGGATACAAATAGGTAAAGAAGAACTCAAACTATCATTATTTGTCAATAACATGATTCTATTTAAAAGATCCAAAAATCCCACTGGTAACATTCTAGAACTAATACATTAATTCATCAAAATGCAAGATGTAAACTAATACCCATAAATCAAATCATTACTATACATCATTGATGAATCCACTGAAAGAGGAAATTAGGAAAACTACACTGTTCACAATGCCTTCAAAAAAATAAAATATTTAGGAATTAATGTAACAAATGAAGTGAAAGACCTCTACAATAAAGACTACAGAAAAAAACACTAAAAAAAAAAAAAAGAAAGAAAGAAAGAAAGAAATTGAAGAAGACCTTAGAAGATAGAAAGATCTCTCATGCTCTTGGATAGGCAGAATTAAACATTGTCAAAATGGCCATACTAGCCGGGCGCGGTGGCGCACGTCTGTAATACCAGCACTTTGGGAGGCTGAGGCAGGAGGATCGCGAGTTCAAAGTCAGCCTCAGCAATGGCAAGGCACTTAGCAACTCAGTGAGACCCTGTCTCTAAATAAAATACAAAAAAAGGTCTGGGGATGTGACCCAGTGGTCGAGTGCCCCTGAGTTCAATCCCCGGTACACAAAAAAAAAAAAAAAAAAATGGCCATACTACCAAAATTTAATGCAATTTAATGCATATTTAATGCAATTCCTATTAAAATCCCACTGACGTTCTTCATAGAAATAGTAAAAACAATCATGAAATTCATTTGGAAAAATAAGAGACCCAGAATAGCCAAAGCAATCCTTAGCAAGAAAAGTGAAGCAGGAAGCATCACAATACCAGAACTTAAATTACAGTACAGAGCCATAGTAACAAAAATGGCATGGTATTGATACTAAAATAGATACATAGACCAGTGGTACAGAATAGAAGACACAGAGACAAACCAACATAAATATAGTTATCTCATACTAGACAAAGGCACCAAAAACATACATTGGAGAAACAATAGCCTCTTCAAAAACTGGTGCTGGGAAAACTGGAAATCCATATGTAGCAAAATGAAATTAAACCTCTCTCTCTCATCATACACAAAACTCAACTCAAAGTGGATCAAAGACTTTGGCACCAGACCAGAGACACTATGCCTACTAGAAGAAAAAGTAGGCTCAAATCTCTACCAGGTCAGCTTAGGAACTGATTTCCTTAACAAGACTCCTAAAGTGAAAGAAGTAAAATCAAGAATCAATAAATGAGACAGAATCAAACTAAAAAGCTTCTTTTACATGAAGAGAGAGCCTATAGAATGCAACAAAATCTTTACCACATGCACCTCAGATAGATTATTAATCTCTAGGATATATAAAGAACTCAAAAAACTTAACACCAAATAAACAAATAGCCCAATCAATAAATGGGCTAACGAAATGAACAGACACTTCTCAGAAGAAGAAATATGATCAACCAACAAATATATGAAAAAATGTTCAACATCTGTAGCAATTAAAGAAATATAAATCAGAACTACCCTGAGATTCCATCTCCCTCCAGTCAGAATGGCAATAATCAAGAATACAAGAAATAATTAGTGTTGGTGAGGATGTGGGGGGAAAGGTATACTCATATATTGATATAGTAGGATTGTAAATTGGTGCAACCACTATGGAAATCAGTATGGAGATTCTTCAGAAAACTTAGAATGGAACCACCATTCGATCCAGTCATTCCACTCCTAGGTTTATACCCAAAGAACTTAAAATCAGCATACTACAGTGACACAGCCATATCAGTGTTTATAGCAGCTCAATTTAAAGCTATGGAACCAACCTAGATGACTGTCAACAGATGAATGGATAAAGAAAATATATATATATATATATATATATATAT